>OY720390.1:14821941-16058726 GCA_963082905.1 Oligia fasciuncula
TATATATTTTTAGGAATCAGAAGTGTAAAACAAATAAAAAAAAAACAATCTCAAACAACCTAAAACTGATTTATTTGCAAACAGATTTAAATTTAACAGTTATTCACCAAATCATCAATATTCGAGCAATCACAAACAAACAACCGTCAATATTCAAAATAATAATCACTGTAAAACACAAAATAGAACACAAAGTAAAACACAAAATAAAACATCTAAAATGAAAAACCACTGTTAAGCACAATTATGGAACGAACTTACTGTTAAGTAGCATAGGTACCAACAACCTTACCGATCGGCGACTCAGCAACAAAAGGGCTGTACTCTGTCGAGCGCTCGTTTATATAGGAATCGGCGGGTACCCCTACTACCAACAATAAGTTCTGCTTATACGGCCTATCCTGATCGTGCGCCGTCCTCGGCTGCACCAGGGACTTCTTCGGAAGCGCTGGCAGGTACGACGAGAGTTTCATCGCCGTCTTCGTCTGAATTGGCACCGCATGGACTCGGAGCACCAACAGGACCAGCGGCAGCACCAGCAGAACCAGCGGCAGCACCAGCAGGACCAGCGGCAGCACCAGCAGAACCAGCAGGAGGACCTGATGGCTCACCAGCATCGTCAGGGTTGTCGTCATGGCAATCTGCATGAGAAACAAGAGATTAATTATACGTGACGACATACACCTTTGCCTATTCTGTCATCCGTCACGCATACAAGGCCCTCATTCAAAAATACGCTTTCATAACTCAAATTAAAACACTTCGCTTTCAAATGTATGCATACATCTTCTCACATAGTGTCTCACTCATACTCATACTTGAACTTGTACAAGTTCACATGTTAAAAACATGTCAACCAGGACTGCGCCTGCCAGGACAACGCCTGATGCGTATACATAGTACACGACTTCCACACGTTAAAAACGTGTCAACCAGGACTGCGCCTGCCAGGACTGCGCCTGCCAGGACAACGCCTGATGCGTATACATAGTACACGACTTCCACACGTTAAAAACGTGTCAACCAGGACTGCGCCTGCCAGGACAACACCTGATGCGCATACATAGTACACGACTTCCAAAACCAGGCACTCCAGGACGCTAGCCACGAAAGCGCGCCGCATCTGGGCTGCACCAGCCACCCGTTCCAGCCAGCAAGGCAGGCACATGCCTCACACTCACACGCACGCATACACAACATACGTGCTACTAGAACATAAAGAAAATATTAAAAGGTTCAGTTGAAACTTACATTCAAAAAATGCAGCACAACTCTCAGGGCACCACTCGCCTTTCCAGGGTACCATATACTGAGCTGCAGCCTGAGTCGTCTTGCCTCTGGCTCCACTTAACAGTTTCAGCTCGTAACGATCACTTCGTAACACTTTAGTCACGCGGTATGGACCCCTCATGCCAGGGTCGAGCTTCCCAGTGGACTGAGAATACTTTATCACGAACACCTGGTCGTTTACCTGAAAAACTCTTGGCGGGTGCCTTAGACGATTTACCCGAACGTCTTGACTTCTTTGATTTTTGTCAAGAGATGCTTTAGCGGAGCTCCTGCCGAGTTCCCTCATGGCTTCTCGATTTGGACTTGAGTTTTCGACAGCAACGTCACGGATCAGCGCACGAATCACAGGAGTGGTCGCACTAGTACCAATTAACAAATACAAAGCGGAGTACTGCGTGGTTTTTTGTTTAGTGATATTTAAAACTAACTGAATTTTACATAAACTATCAGACCAAGTGGAATTTTTGTTATTACTCTCGACACGAATCATATTAAGGACAGTCCTTACATAGCGCTCGACTTGTCCATTGGAATGATGCATTTCGGGCGTTATGTAGTGGATTTCGCAACCCATTTCAGTTACCCAGTTGGTAAAGGCTGACGCCTCAAACATGCGACCACGGTCACAAACTAACAGTTTGGGTGTCCCAAATAAAGATATAGCGCTATTGAAAACTCGCTTCAATTCGCTAGCATCTTGTCTGTATATAGGATAGAGTAAACAAAACTTGGTAAAAGAATCGACCAAAACAAGTACAAACTTATAGCCGTTGGACTCTGGTAAAGGACCTAATACATCGACATGAACCGTGTTGAAGGGAATGTCAGACTTTTCCCATGATGTAATCGGCTGACGAGGAGCTCTTGGAACACGTTTCTTGGTAATGCAAATTAGACAATGGGAAGTATACTTTTTAACAAACTGTTTCAGGCCAGGGAACCAGAAATGTTTTAAAATAAGGTCATAAGTTTTATCAGCCCCGATGTGCTCGTGCTCGTCGTGAAAAACGCGTAACAAACTGAGCCGGTGTCCTTTAGGGATATAACATAATAGGCGCGACTCCTCACCAACAGGTGAATAGCGATAATAGAGCACATCACCCTGATTCACGTACCGACTAGAGTCCAAGAGACCATCCCTGAGTTTTTGGATGATATCAACGGTCTCGGAATCAGCTGACTGGGCCATTTGTGCCCAATTCGATGGTCTATCTATGGTGTTTACTTGTAACGCTGGTGGGTTCCTGCTTAGATAATCGGCGTGACCCATCATCACGCCCTTTCGATATTCAATCTCAAAATTAAAATCCTGCAGATAAATCCACCAGCGTGCAACCCGCGGAAGGAGATCTTTCTTACGTTCGGTGGCCTTCAAAGCGTTGCAATCGGTTATGATTTTGAAATTTATCCCGATCAAATAATGACGGAAGTGTTGCAGTGCTTTGACGACCGCCAACGTTTCCAGTTCATACGAATGGTATTTTGACTCCGCGCCCTGAGTGACTTTGCTAAAGTAAGCTATCACCCGTTTACCACCGTCCGCGTGTACTTGGATCAGTACAGCGCCGTATCCTATACTGCTGGCGTCAGTGTGCAGCTCTGTAGGAAGGTTCGGGTCAAAAATCGCAAGTATCGGCTCGTTAGTTAGCCGCTTTATAAGGTCTTGCCGGACTTGATCTTGATCAGGTCCCCATACAAATTTTACGTCTTTTTTTGTGAGACGCGAAATACATGCGGTTTTTGTCGCGTATCCTTCAATATAACGCCGAAAGTAACCCGCAAGGCCTAAGAATTGGCGTACTTGTTTTACGTTACTGGGGATAGGCGCGTTAACTAGGGCCTCGATTTTGTGCGGACTCGGCCTAACCTGACCGTGACTAATGACGCGGCCTAGGTACTCCACTGTGGTGGTAAGGAAGAAACACTTGCGCACGTTAATTGAGAACCCGGCCTTCGTCAACGTTCCCAAGACATCGCGTAACAAGGTTATGCCATCATCGACTGTCAAACTCAGAATCAACACATCGTCAATATATACGAGAACATTACCTGCATCTATAAATTTACGCAAGGTATTATTGATGATACGTTGATATACAGTGGGAGAATTGCATAAACCATACGGCATTTTTAAATACTCATAGTGAGCTTCTGGGGTTACAAAGCCTGTCTTGCGGATCGAGTCCTCATCAATAGGAATCTGATGGAAGCCCGACGCCATATCTAAAGACGTGAAGAATTTCGAACCCCCAAGTCGATCAATGTGGTCATCAATCAAGGGTAGGGGGTACCTATCCTTGACAGTGATGCGATTCAGTGCACGAAAGTCTACGCACATTCGGTCTGAGCCATCCTTTTTCTTGACCAAAATGACAGGGCTTGCGTACTCCGAATCTGACTCCCTAATAATCTTTTTGTCTAAAAGATCCTGACATATCTCGCGAACCTTAAGTTTCTCTTGATACGACAAACGATATGGATGGTATGCCACAGGTACGTCACTTGTTAAGTTGATGTGCATTTTGCCAGTATTTACAGTAGTGGTGGCTGTACCAGATATTAAGAACGGAGAGAATTTCTCAATAACAGTCATCAACGTAAGAAGTTCCGTACCTTCGAGAGGCGTATTTATTTTGTTAGATTCGCTAACACTCACAGCGTTTATTGTTGGTACCTTATCATGAGTCAGGTTCTGTCCATGTTTCGTGCGAATAAACGTAACACCATCGCGATTTAGTACGTCAGTCCCTATGATAATGGGCGTATTCATATACGATGCGGGTACTATGACAAAGTCTATTTCAAGCGTAATATTACTGAGTTCGACAGTTAAAGTGATGCATTCGCGAGCAACGATCTCTTTATCGCTTATTCCTTTCAAAGAACATTTAATCTGTTTACGCGAACCGGAAAAGTAATTCACTACCGCTGACGATATCAACGATACATTAAGTGCACCACTATCTATGAGGATGTCAACCGGTATACCCTGGATCACTGCCGTACTTATATCATTATTACTCTTTGCGTTTGAAAGTTCGCTACACAAGTTAACTTTACGTTGATTGCTATTCTTACTTTGAGACTCAGATCGAGCCTTAGCGAAACAGTCACTCTCTTTATGCCCAACCTTCTTGCAGAAAGAACAGACGGGTCTATCATTACTATTGCTATCGGCTTTATCACTAACATTACGCTTCTTGGGGCACTTATCTTTATAATGCCCTTTTTGGTTGCAATTAAAGCATTTGTTTTCAGACCTGCTAGCACCGTTAAAATTACGTTTTTTAGTCGTATTACTGGATGACGCAGATTTGTCGGAGTTACGATTATCAAATTTACGAATAGGCTTTACATAAGTAGCTAAAAAGGAAACTAGGTTCTCTGTCGTTAGGTCAGCATTAGTAGCTGCTGCTTGAACCTGTACATCACTGATACCGTGAATAACTATTTGGGTCATAAGCTCTTCGCTTAAGCCTTTTATTACACGTAACCTTAATAATGAACGCCGTGCATATTCTGCATATGACGAAAACTTGTCAGACGTGGTGTTTATAACCTCATGAAGAGCTTGGGCATAATTAATCTTTTGCGGACATAATGACTTAAATTCCCTAATGAAATTGGACCACGAGCGATCATTCGTAGCCCACTCGTTTAACCAGGTCTTTGCGTCACCCTTCAAACAGTGAGCCACACGCGAGAAACACTCGAGATCGTCCCAATGGTTCACATGCCTAGCCCTGTCCACTTCGTTACACCATGCCTCAAAATTATTTATCGCCGGATCAAAGTTTGAAACGTAATAATTGCTAGACTTGCTTTTCGTTAACTGTCCTAACGCATCAACCAGTGCTTGGGTAGTAGAAACATTATTTTTGTCTAACGGAGGTGTGCTATCACGAATTGACGGCGTAATATGCGAACTACTAGCGGTGTTTTCTTCAATAGCAGTCAGTCGCGACATAATACTGTCCAACGCACTTTTCACGGAGACATGAGGGTAGGATCGAGATTCACTATGATTACGATTTGAATTAACAGTACGTGGCCTAGACCCTTCACGCAAACTAGGATAGTCACCATCACGCGAGCGACTGCGACGTGATCGTGAGCGGGTTGTATCATGGTGCGACCGTGAACGAGTTCTATCGCGGCGCGAACGTGTTTTATCGTGAGGCGATCGTGATCCGCGCCTACGGTCGTGTCGCGATTCACTATGATGGCTACAGCCAACCCCAGAGCGAGGCGGCGGCGTCCTAGTCAGCGATCCCTGTGACCTTGACGAACGTGGCATTCTTATTTGATATTAACGGTTGTTTATGTAGGTATCAAGGCAATAAATGTGAGCAAATAAGTTCTATCCCACTTCTGATTTTAGGAATCAGAAGTGTAAAACAAATAAAAAAAAAACAATCTCAAACAACCTAAAACTGATTTATTTGCAAACAGATTTAAATTTAACAGTTATTCACCAAATCATCAATATTCGAGCAATCACAAACAAACAACCGTCAATATTCAAAATAATAATCACTGTAAAACACAAAATAGAACACAAAGTAAAACACAAAATAAAACATCTAAAATGAAAAACCACTGTTAAGCACAATTATGGAACGAACTTACTGTTAAGTAGCATAGGTACCAACAACCTTACCGATCGGCGACTCAGCAACAAAAGGGCTGTACTCTGTCGAGCGCTCGTTTATATAGGAATCGGCGGGTACCCCTACTACCAACAATAAGTTCTGCTTATAATATATATATATAATTATAGTAGGCATTTTTAACGTAAACATTTTGAACTTATGTATAATGACTATCGATATTTTTAAGCATTAAATATTTTTATCACTCGGCATTTCAATGTTAGACATTTTAAGCTTAGGTATAACAATTTTCGATATTACGATACAATCGAAATTTAAATTTTAGATGTTTTGAACGTTGCTATTTTACCCGTAGGTATTTTAATGTTCGACATTCAAATATGTACCCCTAAATATATAACAACAAATTTTATACCCGGTTTGAAATATCGACACATCAAGTGAAAAGTGAATGATTTCATTATGCATGCCACTCGTAATAACACTAATTATTGATTTATTGGAGGGTACTTGCACAAAATTATCACCGGAATAACGACCTCGGGAGTATCTGTTATCGCTTTTGCTAGTATTATAGAATTACAGGAACCCTTTTTGTCTTTCTAAATCGGCCTTTTGATTCATATTGCGATGGTCCCATCCACGAACCAACCGCGGCAGGGTGCTGTTATCATTTAGCCACGAGCCCCATAACAGAAAATTGAATATCCAGTTTCAAATGAAAGTTGAGATTTACTTTTTATATCTTTTAGCTAAGCATTTCCATTACCCTAATATGAATTTAAGTAGACATTCTATGAATCAATTCAAAGATTCTTTTTGACGAAATTTGGTATTCGTGAGAAAAAAATTGCATGTCTTTTAAAGAGGAAAATAAATACATACGTTTAATGTGTCACATTATCTTTTTATTGAAAATTTCGGGAAAATAGGTAGAATAAAGAAAAACATCGTAATATAAATAGACAATATTATTGTATAAATTTTTGTATACATATTAATATGTATAACCGAATTAACTATATTAATATTATTACACTGACTAGATATTTTTCACTAAACAATTTGGCAGTTTCGTCTCTCAACTTCCTGAATCTTGTGAGCAACCTGTTGACAAAGAACAGACATTTTTAGTTTATTCCACAAACCAGTTACAACACTATCGTGTTCCGAAAGTCTGACTACCCGTAATTACTGTCAAAGATCCACGAATGACAGCTGGGACCAACAGCTGAACGTGCTTTCCGAAGCACGGAGGTGTCTCGGTATGTAAAGATAGCGTAGCTTACTCGATCCATCGACCTGGGCGGCTGTTATTATTTAGCCACGGGCCACTCACTCCCTCACTGACTGTACCTATGCATTCTATCAAATCACAATCACGTTTAGAATGAAGGAATTGATTCAGTATTCCAGTTATTATGACACAGAATCGTATGGTCAATTAAGTACAATAGTTTCCTCACCGTGGTCCGGGCAATAATGTCGTCGGCGTCTCCGTCGCCGTTGAGCGTCGCATGCGTCGACACACGTTTCTTCTACACAAAGGAACAATAATAACAAGTTTAATACTTAAATAAAGCATTGTGTGTGATTTTGCGGATACATTACATTCTGTGCTAAAACATTTCGTAACATAATTCATCATTGTATTCAACGAATTCTGAGCATAGGTTTCGTCTCCGTAATGCCACTTAAATAGTCTTATAGTCTCCTTCTGTTATTAATCAAGGGTGGTCTCCGTGTCCTAGTTTTTTCAACTAGTCTTAGACTGTCGAGTGTCGACTAACAGTTTATGGCAAAAGTAAATTGTGCATGATGTGGTCTCCTATAAGTGAAGGAGTGCACCTATTTAATACCTGATGTTGCCCTTTATTATTTACATCTTTTATTAGAGATCCTAAATAAATAAATAAAGTAACTGTTAGAAATAATTCAGGTCTCACCATCGCAGCAGGCGGGGTTGAGCGGCGGCGCGGCGTCGTCGTCGTGCCGCGCGAGCGCGCGCAGCTGCAGCGTGTATGCGCGCGCGCCGCCCGACACCGCGCCCGCGCCGCCCGCGAACGTCGCGTACGGACTTATCTCGTACACATCTGTATCAACAGGTATGTAGAAATGTTATTCACTCTTTAAAATTAGAGTAAAGGAACAGAGAATGCACCTGTTTCCGCAGACACTTGGTACTATAATATATATTGCGTACCTGGCTTATCTCTGTTAAGATTAGCCGCCGTGACTGAAATTCGGTCGGGAGGATATTACCTATAGTTTACGGAAAAGGCGCCGCTACCTTGTGCTTAGCTTCACTTTGTATAAAAGTTTAAACGGGATCGTCCACTGCAATCCACGGAAGTCAGTCAAGTTACGCACGAATGCACAGCTGGCAAACAAATGAACCATGTATCTAACGTGGTTTACCTCTATGGGCACTTCTTACAGTAGCATTGGGTGGTCGACTTCACACTTGCTAAGAAACCACGAAGATAAAGCTAATGGGATGGTCACTGTTAGACACTGTAACATCAGCCTAAACGTATCTGATACTAAACAAGTATTTAGTTAAATACACATTTCTACTAGTAAAACGGTATTAGGTACCTACCATTAAATACACGATTTAATGGACGAACTTTATATACGTACTAACGTACTTACGCTGTACAGAGTGAGTTTTTTAACTGGGACAATACTGAATCCAAATCCATAAGAGATACGGGGAAACTGTGTTAAGAATTATTATCAATTTTTTCATGTTTTTTTGCCATACCTAAGTAAAATTGTAAATTGAACATTTTTATCAATTCGGTTCGACTCTTGACCGGTTTCTTGTAAGGGTCATTGAATTGAATCGGAAGAGAACAATACGGACAGTAGAAGTGGGTCAAATTTTATGAAATATTTTTTCATACATAAAACATAATAATATTTTATCATTGTTTGTCTTACTTCTTTTTAGTAAGTATATTCATGTTTATTTATTTGTGCTTATATTTATATGTAATTTGGTATAATATATTATATTCATAGTTTTAATAGGTTTATGTGTATCTTTATATTTAAAATATTTATTCCTCAATGTTCTTGATTGCACCTCCCACTGTTTGTCTCTGCATCACCCAAAGGTTGACTGGTAGAAAATGCCTATGGCATTAAGTCCGACTCTGTATATTTATGTGCTTAATTGTATTAAATAAATCAATAAAACATCATTCATTTTTTTTTATTATCGCCATACGATTGACAAAAACAGAACGATGTTGTAAACGCATTTAGTGATTAGTGAAGCAATTCAAAGAGCGTTGAGCATGAACAACAAAATAGAAAAAACATATTACGCCGTGGCTACGATCGGCTACGCTTGCTACGACATGCTACGCTTATAGCTACGACTCAAACTCAAAACTCAAACTCAAATCATTTATTTCAATTAAACCTTGTACAGGCACTTTTGAATTGTCAAAATTAAATAGTCTGTCAGTTAGTAAGAAAGTTGAAGCTAGTTAGACTCGCTACGCAGCTACGTGATCGTAGCTGATTGATCATCCGAGAGCGGCCTCAATGGATTTGCCGGACTTATTTTTTGACACGTCGCGTGCCCGGTGGGAATTTCCCATTGTCAAAAATGACGAACCATCATCCCGTATTTAACCCCTTTATAGGGTGAATTTTAAAAAATACTTCCCTAGTGCTCACTTTTGCGAATTTCAGATTTTAATTACATATTACGTATATTGGAAAAATGTAATTGGAAGGTGAGGTGAAAATGTAATACTTTCGGATTTTAGATAAACAAAAACTAGTTTTATTTTAGATACTCGTAAGTATTTAATTAAGAGCTGAAATCATACTTTTAATACAGTTTTAGTTTTGATTTTTATTAGAAGTAGAAGTAATTATTAGTGCATTTTTGAACATTATAGAGTTGAACAATGTGATATTAGAGCCCTCTTCTCTAAAGCTTAAAGTGGATCTTTTATGAAATTGGAACCGGAGTATTAAATATTAAATCCCCCAGAGTAAGCGTCCTGAAAGCCTGTAAAAGGTTTTCGACGCATAAAAATTCTTAGCAGCTTTTATTCTAAAGGTTTTAAAGAAAATTGATAATGAAGAGGATTTACTAAGAGCTATGTTATGCAATAACAATTATATTATTATAACCTGGTGAAAGGCGGAGCATACTAACACAAGCAAACTATTTGCTTAAAAGGATTCTCCCCATTGTAAATAGAATAAGTTATTTATGATGATGCAATAAATATTTTTATTTTATTTATTTATTTATGTTAAACTATTTGATCTTTTACTAAAAGATTCTACGAAATTCATTATTAGTCTCCCTTACGTTGAAATTATGATAGCCAACCGTTTTAATAATATTATAGGCACCTATAAAGGGTAAGAATAAAAATGTACAGTTGAACAAGCTGCTTGGTATACAAAAATATTGATTTTCCCACTACACTGCCAATATTCATTTTTATTGTGTGCATCATAACGTTTTAAGATTATGGCATAGTTAAGAGAGTGCTGTCAAAGTACTTTGACGACACAGCACACTCACAACATTGTTTAAAAGTAGTAGGAAGTTAGCTGACTGTACTTGTTCGAAAATACCTAAAGTATCAATTGTAATAAGCTTAAAATATTGAACGTAAAACAGAAGGTGCTCGGACCAGCTCGGGGCAGCTCGGGGCGACGATTTTATTTTCATTCAATTTACCATCAGATCGTCCCATCCCGGAAATTCCTCACATCAGGATCCTGTCTAGCGCACATGTACCTAAAGGTAAACAATGATACGAAACAAAATAAAACTACTTACTACTTCCGAAACAGATTTTTAGGAAAATAGATAAATCTGACGCAAATGTTTACAAAAAAACTGGCCAAGGGACTCGCACACGAAAGGTTCCGTACCACAAGGCAAAAATGCTGAAAAAAACACGTTTGTTGTATGAGAGCCCCCCTTAAATATTTATTTTATTCTGTTTTTAGTATTTGTTATTATAGCGGCAACAGAAATACATCATCTGTGAAAATTTCAACTGTCTAGCTATCGCGGTTCTTGAGATACAGCCTGGTGACAGATAGACGGACGGACGGACAGACAGCGAAGTGAAAGAAGAGCATGGTTTCAAGAAAAACGGAGAGGAAAAGTTTTTTTATGACTCTGACTGAACTTGTTTCCCAGCGTAAAGGTTGAGATATTTTATTGATTTTTGAAGTAGGTACTTGCATCTAGGTGCTGTTTAGCCTTTATATACAACATACCGGCGTAGCAGTGGAGGCCTAGTGGTATCGGCACCGACTTACGAGTTCTAGGTCGTAGGTTCGAACCCAGACAGGCCCTTTACTTTGTGTAAATAATTTCAGCTCTCAAAACGGTGAAGGAAAAAAATCCTGAGGAAACCGAACTAGAACAAAAAATTCAAAGACATGTTACCTCCACCAACGCGTACTGGGCCCGCGTGGTGGAATACGGCCCACTCTCTCTCACAGACTCACAGCTGAGGGCACAGAGGCCTGTGTCCCAGCAGTAGGAAAGTTATGACGCCTGATCATACTACACAATACCGTAATATGAGCAATATTCCTTATAATTTAAAATTGAATCACACTAATATTATAAAGGCGAAAGTTTGTGTGTGTTTATATGTTTGTTACTTCTTCACGCCTAAACGGCTGGACCAATTTTGATAAAATTTAGTATGAAGGTAGCCGACACCCTTGGATTAACATATAAGCAACTTTTTATCCCGATATTCCCACGGGATCGACATTTACGCGGGTGAAACCGCGGGGCGCAGCTAGTTGTTTGATATGTCCGAAACTCATCCTCTAAACAGCTGGAAAAAGCGAAATGAAAGGTTTCACGATTCCGAGAGTGTTACGAAATTGTGTTACTGATCTGTTTGACGTGGGTCTAATTAATACAAAATAAAATACAATGGCAGGGATGTCGACGCACAACTTGTACCATAGCTACGGTACATGATTCTGTACGGGGTTTCAACGCCGGGGGCTGCGTTGAAATTTTTCGTCGGTGACAAAAAACCTGCCGTTTCCTACAAAAGTGTAATACCTACGCGGTCAAAAATGGAACAGCAATTTTTTTTTATTAGCCCTTGATGTATTTCACTCGGGGGTCCAGAATCACGTACTGAATACGTTAGGTTGCGCGTCGCTGTCCCGCCACCCTGTATCTATATATATAACATTCAAAGTCCTGATTGACTGATATATCAACGCACAGCCTAAATCGCTGGTCCTAAAGATATGTTATTTGGATGGTGTGTTCTTTGTGAAGAGTAAGTATCCACTAACAAAGGGTTTTTCGAAATTCCATCCCTAAGAGGGTGAATGGGGGGAGGGTGAAATTTCACGCGGACGAAGTCGCGGGCAGAAGCTAGTAGTAAAATAATACTGTAATGGTGCTCCCACACTGCTGTTATAAAATGTTTACATATATTTTCTAACATTGTGATCAAAAAGGTTTTCAGAAATCAGAAAGGTTTTCATGTTAGGTAATTTTAGTAAACATTTTTAAACAGAAGTGTGGCAGCAGTTCCGGGGATTGGCTCTTAAAAGAGCCTTTTGGGATGGGTCTTGAGAAAGATCGGTTCGTGCCATCTTGGTGAAAGGATTATTCACCTAGACTCTGCGTTACCGAGTGCTAGGTGACAAACATGCAGTCAAAGTGACTGCGCTGCCACCGACAACGCCTTGGAAGTGGCAAAGTTTTGGGAAAACAAGATTTAACCTGTCATAAGCTCCGCGCGTATCCTATGTAATACGATACAATAGACAATCAATTGTGTCTCATTAGCGGAGCTTGAGAGGTCACAATACAGTCGTGCCAACGACACGAAGAAGAACACTGTAATAAAATGTCGTTACCAATACATACCTGGTGGGTCCGGTGGTAGTTTAGTCGCTTGATGTTGTGGCGCCCTGTACGTCCCACAGCTGGGCTTCTCTGCGCTCGTCGATACTCGAGCAACTGCGCCGTCAGTCCTGGTTGAGAAAACCACATCATTATACTAGTAACCATTGTACAAGTGAAAGAATTACATCTACTCAATACCTAATATTGCCCAGTATTTACGTGTCGTGTCTTGTGTATATCTTTTGTTTGAAATTCTAAATAAATACATTATTTACTTAAAATGTTTTTTTGTATAATAGAAGATACTATACCTAGTCTTGTTCTATGCCTGTCTGTTCGTTAGTCATTAGAGTGCTCATAACTAGAAAATATCGTGTCCGACTAATGGCTAGGTTTTAATCAAGATAGAGAGTCCACGTTATGGTAGTTGGGGGCACAGATTCATATTTAAACTAGCAACCCACACCTGCACCGTATGGTTTTTACGATTTGGCAAAACATCGAGATGTATCTATCAGCAAGGCGCTGCGAGCGTTCGGCACTCGATTGTCGTTCGTATAGTTGGAATGATCTGGCATTTTGTTCTGCAAGGCAAAGCGAACATTCTGCGCTAGATTCGTTTGCCCGTGCTTGCGAGTTTCTAGCTCTATTTTCTGCAAGTCGCTGCGAACGTTCAGCACTCGATTGTCGTTCGTGTAGTTGTGACGATCGGGCATTTTGTGCTGAAAGACAAAGCGAACGTTCGGTGGTAGTTTCCCTCGCGCCTGTCACTATTGTGAGCAAGCGTTAGCGCTAGATTCCCTTGTACAGTCAACAGCAAAAGTAGATGATCAAAATCAGAAATTCAATACTAATGAACGGAGCTCGCTTCAGAACTGTGTGGCGTCGAAGTGATTCAAAAGTATGTGATTGTAAATTATACCAAACATTTACTACTAGTACAGCTGCCATATATTCGTGATTAGTTTTGACTCCTATTGAATTCCTGATTTTGATCATCTACTTTTGCTGTTGACTGTACGTGTTCGTGAGATTCGTTCACTATTTTCAGCAAGGCGTTGTGAACGTTCGGCGCTAGATTCTGTGGCCCGCAATTACGACGCATACGCTCTCTGATTTGCGAGACAATCTGAGTTTTCAGAAAATGATTCTCCAATACGTCGTATTTTTGCTAATCTCGCTTGGGAGCAACTTTTAGATAGTTGAGACCTTTTTTCCTAGGCATATCAAATCAAATCATTTTATTTCAGGTATACACCCATATAAAATTTAACCGGATAACATATTGTTGACTTTTTTTAAATCAGATAAAATAAGAATACTTAGAACTTTTGATAAATACTTACTATTGAAAAAGTGAGAGAATACTATAAAAAATAAACAGTAAAGCGTGAATAAACAATTTTTAATTAGTTCTGAGAAGAACTTTTTAACTTGGAAAAAAGATTGTAAATAAAATAGCCAAAAAAAATTCCAATGTCGGTTACATCCGCAGCGTAGGGGGACCTATTTCAATGTGTTTATTTTTTCTATTTCTATGACTTATTAAATTCGTAATATCTATTGAATGGAATAGCCAATTTGAACAAAATTCAAAAATTAATATACATGAATTGAGACAGTCTTGAAAACAATATGATTTATTTTTATAGGGATTTAAACAGAAGTATGACTAACATACCTAGTCTAATTTTGGTCGGTATTTCTATCAACTTTTAAAATGCAAAAAGTGGTTATTGTGACATAACGTTAATAGTTGGACATATAGTATCGCGAAGTTTTTTGTAGTTATTGATATGTTCTTTAATATTTTAGAACATACTTTTGTTCTATCATCAATTATTTCCGCAGCGCATGCGACGAAATATGTTTTATAGCATTTTTTTTACACCTTGGGTTACGTTACTAAAGTTTTAGTAAGGATCCCTAATCTTTTCTAGCAATAAATATAGCCTATGTTACTCAGGGTGAATGTAGCTTTCTAATGGTGAAAGAATTTTTTAAATCGGCACAGTAGTTTTTGAGTTTATTCATTACAAACATACACACAAAAATACAAATCTTTCCTCTTTATAATATTAGTGTAGAAATGGGCGTCCATTTTTATGATGAAAAAATTTTAGAATTTTAAATTAAAAATTGTACAGACGAATCCTCCCCCAGTGATTTTAATAAAATGCGTCGCCAAATTAAATTGTAATTGTAAATTCATGCCTACAAAAGATGTAATTGGTTTTGCAAATAAGAAAACATTATTCTGGTTATTTTTATTATAAAAATATATCCCCAATTTATGTCTACAGTAATTTATTAATAATTATGATTACTTGCATTTGCTAACACATTAATCCAATAAATTTTAGCAGTCAACACTTACTTCAGATTTCAATATTCATTATCCAAATGGATATTGATGATGCGTTTCCGAAGTAGAGGGGCGACATTTGCCAAGCAGTATCTAGGTCGCGTTTAGTTCCAATTCAAACGTTTATGAATATAGCCAGTGAATATTCAAACAATGTAGAGGCTGAATTTATTACAAGTCGATCGTAAAACACGTTTACAACCGCGTCTGTTGACTTACTAACTACTGTGGATTATTTTATGACTAAGTAAATTTCCAGTGTTGCTATTGTTTTGTTAAATTTTGATCATTACTGCGCAGTTTGTGTGCAACAAAGAGGACCAGTCCATCATCCATCCATTTTTCATTCCATTTTATCCAATTTTTTTTTGTTTGTAATTTATATGGTGTACATAATAAAGAGTATTCTATTCTACCATTATTTCCTGCGTTCGAAGCAAGGTCCTTTTTTCTTTAAATGTAAAATGTTGTATTTTTTTTTTCTTCAGTTAACGAGGGTTATGGTGACGTACGGTTTTTGTAACACAATGTGAAAACCATTTTCTTTTTTGTATAGTTTTAAACCTAAAAAGTTTTAAAGGATGATGGATCTTTTAAAAGTAGTACGACAAAGGAGATATACGAATCAATCATAATCAAAAGTCTATTGATAAACTTGACTCGTAATTGGCAGTGTTCCAAGAAAGTTACAAAACATTATAGTGAAAAGTTTTCTTCGCGAGGACCAGACAAGCCTATCAAGGTTGAGATCTTTCTGTTTTCCACCACATTGTCCAAAAACTTTTCTTTTATAGAGATGTCAGCACCAGAGAAGGGGCCCGCTAGGGCCAAAGCCTGCCGGGGCAGTGGGATTGTCCGAAAGGGTTACCGCTACCCCGGAACATAAAGGGCGAAGGAAGGAACACGGGTGGGTTTTTAGTCAGTAAGAGTCTGACACTCCCTTCCGCTCCGCCCAGAGCGGGAGGGGTCAACTGATGATTTCCCAACCAAAAAAAAATAAAAGCCCCTTATGTGAGGGACAAATAAACTAGCAAGATGAAAAAGGCGTGTATGCATCTTGTAACATTATATTCACTACGTACTCACAACCGGCGTGCGTGTATGACAGATTTGCGAACGTAAACGAAGCAAAAGGAGTATGTAAGGATCGATCCTTATATACTCCTTTAGTGCTAGTCATTCTGAAATCAACATAAGTTGGAGTTGGCAGAAACTACAGACCGCCACCTGCTACGAAGCAGGTGGCGGTGTAGCGTAGCAGGTGGCGGTCTGTAGTTTCTGCCAACTCCCATAGGATGAAGGTGTGAGTTTATGTATGTATCTTAATTCTATTCAAACTTATGTTACAAATTAATATTATTTCAAGTTAAACAATTATTAACTTTATTTTAATGGTATTAAGTTGATCTCAGAGTGACTAGCACTATTGAAAAAGTTATAAAAATGTTTGAAGTTGTAGCGTAAACTGAATTTTGTTGTGTAGGATTTAGAGTTATTTTCCTCAAAGTCATATTTTGTTTACATTTTTGGCAAATAACTCGCGAATACAGATTATGTAAAAGCAAATGTAATATCTATCGAACAAACCCATTATTTTCGCATTGGTCGCATCACTTTGCCTCATTCGTAGCTGACATACCAGACGTACATGAACAGGCAAACCGATGCCGCGTTAATAATTTCCACGTAAAACCTGACGTTGAACGAATCACGCGCGTCAAAGGAACGTTCAAACGTCATGTCACACGTCGACTCTCAAGGCAGGGACTGAAAAGGGTCGATGGAGCGACACCGCTTATGTCAGCACTTTGTCACGCACAGATCGCGAACGTTAACGATCCACCTTTATTTTTACTAATAGTATTTTTTTTTCAAACTCAGCTTAATGATTTGACTTTGATCGCGTTTTATTTTTAGTCGCGTTTGATGTCTGTCTTGTGATCCAGTCGACATTTATTGTTTAGGTACAAATATTTGAATATCAACAATTAAAAGTCCTAAGGGTATTCTTGAGGGAATCTTTGTAGTATAATTTTTGGCTTCTAATTGTTTCATGAATATTGTGCTTCACTAGTAGTGGTTTATAAAATTTGTAAAATTATAGATAAAATAGTAACAGTTTTAGAAAAGAGTGACGTACCTACCGTATGTCACATATTCTTACCGTCATAGCGATTTTGTTTTTTGTACTGGATCATACATGGAAACTGACTGGTTATGGAGACATAATACTAAAGATCTTCTGTTTATAAATGAATATAACTGCAGCGTAAGGGGAACCTGTACTTTATTATCACAAAAACTTGTTTTTCAGCTGTTTAGGCTAAACAATTGTTCAACAGGAATTAATTTATGGAGTCCGCCGGGTTCACTTTAGAATAAAACACTAGACTTACCTATTCCTCCTCAATAAAATGGCTAATATAGTAAGCGCAGCCAGTGAGAGCGCGGCACACAGCGCCAGCAGTAGCGCCAGCTCGCCCGCCGTGGCGGGGAAGGGCGCGTCCACCTCCTGCGCCGCGCGCCCGTCCGCCGCCTGCGTCGCGAACTCGAACACCTCGCGCGTCCAGCCCGCTTCGTTCGACGCTCGCGCTGCTACTCGGTAGCGAGAGCCCGGGGAAAGACCTATGGATCGGAATAAATGTAATAGTGATCCTACAGATAGACTAGTCTGCTTTGTTAAAGCGGGTGTGATCTTTTCCAACTTATTTTTAACTAGCAGCACCCCGCGGTTTCACCCGCAGAAGTGTCGATCCCGTGGGAATATCGAGATAAAAACTATCCTATGTCCTTCCCCAGAATGTAATCTATTTATCTGCTAAATTTTATCGAAATCCGTTCAGTGGTTTAGGCGTGAAAAGGTAACATACAGACAGACAGACAGAGTTACTTTCGAATTTATACAATTTTGATAGTTAACACAAGCATAAACGTCAAACATGTATAGTTATACCACTGACTTTTATCAGCAACGTTTTTATGTAAGGGGGTAATAACCTAAACTACCCATTGCACTCTATCCTGTACCTGTACCTAGATTAGTATAAAAAACCTAATAATAAAAGTAACGACGGCAAATAAATACTTTTACTTTTATAGTACAGTCACGAGCACTAATATGTCAACACTTGGCAACTTTCAATTGCGATTTTTTCACGAAATAACGAATGCAACGTTGAAATACGACACTGTACTTATACCTATTGGTTTGAAAATACTATGTCCTAATAATATAAAATTTCATTCAAAAATAAAGGAGAAAATCGCCTTTGAATGAAGCCAAGTGTATACATACTTTTGCTCGTGACTGTACCTACGCTACGGTCGTTAAGAATGACGTGGAAACTTGAATAAAACAAAGTTTTGACGTTCAGAATTTTAAATTGGCATTTTGCAATTGCAATTTGGCAATTGGCGGACGCACGCGTTCCGGATTTCGGGTCGCTGCTGCGTCTGCGAATCGCATCACTGATGCGTCGGGTGCGCGACAGCCCCAACAGCCTCGTGGGTACTGTAGCCGGCAGGGTAGATGGCCAAATAATAGGTCACTGGATGGCGGCGCACAGACCGTCATTCAGATATGTGAGGTAGGTTTTTATTTTTTAGGTTTTGTTTTGTAGGTTTTAATTAGATTAGATTTTATTTGTTATTTTTTCTTGTTATTTTAATTTTAACGTGTTTTTATGTGTACATTATGGATCAATGGTCTGAAAATAAAGATTTATTATTATTATTATTATTATTATTTATCAGACGTTTGATAAATGAAAATTATTCTTTCATTTTTGGATACACGTGTTTACCTTGAACTCAATAAACCAGAAAAAGTAAAACGAGGAGAACGTACCTCCGAGTATAACTTCTCCGCCTACAGGCACATCCCTGGCGCCTGCTACTCCAGACCCTGCCCACTCCAGCTTCAAGGCCACAGGTCCACATCCTCCATCGGTCCATGCACTAGTATCGAACCTCGCATGAGTAGCATTGGCTCTAATCCACCTTGCATCTGGAGGGGCAGTAGGAGGACCTCCAGAGGTCCTTACAGCCAGTTCAGAACCCGGCGCCCCTCCTGCAGAACCATACGCCCGGTATGCGGAACCACAGCGAAGTCCAGACAGTGTAACTGGTCCGGGACTGGCTAGTTGTAATCGCCATTCACCCTAAAATGGACTTGAAATGTAAAGCCTAGATACGACACGCTCTAAAGATTTTCGAATAGAAGTAGGAATTGGAAGAGCTTAAAGATGTAAAGTAGGGTGGATTTACGTAAGAAACTTATTGTTGCTAATCTTATAGTGAATAGAGAATGATGTATCAAGTAATAAACAATTTAGGTCACCTGATTAATCCGACATAAATGACATGAAAACCGTTTCAATTTCTACGTACCTCTGGTGATGCAAGTCTCCAATGTAAACTATAAGTCTTAGGGATTGCATGTCCAGGAGACCTCGGCGCCGGCCTAAGCTCGAGCTCCAGTTCCCTTGACCTTGCTTCGAGAAGTGCCAGCCCTGGTGGCGCAGGCGGTCGCAGTACTATCACCCGCCATGTTGCTGAGTCAGAACCGTGAGGGTTCTCCGCCACGCATGTGTAGTTGTCAGCGTGGGATAGCTCTAAGCCTGTTGGGACATTTGGGATACAATTTCATGACGCGCCAATCAAGTTGCGGTGCAGTTGCAGCACTTGCTGTTAAGTTCAAGTGCTAAACCGTATACTTGTAATCTTTGAACTGCGCGTAGAATGTAGCAGAATGCGCTCTTTTTACCCTGGCGCAATGACGCGAGCGTATCTGACTTACACGAAACGCGTTGTTTTGATCAAAACTTCACTGCAATTGCACTGCACCTGAAGTTCTTCAGTTAAGTGAAGCTGAATCGAACTATATAAAAAGATGGATATAGACTCATTTCCTGAAATAGGATTTTTTTCTCTAATCGTCAATAAAAAAGTCATCACTTCAACTTTTTCTCCACCTGAACTGAAAAACTTCAATATCAGCTAAACCATCTAGGTACAGACGCCAGCACATCAAGCTACTACAATCTGTCAAATTTCTTTAATAGATTTTAAACTCTATCGCTAAAATATAAGGTTCAAAGTTGATTGGGAAAATTTGACAGTTTCGGGTAGCTTGATGTGCTGGCGTCTGTACATCGAAACAGAGGAATCCTTTCATAATGACCTCTCGCACTTCTATGTCCTACCTCGTATAAGCAGTGCATCTCCATCGAGGTGGAAGGGTGGTCGTGGATGCAGCGGCGTGCCGGCGCGCAGCCAGCGCTTGGCGGGCGGCGGAGCACCGCCGACCACGCAGCGCAGGGAAAGCGAACCGCCCGCCGCGCCCAGCGCCACGCCGCCGAATGACGAGATGCGACCAGGCGCTTCAGAGAATAAGCGGATAAGTGGCCCCACGATCAAGTTTTGGATGTATGATGATGATGATAATTATTGCACTCGTGTGCTAGCTTACATGCCTACTATCACGGATATCGAATACATTTTTGTACTGGAATTTTGCCAACGATTTTGAAAATTTTAGTAACGGACTGTGCATATTCCTACCCTTAAATAAAAATAGGATAGTAAGTTTCATACGTTAACAAATTGTATCTAAATTGCGTAAAACGAGGAGGTACAGTTAAAGCTAAAAATATGTAGGACACCTGCACTTAGTGAGATTCAACAACGATATACTAGTAAAGTATTGACTGAAATTAAGAGGTGCATACAGCATCTTCGCACACTATTTTTACATACAATCTTGATACCTACTGACCTGCAAATTGCAAAAAACGTAAGAAATTTTGAATTTCTTGGGCTATTCTGACGCCTTAATGTAAAACCAATTCGTACTTACCCAGGGAGCTGGTCTGGCAGGCCACAGCAGGTGACGGTGGGCCCTCCCCGGCGGCGGTCGCGGCGCGTGCCCAAGCCTCATACGTTCTTCCTGCGCGCAGACCACGCATCGTGCGCATACATTCTGTTGTAGTTCCCTCGATCTCAGCGCATGCGTTCAAGCGGGTGACATTGGGTTCTTGTGACCTAAGGTAAGGATTTTATGTTTTAAAGCAACTGTACACTTTGAAGACGATGACACAGTACACCAGTGAACTTACGAGGTGCATTCCTACTGGTTTGACCTTTTGGAAGGGGCAACTAGAAACTATTTTATCTATCTATATAAATAAAAAGAAAAGTCCTGACTGACTGACTGATTGACTGACTCATCAACGCCCAGCCCAAACCCTTGGACCTAGAGAGCTGAAATTTTGCACAGAGGTTCTCTTTATAATGTAGACAAGGAATAAGGAAGGATTTTTCGAAATTCAACCCCTAAGGTAGTGAATGGGGAGAGGTGAAATTTCACGTGGACGAAGTCGCGGGCAGAAGCTAGTAATAATATAAGCTGGTGTTGTAAGGAGTAACGTTACTTTTATTTTAGAAAAATAATTAGGGTTCTGCGCAATAAAATTTGAGCCCATGAATGTCAGACATCCGCGGTCGAAGCCGCGGGCAGAAACTTGTCAAAAATAAATTATTTGACTTTGGTTTTAACTTTGAAAGCAGCTCGCTAAATAGCAATTTACTTGCCATAATAACTATAGTAAAGAAATAAATTATAATTACCCCACTCGATAGCTGAACAACGGATAAAGTAGGTATAAATAAAACATCAAATCGGCTTAGTATCAGCGCTTCGCTGCCTAGATTAAGCTGAAATTTCACATGCCATCTTCGTAGAACCAGTTTCTGTCAGCACGGAGCTTTATAATCCGATATGCGAGCACATCAATGTAGATATTCAATACTGTTATGCAAAGCCCTTTAGTCATGTCTGAAAGGCTATAAGTCTTGTGAGAAAGGGAAGGCTTTGACTAAACTAAATTTCCGTAGAACTCAAACAACAACGCGAGTTACTTAAACTTTGGTTTCTTAAGAAAGTTGTGAACGGTCGTACAATAATGGCTGTCCAAATGTTTAATGTCAATGTACGGTCCAACCGTACATCATATTATTGTTTATGCAAAATAAGCAGTTTTGTACCGCGTGCGCAATTTACTTCAGTTCGCGTTCGGTCATCGCCGCGTGTACTCATTATCATTATATCAATAAAATTATAAATCTATCACACTATATCATTTAAAGTTGTCCCGTACAACTTTATGGTCCTTCGAGCCGTCGTACTGGCGGGACCCATCGCGTGGTTTACGAAGTGCGTATGAACATTCTGCCGCATCAAGAGTGGATATACCTACCACTATCAGTAGCAAACACCAGGTAACAAAGCAGCAGATACCGGTGAGTGAGCTTTCATTATCATCGCAACAGCGAGGCGGCTGGTGTAATTTCAACGAAGTGGACTCGCCCGCGAGGTTAGCAGCACGTGTCACGTGGTTGTTGCATCAGCATACATACGACCACACCAGCATACAGCATCATCAGCATTTGGAATAGACTACTATCAGCTATCATCAAGCGTTTTATGAAAAGGGTGTCTATCCCCGAGCAAGTCTTGCATAAAATCATTTATCAATTAACCAACATAAGGTACCTGTATCGTTTTCCAAGCATAGTCGACAAAGCAAGGAAAACACAATCGAGTAGAATTCATAGAAATATCATACATTTCTTTTATCATTTTATCAAGCTTTTTATCACTGAAGCTACATTAGCATCTCCGACATGGAGGACCTACTCGAAAATCAGAATCAGATTATGCAGGGCATAGAGCAGCTCTTACGCAATTTTAAAAAGGATGGAGCTGAAAGAAAAACCTCTACTTACGTCAAGAAACGTTTAGAGCTTCTCGATAAATATTGGGAAGAGTTCCAGTCCAATCATATTCGATTAGCAGAATCTGAAGAGCGCGACTACAGCTATTATTCAGAAAATTATTATCAGAAAACTAGGAAGTTTTACAACGAGACACGTGCGTATATTCAGCAGTACAAGGTCACCATGACCGATCCCAAGATTGTCGAAGCACCTACTATTCCGCAGCCACAATATCAAGCAGCAGAAGCGGAGATGAGTCTAGGGCACGGGAGAGGATCAACAGATCAAGATGCAGGAGACAATCAACAACAATCAACTAGCAAGGTTAGGGCAAAGTCTCCGACCTCTTACACTTCGCAAGGTAACAGCAGTAAGCTGGAAGAGATGCTGCGTAAACAGAAAAGCAATTTTAAGGCATTCTCGCGTACCATTGCTATCATAGATTTAGATAAAATATCTGAGAAATGGGAGTTCGAAGATATTTTGCAGACTATTCAATCAAGATGGTCAACAATAGACTCGTTACATTGGGACATTGATAGCGAGTTGTTTGAAGAAAATGAAGCATACGAAGAGTCGTTCAGCAAATACGAACAACTTTATCTTGACATCAAGAAATCTATCAACAGTAAGATGTGGTCTGTCTCTCACCGTGAAAAAAGTACCCCAACGATGGACATCCCAACATTTAACGGAAACTATCATCAATGGGTAGCATTTAAAGACTTATTCACGGAATCAATACATAGCAACCGTTCTATCTCCTGCGCACAGAAAATGCAGTTTTTGAAAGCGAAACTTAGGGGGGAACCGGAGAGACTTATCCAGCACTTGCATATTAGCACCGAGAACTATAAGATCTGTTGGGACATATTAAACCACAGATACAATAACACTAAGTTAATATTCAGTTCTCATATCAATATTCTTTTACAATTACCAACTATGCAACAGCAGTCAGCTTCACAAATCAAGAAAATGTATGACACCACTAACGAGTGTCTGAATGCGGTTAAAAACCTTGGAGTTGACGTAGAATCGTGGGATCCATTTATAGTTCATATACTAGCATTGAAACTAGATCAGCAGACCCACTCTGACTACACGGACTCTCAGAAAAACCCACGAGATTTGCCAATATTGAGTGAATTCTTGGGATTTCTAGAGAACAAGTTTACATCATTGGAAGCTTCACGGCGCAAGCAAGATGGTCAGAAATCAGATAACAAGTCTCAGCAAGAGACCAACGGCAAGAAACATTTCCATAAGTCCAATAGATCATTTTCTAACTATTCTGCGACTAAAAAGCAATGGAAATGTCCGGTTTGCCACGAAAATCATCATTTATTCAATTGCAAAACTTTCTTAGAATCAACATCGGATTCTAAACGCAAAACAGTGAATAAACTGAATTTATGCAAAAACTGTCTTTATGATCATAAAGGTAAAGCATGTTTTTCCGACAAACGATGTCGTGAATGTCAAGGCGATCATAACACCTTGTTACATGATACCTTCTCGGGTTCCAGTAACTCGAAGTCTTACGCTAGCGATTCTACTTCAAAGGAGCGCAAAAACGTCACACACGTGTCGAATCCAGAAATATCAGAAACCCTGTTGGCAACAGCTCAAATCAAGGTTATAGGGATTAATGGGGTATACTACCCTATGCGAGCCTTAATAGATCAGGGATCCCAAGTATCACTGATCACTGAGGACGCCGCTCAGCGATTGGGACTTCCTCGACGAGCATGCAAGGGGGTTGTAATGGGAGTTGGTGCCAAGGAAAGTAACTGCAAGGGTGTAATACAAATTGACGCATCAGCAGTGTATACAGACTTTACTTTTTCCACAGAGGTACTTATCATGAAAACTCTGCTTTATAATTTGCCCAATCGCTCATTCCAAAAGCCATCATGGGCTTGTCTAAAGCATGTGAATCTAGCGGATCCTGAATATAACCTTAGTCGTCCAGTCGACATACTGCTTGGAGCAGATGTTTATTCATCGATCATTATGAATGGCCTCATCAAGGAAGGCGATTCCCAAGTAGTGGCACAGCAAACACGCCTTGGCTGGATTGTAAGTGGGAAATTAATATCATATCAATGTAGTGTTGTCCTAAACAACATAGATGATATTCAGAGGTTCTGGGCAATCGAAGATGTTGCTGACGACAGTCAAAACAATTTATCAGAAGAAGATCACAAGTGCGTACAGCTCTACAAGGCAGATACGACAAGAAGAGAAGATGGTCGTTACGTCGTCAGATTACCTCTAAAAACAAACATTGAGGAAAAATTAGGGGAGTCCAAACACAAGGCCATTGGACAATTTTATCAACTTGAAAAGAAGTTTTCGAATAACGCCAATATTCAAACGTCCTATAAATCATTCATACACGAGTACATCGAATTAGGCCACATGCAAGAAAGTACATACGATAAAAGTCAAGTCAGCTGCTATTTACCACATCATTGTGTAATAAAATCAGATTCCACGACAACTGCGTTGCGGGTCGTTTTCAACGCTTCAGCGAAAACATCGTCGGGGCTGAGTTTGAATGATTTGATGTACAGCGGACCTAATTTACAAAAAGATTTGTTTTCTTTGATTTTAAAATGGAGGAAATACGAAATCGCATATACAGCCGACGTGGAGAAAATGTTTCGGCAAATTTTTTGCCACAAGGATGATTTGAAGTATCAAAAAATTATATGGCGTGACACTCCAGATCAAGTTCTTCGTGAATACGAACTCATGACCGTCACATACGGTACAAAAGCAGCGCCATTTTTAGCAATAATGACGCTTAAGCAGTTAGCAAATGATGAACGCCACAAGTATCCAGCAGCAGCGAAGGTCTTAGAAGAAGACTTCTATATGGACGATCTTTTGAGTGGTCATCATACCCTGCAAGAAGCAAAGCAGCTGCAGAAAGATTTAATAGATCTTCTGAAATCAGGAGGTTTCAACCTCCGCAAATGGTCATCGAACAAAGCGGAGTTACTCGATGACGTCAGCAAAACGGATGAGGTGTTTGATTTTCGTCATCAAGAGTCCACCAAGACTCTCGGGTTGCGATGGCACCCTACTGAGGATCAATTCACATTCCAAAGCAAAATCAATGTGTCATCATCAAAAATTGTGACGAAAAGATCTCTCTTATCAGACATATCAAAAATCTTCGATCCTTTGGGGTGGCTGTCTCCAATTACCACCAAGCTCAAGCTATTATTCCAAGCAGTCTGGCAGTTACAACTCCAATGGGATGATCATGTTCCTGAAGAGATTGTTAAGCAATGGTCACTAATGACACAAGACTTACAACATATCAATGCGTTTAAGATACCGAGATGGCTGCAGTGTCACAAGGACGGAACTATTAAGCTGCACGGATTCTGCGATGCATCAATAAAAGCATTCGCTTGTGTGATTTATTGCATCTACGAAAATGAAGATGCCAATCAAACCTCAACAGTATCATTAATAACAGGAAAGACGCGGCTTGTTCCTACAAACAAAAGTATCACATTACCAAGATTGGAATTGAGTGCAGCCGTTCTACTATCAAAGTTAATGCACACAGTTATACAATGTCTGGTTGGGCACGATATCAAAATCTTCGCATGGTCGGATTCAACAGCCGTACTGGGATGGCTTCAAGGTGACCCAAGTCGCTGGAAGCGGTTTGTTGCCAATAGAGTCAAGCAAGTAACCGATATCATACCATCAAACAGCTGGCGCTATGTTAAGTCCGCAGATAACCCAGCTGATTGCGCCAGTAGAGGCATGTCTGTAGAACAACTCAAGCAGCATGCTCTCTGGTGGCATGGACCTTCATGGTTACCAAGATTCGATGAAAATCAGCCAAAAGAAAAACCTGACTACAACACATGCGAAGAAATGAGAGAAATAGCAACCGCAAAACAAGTCACCTACTCGCAAACACAATCATATGACGTCATCGACACAATACTGAGCAAGTATAGCAACTTTTCGAAATCAACTCGTATACTTGCGAGGATATTACGTATATCATCAAAATCGCAACCAAGGTCGTCTTTTCTTACAATCACTGAGTTAAGAAGAGCGAAGCACATTTTAATCAAGCATGTACAGCAACATGAGTTTACGGAGGAGATCAAAAGCCTTCAAAAGCATAGCAATGTAAACTCTAAAAGCAAGCTACTTAACCTAAATCCGTATCTAGATGAAAACGGATTGCTGAGGGTTGGTGGCAGGATAAGCAATGCAAGGATAAGCAAAAACATGCAACATCCTATTGTCATTCCTCACAGCGGATTACTTACCGATCGACTGATTGATCAAGGCCATCAGATGACCTTCCACGGTGGAGCTCGCCTAACACTGGCGTGGCTAAGACAGGAGTTCTGGATTATTGGCGGTAACCGCGCTGTCAAAAAACGCATACATAACTGTGTCACATGCAGAAGGCATAATCCTGTAAAAAATACACAAATAATGGGAGACTTACCAGAGTCACGAAGTAATCCGTCAAGGCCATTCAATCATACTGGGGTCGACTTCACCGGCTATGTGGACGTCAAAGCAAATAAAGGTCGTGGCATCAAGACGACCAAGGGCTATATAGCGGTGTTCGTGTGCATGGCGACCAAGGCCGTGCACCTAGAACTCGTTTCCGACCTGAGTTCAGCTGCCTTCCTAGCAGCATTAAGGAGGATGGCAGCTCGCAGAGGAGCTCCAACCCATATCTATAGTGATAATGGGACAAACTTTGTCGGAGCCAACAAGGCCTTGCGTGAAGAGTACATCAACTTACGATCAACTCTTAACGAAGAGTTCTACAGAGAAATCACAGATATGCAAATACAATGGCACTTTAACGCACCTTCCTGGCCGAGCGCTGGGGGGCTCTGGGAAGCGGCTGTCAAAAGTCTCAAACACCACATCAAAAGAGTTGTAGGTGAGCAGAAACTGACGTATGAGGAGTATTCCACATTACTAGCACAGCTGGAAGCCTGCCTTAATACGAGACCTCTTTGCGCCATCAGCGAAGATCCGGATGACATAGATTACCTAACTCCTTCGCACTTTTTATCGAGTGGTCCCACACTTACCATCATTGAGACGGAAAGAGACGCAAGAACTCGATGGCAGCTTACCCAGAAGATGTTTGATGACATCTGGAAACGGTGGAAATCCGAGTACCTGTGTCAGTTATCAGCACGTAGCAAGTGGCGGCAGCAGCGAGCAAACTTAAAGATTGACGACATAGTTATCATACAAGATGCTAACTTACCACCAGGGAAGTGGGCCCTCGGCAGAATCATAGAGCTGCACCCCGGCACGGACGGTTATGTTCGTGTGGTATCAGTAAAAACCAAAAACGGGGTACTCAAGAGGCCAATCACAAAACTTTCCCTGTTGCCAGTCCACGAAGATCAACAACCTGGAAAAAATTCAGAGCAAAATAATAGCACAACAGAAAAGACCGATCAACCTTCGGTATCAAATGAGAATGAGATATCAAATAACAGATCAAGACGTAGTCGGAGGGTAAAAATCGGCAATTTTATTAACATTGCTCTCATGTTTTTGATGTTAATCATAACACCATCTAGTTGTGATTACAAAACAGCACCTTTGAATAGCAGTCAGAGCATTTATTTCGACAAGATCTCCAGTATGCGTCTCGAACGAGAAGAGTGGAAGTTGATTATATATTATGATATGGAGCCTTATTGGCAAGGATTAGATCTGCTTAAAAAATACGTCGATCATTTGAGTAATATATGTTCTAATACAACAAAGATATCACAGTGTGACGCAATCCTTATGCAATTACGTCACGGTAGCAATGAACTTGACCATTACAATAGCATGTTGCTTGGTCAGCAGTTCACGGGGAACGTGCGACATAAGCGCGGTCTTATCAATCCTATAGGAAGCATAGCGCGAAGTTTGTTTGGTGTCTTAGATGACGAGTTCGCGCAAAAATATGCCAAGGATATCCAACAAATCAGACGTAGACAAAAGCTTTTGGCCTCCTTATGGAAAAACAACACATCTATTGTTGAAGCAGAGAACAACATCATCAAAAGAGTAGAAAATGCGATGGATAGACATCACAAGGTGTTTAATCAGCACCTGATCAGTTTAGAGAAGGGATTTAACACAATTCTAGAAGGAGTTAAAGAATCACTAATGGCTAACAGCTTTAGTGTATCATCTATCATTGCCAACAGTGTCCTGATGAACTTGAAAACCATCCAAGAAACCATAGTGGATACTATTATGAATCTACACCACACAGGGTTCAATTTCCACCTTCTAACACCAAAACAACTGACGGACGAACTTAATATCATAATAGGACAGTTAGCAAAAGAATTGACTCTTCCAATAGATAATATTCAATCGGATTTATATAAACTGTATCATTTACTGAAGACTAAAGCCAGAGTCATGCAGCAGTTTATTATCTTCGAAGTAAAAATCCCATTAGTGAGCAGATACAGCTACGACATTTACAGAATCATAACAGTTCCGCAGCAGGTTGGAAAGAACATGATCAGCATAACTCCCATCGCGGATCTTCTCGCAATGAATATACAAAGGGACGCTTACATTCCAATGACGGACAACGATGTTCAAACCTGTATGTCGTACGACACAGAAACATACATCTGCCCTTTGAAGGGTCCGATTCATCAAATGAGATCGGATGAAAACCTCTGCATCAGAGATCAACAGTCCAATCGTTGCAGCACAGCATCTAAAATCTGCACAAACCGTTGGACAGAGCTTAATAAATTAAACACATATTTATATTTTTGTTGCGGACCGTGCTCCATAAGAATCATATGCGAGTATCAAGTTACGGCCGAACAATTAACCAAGGCTGGCGTTATCATGCTCGGCGATGGATGCGTCATCAAAGGCGATACTTACACAGTTTACTCACATAAGAAGCTGTCTAACATTCTGAAGACTACGGCAGACGTTCTGAGGATTGATATTCCACCTATCAACAACATAATCAACTTATCGATACCTATCGGTGCAATCGACGAACAGTCTGACCATACCCACATCGAGACTCAAAGACTGGTAAAGGAACTCCATGATAAGTTGAGTCAGATGAAAAATGAACCGAGCATTGATGAAGATTTGGACGACGGGTTCTCATATCACGACGTGCATTACTACACGGTGATATACTTAGTGGTGTTCGCCCTGTGCGCGGCAGGGGCCGTGCACGTGTGGCGGCGCTTTCGGCGTGTGCGCAGCGTGGCTCTGCCCGCGCGCTCGACTCATCAGCAGCTTCAGAGTGCTAGTGTAATCAGTGTTCCGCGTATCAGTGTAAATGACCAATCGGGACCTAGTGAAATTGAGCTCAATACAATTTCGAGTGTAATCAGTGCGCGTAAACATAACAAGGCTACGTCGCCTGTGTTCCGCGAATCTATTTTCGGTGAAAATGAATAAGACTTTTTAGAGACTCACCTATTAAGTGTTTCGCGTATCTACCCAAATTGTGCTTTCGATTATCATTGCTTTCTTTAAGTATAAGTACTTGCATTGTTTAATAATTTGATTTTGATTTTTATATTTTTACTTTTCATTTTTATCTTAGTCTCTCGTGTCTGGGAGCATGTACGGTCCAACCGTACATCATATTATTGTTTATGCAAAATAAGCAGTTTTGTACCGCGTGCGCAATTTACTTCAGTTCGCGTTCGGTCATCGCCGCGTGTACTCATTATCATTATATCAATAAAATTATAAATCTATCACACTATATCATTTAAAGTTGTCCCGTACAGTCAAATACTGGTGAAAATACGAGATTTTCATAACGATCGTTATAAAATGTTGGAACCGCTCTTCTAAGGAACCATAGCTAAGGCTAAAATTCAACTATCCAATAGAATTTTGGTTTTCGCGACCAACACAATCAGTTGATTGGTGCTCAAATGGGAATACCTTTGGTGCTCTAAAAATACGTGCTAAAACGGGAATAATTCATAAAATCTGGCTAGCTTTTTCCCAACTATGTTGAAGTCAGATTTTACATGGAGTGACTGCCTATCTGACCTCCACAACCCAGTTACTGGGTAACACGATACCCCTTGGTAAGACTGGTTGTCGGACTTTCGGGCTTCTGACGACCCGTAACAACTGTCATAAATCCAAGAATGACAACCGGGACCAACGACTTAACGTCCTTTCCGAGGCACGGAGGAGTCTCGGTATGTACAGATAGTCACCCATCCACGGACCGACCGCGGCGAGCGCAGCTTAACCTGATCGATCGACCCGTGCGGCTGTTACTTCCTAGCCACGACCTCTCAATTAGTAGTATCCATATAGGTGTGAATAAAGTAAATATTATGTGAGAAACGAGTAAGTATTTTCAATTTTAAAATCGTTAGACATTACGTAACGTTTACTTCGCGCGTCCGTGCTTAGAACAAAGTAGGCGAAGTAAAGCGGTTAGATATGATCAATTGAAGCGGTATTTAACTTTGATTGTTGAACAACTTTGCTTATTCCCCTGCCAGGTAGCGAACCGTTTCAATTATTTATTAACTCCCGCTTACAGTGGTTTAACTATAATTGGTTTTGTAATAGCTGAAGGGTTTAGAAAACTATCGATTTTAGGAGAGGAGTTTAAAAATGTATACTAAGCATTAGGTATACCCCTTTATTTGTAAACGTTGCTTAGAATTAAGTAGTGATTACTGACTGTTCAACCATACATTTTTAACGTTTGAACGTCACTTAGCTTTATTCATCGCTTATAAATAAACCCCATAATGCACAGTCGTTTTGTTCGGTTAGACAAAAGTCACTTTATCGGCTGTAGCTGATTGCAAAGTCTTTACATGATTAATTATACAATGCCACGTCTCCATTTGCATCTAGTTTTCAATAAAACTCGTTTTTAATGTTGCTAAACTAAGTAAACTTCATACTTATGCGCATACATACGCATACATAACCTAACATTTAACCAATACTCTTTTCAATTGTTGTCACTACATCTTTTAAACCGCACCGTTGCTTTATCACATAATTCCGCACTACTATAAGTGAACTATCTGCTCTAATCTATGATTATTAAACTCGTAATTTAATATAAACACATACCGGAGGTGCTACTCGGATGCCTCAACTATTTACATGGCTGCAACGCAATATCCCTTTCGCTTTGTCACTCATCTCAGCGAGCTCGTCGTGCCGTGTAATCTCATTAGCGCTTCGCTCTGTGGAACTCCGTACTATGTACGTAAATCCGATAGATTTACGTAGATAGTACGGAGTTCCACACTATACTGATTTGTTGCCGGTCAATAGTGTGTTCGGGAATTACCTATGTCAAATCATCAAAGCATTTTTTTTTAAATTTGAATCGATTACCTACCATTCGAATGCTTTCAAAACGGATTTTCTAGCCATTTTTTTTTTACTTAGCCTAGAAGAATTGTAGTCGGCAAACGAATTACTACTGGACAGCACCCTAATTGCATAACACGGTTTCAAGCACAATCTGAATCGTTTTGAACACATTTGCATACATTGCTTCCTTTATTCGAAAAGATTGTCTACTCAACAACATAGATAGGTAATGCTCGACCCAAAACTAACTGATTCGAGCGAGAACAAAGTAATAACCGGAGGCACACAGAAACCGGATTGATCTTGATTACTACGTAGATAAGTATATTATTCTGAAATGCCATTGACATCTTGGAGTTTGAATCAAACCGATTACGATTTGAAATGGTGTCAGTTTGCCTCTAATTGTAATCAATTTATGTCAATTCGACCCTTATTCAACTCTTGATTTGATTCAGAACTCGAAGGTGTCGGTGGTTAGCCAGGTGGTTTTAAAAGCAATACGCTGAAATAGTGGTGCTGGACGAAACAACATACAGGAATGTGTGTAATTAAAATATTTAAATAACTTAATAAATTAGCCTTACATTTTAATACACCGATACGAATTAAACAATATTTCTCGCGCATGCCAAGTAGCTTTCAAAGCGCGGCACTATACAGGGTGGAATCGTCGAAACGTACCAAAGTGACATGACTTACCCGGACAGATCCTTGACGTACAGCGTGTAGTGAGTCAGTTTCCCGTTGGGCTCCGGCGGGGGCAGCCAGGAGGCCCTCAGCGAGCGCTCGCCCAGGGCTATCAGTTTCATGCCGCCCGGGGCGCTGGGCACTGATCAGAACACGGTCATTTTAATGAACACCCTATAACAGAAGCTGGCTTTTTTTTAATTAATTTTGATTGTTCTAGAAAACCTAACGTCAATGAAGTAAAACGAACGAACGAACCAGTAAAAAAGATCTTAGCGCAAAATGTTGTAAAAATACCTAACAAACAATAGAACCATTTTTAACATCATTTCTCAGAATCAAACTAAATAATTTGCAATGCAGTATAATATATGATCAAACGAACTTCCAAGTGAAGTTCGATCATTATTATGATGAGTTGCTTCATTTGAAGATATGATTATAACAATGTAGTTTCCCTACTTACTTGGTAACTTCGCACATATTTTAAAGATTTTTTAAAACTATTAGGTGACGTAATTCCGGTCTGACTGCACCTCGGTTGACACTGACGTGTAGCTCATTTTTTAGAGTCATGAGTATGATATAAAACTTTCTCTATATCTGGGAATCTTCAAGCGTCAGGGAGGGAGGGTGATCATATCTTCAAATGAAGCAACTCATCATAATAATGATCGAACTTCACTTGGAAGTTCGTTTGATCATATATTATAACTCGTTGCTTCATTTTTCAGATATGATTATAACAATGTAGATGTTAAGAGTCAGAAAGTTTTGAAATGGAAAACAATAAGGTTTTAAACATTATGGTTTTATTTACCTATAGACAAATCAGCGAATACTTATGTTTCCGTAATGGTACGTTACATTTATATTTACTTATTTCGAATTAACTTCAACGAGCTAAACATAAAGATATTATCGATCACATGAACATAACATAAATAAGCATTTCTGTAGTGTAATATAATCTTATAATAGGTACCTATAGTTAATAGGAATTAATAATCAGTCTGTATGTCTAATCGTAAGCAAACAGATTTGGCAAATTCGCCTTCGTTTATAACGCACCTATTACCACCTAGAGCAAATGAATTAGATGAACTAATAGTCCACCCTGCGCTTTTGCGAATGGTTTCTATATTAACTCCTGGTTAAGCTTGCGGCCGAGGTTGACGCGAGCCGTGTACTGTGCGCGGCGAATACACTGGTATCAATGCCGCTTTCTGACAAGACTTGTTTGATCCATCTACTGATGGTTTGCGTGGTAGCGGGTTTGTGTGGCCGTTTGTACGTCAACAACAGATTGTTTGTACTCTCAGGTCTTATGTTTTTAGTTATAGAAATATAACCTGAGAGCACCGTAGCTGGACATATACGCGTATTTTCCCTGAAGTATGGCAAGAACAATATTGGCTGGTCTCTGTCGGGTGCGGATGTCTTTATGATGTCTGTTATGACGATTTTTATGCCGCTATCAGAGAAAAGTATGTTCTCGAGTTTAATTAAAGACAGCGTTTGTACCCTGTGAGCTGTACAAATTGCAAGTAGGATCACCAGTTTTTTTTTTTTTTTCGAGTGAGAGCTCACTATTAGGGAACCATGTTGAGACATGGTTTGGGGATTCCAGGCGGTGGAGTACTTGGGTTTTATGGGTCTTAATTTATAAAAAACGTCGGAAACTATAAGGCTTTGCAATAGTGGGAACCATGGCTGTGATGGCCAGTTGGGATAAACTAGTAAGCCATGTGCATTTGTCATCAATAATTTTTCTAAGGCATTTTAATACCAGGGAAAATGGTGGAAAAGCGTAGAAGAAATGGCTCTGCCAGTCCATCGTAAATGCGTCTACGGATGCTGCGTCAGGGTCTTGTTTCCATGAGATGAATGTGGTACACTTCGCATTATCGCGGGACGCGAATAAGTCTATTTCAGGTTGGCCAAAATATTTTATAATGTCTTGGAATGCTTCATCGGAAAGTGACCATTCAGTATCCGGATTGACTACTCTAGACGCGGCGTCTGCCCGGTTTTCTTTGGAATTTACGTATGATAGGTATATGACCTATAGGTTGCGCTGTTCACAACATTTCCAAAGGGACCTAGCCAAGCCGTTTAAGTGGGGGTATTGAATACCCCCATACGATTTACATAACTGATCGCAGTGGTGTTGTCCATGCGCAGTAATATTGTTTATTTTATTTATTTATTGGTTGCATCACTGGCGAAGGATTTCAAACCTAGAAAGGCTGCCATCAGCTCTAAGTAATTGATATGACAATAATTTTCTGAAGACTTCCATTTGCCATGTACTTGAGCGTTGTTGCAAACAGAACCCCAGCCTGACATCGACGCGTCGGTATAGATTTCGATGTCAAAATTTGGCTGTCGCATAAAGTTGCGTGCTGTATTAACATTTGATAGCCACCAGTTCAGATCCTCTAATATAATATTAGGTAGGTTAATTTTAGCTTCGTAATTATTATTATGCTTAAGTAACGCTAGAAACTTCTGGCGTTCTAAAATCTTAGTGTATACCCAAGCGTATTTAAGGGCTGGGCTAGTGGCGACTAGAATACCGATGCTGTTCGGTAATCCTCCATTTTTAAAATGTTCGCTCTTGATTAGCTTGTTTAGGGTTTTTAGGTTTAATATAAAGCGTTTATCGCCGTTAGGTTTTAGTGTGAGGAATATTTTAGAAATAAATTGATCTTTATTCACATTGCACTCTGAGATAGCCCCTAAAGATGTGAGTTTCATAATGGCTTTCATCATATCTGATTTCTCAGTATTTGATAGGTTGTTTTTAGGTATTATTGATTGTCGTACATGTGTATGAAAGGGTATTGGATAACCATTTTTTAACCTATCAAGAACAACATTGTTATTTTTAGCCATCGGTCATAAAATTGGGTAAGTCTAACCGCATGTACCTGCGTTAACGGTAACGCTGAGCGGGAGCCCGAGGTTTGTCCTGCGAGGCCGGGCGTTGTGGCGGCTGTGCTGACATCGTGTACGGACAGCGATTCCCCGCCGTCGTCATCGGCCTTCTGTATGCACCCCGCCCCCCCCCCCCCTGTTCGCTGGGTATCGAGGAGGCAGGTTCCAGTTTCCCGGGTAGGACTGGCGGGTATTAGGAAGTTGAGGCGATTTTGAAACTTTTGCGGTCTTTTTTATGGAAAGGCCTTGCTTTTCAATGGCCTTGGCGGCTTTAATTTTTTCTGATAAGAACGAGCCAAACAGTGATTTATCCCGTTCGGACTCGTTGATGATATTTATGAATGCCTTGTCCAAGCTAGGTGTGATTAATTTCACTCGAGCCTTGATGGCGGTGATTCCCGCACTAGCTGTTGTTGAGACGCTGTAAGTGTCTTGTCGCGGTTGCGAACCATGTCCGGTACCGCCGCCGAGATTTCAGCATTCAACTTGGGCGCTTGAAGGAGCCTACAATTTTCTGGCACAAGGTACTCTTTCAGTACCTTGTCCTTGTTTTCTTTAGGCATTCCTTTCCTTAGCAAAGGAAGCCACAACTGCGATAGATTCGTGAATGTTATCGCTGTAGTCAGGCGAATCTGATGTGGATTCACCGAGTGGCGACAGTAGATCAGGATCTAACAGTCTAACTCAGGTTCCATGCTACCAGTAGTTCCCTCAGGGGGACAGGGTTCCGCCTGGGCATAGTGTTGGTTAGGAACGTCACCAGATTCCGATTCCACGTCTTGTGGTAGGTACGTCGGGTGGCACGGGTACTGGCTCCATAATAGCTTCATTATCATTGCCTGGGACCACATCAGGATCTTCGCTACCTAAAATTACAGTTTGTAATTAAGGTTGTGAAGATAACAATTCTGAGGGTAGTGTAAGAAATAAAATTTCTTAATTGATTTTGCACGTTAACGTTACATCTGTTTTAGATTGTACGTATTTTCTGTGCTTGTTTGTCATCGTTAAAGACTCGCAGTCAATCCCGATGCAATATTAAAGTTTAACTTTTATAATTTAGTTTTGAACAATGTCAAAGTTATTGACTCGCAGTCAATCCCAGAGCATTTACAAAACTGATATTTTCACTATTCACTTCTAGATCACCAACGAATAAAGTATACCTATGCTTACCTTCACCATCCGATGACGATTGTAACGGTCTTATTATTCGTCTTTCTTTTTCTTAAATTTTTCAAATCAGGATCTTCGCTACCTATAATTACAATTTGTAATTAAGGTTGTGAAGATAACAATTCTGTGTAGAAATAAAATTTCTTAATTGATTTTGCACGTTAACGTTACATCTGTTTTAGATTGTACGTATTTTCTGTGCTTGTTTGTCATCGTTAAAGACTCGCAGTCAATCCCGATGCAATATTAAAGATTAACTTTTATAATTTAGTTTTGAACAATGTCAAAGTTATTGACTCGCAGTCAATCCCAGAGCATTTACAAAACTGATATTTTCACTATTCACTTCTAGATCACCAAAGAATAAAGTATACTTTGCTTACCTTCACCATCCGATGACGATTGTAACGGTCTTTGTTTTTCTTCAATTTTTCTAATTTTCCTAGCGTAGTGATAAATTTTTGATTGCGCGCTTCTTTTTGGCATGATGCTTAAGGGCGCGTGCGATAGCTACCGCGCACGAAAAAGGAATGAGCTACACGTCAGTGTCAACCGAGGTGCAGTCAGACCGGAATTACGTCACCTAATAGTTTTAAAAAATCTTTAAAATATGTGCGAAGTTACCAAGTAAGTAGGGAAACTACATTGTTATAATCATATCTGAAAAATGAAGCAACGAGTTATAATTTACTGAGATCTTAAATTCTTCACACCCAAAAAAACATAGAAAATGTTTGTTTTACCAATCAATCATGGGGCTGATATATTATTATAAAAATTAACTCTTGACTTACCGTCTTCATCAGTCCTGCAAACTTGCGGGGCCGACAGGGGTCCATCGCCGGCGGCGTTGTGCGCCCGCACTCGAATCTCGTATTCTGCATACGGTGTTAGACGTGATACTGTTGTTTCTTCACCCTAATGATGCAAAAGAAAAAAAACAGTCTGCAAGATAAAATAAGATACGCAAAAAACAAAAAGTGTTCCGTACCAAAAGGCAAAAAAAACACATTTCTTGTATTATTTCTTGTTAAAACGGCAAAAGAAATATAGATATTCTGTGAAAATTTCAACTATCTACCTTAATAGGTAGATAGCTGAAATTTCATGAGATACAGCCCGCTGACAGACAGACGGACGGATGGACGGACGGACAACGAAGGATTAGTAATAGGGTCCCTTTGGGTAAGTAACCCTAAAACAGTATTATTTTGTCTAAATTACGTAGGTTATTAATTATTCCTTTAAGGTCTGATTTTTCAGTTGACAGATATTTTTTATTCGTCGAATAAAGATGACGTCTGACAGTTTTTGTATGGAAGAACTGTCAAAAATCAAAATCATTCCTCGGATAAAATTATCTGGCGTTGGAAAAATCAGCCTTTAGGTAGGTACATTTACAAAATAATTCATAGAATATTTTTCCTTCCGACTTTCATTTTCTTTAACAATAACATCATCAATATGAACGAGTAAACATTTTGTTATTCAAGTCAGAAGTTACGATAAATATTTTTTTAATAGACAGTATTGACGAGAGTCCTTGGCCTGTATTACTTATTGAAAATATGAGGAAAAAAGGAGAGGAACAAATCAATCGTACCTGTATCCTTAGATACGCATCTTGTGTGGGCAGCATTGGATCGGCATCGCGTCGCGTGTATTGTAGAGTGTAGTGGGTTATGAGCCCTCCTCTGTTGTCTATGCCTGGTGGCCGCCATGACACCCGCAGTGACGTGGACCCGCTAGATATGCAGGCCACTCCTTCTGGACTGCCCGTTGGTGCTGTTTGAAAAACATTATTGTATTGCAGCACTTTGAAAAATATTATCAACCGTGAAAAGTGTTCGTGTAATTTTCAGACCCGAAATTCTAAATGTCTAAACACACTATGCCGACAGTACGCGACCGCAGTTCGGCATGATTATGCCTGCAATGCTATTTGAATTACTGACGACACATTATGCCGAAATTACGTTGCGTTAATTAGCATTGCAGGCGTAATCATGCCGAACTTCGGTCGCGTACCTTCGGCGTAGTGTTTTTAGACACTTAAGCCTACAGAACTAAAGTTTCAAAATTAGCTTGTCTACAAAATGAGAACTTTTGTAATGAAATTTTTAATGAAAGTTTGAACTTTTCCGATTGTAATTAAGTATTGATAATTGCTTTAAAGTCGTAACCGTAAGCTTTTTACTCGTCGTTACATAGCATAATAAGTTCCCACTGCTGGGACACAGACCTTTTCTCTGTATGAGTGAGTGAGAGAATGGGTCGTAATCCACCACGCGAGCCCAGTGCGGGTTGGTACTAAGTATGTCACTAATGTCACATGTCTTCGATTTTTTTTAAATTTAATTTTTGGTTCTAGGACATGCCCGTTTCCTCACGATGTTTTCGTTCACCATTTTGAGAGCAGTGATGAAATAATACGCATCGTTACATAATTAGAATAAATGAAATTGTAATATTCTGGAAAAAATACGAGATTTTAGTTTTAACAGTATTAATGTTTCGTTTTCCTTAAGACTAATGAGGTATCCTCAAGAATAAAAGGCTCAAAGGCCTGTTCCAAACTGTATATCTTTAAATAATGTTTGGTATTAATTATAAAATAATATAAGTATCAAGCACAAGCTTCAGAGTTTATAATTCAAACGGCTTTTTCATCTCTTCCAAACGGGTGCAAAGCAATTTCTTAATAACAATCTTATAAGATTAATTACCGGAATGCATGTTGAGCGCTCATGTGACTCATTAAGAGCATTAATTAAGTCTTTTCAACTTAATAACGTTTAATTTTGAGGATGAAAAACATACACACATTCATAAACTCACGCCTTCAAGAAAAAACCGGTCAAGAGTGAGTCGGACTCGCGCACCGAGGGTTCCGTATTGTGAAACGTGAAATGTTTTTTAAATTTTCATCGGCGAGGTAATCGTCAGAGAATTTTAACATTGCGATGTAGAATATTGCAGTTTTAGGCCAGCGCCATTTCTTGACCGATAGTGGAACTAATGTAATTTTTGTAGTTGATTTCAGAAAAAGTGTGCTATCTAGAGACATCGTTTTATTTTTCCTTAAATCTTTACATAAACTTCTATCACATAGAATAATTTCAGATTTTTCTCTATGCAAACTTCGGAGAACGGTATTTTTTTTACATTTTTCATCAAAAGACGAAATCTATGCGGCCTTAAAAAAAGAAAAAATGTTTGATTATGTGCAAACAGCGCTCTTTCATATGATACCCCACATGCCCTAGTAGCCCCCACTTCGAATTTTTTGAGAAATGTTCAGTCCCTGCTGTTTTAAAGTGTAAAATTTTATTTCTTTCTTATTTGAAAAATAATTGGGCAAACGTCATCTAAAACGATTCCAAATTTCAAGTTGATAGCATTAGTAGTTCTTGAGATATCCAGCTGTGACAGACGGACAAACAGACAGACAGACTGAGTCGCACCATAAGGGTTCCTTTTTACCATTTTGGTACGGAACCCTAATAACGCACTTATTGGTATTTAAAAGATGTATCGAAGTGAAGTTCATCTTATCATCTAAAAAGCAGATATTTTCAAACAGCCACCGATAAAAAGTCCAGCGAAATTCTCATATAACTGAAGGAACACGCCACCGTAAACCTTTCTGATCGATTGCAACAGATGGACTACCGGACCGACGGACAATTGGAACTATATTTCTTTTTGCCTCCCGGATATAGTGCCAACTTAAAAAAAAAGAATTGGAATTTCTATTTTTGAATGAAGGAATAAAAATGAAACAAACGCAGAATACAAAAGTGCCATCAATTTGTACTGAATCGTTTGACCTAGATCGAGAAGGCCACAGTCCAATTAAGCCATTTTGCATTTTGATGGGAAAATTTACGATCGTCGCTTCACGTCGATAGCGGCGCTCAGTTATTTACTAACTCCGATACACTTCTGCGGCTGACTGTTCGGAACATTAAAGAAATCGATCTCTTTCATTTTCCAAGTTTTACGATTTTATAGCGCTTTCAAAGTGATTATCGAGAACAGGAATAATCTGCAAGGACTTTGTGGGTGGCTTCGTTCATTACGCTTCTTTGCATAATTTTGTTCTGAGAAATTGAGCGGATTAACTGCGTCTGAATGAAGCAATCATTATTTTTGTCAAATCATTCTTTTTAAATTTACTGTCTGGGCTAGTAGGCGTTTTTAAATTTGTTTTAGCGCGGCACGTCATGGTATGTCACGTTACTGTCGTGGATAAATGGTTCGAATGACGTTCGTTGACGTGAGACGGGACGTCCTTTCGTTTTCGTTGACGGAAAATGAAAAGCTTCATACAATTGGCTATTGTATAGTGACGTGACGTGCCGTGTTAAAGCAAATTGTAAAAAGCTGAATGCCTTCTGTAGTTGTGGATTCTTGCAGGAAATCTTATAATAAGGTTTAAGAAAGATGAATAAGAAATTAAAAGGAAACTCACGTGATTCAAGCGTGTGTCGATAATGCGGCGGCGAGAGTGGTCCAGTTCCAGCTGCATTATACGCCCTCACGGTGATTCCATATCGTGTAGCCGCCTTCAATCCTCTCAACGTAGTACTGGTAGCATCCGCACTGGCTCCACTTTCGGACCCGGGGCTGTCGCTCAACGTTCCCTTGCCCTCTTCGGATACTTCCCACCAACGGATGGTGTAACCAAGTAAGGTTCCGTGCCATGTTTCTCGCGGTGGTGGCTAAAAGAGATGGTAAATTTAGGAACAGTCCTGAATTAGCGGAAAAAATCAGCTGTTCCATACATTTGTGTTCGTATAATATCTAATTCGATAAAATATATATACGGGGCAGCAATTTTTTTTTTGATTTCAGGGCGATTCCCATACCTAGTAAAAGCTGTTGATGAGTACAATGACCCCTTTTCGGGTTTAGGTTAAACTAAAACTAAGCTTTACATCTATTACTACAGTAACCATACCACTATGGTTACTATTAATTATTATACCAATTTAAAACATAATAATGATTATGCCAAGCCATTTGTGTTCTATTTCCGATCATGCATATGAGAACCGCAGCATCTATTGGTCTAAATGTATCGGATGCAAATGAGCCTTCATTTGCAAACTCACGAAAATTTGTTTAGAGAAAGTGGGTTAAATAGAATAAGTAAGTATAACCAATTATTATAACTGTTCTAAGAGTAATTACTTCAACGTAACTAAAAATGCAAGCAGAACTTCTAAGACTCCAACACACGTCCTCGTCTTCACCACAGGATAAAAAAATATAAGACATTACGTACGATTCCCATCTGCATATATTTTCCACAACCTCTATACAAAATGCTGAATAAATATCTACGTAAAAGAAGTTGTGAAGATACCTACCTGCCAAGTGATATGAAGTTCTCGCGCCCTAAGTGCCCGCACAGTAATGTCACGAGGTGCTCCTCCAGGCGCTGGCAAAAAACCCACTGTTAAAAGCGACACCCAGAAAAAAACTCCACCACAATTTTCAAACCACAATCAACTTTATGTACCACAAGATAGAGTCGGAAATTATGTGGGGTATACGGACATTTTTATCCTGTGAACAAAGTAGGAGCACATTCTCATACATCCACACACATTTACGAAGCTTCCTGCGGAAATTGTACAGCTCTGTTTTTTAATGGACGGGAAAGCCTCAAGTTGCTCTCCCTTCAGCCGACCTTCAGGAATATATTAATGATATATCCGCACATTCTGTGTACCTACTATGTGAGTTTGTGAGCAAATGGTAGTGAGAAATGTGTTTGACATTTTTTGGGTTGCGTGAATATTATGTAGGCACGTTTAATTAACTAGAACAGCCGTTTGATTGTATTTTTGTGTAGAAATGGAATCAAGTTTCTCTCTAATTAGCAACACAACTAAACTGAACTATCGAACAAGGTCTATTCCTTTACTTAAGTTTGGGATATCAAACTTAGGTTCTGGACAAGACTGTGGCCTTTCCTAGTTCTTTGACAACAAGAAAGTTTTGCTAGTTAGCTTTGCTGAAGCTAAGACAATGAAGCGATGTTATTGATTAAGCCCCATTTACATGATGCAACTTTCTTGCCTGACTAATTTGCATCGTCTTGAAACTGTTTAGACGGTTGCCACTGGCAATGAAATTACACCACGTAAATCAAGCCTTAGTTTCACACACGTTCATTATTCTTGCTACGCTTCTATTCGGTAAAACTGTTATCTAACAAACAATGCACGTATAACAAGATGACTTACCTTCCTCTCGTGTTGTGAAATGCAGTGGCGTTGTGTACGGCGAGGCGCCGACATCGTTGAATGCAGCCATGCGCATGGCGTATCTCGTGTCGGGAGAGAGTCCCGCCACCGACGCGCCCGCACGACCCGGCCCTTCAGACCTAGGCACAATGTAAAAAAAAAAAATGTTTTTTTTTTAATATTTTTAGGTAGCAATAGGCCATTCACAAATTATGTCACACGAATTTCTAGTTCTTTTTTAAACCCCCTTCCCCTGTCCTTGCCAGTCACAGGTGGTCATATCTGTGTATAACCGGTGCTACGTCACATGTTTTGCTATTTTTAAATTAAACCTCAATATAATATTGTTAAAGTTTGTAATATTTAAAGATAAAGTTGAAGTCGTAATCGTAGAGTCGTATAGTCATAAGACGTAGAGTATAAGTCGACCCCCTTTGACCCCGGGATCCCGAAATGTCTCATTTGCCTGTAATTGCCCACACTTGCACCTATATCAATCGCAACATAAACGTTGCTTGACGGCTGGAAAAGTTATCTATTTATTATATAAAATTCACTGACTGATATAATAAACCAGGTATTTTGGAAACTCGATAAACATATAATAATAATTACGATGTTGCTACTTTACTACTAATACTCACATCAAAGGTAGGTTCTGGAAAATTTTAATGAGCGGTCTAATTATCAAAGTAGGTAAGTACCAAATTAAGCAGGATAAATGTGTTATTTTTTTTTACTCTTGAACAAAGCGCACCCTCGTGTCTACGAGGGTATCTACATCTTATTCACACTTTAGAAAAACATAATTAACTGGCTTTACGAGCCTGACATTTTCTCAAAAACCTTGGCTTTAACAAATTTTATTTACAATTCTAAAAGCTAATGTTCCACTTTGGATTCGACTTTAATACTAACTTTGCGATTCTATATTGAAACTAAAATACATATTGTAGAAATCTACTTCTAAATTCTACGTCAACATCGTATTAAAACTCGAAATTAACTTTGAACATTTTACAGAAACATTAATTGTCTGTACTTGATTTTTTCCCGAGTACCCGAGTAATACAAAAGGTTATAAAATTCCAGTGCTCCCTGCTGGCCTAAAAGCTATTAAACTTTAAATCCAAAGCAACTGTTACACGGTACACCGCAGCCGGTACTTGTTTCTAAATGAACTTGATTTTTCAGATATAGTTTTCCGGGATGTACCTACACGCTGAAATTAAACCAAAATTCCAGGAAAAATTAATAACGTAGATATTTTTGTAGTCCTAACTTTTTATTTGCGATGAATTAAATGAGAATCCCCTAATAATTGAGTTTCAATTATTTTTTATACCTATCTGTGTATGGTCTGAATTCGTAAATGAATCAGTAGGTGTATCAATCCACTCCAGTTGACTTACTAATTAACTTAGTCTAGAAGTTCGAGGCTGAGTTCTAAACTAAAGTAGCTATCAAACGGTAATAAAGTTACCCTAACACGTCACGATGTCTCTGAATAGATAATTCGTGACCACAACGTTTGTAGATATCTCTTCTATCTAACTACTTTGAAACAATGATCAAACCGGTATAATTGAGGGTACAGCTGCTTCAGTAAATACCGATAGGTCCCGTAATAAAAACAAATTAATTAATCAGTCTTATTTGAAAGTCATCATCATTTATCAAGAGCTGACAAAATGCTGAGAACGTTATCAAAATAAACCTATTTGACTTCTACAGCACAAAAGCAAAAAAAAAACATTTAAAGAGCGTTGTGACATTGTAATAGGTCTATTTATTGTACTACCTATTAAAATGTCACAACGGTTTTTTTGAGAAAGTGCGTTTTTAACAGTTGCAACTTTGCCGACCGTTGCTAATGAACCATTTCATGTTAGAAATCTACCATGCATTCAAGCATATTAAAACTACATGACATTTTTTTCTGTCTAAAACCAATGACAAAAACAAACCACATTATTATTATTACCTTATGCCGCAAAACCCTATTTCCATACTTAAAACGACACATTAATAAAGAACAGATTCATAAATAACAAAGTAAAAACTTACGCAACATGCAGTAGATCAGAATTAGCCAATGTGATGTTGAGGACGTCTTGCGTGTCCCAATTGTCGAGCAGAGCGGGCATCGGAGCGTCAAGCGGCGCGTGCGACAAGTCGAGCGTCAAAGCGCGGTATTGCAGCGAGTAGTGCGAGACGAGTGCACCTCGCGCGACGCGCCATGTGACGCGGGCTTTACGCGACCATACTTCTGAGACACGTACCTCTTCTGGCACGCTTGGACGCTCTGTGTGAAAGGAAGGCATTTTAGGGGCATGTCTTTCCATCATGCGCTAATTGATATAGCTGCTATTTACAGCCGCATTCTCAAACGTAAGCCATAAGCTGTTGTCAGTTAAAGACGTATTGTAGCGAAGGAAAGACAAAGATGTTCTAAAACATCGTTTTGTTCAAGAATTCGGGGAGAAATGATGAATTACGGCTCATATTTCTTATTGAATAGTCATTTATGGCAGGCCTTTTTAAGGATCATGGTGTATTTTATAATGTTGGCTAAACGTCTACGCCGAAATGGTATGATCAGTGTAAATGTAGATAACATTATAGATTTAAAGAACCCACTTTTTGTCATGACTTAACTTGATTCTCGTACAAGATTGGGATCCCAGCGCAGTAATAAATTGTACATTCCATCAAAAATAATAAAGTTACTAAATATTTCATCACACTCTTTCCGCTCGGAAAACGACAATTTTAAACTTGCAATATTTTATTAAAGCCCTGTATAACCATAAACGAAACATCACATGTCATAAATTACATGTTTGTAGGGGTAGAGGCCACCAACAGAAAATAAAACCAGAATACTCATTCCACACGCTTTCACACAATCATGACTTGGTTCGCGATCAACGATGCAAAACAACTAACACCCGGTTTCTGTAAAGCCGATCAAAATCTTCGATGCATGAAAGGAGCGTACCCGAGCGACGTACCCTTCAATCTTCTGTTACGTCCGGCGCACCATGGCCAATCGACTTCTATCGATTGGCTAATCCTTTCACCACAATGGCAAATATGGCAATACGCTAAGAGAAGAAGAAGTAAATCCTCTATTAAACGTAACATGAGCTGTTGTGATTGATCGTAAATAATGCACCTGGCGTGTTGAACCTATTATGTTGCATAAATAACAAGAGCCATTCATATGACGTTTTAATTCGAACAAGCTTTCAGAAATCGGAAATTAGAGATGTGTTATTATAAATTGCTCTCCCTCCTCCTTTGTATTTATTTTTTAGTCTTCAAGAACATTTCACTTTCATTTGGAGCTGGTGGTGGCCCAGTGGGAAAGAAAAACATCACGAAGAAACCGACAAGTCTTAGAACCTAAAAAAATTAAGACATTTGACATCTAAGTACCAACGCTCACTGGACCCGCGTGGTGGATTACAGCCTACTCCCCTCACCAAGAGGAGGTCTGTGTCCCAGCTGAGGGAACATTATGTAAGTACCACACCCACACCACCACCCACACCATTATGTGTGTACCTACATTTTATTCATTTTAGTTTTATTACACTTTAGCGACCACATCGGAATCAAATGGTCCTTCTGCACTAATTCCCTTGTTCAATGTAACAGTACAGTGGGGCCACGTATTCAGTATTATCGCGAGCGCACATTACGCTTTATGGCCCTCGACGCGAGTACATGACGACCGCTGGACGGCACAGTACAACGGCACGGAAACAACCACTACGTAGCTGGTATTGCTTGACTTAAATGTTGTTTACATGTTAAATAGGGGGATGTGATCCGTAGTTGTAGGATTGTGCACACCATACGAAGTGGAGCTGTGTTACCCCTTTCCCGCGATCTCATTATGATTGATGGTGATTATTTAACCATTGTATCTGCTTCTGCTGTGAAAGTGTTAAGCTTAACGGATTGAATGCCGTAATTATATAAACAATTAAAAATCCATTAAATATCGCGTGGATCCACGTTCGAAGAGGTCGAAGGGGTCGAACGAAGGGTTAATTATGAAGATATGGCCAAAAAACTGTATTTAAGCCCTAGCATTAACGGGAAAGGTTAAAAACACCTTTTTGCACTGAAATCAACGTAAACAGTGACAGTTCTATAGCGGTATGAGGAAGAGGCTGTAAAGTTCACTCATACTCTATAGAAAAGGAAAGATCCTCTGACCAGACGGGTGTTGTCTGGCGGGCACACGGAATAGAATTTATCTGTTCCGTGGGCGGGCAACTACCCGATGATTCATGTCGGACCCATTGACATATATATTACTAGCTTAAGGACCGGGCTAATGGCGTGACTAAATGGCACCAACGCGCTGGTCCTAAAATGACGGTTTTAGGGCCAACGCGACTCAGTTGACAGTGGTGCGCGCGAAATTCGAACGAAGAACTTCTATGTAAAATGTTCAGACGGGCGTACCTATCCTTACTTTTGAAATCATTGGTCAGACCTTGTTGTATATATATTTTTTTATAATGCTTTATTTCTCACCACAATATATAATATACATTACCTATAGATATGCTAGTGGCGCGGTAAACTCTGCTTGCGAAATGCAGAATTTTACGTGACGTCAATATGACGCGTAGTTGCATGTGGCGTTGTAGATACCACTACAATTCAAATAGTGAACGCGAGACATAGTTTTGTTCTTTTTTTTTTTTCAGAAATCGAATGAATATGTGTATAGTATGTTTAGTATTCACAACATAATCCTTTAAAAGCTTGTCCAAAGGCAAATTGATACTTAATGCAAATCGTAGAAAAATATCGTAAATACTTGATTGATATTCTACAAAAAATATGTGTCTGTCTACCGTACTTCTTTTTTGGAAAACGAGTCTATTGAAATACGCTAAAACTACAAAAAACCTGGACACTGAAATTGTCTTCAAAATACCGTCTATTTATCCAAAATTTATATCGCATGTCGATGTCATTGACCAGTGTATTATCACGATTCCTACCTATTTACTTTTTAGTTTAAGTAAATAAACTCAAGAAACCATGAAAAACTATCGTATTAATTGGTCGTGGGTAAAACGTTTTTAATTACTTCCAAGTACATTCCAGTGGTTGTAGTATTGAATGAGTAACCCAACCTATGTATATAAATATTTTCCTGTTAATAATTATTCCGAAATATATGATTTCACTGCAGCATATATAACCGTCTGTACATGCTCCCATTTTAATATTTACTCTTCGCTACTACATACTGGTATCTAGTTTTAGTTTTTAGACAAAACAAATAGTCCAGACTCGTTTTGTTCATAGATACATAGGGGCGCTAGCATTTTCCAGAGCTCTATTCTATCCTAGTTGTTGACGCGACAACACCACTGCAATACTTCTCTGTTATTTTATTTTTACTCTGACGTGAACATATTTAAAATATCTACATACATTTATTCTCATATGTTTTTGTTTCAGATTCGTTTTATTTGTATTTACTAGCTGTGCCCGCAACTTCGTTCGCGTGCATGTCGGAAAACAAATTGGATTATATGGGTTTTTTTTTGCGCGGAACCCTGATTTACTCTATAACTTCAGCTATCTGCCAGTGAACATCCCGCCAAAATCGGTCCAGCCGTTTCAGAGATTAGCAGAAACAAACAGACAGAGACAGACAGACAAATAATAAGGTGCCACTAGTCGATATTTTTTCCATACAAATTTCGGGAGGATATTACTCCACTGTTTGACATTGTACATCCAAAGTTACAAATAATATCGTCTTTTCTTTATATTAATTGTGTCTGTACGGAAACAGTAAAATAAAAAGCCATTAAAAAGTTAAGAACCAACAAAGATTCGTTTTTCTTGCTAATTTTAACGCAACTTTGGGTGTAAATAAGTAATAAAAGAAGTGTAAAATCTTCAAAACAAAGCAGTAACGACTAAGTTCAATAAAATTATCTGAGTGTTCAATAAACTTCATTTTTAATTAATTTATGGAGTGGTTTTTTTCATAAAACTCGATTTTGCAAAGGACTTTTCGTATTTTTTACGCGAGTTTTAGTTCGGAACGGTGTTTGTGTGCGTGTGAACTAGACGTTGTGCGTGTAAACTAGCGTCTAACTGCTCATAACTGATACTATCTCTGTCGGACAGGGTGCCAGGTGACACAGCATGCTTTTTGGCCATGCTGACCAGTGAGTTCGAGCTCGCGACTAGTTCCACCTTAAGAAGTGTTTGAATGCAATTGTTTGTAATATCAATTGTAAAATTTTATTTATTGTAGGTATAGATAAGTGAGTTAATCTATGTACCTATCTACATAACATAAGATTTTAGAATCAATCGGGTAGTCGCGTAAAGTAATAATTAAGCAGCATTATTTCAACATAGATCAATAAAATAATGTTAGTTGGGTACCTATATAAATAAAATTTCTCCCAGTTGAATGCTGTCCTTGTCATTTTCAGTTTTCAGATGAAGTATTACGTACTAGTTGTTTAAATAGTACTAAAACGACAAACATGAAGTTTACAGAACGATCAGCCGGTCGAATCTGTAAAAATCTCACCGTGAAAACTAAGGTGAAGTGAGTTTGTTTTAGCTAGGAATTGACACTATTGACAGCTCACTCCACGCTCACTTCACCTAAGTTTTCACGGTGAGATTTTTACAGAATAGCACCGCAGTTCGGGACGGGTTGCTTTTCAGTACTCGAGAGATTATTGATTAACTCCCCACTCTAATCGGGTTTAACGATTTAAAAAAAGAAAAACTGAGAAAACATTACCTTTGACGAACAGTCGGTAGACCAGCTCGTCACTGCCATACAGATTTCGTGCCAGACATCGGTATTCCCCAGCGTGTTCGGGTCCAGCGTGAGGTATTGTCACCTCTGACGTCATCGCCCCAGCACTTGTCTCCCTGTTTTCAACTCCACCGGAGCCACTATCAGAAAAAAAAAGTTGATTGAATTCTTGTTCTGAGATGAAAACGCGGGCGACAACTCGACAACAACAAACTATTTATTAAATGTAAACATATTTTTTTTAAATCTTCTATATTTATATAAACTTTTAAAATATTATTCAATATTTTCCGAGACAGGTATTGAAATAGGCTTCTAAATTGATCGGTGTACCGCGTACCATTAACGCGTTATCAGAATTCAATATCAAAACAGGAAATTAAATTGTCAAGTCTTCACGCAAAATGATAAGTTGTGAAATTCTCATAACTTTAATCAATCAAATAAATTGCAAGTTTTGATTGAAAAATGTACAGCAGATGACACTATCAACACGCTTGTAAAGGTCCCAGTCACGAAAAGTTATAAATTTTATAAACACGCATTCAGGGGGTTCGACCTTTGGACCAAATAAAAAAAACAGTTTTGTAATGATTTTTATTTTTCTATAGGGATATAATTATGTTAACACACACATCTAATTACTGTCATCAGACGATTCCGATTATTCTGCATCTGCATTCTGCAGCATTGATAGCGTCAGCGTGAACTTACTTCAAAACGGCGGCCCAAATGTTTATGTTTGTTTTTTTCCATGAGTCCAGTACCACAAAACATTAGACGACATCACTTTATATCGCTAAAATATAACCCGACCAAGTGAAATTGATCGTTAGTTTCGTATTACACGTATGTTACTTTGAGTTGATTGAATTTGGGATTATTTTTTGTTGATTGAATCGTCGCTACGTAACATAGTAGAAGTTCTTTATTTACAAAATTTATAGCTTCTCGTGACGGGAACTTTAGTCAATCGTCTGAACTTCGGTTAAGCTTTCAGTTAGTTTAAACTATGGGTATCATAGCCGTAGTTTACCAATAACTCTCCTATCTCACACGACCGACGCGGACGGGAGAGACTGAAGGATTAGAAAAATATTTTTTTGTGTGTCAATTTAACTTAGTTACTTTTTGAGCGTCCACTGCCAGGTATTTTAGTCTATCACCGTTATTTTCAACACCCAACCGCACTTTTTCTTCTATCGACCCCAAAAGTTCAGAAAGGCTTGCTGCAGTTTCAATCCGTTATGAAAATGCTCAAAATAACCTTATTTTACTTACTGTTGATGATGTTCAGAAAGCTCAGGTGCCTTGCCTAGTACTCGCAACCGGCGTGCATGTATGATCATATTTGAACGTAAACGAAGCAAAAGGAGTAAGTACAATACAACCGACGTAACTTGGCGGACCTGAACTTCGCGCAGAAGGCTGCGCACGAACGTTTTTTATGAACCAAATGGTGGCATGTAGCGAGTGTGAATGAGAGAACATGCGCGAAAGTTCACAAAGGCTATACTCAGGCCCGCCGTCGTATTGTACGTAAGAATCGTAGCAGGTGGCGTTCTGTATTATCTACCTACAAGCATGGGAATAAGCGTGAGTTTATGAATGTATGTATGTTTACTTACTGTAACGACAAGGGCCTGGAGTCATGCGTCCAATGAACGTGGATCTCTGGTTCACCTCTGACGGTGCATGAAAGTCTGGCAGTAGTTCCTCTTACCACCCACCGAGTCTCACCACTACCACTTCTGCTTAGTCTTGGTGGTTCTGTTATGTGGTACAATTTAAATTTAGAACTTATAGGTAATACGAAAGAATAGGTATCAGATTTAGTTCAGAAGACATAAGATAATTAATTTATTTATTTATTTCAAATAATCAGACAACAGAGATCCGTAGTGTTAGTAAAGTACCTTAAACCTAGTGTTAGTAAATACATAAATTAATGATAAGCTAAGTTTTTCAAAGCTATCTTATGATTTTGCAGTGCCCGACAGGGTCCATAACGATCACATTATAATATTAAGTTACCACCTAAGTAGGTATAGATTGCGGAATGCAAATAAGGTATTGAGTATTGAATAACCTAGAGGAAAAATGGGACCTAGTTTTGTATAGGTTAAACGAGTCAAATCGGTAAAAATTTAATAAAAACGGTTGGGATTCAATGTAAAGCTGCTTCGATTTTTATTCAGTCCAAAACCATTACAAAATAAAATTTTACATTGTACAAAAAGCTGTTTTAATCCAGATTTAGTCAAGTAAGCATTCGTGGATACATAACTATCCAAAAAAAAACAGAGTAAACGGTGAACTGTTGCTTTTATTAAAGAGAAAACAAAAATTTGAAAAGTCAAAGCCATAGTCTTCAACATATTATAATCTATCTTTAATCTACGTTTGGGTTGTAAGGTACAACTCATGGAAATTAATTGTTAAGAAAATTGACGTCCTATCTCCCTATTTGCCGTGTTAAAGCCATTTCATAGACCCGCAAAAGATAGACAGTTGTGATTTGAATATACGGACAATATAAGTTGGTAGTTGGTAGGTAGTAAATTTTCTTTAACATTATTTTTCCCTGAAAAAATATTTTTTTTTGTTTGTTAGGGCATGCTTACCTCTAACATCGAGATAAAACGAGTGATGCAAGAAGGAATGCTGCACGCGTGCTGTACATCGGTACCAGCCCTCGTGTTCTGGACTGGCGGCTCGTAGCCACACAGTGCCGTCTATCAATATGGAGCCCCCGCTGGTGTCCGTCGCCTCTGACTGACCCCACAGAACGTGACGCCAGTTGTCCCCATCTGTTCGTACAATAGGTGCTTTTCTAAAAATCTTGCTGGAAGTATGTTAAGAGAAGAAAATAACGCTTATGGTATTTAACCCCCATTCATATACTCGTAGTGATACCATGACGCCCATGTGGTCACAGCTTAACTTGCAGAATATTCTTTGGCAGAATAAGATCTCACAAGGTATAATGAAGCCACTTCTAGAACACGCCCCTAGATGTGTGAAAAGACCGTACTGTTTTACAGGGCGTTGTTTTCGTAAAAAAGAAGAAAATATATCCTCTTCCAAACATAATACATATAAATACAAAATTATCTACTCAGTTACCCCTGACATTTTATTTTCTATTAAAATGAATCAAAACGCAATATTGGAAATGTCAATACCTGAAATTACGCTACCACAGAAATCCGATTACAGGCTACCTACATAATTCAGTTTTCCATATTCATGAAATTACAAATAATGGCGTGATAAGCTCCTCTGTAATGGAATGACGTCGGTGGCGAATCTGACTATAAAAGAGAATTAATTCCTAATAGAATTGCTGAATAGATTTAGCAGGGGTATCGAGGCTTGTTGAACGTTCGATAGAATTTATGGTTTATTGCATACCCTGAAAAAACCTTACTTTGATGTGACTCTGTCACATAGCCGATAACTACGAATTCTGTAAATCAAACTAAGTAACATTGCTCAAAAATAATTGCGGAGATACAACTTTTATTTTTGGTTAAAAAAATCGCTGTTTACGGTAGCTCTCAATGTAACGCACGCAAAACATTGTGTTTGGGTGCAAGCAACGGTACAGGGGTCGTGGGGGCATTTAAAGTTAAGTTACATTTAAAATTTCTTTCATTATACCTAATAATGTGAAAAATCGATGGAACTTTGACCTTCAATGTCTCCGTAAACATAAGGTGGGAGGTATGGTTCAGTACAAAAAATTACCACAATAACGGGAAGAAACAGACTTTCGGCTACATGAAGCGTCTTTTTATATCCGTAGAGCATGGTCGAAGGTTCCTATAACAATAGTAACCTCGGAGAAGGTTTTTATTGCACTTTTCGTATCAGAAACTTTTTTGCACTGGCTATTTTCGAGTTTCAGTCAGATGCATTGCGGTTTGAATGCCTGCAAAATTTATTTAAATAAAATACTTCTTAAAATCTTAATACAATCTGCAAATCAATACCAAGATGATAAAAATTGTAATTAAGTTTCTACTAGATGACTATTTATTCAAGAGTCCAAGTCTAAATATTAGGAACAAAAAGCTAAATCTTATACTATGCAGTTGAACACCCTTACCTGTAGAATACTCCCATGATATCCTAGGCGTGGGTTGTCCCTTAGCTGAGCAGGGTAGAAGTAGTGCAGCCCCCGCCGAAACCGATGTGTTCTGAGCTCGCCACACCCATGTCGGCGATTCTGTGCGGAGAGACTGCTTTATATGTTACGCTGGCCCTCTTAACAGTACAGAAGAAAAAAGAAGAAATGAATCTGCTTTAATATCTGACTTACAAAATTAAACATCATGGGTTGAAAGAAGAAAAACCTCTGACTATCAAAAAAAGTTACGATAAGTTGGAATAAGATAAAATTGTTTTTTTCTTCATTTAACTGTTTTTCTGGCCTGTTGCTATTATTATACACGAATGAGCAACATAAAGACAATAGAAATGTATTGTTAATGAAAGTTACATATGCAAATAATTTACTCTAAAATAAAAGCAAAAGTTGCAAACTCGAGAGATTCAATGAAATACTTCCAAATAAGTCTCGGTTACAAGAAATGTGCTTTTATAATGTAGGGATCAATCGTAAAAACTAGATGGTACTACTCTGAAAGAACCTAAGTCAAATAATTTAATCCTATAAAACAACGTCGATGAAGTATTTCTATTCCAAATACGTCCAAAATCAAGTTCAGTAGAGAACTATCGGAAAACTAGGGCATGTATGTTACAAGGCAGAGTAAACTTAGAGGTAAGACAGTAAATACCTTTGACAATCAGCGAAGCGCTATGGCTAACTGTTCCAAAGTCGTTTGTAGCTCTGCAAGTGTACTCGCCGCTGTGAGCCGAAGTTAGGTCTTGAATTATCAGGAGAGAGAAAAAGTCCATGTTTTTCTGTTCGACCTAGTAACAAACCGTTTCGATATAAGGATCTTTGTTAAAAAAAAAAAAAAAAAACATGGCGGATTTTTTTTCTGCTCACAATAAGCTCTGTCTTTATACTTAGGTAAGTAATTTGCGAAATTTTTCGTGAAAATAGAATAAAAAGTTTATTGTTTGAAGTTGTTTAAAATCTGGCAACTTAAAAAATATCCCCTAGGTTCTTACTTTGAGTGTAGAAGGAATCGGCAAATTATCCTTATGCCACGTGAACTGTATCGGTTTATCTCCAGATATCAAACTGCAGGTAGCTTGAGTGCTGCCGCCCACTTCAAGTTCCTCAGGGAATTGGAACGGTGCTATTTTCGGTGGCTCTGTTAAGAATAACCTGAACGTTTAAATGTTGCTAGAAAGTTGGAATACTTCAGGTAAGTATGTAAAGCCCTTACTATGTACGTCAAGTCGCACTGTTCTTCTTGCAAGCTCCCCACTTTCAGCTCTCACTTCACATGTGTAAGTTCCAGCTGCTGCACTTCTTACTGAATTCAGTCTTAAAACTCCTCGTTCGTCACTTGATTCCAATATGCTTTCTACTAACGAGCCGTCTTCTCGCTTCCATACTACTTCTCTGAAAATGTATGTGGGTCATTTTCGAAAAAAAAGCTTGTCAAAAACCATGACCGAGTGCGTACTAAAGTATAGAGTGAGTACTAAATCTCATAGAAGAGATTTATACAAAATCATTTATAAATAAGTGTTGCATAATTCTAGAAGAGCGGAATGGGATTGGGGTACACTAGAATAATCGTTTCTTTTACTTACTTTATGGGATACCCAGAATATGGGCAGTGTATTGTCACATCCGTGTCAGTCTTAACATGTAACGCTGGTAAATATCTGATATTTGGAGGACCTGTGTAAAAAAAGTTTAAATTTCACTCTCCATCACTAACATTCCACACACGCATATCCACTAACATTCCACACGGATATCTATGATTCCACACAAGTATAGATGTCTAAGAAAGTAAGACCTACCATAAACATTCAGTCTTGCTTGATGTGCATGAGAGCCTTGTGAATTTGTGGCATTGCAACCGTATCTGCCACCTTCGTCCGCAGTCCTAATCGTCACACTAAGAGTTGATACTATAGTTCCTTCCTCGCTTCCTGGTACTGCCTCTGCTCTTGTATTAACACTGTACCTGTAAGGCGTACAAATTTTAAAAAGACCGTAGTTGAAAAAGTGCTTGTGATACACTTTTAAGGCAGTCCACCCCACTTAACCCCACTTAAACCTTAAGCACACGTAAGCGCGGACGTAAAAATGTCGCGGCGAATTTCATCGCGCATTGAATTTTCAACTCTCGGTGTTTAGCTGAGCATCGACAATCAAACATAGCGCATCCCAGCGCGTCAAAAAAACATACTGTTGGATTTTCAACTCTTGGCGCTAGGCAGTGCGTTGAAAATCCAGTGGGCAAAAAAATCGCCGCGGGAAAAAAACGCGCCCGTGCGGACCTGGGCTTGGCTGGCTGATATTTTTCTATTCGTGCGGATTATATGAATACTCATAAAGTTTTAACCTCCCTAAAATTTCCGATTTGGAGCAGAATCTTAACTTATTATTGATATGAAACTACGGACTTACTTGTCAGGAGCAGCCGGCAGTGGTCTGTCGTCTAAAGTCCATAGTATACGAGGCGATGGAACTCCCGTGGCTGCGCATCTTATGACTATACTCTGTCCTATCCTGGTCACCGCTCCGCTGAACGTCGACACCAGCCGTGGCGGCCTGTCTGAAAACCGGATTGTAGATAAACGGTTGCACAGATTGTGTAGTTTAAATGTCACAGCTAGGTAGCCAAGGCATTTGACTATAATGAATATAATGACCAGACCAGAGATTTGAAAACAAATAATTGTAACAGAACAAAAAAATTAAACAACGAGTAGTGTCTATACCTTCTTTGAAAGGTTGATCGTTGGCAAGGAAAAGCGCAAAGCTGTTAGTAGAACACTAGTGCATCCATGATCTCCAGACAGAAAAAGTATCTTATTGTAACACTGCTTTTGTAACTGGTACAGCTTTAGCTACCTTCTGCGACAAAATGTATATGTTATTGTTACCAGCAATAACTAACTCGGCACCAGCAACAGCAGAGTCAGAATGGTCGTGGGCGGTGCACTGGTAGACGCCAGAGTGATGCGACCGAACTGGTCCGAGTGCCAGCCGGGATTGCGGCGCGTGCAGCGGGCGGCCTTCGTGCTGCCAGCTCAGAGTGATGCCGCCACCACGCCCCCCCACTACTGAGCAGTTCAGGTGCCCGGAACCGCCTGTGCCTATCATCTACAAAAGAGATATATTGTGAAAGAGATGGAGTGCAGTTGGATAGAAGATGGCTTTTTGTTAGCCGCCATCTCCACGTGCTGTGGGAGAAAATCGCGGCGACATCTTTGCGATGATAATTTTATGACACCGCCGTGTAAAAATTGATTCATAGAGTTTCTATTGAATTTGTTGGCACGGCAAGCATATCGCTACCATCCTTTCGCTCCTGGTCTTTGGGTCTTCTTTGCATTCATCCAGAAAACACAAAACAAATGAGCCGCGTAAGCAATAGGACATTTATTCATTTATTTTTTTGCAGTCTTGCTCTTTTGTTTCTGAGCCATCATAGTAGGTGCACTGAAATTGGCTTGTATGGTGCTAAGTGTGATTATGGCAATTGAAAAAGCAATGTTATAACGCCTGTGGTGGTCACTAACCACATAAATAAGAATTTCTAAACTTACCAAAGGATTCGGTGCCACAGTAACAGACAGCGGTTCATACACGACGAGCTTCACAAGCACTCTTGACGGTGACTCCGGATTAGACGAGCAAGCGTATCGTGACGCGTGGTGCCCCCGCGCAGATGAGATGACAAGCGAGCCGCCCCGAACGGTCCCTTCTCCTGAGACTGCTGCCCAGGTGCCGGACGCTTCCTGCCGCTGCCAACTGATGATTTAATTTTGCCATAATGTAATCTAAGTCTTTAATTGAACGATAGAACAATGTTAAGTAAAAAATGTGGCTATAATTCTTAAGGCCTGTTTCAGATTCCAGATAAGCACTACGAGATACTTAAAATGGACCAGAAATTGTATGAATTTAACTGCCAGCTAATTTAATCTGGACTAATCCGGATTTTGCTGGTGTACCTACTATTACATCCATAAACTACAAGCACGGTCAATAATTGACCTATCAAGGAGAGTAGTACGGCACCCAATAACTAGATTAAGAAACTTTATGCTTGTGCTTTATATTATACTAGTTTCTGCCCGCGACTTCGTCCGCGTCGTCGCATCCCATCGCTCGCTCGTGCTACTACTTCAATTGAGCTTAGCGTTCTTTCCGATTTTTTTACTTTTGCTCAGCTCCTTAGGATCGTAGCGTGATGTTAAATAGCCAAGAACCAGGCCCAAACCAGGAACCAACCAGCCCCAGCCAGCCGACCCAGTTCTTGGGGAACCTTCCCCAAGAACTGGGCTATCAAATGCAAGAACAAATCCGACTGGTAGTTCCGGAGATTACCCCCTACATACAAACTTACAAAAAAACTTTACCTCTTTATAATATTAGTATAGTTATTGATTACTACAACCCTTCGCGGAATACGGGCGTGATGTTATGTTTTATGTAATCCGGCGTTTATGAAACAGACTCTTGAATGAATTTAAAAACATCACCAACTCAATGATGCTCATAAAGACACTAGAACTAAAACTTACCTTACAGCATGTCCGGTGATATGTCGTAGAATGCACGGTAGCACAACAGTGTCCCCAGCGCGAGCTTCCACCGAATTTAATTCTATATTTTCCAGCCAGCTACTGTCTACGCGAGAAAAAAGAAACTTTGAACAGGCGTAAAGTTAACGACACATTTTGTTATTATCATCGTGTATTTGCAGAATGTTTACTGGGGGCAACAAACAGGGGGGGCCTAAAAAGGTCACTTTGGCAGAATCGTAATTGATAACATTATGGACAGTTAACTGTTAAGTTAATCGTATCAAATCCCATTGGTGATGGATTTTTCAGTAATTTTTTTTGTCTGTGCTAAAATAACAATCAATCCAATCCAAATCCAATCCCAATCTCTTTGATTATACCTACGTAGTGCAGCGAAAAAAAGAAAAACACGGACTGTCGCCGTATTAAGATTCATTCTGTTATCCTTTTATGATTCTACCAAAGTGGCCTTTATAGGCCCCCAGATATGAAACAGATGCTTCAAAGGAAATTCAAACGCTTGTTCTAGGCGACTGTTAAATACGAGTAATATCCTTGTGTACCTAGGTATGTTTGTCTTTGACCAGTAAACCCGGCCCCACCAATTTCTGCAGACTAAATTTCAAGACATTCTAAATGCATAAAGCTACATATATTAACACTGACCATCTGTAGTGAGTTTCAAAGGCGGGCTGGGAGTGTCTAGTGCGACGCATGAATATTCTGCCTGTATGTCCGCCTGAGTCAGATCCAGGCCAAGTAAGAGACCACTGCCTCCGGACACCCAACGAGGTTCTAAAACAACATGGAACTTTGTAGATTTGTTATTCATTAGAAGAAAGTAACCATTGTACTCTAATATAGTTATAGTTTCAACGGAACCTGAGAAACGGAGTGATGACGCGGCAAACATTTTTTTTTATATCAGTCGCATTTTTACAAAACTCGTTTTCATTTGGAATGTAGAACAAAGCGTGTGCAACTGAGGCAACTTTTTTCAAAAAGTATTTTAAAGAACCTACGCTTTTATTAAAGTCTGCAATACTCTATTTTATCTTACCACCACTCAAATATCCTGATGACAGTGGCAATCCGTCTTGCAGCCACGCGATGTCCACGAAGCCGACTTGTGGTGACAGTTCACATCGCAGTACCACGGAACCACCGATCTTGGCAGGAGTCAGCTGACGAGCAGTGTGGGAAAGGACACTGTCCTCCACTACACAAACAAGTCATCATGATAATCATATTTCGTTTTGGAGTAACTAACATGAAGTAACCAACGTCTCTAATTCAATAATCCCCGATGTATTAAACAAAGCGGTAAAGTTTGTTTGTTTCGGCAAAATAAAATAACCGTGCCTCTTTACGAAACGTAGACTTATCCAAACAAAAATACACCGTAGTAATGGACTACATATTTACTACGAAACTTTGTAACTCGAACGTAGTAAAGGAATGAACACAAGAACGGACTTCACAGTCACAATACTTTTACTTTGGAATATTAAAAATGTTCTTTTATTTATGTCCAAATTGGGGTCTGCTTTAGATCAGACAAAAATGGAACGAAACTTTTGAATTCTCATCTTTCAGTATTTCGCCTACTACTAAGGTATATTGCACTTATTTATCTAGGGAAAAAGGAAAAGGATATTTTTTATTTAATTTGCTTTGTTATATTATGAAAGTTCCCGTTTGTTTTAATAATGCGTAACTTGAGACTTTCATAACTTGTCAAAAGAAATAACGAAACAAAAATGAGATGGAATAATAAATAAAGGAATAATTGCGTCCGACATGGCTTTGTTTGTGAAGCCATCTTAAGCTTGACTCAGTCAATTTCAAGCTGTGCTTAAGTTTCGTCCTTTGTGTAATTCTTTTACGACTTCTTTTTGTATTCAGTAAGAAATAAATTGAATTATTGGACACAAAAGTAGATGTGCAAACTTAAATAACTATAATATAATTATAAAAGTTTCTTATTATCTCGTAATGTTAATGCGACATCGTCAAGAACAGATCCTACAAGATTAACATATCAGTGAAATGAAAAACATTGCAAAACTGAAACAAGGTACCTAAGTAAGTAAATATCACAATATCAAAATGTCGAATACTTTCTTCGAAACTCATTTGAATGAGAATAAGCTTCTCTTGCGCCCCCATTTGTTGCCTTTCAATTTTCTCTTTGTAGTCAGCTTCATTGTAGGGGAAAATATTAAAATATGGTAAGTAAAATCTGTAACTTGAGAGCTAGTTCATCAGTTTGAAAGGGATGATCTTACAACCACTCACGATAGACGATTGTGGAACTCGTTAGCGTGGCTTGGATCTTCCATATTATCTCCACCAGTAGTATTATCTCTCCAGTGTTCGTATTGTATCGGTGCTCCTTAACGAAGTTCATCGAGTTAACGAGCGCACTTGAGCATTTGTTTGCAGAGTTGTCTTAACTGACAGTCTTAAATGATTGATGTGCCTCAAAATATGACGGGAAACAAAACGTTCAAGTAATCTAATTTTGTTCATTATTCTCAGGAGTACCTACACATCGCTCATGTGTCTTATTAGTATTCGACATAATATGTCATAGAACAATAGAACCATCCCTTGTGTACAAAAGCTTAATATACCGCTTCAAAAAAAAAAAGGTAGGCATACATACTGTCTAAATACACTTCACTTGTTAAAGTCAATACAACATAAAATATGAAGGCTAGGCTTACAGAAACAAAATTATTTTCAATAACAGACCGTCGGCTTCGTTATAACAAAGTTATTTTTCCGAGATGAGGGACATAATGTCGCTCAATCTTTAATTAAAACTTTCCTCGTCCCTCGGTGTAAGAAGTAATTGGAGTGAAAAATATTCATCTTTTAAAATACCAAATATTAAGGTCTAAAAGCAACAGGAATAATAAAAAGTGGACGTTATGAATAGTATATTAGTAGTTGCTGCTCTTAGTTTGTTAAATAAACTGAAGCTTAGTTAAGATTTCAATGGTAATAACCATAACTAGTGGTTGCGTGGTTTCGTAACATTAATTAACAGTACTGTAATTAATACGCTCGTAGTCTAAAGCACACAGCTACAAATTGATCACACAATAACTTTAGAGTGGCGAGATGAGTTTTGCTAACTGGGTCTTTGTATATTAAAATCACTGTTGTTATCAGTTTTCATATTCCCTTATATTTGTGTATTTCTAGTCAAGTTTTTAACCTAGGTAATCATAATTATGTATAGCAACCGCATGCGGGGTGCGTGTATGACCAGTGGCCTTAGTGTGAGTTTTTTCGACTCACGTTCGATTGCGAGCGCGTTAGAATTTTGTATGGAAAATTAGGTTTCTCCTAGTGACCACCAGGTGGTGCTGTAACTTTTTTCCCTACAAAATTCTAACGCGCTCGAAATCGAACCTGAGTGAAAAAACTCGCACTAAGCCCTCACATGTATGAACGTAAACGAAGCAAAAGGAGTATGTAAGGATCGTAGCAACCACGCGTCCTGTAGTTTCTGCTACCCCGATGGGAAAAAGGCGTGAGTTTATGTACTCTGCATTCGCGGTTTATTTGCCAAAAATGCAAACAAATATAAGTTTATGGAAAAATTACTTTAAATCCTACACAATAAAGTTCAGTTTACGCTACAACTTCAAACATTTTTATAACTTTTTCAATAGTGCTAGTCATTCTGAAATCAACTTAATTGCCAATAAAATAAAGTTGATATTTGTTTAACTAGAAATAATATTCATTTGAAACATAAGTTTGAATATATATTAATAGAGTCAAACTTTCCACAAAAGCGTGGTTACCACTTTTCAAAATTATTTTACTTATAAGTAACTTTTTATCTCCAACATTAAATTGAGACCAAAGTTAGCATAAATAAAGAGTAGACTACTACTTTATGAAATTTGTTGATAAATAACCCACTTTTGTTTTTAAGGTCCCTGGAAAGTGCCATCAACTGTCAGTTTCCTTAATGAAAGTTACGAAACTAAGTTTGTAGATTATTTTTCTTTCTTTGATCTTGAAGGGAAGGGAGGTAAGATTTAAACAAGAATTAATAGAGAATAAAAGCAGAACTCCTTGCTTATCTATTTGCGTAAAGCTAGGATAGGGGGGAGGATATTCCGGAAACAAAGAGAAAGTTACGTTGCGACGAACTCACTCTAATGTCATTTTTAATCCCTTAATTAAAAGTTTCCGTGTAAAAAAAACTCGGGAGCCGTGGGCTGTTTTTCATTTTATTTCATATTTCCCTCGCTGTAACGGAAAGTTAATTGGTTCAACTCAACTCGAAGTTGTAATTTGTTTTACCCTCTTGCCGTACATCTGTTTATTACCAAGTCTGTTGTACAGGTTCTATAATTCCCATTATGGCCTCGGTATAATAAATTGAGATAGAAGATATACTATCGTCGAAGGCACGTAAAAGCGATAATCAAAATAATAAATATTTGTTCTCGCAATTATTTACTCATTACAAATTTTGTTTTACTAGGTCAAACCCTCGTTTATATCTCTTTGTTTGAATAAATAACCTTTGTTAAGGTTGAAATCGGCTAATTTCGTATTATAATTATGGTAATAAAGAAACACAAGTTGTGGCAAATGGGGTGTATTTGTAATCAGTTAGGATCTCTACAACGTGGGACAAATATTTATTTTATTAATCGGTTTGCCTAGCACGTCTGAGTAAGCCGTTTAACAGTACATCCTAAGCTCGATCTAATTAAAGTGACCTTACATGTTTTTCAAAAATTAGGAGGTTATTCGGTAGACAGTAAGTGGGTTGTAACATTTACATACTCGACAGGTGTATGTGTGATTATAATTCAGTCATACAAACTCCTTTTAATAAATTTTGCGTTATTAAACTCACCAGGTTGTAACATGACAGGTCTGGAGAGTACTGTGCCTGCGCGATTCGATGCTCGGCATCTCAGCAATGCGCCGGCGCCGCTACCAGCGTCCATCAGCGACCGTCTTGCTCCAACCACTAGTCTGCCATCGCTTAGCACATGCCTTGTGGGAAAAAAGAATATTTATTAAAATCGTATTTATAGATGAATATATACATACAGGGGCTTTTCACTATAAGATGTATGTGTAGAAATGAAAATATCATCATATTAAAATCCTCACTGCTAAAAAAGGTTTTCTTAAGTCGGGAAAAAAATGTACGAAAGGACCTTATTAACTCTAATTGGATAAATTGGCGGATTTTAGTAGTTAACTATTTTTATGAAATATGTGTGACAAGAATTACTGATTTAAACTTGTAGGAAATATCCTATCCATCGAACCCAAGAAATGTGAGAGTGCAGAATATAGTTCTGCATCAGACAGACCATCGTTTTCCATCAGGCGTGATTGAGGTCAAGAGCGGGCCCATTCAGCAATAAAATTTTAAAAAATACATTTCGTTTAGTTAAATTGATAGCAAAAGAGTGTTATTCTGTTGAGGAGGTTTGTTAATTATTAAAATGGAATAAAATGTAATTGCTCCCACTAGGAGTTGACTGAAGAAAATGGACAGCCATGACACACAGAGACGATTTAATTAAACATTTATTAAAAGCAGTGGCCGGCAACGTAGTTGTTTTAATAGGTCGATGTATGTACATACATCGACCTATTAAAACAACTACGTTTTGACGTCATTATTAATCAATGAGCGGACAGTCCTCCGTACAATTAGTTTGAAAAACTGTGTAATTTAATATTTATAAAATAATCCAACAAAAACTTATGTCCAAGGTAAAGTATCAAGGACATGAACAGTGTTTCTTAAATACGTAGGTAGGTAATTAAAAACAACCAATTCCACAATGTTTAAGTAAATTTAATATCACACAAAATTTTATCTAACAAATCATTATGGACACAGCGTGACTCTCACATTCTGCACGATCAGCAATGATGTATTCTAAAATGCACGACATGAGTTTTTTTCAAGCATTTGCCAAGATGATTGACATTCGATTATTACGGTTGCTGAATATGGCAATACGATCGAAAGCAGTTCTTCCGTTTTTTTTGAAAAATTATGTTATTCAAATAACAACTCGGGAAATGGTAAAAAATGTACTACAATTAAGATAAGATAATGATATATTTTTCACCCAAGTACTTACATCAAATGATCATGAACATCATGGTCATAATGATTTTAATTATACTGTAACTGGTGCCTAAGCTAGGTGTAAGGCCTTTATTTCGGGACAACTGAGGGACAATTCTCGTAATTTTAAGAATGTTCACAGTCTAATCTCAGTCTCCTCAATCTGTCAAAACTACCTTTAATTCCCCTACATTTTGACAAGTTATTGACATTTATTGGTCACCGAGATGAGACTGCGACTAGATTTGGAACGTTTTAAATTTCGAGAATTGCCCTTCAGAAGCAATTACATTTATATCGGATCATGCGTAGTAAGTTGCGATTTAATGTTAAGTAGACAGACCGCACCTTTGTATCCTTAGCAAATTAAGGCTTTACTGGCTTTAAGGGTTACAAAATATACCTAGAGTGTGTATTAGAAAGTTTTTATTTATGATTTCGTACCTACTTCATGTTGAAAGAATAGCCAATTTTTCCTTTTATAAAATACGTTCACCCAACTTTTCAAGCTTGAAACAATAAAAGGGGCGAAATGATAATGGTTATGACGTTAACTTAGGAACTTCACTTTGCGTGCCTATGATATTTCAAGGTTTGAAATCGCTACCTCAAACCCCTATGCATTTCTCAGTTCCGTTCTCCAAAAAAACTTGAAAGAATTACCGTCATCATAAGATTTCATTTCGATTCATTTGTCATGAGATAATAGCCTCGTTTACGACACGTCAAAACTTTAACCGGAGCCGTATCGGTCCGGAACAGCCGACTCCGATGTAACTTGGGTCGTATAAAAGAACGTTATGACGGTAATCGCCTACCGTAAAGATGTGATACAGGTATTTCATAAAACACGAACTTTTTGACTTCGTGCTTTACTCTTAAATTGTCGTTAATTTTGAACCTTTTGCCTGCTACTGTCGCAACTTTTTAAACAAGCTATATAGTAGGTACTTGTGATCCAAATTTGTTTTTTTTTTTTGTAATAAGGAAACTAAAAAAGAATAATTCTTTGAAATTAGAACGAGTTCGCTATTAAAGCGAACAAAAAGGTTTAATATTACAATTTTAAGATTGAGAAAAAATATAACGGAGAGATTTATCTTTTACTGGCTATTGCCTGCTGTTTCATTCAATCCTAGTGGAAATTTTTCATGCACCTGGAAAGTATCCAATGTGTTAATCCAGGACATGGTCTGTCATTGTGTGTGCCTTTCATTCGAATTTGTTCAATTTATCTATGATTAAGAAAAAAACGGCTTGACAAGAAATATAACCAAATTAGCTTCGTATAGAGAAGTTTGAAAATAGCTGCATCGACTGGTGGACGCCGGACGGGGTGTAGCAGATTCCAACTTTCGTTGTAAGATCCATCTCTCATGTATAATAACTTAAAATGTTATACATTTACCCACTAGTAAGTAAAATACAGTTTATTGGTGGGAATAATGCTATCTATACTCACGACGGACGGAGTGTAGTAGTTTCCAACTTTGTTTGTAAGATCCATCTCTCATGTATAATAACTTAAAATGTTATACATTTACCTACTAGTAAGTAAAATACAGTTTACTGGTGGGAATAATGCTATCTATACTCACGACGGACGGGGTGTAGTAGTTTCCAACTTTGTTTGTAAGATCCATCTCTCATGTATAATAACTTAAAATGTTATACATTTACCTACTAGTAAGTAAAATACAGTTTACTGGTGGGAATAATGCTATCTATACTCACGACGGACGGGGTGTAGTAGTTTCCAACTTTGTTTGTAAGATCCATCTCTCATGTATAATAACTTAAAATGTTATACATTTACCTACTAGTAAGTAAAATACAGTTTACTGGTGGGAATAATGCTATCTATACTCACGACGGACGGGGTGTAGTAGTTTCCAACTTTGTTTGTAAGATCCATCTCTCATGTATAATAACTTAAAATGTTATACATTTACCTACTAGTAAGTAAAATACAGTTTATTGGTGGGGATAATGCTGTACTCATTACTTAGATGATAAGTAAACTGTCAATGATACTCTTTGCCTGTTTGAAATAATTCCTTAAAACATACAAGATCGTCAGTATTCTGAGTGGATCTGCCGTAACTTCATTTACGAGAGTTGCAAACTTCATAGTAACTTAATTTGCGACTCGTTGTAACGATAGGCCGTAAAACTGAGGGTAATGTACGAGAACAAATTACTTTACCGGCTCACAAGCGCGACTCAATCATATTAATTAAAGTTAAGTATTTTATCTGTCGTATGGTGTTACCATAGAAATGAGAAAAGAGAAGGAAAACTAGAGAAGAAAATGAGGAAGAGGACGGTCGGTGTGTTTGTTTATATTTTAATTATTTATATTTAAGACTTCTTAAGTACCGAATAAGTATATTCTATTATATTCAATGATGACTTATTTTGCATAAAACAATATTGTTGTTTATGTTTTACAATGAACCAAAATGAATCACACTAATATTATAAAGGCGAAAGTTTGTGAGTGTGTGTGTGAGGGGGTGTGGGGGTGAGTTTATGTGTGTTTTTATATGTTTGTGACCAATTTTGTATGGAGGTAGCCGACACCCTGGATTAACATATAGGTTACTTTTATCCCGATATTCCCACGGGATCGACATTTACGCGGGTGAAACCGCGGGGCGCAGCTAGTAATTAATAAAACAAACATACCATTACGCCTATATTTCCCGAAGGGTTAGGCAGAGCTGTACCTATAGTACCTACAACCACATTTCGCCAGTTAGGTATGTTTAGGACCTAGGGGTGAGCCTATTGCCATCAACTGAGCACCCCCGGGCTGCTGCTGAGAAATTCAAATTCCGAATATCAAGCGACAATAAATCTTAACAGATAAAACCAGATACGATAAATTCTGTTACGTTAAATATTAATACCTCTCGCATAAATAAACAGCAGGTACTCTGAAAAGTTGAAAATAAATAGGCAGTGGAACTACCGGTAATTTTTCCTCGTTTCAATTCACGTAAACGGGATTTTCATGTAACTTTTATTAGTGTCTTAATTAGTTAAGTACTTGAACTTTTTATAAGGAAGACTTCTTGATTGGTTTAACTAGGGGTTACTTTGGGATATTTTCGTAATTTTATTTTCAACTTTTCAGAGTACCTAGAGTTTATTTACGTTTCAATATTATGCTATTTCCATTACATAAAAAATATTACGGAACACAATATGTTACGTGATCATAATAACTATGAAGAGTCCCATTATATTCAATCTTTTCCCGTCATCGCGCCGTCTTCTCCATGACAGGTTATCTTCAGCCGTTCCGATATTCGATCATTGCCAATTTTCTGCTGACACAAACATCCTATACAACTTTGTCTACCTACATATTGATATGGAAATCTAATTTTCTACTCCAATGTTTTGGTTATTTTGGCGTAGTTTTTCTTTCGAAATACGTTTGGATTGACTTATAAGGAAGTTGCGTTTTAATCATTACGTTCAATTTATTGAACCTATTATAACTATTATGTATAAGGAAACGGAAAATGTTGGCCCAGTGGTAACGGCCGCGACTCACAAGTCACGAGTTGTAAGTCGTGGGTTCGAAGTCAAACAGGCGCTTTAATTTGTGTAAATTAATCACCATTGCTCTTAAAACGGTGAAGGAAAACATCGTGAGAAAACCGGCATGCCCTAGAACCAAAAATTCAAAGACATGTGACATCTACCAACCTGCTGGGCCACGTTTCGGATTACGGCCCACTCCCTCTCACCGAGAGGAGGCCTGTGTCCCAGCAGTAGGCACGCTATAAGCTGATTATGCTGCTGTACAGAACTGTCAAGCATCAAATTCACGCCCTAGTGATGTCTTTTGTCCAGGCTTAAACTGTTGGAAGCGGTAAGGTGTGGGAATTCTGGGAACTAAAGGCCAATATCCATACTAATATTATAAATGCGAAAGTGTATGTCTGTCTGTTTGTTACCTCTTTACGCTTAAGCCGCTGAACCGATTTAGATGAAATTTGGTATAGATATAGTTTGAGTCCCGGGAACGGACATAGGATAGTTTTTATCCCGATATTCCTACGGGATCGAGACTTCTGCGGGTGAAACCGCGGGGCGCTGCTAGTCTCGTTCCGAGAAACATTGAATGGTTTTTATATTAGATATAAAAACCATTCAATGTTTCTCGGAACGATGCTGAATTGAGCAAAAATAGCCGTTTCATAATGGGAATCACGCAGTTTATTTTTTATGGAATTTTCTCTTTCTTTATGTCTATTATTACTACTACCTAGGTACTCTACAACTATGTATCTCTTTACATTTATGTCATGACAAACGTTTTTATAAGCTGACCCCTACTTCCTTTTCTGCCTTCTAAATTCCTATTAGCGTTTATCTCATAATTGTATGCTATTATCTTATAATTACTAGAAAATGTTGCATGCCACTAACTATGCAGGGCCCTAATTGCGCAACACACTTTCAATCACAATCCGACTCATTTTGAAAGATATTCCTAATCCGTTGCTTCGCATATTCAACAACGTAAAAAACGCAGTGAATGTTGTTGAACTGTCAAAATCTTACGAAAGCCAATGCTACTGTTAGTCTGTTAAGCAATTACTACTCTACAGTACGTAAGCGAACAATACGATACAAGGAAAACACGTTAGCGGTGTTTCCCTATTCCCGAACAAGTTTCATTCGGTAATTTTAAGTCTGGTTACCGCGAAGACTATCTTCACGAATAAACCTTGAAGTAAGATCACAGGTGAGATGTCCAAAGTTTCCAACACGACGCGAGTAAACAACGCCTTGTTACTACTTACTGCTGACAAGAGTTGAACGTGATAAGCAACTAACCGAAACTACGTTTATTTTGCCGAACAGAATATAGAAAACGACCCTTATGTCTTCGCAGGAGTTGTACGTAGGTTTAGTTCAGTTATACGCTACTTGGCGACGGCAACTTGCTACTCCCACTAAGTATGCGAAAACTTTGTCCCGACATTGTGTTATATCAAAAAGACTTTATTGTTCTTGTGGATTTTAATGCGGCCATAGGACAAACCTTGATACTCCGTGAATAACGTAATATCCCCTCTGTTGTCAAGGGACCTAACATAATCACGCCGATAATGGAATGTCGAATCACGTTAAACGCGATGCCTCTTGTCTAGCCACTATCAGCTCAGTAACAATAGATTCCATTAGCGTTCAAACAATTGGGACGGGCATCTAAAGTATTAACTGATACTTTATACTAAATAAACCTCTAGCGAATGTTTAAACGAGCTTAAAATGAGTTCATTCATCCAGGGAGCGACAGTAAGTATTTTTCCATGATTTCTTTTGAACGAATAGTCTTGCTACGATATAAGATTGTTACTTGAAACGTGTGCGCTTAGTATCGTTGAAAAAATATGGTAGCATGAGAACGTGCCGTGGCCATTTATCGCTGCTCGCTCGCTATAAGTCAACTGTCACCATAATCGTTTGTTTCATGCTCACTTTGCTGTCGCCGGGAGTGGAGTGTATGGCAATTGAGACTTACTTGCTCGTTACGCCGAACAAGCGTCTTGTTACATTTCTACAGAATAAGTGCCTTACGTAATATTTCATTTCAAATGGGAATTGTTTTAAGGGTTACATCTGTTTCACCAGGCGCTCTGATATATTTTTTTGAATTATTACCTGCTTCTCATTTTTGAAGGTGAACTGTATGCCCATTCAATTAGCTTTTATTTTCTTGTAACAGTCTTCTTTTCCTATTATACCTTCCACCCAAAATCATTTCTAAATGAAAATCTGAACCTAAATGTTGACATTACAAGTATTAATAGGCAACTCTGCAAAGATAAAAAAAAATATTGTACGATACGACTTGCGAAAAAGAACATACTTAATCCATTAGATGGTAAAGTTGCATACGCCCTCACAATAAGTTAAACTTGTAACATATTGCAAAGTCCGTTTTATTCAATACTTTGTCGCTACTTTCGCTGAGCTCCGTGCAGGGCGAACTTTCCTTGCCCCCGAGCCGTCGCAATGTAACACATAGCACGTCATGCTCCTAACAACTGTCGAAATAGTAAGCTAGCTTGTAAATTATTGCGTGTACGTCGTCAACAACGTTGAAATAACATTTTAACTGGCAGAAAAATAACAAAAAATCAAGAAAGTTTGTTTGTTACTTAGTTATGTTTGCGGTGTTGTTCACGTATTTATTTCGGGGTTTGACCGACAAGTTTCCAACCTTCTCAAACGGGGAATTCTTTCTCTAATACTTACGTGAGTAAAACAGTAAGTAAGTCATAAAAAGTATGAATGCATGAAAATTAGTCAGGAGAGAGAATAACTGTGTCCGTCTTTCTGTTAAATTTTCACGCCTAAAAAAATTGGCAGTGAGGAATGTGCAATATGTACACACAGCTCCATTAAGTAGTTACCCCCCCAAAAGACATGTGCGTTCAAATCCGTGATAGGCCCAAGTTGGTTTTTGTATTTTGCAAAAACATTTTATTTTAAATAATGTATTGTTTTAGTGAATAAATAAGTTTAAGTAAGTATTTTTAATTCTGTTTTTATTATTGTTTTTTTCAATAAAACAATACTTTTGCGACGACAAGCAACAATAATAGGGTTAACATTTACGACAGCTTATTCATCGTCTAAATAAACTGGAGGTTTCAAGACCGCTTACCGTGCATAAGATTGGAAGTTCAAATCCTATATAGGCACGAAATGTGCTTTTTGTTCATTATATTATTTTGATATATTTTGTTTTAAGTAGTAATTATTTATAAAGAATTAAAAAATCAAGAAAAATAAAATACTTTATTAATCATTTAATAATATTTATTATTGCTATTATTTAACAAAACTATGATCTTATTTTACAACAAACAGAACAACTATTTTAGTTCTTATAAAATCAGATATCATTTAAAAAAATAATGGATAAATAGTAGTCGTTTACTTTTCGCCGTTTTAAGTGAACGTATACAAAGTTCTTACTTGAAGGTATGGATTAATTTTATAAAGACAACGTAAGTAAGTAAAATTAATGGATACCCTCAAATTATAACATCTTTCGATTAGACAGGGACCTAAAGATATAATGACTCAGCTGATAGTAGATAACAATTTCATCGCAATTCATATGGGCTCGCTGGCTAGTTCGTCAAACTGCCGGTATGAGTATGACGACGTTCGGTGATGCGATGGTTCGAATCCGAGTCAACACAATGGACTCTTTTTGAAGTATTCTTTAGATTATTCGTAAGGAATTCAATGTTGTAGCAGTGTAACATTTTAAAACTTGAGGGGTTAGGACATAGTGAGGCTTTCTGTACATGATTTAGGTTAAGAAATAATTTTAATATACCTGTCATTTCAACCCGGTAGTTACGTTCTGGAATAATTTCCGTCCTGCACGTGGGACGCACGCAAATGTTAGTGCATAAATAAATAAGTATATACATATGTGTTCTATATATCTATCTAATGCGTCATAAGAGTTATAAGACCGGTTACTAATGCTGTTCCAACCACTACCGTCAGTATCCACGTATCTAGACCTCAACATTCTCATGTTAAGAAATTTGGTAGAGCGTGAAGTTAGCAAACACTGAAGACTTTAGTAATTGTGCCTTGGAAGTGTATCGAAGATCGACAAAGTTCTCAACTCAACACATAGATAGGGCTCTCACACGTCCTCGCCTCACAAGTTACCCTTAACGGACTTCGATCGGAAACTCAGCCAATTTATTACTGGCACCCGCAGGGAAACTACGAATTAGCTAGCCCACACATCATTTTGTGACTGTGTTGTTACTGTGGTAAAGTAGCCTTCACATAAAACATTAATTGAGTATTGTATTAGTTTTATAGGACTACTCAATAAGATGGGCATAAAAGGAACGTTAGATATATTGTGATGTGTGAACGTTTAGCAATAATGTTGTGTATCATTTCGTTAACAATATGGTCGGGCAGGGCTTTATGTATAAAAGGAGTATGAACAAGGAATAATTTCAATGTCAATTCAGTGATTAACGAGCCATTCAAAAATAGCAATAGGGTCGCTTCCTGTTATATGGGATTTGCATAATGTGGGTGTACTTTTGGGGCACCTCTGTATAACCCTTTGGCGAATACAGGCGTGATTTCATTATGTTAAGTTTAAAAAAAAAACAATCATTATAGTTAATCACCAATCAATTTAAATCTCTGTTGTTTTAATGCACTTTCAAAATAACTTTAAAGTATTGAGTAAAATGCTAAGGTACTTTCACTGCGAAGTTTTAAATGTCTCTTGAGTAAAGTTTGTGAAGTCGCCGGCACACTTCCACAAGGCCTTATTAAAAATACAAAACTCGTAGAGTCGCTTGCCATTAGTCATTAGATACTGTGGAAGCAAAAACTTTGGGACACCCGGTGCTTGCTTAATGTAGATACATTTTTCTTGCGAAATTTCAACCGAGATTAATTGACACAACTTTGTCATAAGCTTTTAGGGATGGATGTTTTATTTTGCGAAAGCATCGCAGCTCACTTACTTTTAATTAAATAGAACAGTATTTTTAACATTTTGTTGTGGGGAAAAAAGTATCTTAATTAGTTTAGATTGATAAGGATTCTAAAAGTGAAAGTGGAGGCTTATTTTATCGTACCTAATTGTAATGTAACGCATTTTTATTTATATAAGAATGTATGTATAGATAGTCGTTGTGCCGAAACGTTGACAGCTGGCTCAAGCACCTGAAAAAGAGAGAGCATCCGACCACGGTACGCGGTCAGATTGTTTCCCCCCTCTGTAGCCCCATAGTATGAGCGCATGACATTTTCCTTAAGAAGCTCCAAAGAGTCAGTTCAGGAACAGCTTCAGATATTCAATGCATCACCTTCCTGACTTCCTTTAACTGCTCAGTTAGCTAAACTACCGAGTTTCCTAATTAATGTCTAAGACAAATTCAAGACAAATATTCAACTAGTAAATACGCGTATTCCTAAGCGTAGCGAAGGCATTCGCCTGGGGTGCTCGCAGTAAATATTAACTTGCTCACTCCGGTATCGCTTTCTTGTGAAATATAGGTGAAGTTAGAGTAGTTTATTTAATGGAGCCGTCGCCGACTTTCGCCTGTAGGTACCACTAACACCCAATCCCGAAGCAATCTAAAGACCGATCAGACGATCAGTCGTTCTAACCTCCCGAGAACAGAGTGTGCCGTAAAACTAGATACAAAATAGCGTTTAGATAAAGTATTGCCGATGTATTATAGATACTTAAGTAAACGTCTTTACCTTGTCTTCAGGCCATTTAGATTTCCAACAAATAATATTTTGAATTAATGGCAACTAGCGCGTTTTTATGAGGAAAAATGCATTACATTTACTTTAAGATTAATTAAAACCTGCGGCAGCAGGTGACCTCCTAACGAGAAGTTCTGAGTAAATATTACCCGAAAATTACAGACAGACTTCAAGTTTATTTTCAATCACAAATTATTATTACTTATGTAATTATAATGTACCTACTTTGAGTGAACTAATAAATGTGGTAATGACGAGGCACCCGGTTAACAATTTATAGGATTTATCGGTACTGTCATTAGTATTTCCTACAATTCATCTAACACTGAATTCAGCAATAATTGGGAATTTGGGTCGAACAATTTTAATGGAAAATCATTCCGTACGTTATACGGGCTAAAATTCTCTGGCGTGTTAAAAATGTAATAGTCTAATGTGCAACGAATTGGTCAATCGGCAAATTGGAAATATGAATACAAAAAGGACAATTTTAGTTACGATTGATTTATAGCTTTCGTTTGTTAGTGGGTTAGCAATAGGCAAATTGCAATGTCAAATGTCCATCTGACAACAAAACGAATACTTTTTTTATTTATTTTTTTATTATTTAGTTAAGTGCTTTTAACCATCAACCAATTAAATCAGAAACAAGCTTCGCATCTCTTACCGTAACCGTAGCACGCGGCTACGAGCTGTTTGCTACGAGTAACCGTAGCACGCGGCTACGAGCCGTTTGCTACGAGTAACCGTAGCACGCGGCTACGAAAATGTTACATTCAGCGCAAGAATCATATTAATGTTCTTCTTAGAATTTTGTATCAGAATGAAATCATTTGTAATAATGCCAGAAAGCGTTTTCAGGTGTGAGTGGCTTTAATTTCCTGTAGTCTTTGTATATTCTAAATTTTGTTTTGATAACAAAATCTAGAAAGAACAAAACAGTCAAATCTTACCTCAATCCTGGTATAGTAGTGAGCAGTTGTCCTTCAGCGGTGACCCAATGCACATCCGGAGGCGGATGGCCTGTCGCTCGACACAATGCGTGCGCCCCACGCGTGGCGGGCCACAAAATTCGCGCGGGCGGCTCTGTGACGAATCGCGGCCGCTTGTCGCTTGCGCCCACCGCTTCTAACACTGCCACGGTAATGAGCATCCATGGCAGCGTGTACTCTGTAATAAAAGTTATTTAGAATCAGAATTATGTAGGTACTACTAGTAGTATGTAGGTACACTTGTACCGCCAAATTACTCTAAACCGGGGATTCCCAAAGTGGTCGATATCGGTTTCCTAGGGGTCAAGATAAACGAAAACTGATTTTGGGGGTCGACGAGGTCTAAAAATCGACCCCTTTTAAATTGATACAAGTTCTTATGTTGTGTTACGTGTACTAAGAATAATTAATATTTTTGTAGGAAATAGCATTGTTGTAATAATGTAAAGTCTCAAGTTCGTACAAGATGAAAAATTCGGCAAGTCAGTGTGGACAAGTTTGTGCAAGATAATGAGTTCGAGCGTACGTCTTTCAGGCGCGTTTTGACTTGCTCTCTATTTGACGCTTACGCGTTTTGACACGAACGAATTCATGATTAGTTAATAGTCTGCTAACTTAAAGCATTGCTAATAATTCTCACTCTGTCTTCTTCTATTGACCTAAGTCAGAATAAAAAATAACACTCTGTAGCAGCTGTTTTAAGTTAGCGGACCATTATGAATAAGGGGGTTGATCTTAAAAGTAGGTAATTTGGCCATGGGGGTCTGAGGTAACAGTTCATTTTGGAAAAGGGGTCACTTGTCCAAAATAGTTTGGGGATTCCTGCTCTAAACTATTATTTTAAAGAGGTAAAATTGTAAAGGTGTTAAAGGACTCTGGAGGTACTGATCCATTTAAAAAAAATATATTTAACTGCTAGAAAGCTACACTATTGCCGAGTGTTAAAACACGCGGACTTACTCGCGGCCAGAATGGATTAAACTATTTTTTGAGGATATCTGACAATTTTTTGAGAAACTGAGGATATCAATTAATTCGGTCTTTCGCAGACACTTACGTCCCTAGCAGCGTGAAAATATTATCAACGATATATTGAACTCTACTTGTAGCAAGCATAAGATTCCAATTAAATTATCCTTAGTTGAAAACGTTATCCTATGAAGTTTAACGTCTACAAATAAAGATATTGAAAAAAGAAGTGTTCCTTTACGTCGTGCTGTTCTCAGCATGACGCAGATGAACACCACTTTTTATAGTAGAAAGTATTGATAGTACGGAAAATATCGTGAAAATCAAATTCCGAGAAAGTTAAAGTAATTAAGAAAATGCGAGAATAACGCTAGAGCAGCTGACGAACAAAGACGGGAGAAGCGAAAAAGACAAATTACGAACAGCGTAATTCTAAAATCGTGAGTTGGGTTATTCTTAAGTTGGCCGGTTCTTTCTTTATTTTTATTTTTCTTCACAAGTATTTCGTGATTAAATATTCTTATTTATGCTTTGTGATGTTAAAAAAAAAACCTTATTGGTATAATTTAATTCTCATTCTAACGAATACTTTAATAGTAAAAGCTAAGATTCCATAGTTGTCGAGCCTGCTCACACACTTCAAAGAGTAAATGAGTTTTTTTTATCTGCATATTTAAATCTTATTAATTTTAGCTGTTAACGCCCAGTTTGAACCCATGACCGCACACAATCCAAAAGTGTATATTTGAAGTAATCAATCAATACTACTGAAACTCCATCATCTAAACTCATTTAGCTTACTAATATATTGAGCCCAAACCAACAAACAAACTTTCACAAAATAAGGTACTCTTAGTATCTACAATTAATTAACGTTCAACGATACATAAATCATAATTACAAACCTGCCAGAAATACGAAAACAGTTACGAAATGTTTGTTTCAAAAAGTTAGTTTTAATTTCCTTTGGCGCGTTTTAACATTCTGCATCTACGTGGCTCGAAGTCTGAACATAATCCATCAAAAGTGAACCAGAACGAATCAACTCCCGGATCGAAAGCCGAGACGCGTTTTAAAACTTTAAGGGAACGCTTCGTATAATATGCTTGGAGTCAGCACTTTTCACTGTAGTAAATTGTTATGCTCTTTGATGGGTAGAGTAGCTGATAATCAGGGCGATAATTCGATTGTCTAAGCTATACCTAAACGAATATTTTGTAAATAGTATTATGTCTCTTGTAATTAACCGTTAAAAAAAAATCTTAAACTTTGTTAAGAATTGTCACCGGCTAATTACAAGAGACCTAGAAGCGAAGGGTAAATTGTGTGTAAGATAATATAGCTCAATGAGGGGTGAATACGGAGATGACTGCAGCTGTTGGGAGTTGTACGGAAGACATGCTGCATCGACGACGATGATAAAATGGAAGACATTTAGACCTACAATAACCCCGGCATGATCTTAGGAACACCTGCTTCAGCATCACTACTTCTCCGCTTTAAAGTACATATGCTAGCGTAAATATATGTTAATTTCCTGCGTTTCTTTTTAAGATTTAGAGCCAGTGTCGTTCATAGTGGGTCTTAAGATAAATCAGCCAGCGTGAACGTCTATCGTGGCTGACGGTATATTTACTGGCGGGCTGCGGGTTGCGACCCACTTGCCGAGAACATAGCTCAGCTTTTGAATTGAGATATTTAGTTCTCACTTTCTGGTGTTATGGTGAAAGGCAAATTGAGTTATTTTTAGCTCTATATCTATACATAATAAAAATTGAAGTTGCTTTACGTATCTGTCTGAGTGACTGCGTTGTTCTTTTAAGCTATGCATGCTCTTGATGTGGTTTTCACCATAATTCAGGAAATTTACCCCGGAAGTTTTATGTGTATATACATTAACTAACATTTGAGGGGCCCTTGGCTTAATAATAACAGCCGCAGAGGTCGAACGATCTGTGCGGCTGTTGTGGGAGGTTGGTCTGTGGATGGGTGACCATCTTTACATACCGTGTCCCCTCCGTGCCTTGGAAAGCACGTTAAACCCGTTGATCCCGGCTGTCATTCGTGGATCTTTGACAGTCGTTACGGGTAGTCAGAAGCCCGAAAGTCTGACAACCAGTCTTACCAAAGGGGTGTCGTATTACCCAGTAACTGGGTTGTGGAGGTCAGATAGGCAGTCGCTCCATGTAAAATACTGGTATTCAGCTGCATCCGGTTAGACTGGTTGGGAAAAGGCTAGGCAGATGATGACATTTGCTAATATTTAACATATGGCAAAGAAATTTCGATGTTTTATCATGTCGTAAAAACCGTGCGAAGTTATAACTGGCCGAACCAGCGGAAAATATATGCCTACCTACGACTTGATAATCTATTATAGTCACTGATTATTTCTTAGAAGCTCATTAACGGACAGACAGGCAAAGACACTTGCGTGTTTACATTTTAGTTTCTAATTTCACGTTTGCGGACGAGTTGTTTTTGTCCCAGTGCTTTGGATCTGCCTGTCGCTGGCAGTCCGCACCATTAGCGATTTCAATACAATCGATGTTAAAAACTGACTTTCCTTTCACTCCCTACCATACAGTTATAAAATAAAGTCTTTATTTTATAACTGTGTGTTAGGAAGCGTAAGGAAAACCTTATAATCGCCGCACCCGGAACATAATATCGTACATGCAAAAAGAGGTTGTGTTACTCTGCTCTGCAGAAAGATAGCAATCAATTTAAATAACAGGTCGGTAGGATTTGCCATCATTCGTTTCAGTGAAATTCCTTTTTCAAAAAATGATGATAATGTTTTATGATTATCCATAAAATTCCGAGACCAATATAAAAGTAATATTAAGTATAGTAACTCTGGGGAATTCACGCTGTTTCTGAAAGCTTTCAAATTATGTAAAACTATTGCAAAGTTAGAAGCGAAAAGTTTTAGCGCTTCTAAGATTTTCGCTTGCAGGTATTTAAAAAAATTTCGTCAAAAGTTATGTGGGTAGTAACATTATAATTTTCTAGTTTTATCTGTTTAATAAAATAACTATGTTTTATGAATATCTTAATATCTCCAGTTCAGTAAATTATCTAGTACCTACTCTCCTTAATAAAAAAAAAGAATTCCTATTCAACTAAAAAAAAAAAACAGTAAAGTTCAAACAAACCTTTCATTATGTCCGCAATCACTGAACACCACTGTTCAAACTATCCATCAAAGTCATGATTTTTACACAGTCATAATAAAAATCCACATGCCTTACAAAGCGCACTGCAGTTCCAGAGTCATTTTATTTTACAAAAAATTTTTAGCTATGCATTTTCCCGGAGATCGTTCGAAGTTTTCCCTCCAAAAGTGGTAAGGGAATGAACACGTGTTGCTCGGGCAGCGTTCGCACGCGGACTGGGCGCTCGTAGAGTCGAGGCTTGAAACCCACCCTCGAGTACTCGACTGCTCCCAACTGATATGCTTCTACTCAACCTAATAGCGACTTAAGTTTGATTTTATGTGCGAATTGGAACGCCCTCGCGGTCAATCTGGTTGAACTTTTGAATAATTATACCGAATAGTTTGAAAATACGTAATTAGTAGTGAATTTGCGTTTCTCAACTAGTCAACTCTATTGTGTAAAATCAAACAAGTGATACTTAAATTTTTGAAATTAATTTGAAGGAATTATATTAGCCTGCCATCCAAAACAGACGTAAAATTATAACATTGGATTAAAATATTAGTTGATTACGCAAAACTTAATTATTCCTTCCGTGGAAAGGTCATAAAAGTCGGAAAAACAAGGTAATAAATAAAATATTTATTTTGCTTGATTTATTGATTGCAGATTTTGCTAGTAACACAATTAAATTGTGACGTCATCGCACTACTCTGGGGACTCGACGTGCGCAATCAACATGCTTCCTAGTAGTGAGTAGACAAATGAATGCTGAATTTCAGCATCGAAGAGAGACCATATTATTATAATGATTACTTTTACGTGTGCTGTGAAAAGAAGTGAAAGATCATTTTCCTGTAATGGCATGGGAACGATGAAAAGGAATAATTTCAAAATCAAGCTCAGATTTTTGCACAATTCCAATTAATAACAGGAAAATATATAACATGACACCACCTGTTTTCCTTAAGGAAGGCAGAGGTGTACCTGCATAGTACCTACACCTACATTTCGCCAGTTATGTTTCAGTTTCACGTAATAGAGGGCAAGCCTAGGACTAGGTTTTTTTTTTGTTATGTATTTTTGTGGTGTCCAATAAAGTATATATATAAATAAATAAGCCAATTGCCATCAACTGGGCACAAATCCAGACTCTGGACTGCTACTGAGAAATTCCTGATCGAAAAACCCTTTAGCACTTTGCCTGACCTGGGAATCGAACCCATTACCTCCTGCTCAGTAGTAGCGCTTGCGACCACTAGACCAAAGAGGCAATAGGTATGTCAGTCATAAACCTATAAACAGAATTGATATAGGTACCTACCTAATACCTACCTTAACTAATTGGATAATAAGCAATTGCAGCTTTGATTGCGTAATCGACCGTTATATTGTACAGCCTCGATTTTCTCGAATAATTGCAAATACGATAATAATAGTTAATACCTAAAGGGTTAGGTATTAACTATACCGCATAATTTACTTTATTGCACTGTGTGACCTAACTAAACCCGCACTTAAGTCACGCATTTCTGAGTAATCCATTATTACTCAGAAATGCGTGACTTAAGTGCGGGTTCAGTTAGGTCACACGAACTATAAAAGAGTATACTAAATGTGTGACTTAAGTAAGTCTATTAATGCACGGCGTTTAGGCTGCCTTTCCACCAGCGATGAGCGAGGATGCGCAGCGCCTTCGCTACGCATCCTCGCTACATAGTTTTAAAAACTAACTAATACCAACGCTAACTTAGTTCAAGCTATAAAAATGAAGCGATGTTATTGGTTGGTTTCACACACATCCCTCGCTACGCATCCTCGCTGATCTCTTGCGCAAAGGCAGCCTTAGCACCCTCGCTGGACTACTTAAGACACACGTATCGTAATGTACTATAAACGAACCTACACAACTGTTTTGCTATATTTATTGCTAACTAGCTTCTGCCCGCGACTTCGTACGCGGATCCTGTTGCTTATGCCAGCGACAACGGGGTCGTCAAAATCGAAGATCTGAAACGTCTGATGTCGAATTCTAAGAACCCGGGGACTGGATAACAACGGGACGCGCGAGACGATTCGAGACGTCATTTTCAGGAAATAATGAACCAATAGGGTGGTAAACTTGGCCTTGCACTTTGAATGTTGGCATAAATGGGCCTTCTGAAATCTGTTTCGCAACAAAAGATGTCATTTGAAAGGCATTATTGTACGAACGTATATTGTCCAAGAAATGTTTTGACTGTGATGGTCACCGATTAGCAGTGATCTTAATATTTCTGGAGGATTTTGTAATATTTCAATATGTACTTTCCCACCTGAGCAACACATACCGTTTGTTTCTTTTTGCTATTTAACAGCTTCACAAAAAGTACAGTTTTCAACCATACCTCCGATGGCGGAATATGTGGCGTAGTCAATCATAGGAGGGAGTATACGTAAATGCACTCCGTTCCTTATCAACCCAAGGAAGGTCGCCATGCCCTACGGCTATATCTTGAGACACATCCGATTCTTCAGATGATATCGACATTCTGTTCAGAGAATGTCGAAGTCGATCAGAATTCAAACGTTCGTTGCGCTCTTCTTAATCTGTCTCTTCATGCCGTACTCCAGCAATTCTTTCTTTCTCACTTTCTGACTATGAATATTTTGTTGTGTGCGTGTTCGGAACAATGTATGATAATCTCACCGTATCAGCGGTCAGTCGCGCATCATATTCTGCACTGGTCTCTAGAGACCTGGATGTAGATGCGTAAATACGCTGAGAACGCAGGTGTGCTTCGCGATCCGAAGAGGTTTCCACGGAGCGAGTTGCAGCCTGATGTTCTCAAGCAGCGTCAAGTCTCTCCTGACGCTCTTCGGTAGATTCTTGGGATCTTATGATCCTCAATCTTTTAGCTCCTTTGGAACATTGGGAAAGATTTGACCTCTTTCTAGGCATCGTTATAGTTTTATTATGAAGATACCTGATCAATTAAAATCTAAGTGACTGCTCCCCTACCAAGGGTGCCCAGCCACGGGATCGTCTGGCGCCCATGTGCTGGTTTTGGTCTCTGGGGTGGTCACGGCGTGCTATGTGTTCTGGTGCGCCGGTGATGGGGAGTACTCCCCAGCGGAGGGTCCGGTGACGGACAGCCGCGGCGGGTTCACGGATGAGTGCTAACGCGTGCCCATGTTCCCGCCGTAAGCGGCAGAGGAGGACACAGTGGAGTTTTAGTGGGTTAGAGTCCCACATAACTGCACTATCTCCCCGTGGTAGTGCAGAATGCATGAGCATTTCTTCACGTTAAAAAAAATAAAGTTTTGGCCAGTAGAGTCAAATTTTCAATGATATACCATCGTCATCGAAAATCAGTCCTAAACTGTTACCGCCTTCACCGCGTGGAGGTGAAATTAGTGATAGCTTTGATTTCCACATCAGATGTTTCTGATCTTCGATTTTTATAAGTCAACAGGAAATGCCCATCAGACCGAATAACTTTGACTAAGACGTCATTCCTATATGTGTTATGGTGTAGCTGGGCTCTTGGAGTTCCCCATCAGGTGTTCCAGATCTTCAAATTTATTCTCTCAGCAGAAAATCCTCATCACGTGGAACAATTTTTGCTATGATACCATTTTTGTATCTCTTATAGTTAAGCTGGTCTGTTTCGGTTCTGCATCAGATGTTCAAGTTTCCAAGATAAATTATAGCCTGAATGTTGTCCAGCTATATAATAACTATACAATAAAAAAAAAATCATTCAAATCCGTCCAGTAGTTCCGAAGATCGGACGCGCAGGCCCGAGGCGTGTACGTACTCTGATAGAATACCTTAACAAATGTTCGCCGTGATTCTTTAAATTGACATAACTTTTTTATTTATGAACCGATTGACATGAAATAAACACTAAATGTTAAGTGAAGCCTACTACAATATATTAGTGAAAACCGCATCTAAATCGAATAAGCCGTTTCTGATATTAGCGTGCACAAACAAACACACAAACCGACAAACAGACAAAAAAAAAATTAATTACAATTTCGGGTTCGGCATCGATATAATAACAACCCCTGCTACTTTTTTTTTATATATTTCCATTGTACAGACACCACTTTTCTACAAATTTATTATATGTAATAGATAATATAGATATTACCAGTACAGCTCTTGTCGTTAAAACCACATAAAGGAAATATTTCCCAAGACCACTTTGAAAGCCATTCAAGGTTTGTCTTATTTCAGTTCGCCATTGAAATGGAAACATTTAATTGCAAACGGGCAGCGGGCACAGTTGCATTCAAATCGGCTCATACCGGTTATTACTGGTCCAAACCGCTTCGGGGTTGCAATGCGATTGTAAATGTGGATATACTTACCGTAGATATAAGAAAATTGTGGGGTTCGTGCTGTAGTTTCTAATGGGTCTTGATTATTTTGATTTGTTATTTATAACTCCTTGGAGTCCGTGTTCGACAGCTGTTTATCCTCAACGCGAATCATTCTCATTCATAGAAAACTAACATTCAGGACAGATTACCAAGAAATAATGTCAAAGCGCACAATCAGAATTCTCTTTCCACTTACTCCGAACTACTTATTTCCACGCATTTATAACAATACCTTAAGGTGCTGCAACTTAAAAGACCTCAAAACATCCCTGTGCAAAAACGTATTATAGAAATGGCTTTTTACTCTCTCTTACGGCGAAACAGAAATGTAATTTATACACCTACATACCTAAGTAAGCAACATTAAACAAACTGACATTAAACAAAATGTACCTACTCCTACGTTCTTGGATGACCTCCACAACACACACACACACACATCCTAACACATTGACGCTCTCTAACACATACGCTTACACTCTACATTTAATTTTGTAAAATAGATTTATGTAATTGATTAGATTTTTGTTGATTTATATCTTGTTAGTTTCCGTATTATTACTTATTATTTTGTTATTTAATTGATCTCACGCTGATGGCAATGTATATTCTAATGTTTTTATTTTTATATTATATTATTTTTAATTTAATTGATATATATAACATTGAAAATGTCGCAACACTGACTCCAAAGATACAGGCAAATGCCTAGTTGGGGGCCCCACCGTCTATTTTATTCTTGTACAAATTGTGATTAATAAATAATTTGAATTAGAATTGTCACAACTTGCGACAGTAATTAGTTGCGCTGCTTTTATTATAATCTTCTTACCGTCCATATACTGTATCTGTATCTACCTACTTAGATGTTTAATCAAATTGTTGATACCAAATATTTAAGACCGTGTTTAAAACGAGCGCTAATCCTGCCGACAAACTGTCACGCAGTTTGGCAGGTTTATGATAAATGTTTACAAGTGTTTGGTCCAAAATAAATTATTTATTTATTTATACATTTTCATAGTCTTATTAAGCCTATAATAATTTTCCCACTGCTGGGACACAAACCTCCTCTCTGTAAGAGGGAGTGGGCTGTAATCTACCACGCGGGCCCAGTGCGGGTTGGTAGATGTGACATATATCTTAAAATGTTTGGTTCTAGGACATTTCGGTTTCCTCACAGCAGCGAGCAGTGGTTGACCATTGGTAAGGGCCGCGACATTCGCGAGGGGGTCATTTGATGATGTCCCATACTAAAAAAAAAAAAAAAGGGCCGTGACTTACGAGTTGTAGGTCGTAGGTTCGAAGCCAGTCAGACGCTTTACTTTGTGTAAATTATTTCATCACTACTGCTCTCAAAACGGTGAAGGAAAACGTTTTTATAATAATAAAAGTAAAATGCCAAGGTAACGTAACTAAGGGCCCCAACTTTTCTTAATAAACATTTAATTACAATATTCAAATGAGTCCGAAATAAACGGCATCTATTAAAGCCTTTGCTAAAATAGATTAATTCTATTAAAAGTGTTCGAGGACGATGATCGCCGTTGTCGCTCGGCGCATTAATTTGTTGGACCCAAGTTAAACGAAAGATTACCTGTTTAATGCTTAGAAAGTCTCTTATTGACATTCACGTGCCATTTAAGGCTTTGAATTTTTAGTAGATAGATGAGTTTTTTATCGTAAAAACTTTGTTTCAACCTTTTGCTTATTATAATTTTATAACATCATTCTTTTAGATGTTGGTTTTTTATATCTTAGGCAGTTAGGCTAACAGACATTCTTCTTGATTTTGTTTTCATAAGGTACAATGTCTTATGAAAGCACTAGGAAGTGGTGAAGGGCGTTTTTGGGAGACTGTCTTTTGTAATTTTGACGTTGGAAAAGTGCTGATTCTCAGCCTAATTTGAATAAATGACTTTTGATTTTCATTTTGATTTGATTTTGATTATGTACCTACTCACCTGACTTTTGATGCGGTCAAACCTTTTTAAGTAAATAATTTTTGAATATTTTTTTCGAAGTGGTCACAAACACTTCTTACACTTCAGTAAAACAAGAAAAACATTTTAATTCATCTTCGATAGTGTACTTTTATTTATGTTTACCCGCCAAACTTGTAAAAACCGCGCAAAAAAAAACTTTTACCGTCTACAGAATAATAAACAACCATGGACAATAATTAACATAATTAGAATCAGTTCTTTCTTTTAAGTCTTATTCTTTTATGCCGAGGTTATTTAAATATTGCTAATCTAAATTAACAATATGCCTTTCATTTTTATTTAAAAAAGGTACTTCATTTATTTTGTTTCAGTTTGGCTACCAGCCTTCTAACAAACTACTTTAAAATAAAATCGGTGTAAAAATAAAAAAAACAAGCATTCTTTTTTTTAATTAAAGGTACATGCCATGCCGCACTCGATGCAAAGAGGTTCGGCACTTCGACTCTATTCGAAAATTAATGAAAACTATTTTTTGTACAAAAAAGTTTGCATTATAATTTCATATTGAGACAATAGTTTAATGAAAACTAACATTTTGCCTGAGACCTTTGTACCTGAGCCGCACAGAATTTTAACATTACCTACTTGAATTAAGAATTTGAGATAATTTACAAGATAAGGAACAACAAACTGAATGAACATTACTGAGTTCAAATTTCATTGCAACCAAAAACTTATTAGGAACTTTTTACCCGACTGCGCGACGCAAAGGAGTGGTAATGTGTTCATCAGCCTATGGATGTTTGTATGTTCCTTTGAAGCACTATACAGACCAAACGCCTGGACCGATTTTTATGATTCACACGTCAATCGATTCCTCTTAGTCCGGCGAGTGTCACTAAAGACATGACGTTAGTGAAAATTCAATATGGCGACTACTATGTATGTATGTATGTACTCAAAAACATTTTTTTTTCTCAAAACCTATCGAGTGGGGTATCAAAATAAAGGGCTTTAAAAGATGATTACAAAAATATAAACAACTTATATGGTTAAAAGTAATTCGAAGTGACAAATCGTAAAAAACACGTACCAAGAACTAAATCGTCAGCGAAATCTTTCACATTTGTAAACTAAAAAGCTGGAAATAAAAAAAGTTATAAAAAAAAATTAAAACCCGACTGCGGTAAAAAAAGTTAAAAGAACTGAAAAGCTAAAAACAAGCCCATTTTAAATTAAATAAAAGTTGGAAGCAGCATTTGATTTTGAAAATATAATAAAAATGGTATGGGTCCCGCCTGCTTCCAACTTTTATTTAATTTAAAATGGGCTTGTTTTTAGCTTTTCAGTTCTTTTAACTTTTTTTACCGCAGTCGGGTTTTTATTTTTTTTAATAACTTTTTTTTTTGTTACAAATTATCGCTGAAAATCAAATAAGGGCTGATTTTTCAATCGACAGTTATTTTTTAGTCGTGGAATAAAATTGACGTCTGACAGATTTTGTATCGAAGAACTGTCAAAAATTCAAAATTATTCCTCGGATAAAATTATCTGGTGTTGGAAAAATCAGCCCTTAGAATAAATACATTTCACTAATGTTTAAGTGGTTAAGTGGCGATGGAATGTATATTATCTGAGATTATGAACACTGCTGTACCTACTCCAAAATTTTCATCATTTTGGCCTCTGCAAAATCAGTCAGCTTAAATCTTGCAGATATCAATCCGTTCCCTGCTCCATCTAATAAGTAGGCATTACGAGGTCCCTCAAGATTATCGATTCCTCATTCAATCCATCGGAAGAGGCCCGATTTTCCCCAAAAATGGCGAACAAAGTTGAAAAGCGAAACATTAATTCTGCTAATGCGTTTTCCGTATTCACAGATACTACATTTCACCTGTTATAACACCGAATGTTACTAAAGAATCCCTTTTCATATTTACATCTCGCCAGTTATTGAAAACATTTATTTTCGTGTTTTTCTATGAGATAGGAAACACATGTTTACAAAAAATGGGATGAATGGACTAGTGAATAATGCTTTATATAAAAACTGCTTTGTAAATACGGTATTGAAACAAACTAGAGGTTGGTTTGTTGTTTTGAAGTTAAGTACTAAAGTGTAGCCGACGACGAGAGAATGTATTTTTTCATACATACGAATAGGTGTTTTGCGAATTTGATCTTTATTAGCTACTAGAATTTTCGCACTGACGTGTCAGGAACGCATTGTCTCGACGGCTGGACTGTAAATATACATTAACGGGGTTATTAATAAACGTTATATAGCGTCTCTATAGTTACACAACGCTTTGTCTTCTTCTTTCGAAAGTCAAATTACTGACCACTGAAAGAGAGAAATCTGTGTGTTACTATTCATCTGATATTATACGTTTATTAGTAAGGGGGTTAGAATTATTCGTAGGAAAATAGGGAAACAAGTTACCAGTGACTTCGTTCAGAGACAAACTTTAACACCCCAAAGTTTGGAATTTCGATTTTTTTTTCATTTACCTAGCATCTAAGCAGGCTGTCAGCCAGATATCCTTTTACATGAACTGACTTTGCCTTGTCTCCTAATCAGTCAATCACAGAACTATTTCATTTAAAGCCCTAAAAGACATGTAATAACAAAACAAAGCAGACTCAAGATGTAACATATCATGACAAAAGAAGCAATATCATTACACAACGGCACGGTCCGGTAGCAGGAGACATCAAAGCTGTCAGTCTGCGCTGATGGAGGATGGAGAACTACAAACAAACTTGAACGACGATGCTTCCACTTGGTAAAGAGCAATAAAGCATAGAAGGTTTACTTTTACGCCCTGACTTTAATTTGTTGAGGCACTCTAGGCAAGCCTGATTAAGTAGCTGACAACCTCCTTTTTTTTCTGGTTGGAAATTCCTCTCTCTGGCTCCCTGCTTATGCGAAACAGGTACTTCCCGAAGCAACCATTCCCCGAGAGCACCTGCGTCAACCGAAACGACAGGGAGCCGTGCCTCCTCTCGAGCCAGCGCTCGGGTACCGGCCGGACCACCTCGATGGTGACGAGGCAGGGCGTATAAGCCTGTCCCGCCTTTCCGCCACCAGGACCTCGCGAAGCTGAGGCCGACGCAGCTCCATGTGTCGCTGCATCGGTAGCGCGCCCCGCACCTTCGCTTCCTCGGGCCACCGATACAATGACGCGAGTACTTTCGCCTCGAGGTCCCAGGGCAGGGATCCGGCCAGTACACAAGCCGCCTCGTAGGAGATCGTGCGATACCCCTTGATGACTCTAACGGCCATCGCTCTCTGCGGTCCGATGCTGCCGACAACCTCCTAGGCCGACTTCAGAGATGACCTAACAAAAGAAACGATATGCACTCATAATATATGACTGTAAGAACAACATTACTTTAGCACTTCATTATTGTTCATTACAATTATCTACTTTAGAGTACAATAAATGTATTTTTTGTGGGCTACATTCGTTTAGTTTGTTTCTCGTTTTGCACAAACTGAGTGAAACTTCTGACCCTTTTTTATGCATTGCATTGTAATAGGTTGATGTCACGAATGAAATACGACATTTTGACACTTTTCGTATAATACTGATTTTTGATAAAGTTCGGTGATTACCAATAAAACTCATGTGACTTAAATAGTTCGTTACATGAAATCTAGAACACAATGGTTTTTTTTAATGGCAATATACTAAAGCCGCCTTTTAGACTAAGCAGTGGTCACTTTTGCCTTACTAAACACATTCTCTTTCAATAAGTAACCCTTTTCACTTTGCCGATAACTACAATTTCAGGCTACATACCAAGTCTTAAAAATCTAGGCTACGCGGAGGTTCAATTTGGAGGCAATATTCCCGGAATTCCAACCCATCTTCGTAGACAGTATATCCTCGACGAGCTGAGTCAGCGAACTTCGCTACCTACACGATCGCTACCTTACCATCTACTTTCAATGCGGGCGCGAAAGATTCTCATTCGCAGCGTGAGTAGTTGAAATTATTTTGCCTTATCACTAACTTATTTTATCCTGTTGTGATGGATAGATTTTTTGGGAATATTGGAAGGGATATGCTAATATTGTCTGTGTTACATCCATACTAATATTATAAATTCGAAAGTAACTCTGTCTGTCTGAATGTTACCTTTTCAAAAAACCACCAAAACCACTGAACAGATTTCGATAAAATTTGGCAGAGAGATAGACTGCATCCCGGGAAAGGTCATTGGATAGTTTTTATCGCACTTTTATCGACATACCTCGCGGGCGAAGCCGCGGTTGGAAGCTACTATATTAAGTTTCTGCTTGGCGAGCAATTATGAATTTCTCTCTACAAGAGATACTCATTTGTGCCACCTCTGTGCCTACATAATATTGGTGACGGACAGTGACTACCATGGTTTCAGGGTGAAACTCGTCGTGAAGAAAATAATTTACATCAACCAGTATTGTATCAAGAAGGCTGCAGTAGCGTCCTCCTGCCTGCTTTAAACAAATTATGATCACTTAGGACCGTCATCCAAGCGATTGAGAGATTTACTTTGACCATTAATTGAGTTATAGAAAGGTGTAGATGACATATACCCATGACGATATGAGAAAATCGGTTGTAAAGAGTTCACACAAAAATCCACAAACAATAAGTCAAAATTCACGATAATGCATGACAAACACGTACATGTACAAATTACTAATGATTCCAGCCTTTGCGTATGCAATACTGTTTAGCTAGTTAGGCGCAATTTAGCAGGACGTGATGATTCGAACGTATTTCGCCCGTTTTAGTATGGCAGACGCCGACAGTACGGCCCAGTTATGCTGTTAATGCTCAATGAGTGGGAACATACGCGAACAGTGTTATTCATCCGGGAATATCATAATGAGGGCCATATTGTGATTGCATGTAATGAATGGCAAGTGGTGGGGTATTTTGTGTTAAATTGGAGGATTTTTAAAGTTTTATTTCTTTTTTTTCCCCGGCCCGGGCCCGTGGCTAAATAATAACAGCCGCACAGGTCGATAGATCAGGTTAAGCTACGCTTGCCGCGGTTGGTCTGTGGATGTGTGACCATACCGTGACCCCTCCGTGCCTCGGAAAGCACGTTAAGCCGTTGGTCCCGGCTGTCATTCGTTGATCTTTGACAGTCGTTACGGGTAGTCAGAAGCCCGAAAGTCTGACAACCAGTCTTACCAAGGGGTATCATATTACCCAGTTTGGGGTGTGGAGGTCAGATAGGCAGTCGCTCCATGTAAAATACTGGTATTCAGCTGCATCCGGTTAGACTGGAAGCCGACCCCAACATAGTTGGGAAAAGGCTAGGCAGATGATGATGATTTCTTTTTTTTTTCCATTACTTCATCACATGCTTTGTTTCTTAGTACGCGTCTTTCTGATCGACAGCCACCCTTCATCTTACTAACCGTAAAAATGTCTCTAATTTACGCAAATCGATCATTATACTTACATCCAAAAACACGACAATATAAATATTAATAAATACTTCCCCAAAATCTTTTATCCGTAATACAATCCCAAGTTCACGAGCGACGTTCTTTTAAAGCCTACTAAATTTCAACCTCGTTAAAACTTCAGCTCGGAAAGATGCTATCAAAATTTCAGAAAGTCCCTTCATTCATGTACTCAAAAAAAAAACAATAAAGCGGAATGACCAAAAGTCCATTAAAGTTTATTATTTAACAGTCAAGTTGGCCGTCGCGGGGCGCTAAGTGCAGGTTTATGCAAAAGTTTCGCGCCAAAACTGTAGTATCGTTATTCTTAACTTTGTAAGCAGCTGCGGGCGGCGACTGTACATTTGAGCGACATAATTTACTCGCGTAAAATAAAGTTCGGAATAAAATATTGATCTCCATTTTTCACAAAAGAAAACTTGCTTCTTAACTTTTATTTATTTTAAGCTTTAATGGTACCATGGCACAATGTATTAAAAAAAAACGGGCAAGAGAGAGTCGGACTCCCGCACCGAGGGTTCCGTACCATCATGTTTTTAGATTTTCATTGGCGAGGCCTATATTTGTTAGAGAATTTTAACACTGCGCACTGCGGTGTAGAATATTGCAATTTTAGGTCAGCGCTGTCTCTTGACCGATAGTGGAACTAGTGTAACTTTTGTTGGTGATTTCTGAAAAAGAGTGCTATTTAGAGACATCGTTTTATTTTTCCTGTAATCTTTAGGTAAACTTCTATCACGTTGAATTATTTCAGATTTTTCTCTTTGCAAACTTCGGAGATAAAGGGGGGGGGGGGGGGGGGGAACGGTACTATTTTATAAAATTTTCATCAAAAGTCGAAAACTATGCGGCCTAAAAAAAACGTTTGAGAATTTGCAAACTGTCTGAGTTGGGCAAACGTCATCTAAAACTATTCCAAATTTCAAGTTCATAGCATTAGTAGTTCTTGAGATATCTAGCTGTGACAGGCAGACAGACTACAGCCAGACAGAAAGACTGAGTCTCACCATAATGGTTCCGTTTTACCATTTTGGTACGGAACCCTAATAATGTAGATATGTCAAAAGCTCGATTTTTGTTCAACTTAGCAACTCATTTCTTCCTCTTTCTTCCTTAACTTAAAGCTTAAACACATATAGAATAGACATAAAGGATCCAATAGCAGTTAAGTAGTGCAGATTGCAAGCTAATTAGCTACTATGCGCCGTAATGACCCAATTCAGAGAAGCGACTTTTATAGCTTCTGCGGCTGGTTGAGAGAAAAGCCTGTTCTTTTTATTTATTTTTTTCATTCTTAATTAAACGGAGACCTTATAGCTGTTTGGTTTCTTTTTTTTTATATTGTAGTAAAAATCGTACAGTCAAGAACAAAAGACTACCGAGAAAATTTTGTCAGCGCGATTTTTAAAAGCTAAACATTTTTTATTATTTCATCTATTGTATTAATTCCTAGGATTTCTTCAACCTCTGACCATAACTTGCTGCTGTACATAACTCACATCTATCAGCCCATTCTTTTAGTTCACATACCTGTTTAAAAATAGGCAAATGCTTATTTTTAAACAGGTACGTGACCTAAGTAGGTAACTAAAAATTAGAAAGAAGCTTCAAAATATAAACACGAAATATAGAAATGTTCGTCATCTCTTTTAAAACCAAAAAAAAAGATGGTCAACGTTTATTTGGACACAGTTCGTGAAACACAAAATACAAATAACAAAACAAAAAAGTGAAAGTAATGTTTTAACAACAATACTTCTGCCTCACGACTGCATCAATAAGATTCATTTCAGCATGAATTAACTAAAAACCCCAAACATCTCAAGCATATAGGTAAATAAATAGGTATACAAAATAAACTATTGGCATACTAAACCCCAAAGTACCGTCGCTCGTGCATTGTCGATATCTAAACCAAATCCAGTAAAATCCTTGTATCCAAGTTGGAACGAACCGCCAACACTAACGAGAAGTCGTACATTTTCATTTACTTCGGTATCGTATTCCAAAATTCACAGGTAAGGACCGGCTTCCATCGATAATTGGCTTTTCTCTGCTTTGTGTTCCAACTGAGGTATACTTGTGATATAGGAAGTCTGTAGCTACTGTTATGAGTGCCTACCTAGTGACATGATATTGGGATTTTTCCTGGAATTTACTAGATCACTTTATTATTTTTGTGGAGGTATTTGTAGTTTAACTATTGAGGTAAGTAGGTAGTAGACGTTACAATAACAGGGCTCACACAAAAAGATTTAGAAAGATTAGGTTGGTAAGCCTTCATACCTCTCCGAAATCGTATAAGAGACCCCAGGGCTGCAAACCATATACGAGTATGTACATAAATTGGAAGATTCCTTATTCCGTATTACGTTAGTCGATAATTACTTCCTTAATAGAATATCGGCAAAAATATTGCCCCTGTCCAAGTTCCTGTAACAAGCTAAAATCAGTTAGTTCCCACATACAAAACTGCCACGTATATAAGTTATTGTGACACGAGCAAAGTTCCTTTCCCTGTAATATTTCGTGTCGGAACTATGTGCGGTCGTCACTAAATTCGCTGCGACTAAGTTACCTAAACTAAGTTCTTTCAATGTGGAAGCAGTTCACCAAGTTTCAGCTGCAATCATGTTCCATGTAAATTTAGAAGTTTCACTTTTGCAACTTTGTAATACAACACATTACGGAGTGGAGGGTAGTTTCAACTTAATGCTCCCAGGTGAGGTCTAGACGGACTGATCTTGCTTTTAAAGGAAAAACACTTCACTACTTAGTAGCCGTATCGATAGCAATCCTTTTAGCTCGCTACTAAGTACTTTGAGTACTTAATAATGTCGTAGTGGGCATAAATCTTCTCCCGGTCCGCATTAGAGTATGCACTGAACAGACAAATGCATTTATTTCTGCTTAGGTAAGAACTTTTGAGTACCTATATTATAGATATATTATGGATGGAAGTTTTCAACATTGCACAGACAATTTTCTTATTTTTAGAAAACGTTCGCATTCTAATCTCAATATAATCAAAAATATTTCTCCTACATTTTTAACATTGTCAGATTGCAACTACATTTTAAACCTTCTCATATTCATAACAAAGTTAATTCAACCAAAAGCACAACCTCAAACATCACCAAAATACAGCTAATATTCAAATCGAAGTACACAACTTGATACGTTCTAAATTACATCTAAATCTTCGAATGCGGCGGCAACAGTATTTAGTTCAGTTCAGGGGCACTTCTCGACAGTTAGTGTAACTGTCCGCAACTTGCACTGTCGCACTCTCGCTAAACTTTACCTACGGCTGTCAAAGGGCATCGCTAAGAGGCTGGGTAACCCTGTATTGGAGATATTAACGTTATTCGAGATTCTGGAGTTGAATTTTGATAGTAGTGTAGTCTGTCAGTTGTTTTGTTACAAATGTATGAAGAAATTACAACTTGGGATCAGTTGTTAAGTAATATGTGAAGACACTACTTAGGACAAAGATACACAGTACTCAACTGCCTATTAGAGCTATAAACGCCAATCGAGTTGTTGTCTGTATGTCTGGTCAGGCCTCCGTCACTCCATGTACTTGCGCGCTATAAGTGCCTACCGCCCAGCCGAGCGGTCTCGGTCCGCCGGCGGATCAAATTCAGTGCGGTTTTCGCAAGCGAAGCGCGCGCACGCCGTTCAATTTTAATAGTGCTGTTCGTTCGTACGCGTATTACGATGCCGTGTGGTGCCTTATGTGCAGTAGATGGGTGCAAATCAAGTAAAAGAAGGGGTAAACATCTAACATTTTTCCATTTACATGTCAATGAAGATGTCATGTCATGTTTTAGATGTACTGCACAGTCGGCACCAATTTATAAAAAACATATTTTATAAACGATACCATTTTAAACTACCACCTATAGTCACAACATATTCACAGTTCTCAATAAAATAGACACAAATAGTTATGTTAATTTAATTTTAATGAAGAGGCAGCCCTGCGATTGCTGTGGGATCGCGCGGTGCGAAGCAATCACAACTGTACGCTTGAGCATTTAGGCACATTTTAGCATGCAGCGGTTGCTGACGCGACGGAGTAGGCTATTATAGCTGTAGGTATTGGAAATTTTCTACTGAGTGAAGTATCTGTTACGTAGTAACTATTTAGTAATCTGTGGTCTGGTGCTACATTAAATTGTATTATGATATTTATGACTTATTTGGTATTAATGATTACATTGTATTATAATATTAATGAGTATATATATATATGTATTTTGTTCATTCAATTATGAAATAAGCAAACATAATTTCGAAGATGTCTTGTGGCGAACTTTCTATAAACATTTTATAGGCCAATTTGATACATAAAAGAGAATCACCCAAACCGAATAATGGATCTTACGAAATAAAATTTATGTCTGACACACTTAACCTATTTTACAATTCAGCACTAAAATATACATATTATAAACAATATAATAAAAAAAGGAAAAGAAAAAGACAGGATCAAAAAAATCATCCGCATCGTTGTCAATGGCATAAGTGCCCAAAAGGCTGGCAGCATTACCACGTTGGATGGCAATAATGGATTGGATTAGTCACTAGTTAAAAAATAAAAGAATGTGGAAAAACCAGCAAAACATGGCATGCCTTATAATGAACATTGCTTACATAAACCCCTTTATTCATAAACGTTGTTTAAAGTTAAGTTGCGATTAACGACTGTTGAACATTTTTGACGTTTGAACGTCACTTAACTTTAATCGTCATCATTTATAAATAAACCCCAAAATGTTTATAAAGTCAAATAATAAGTACTTCACGTTCGTTGTAGTTCCTTCCACTGAGAAGTTATTTTTAGAATATTCTTACGAGTGTAAGAGGTTCTTTCGGTAAACACTTTGCTGAAACTCGTCTCAAGAACCCACCTGACGGAATTTACCGCATAATTTACAAAAAATACTATACATTATTCAACGTTTATATGGCAAAAAATATTCATGATAGTTTTGCTTCCCGGAGTGAAATGCTTTTCAAAAAATTTTGTCTTTTTTTGTCTTATTTATTCGGGAAACTTACAGCTAATTCAGTGTTCTTAGACAATATGTAATTGGAGGTCATTTACAAGTTTCCACTGAAAAATACGAAAAATAAAACGAAAGCAAAACGGTCGGTATAAAATACCTATAACATAAATTAGGAAATAAATAATACACTATCGACTAATACAATGTAAAAATCATTTTGATGCAAACAATTTTACTTTTCTGTAAGGAAAGCTTCCTTACCTTCTTACTTCACTAGAAACAGTGGTATTGAAAATATCCAAATCATGTTCAATAGACAGTTTATTATAACTTCTGCTCGCACGGATTAGAAACGAATTTTGCCTGTACGCGGACTTGGGATGCAGAAACAGAACCTAGGCCTATAACGAATGTGCAACGACACAATAAGCTTGTCGATACCGTCATCTGCTGAAAATAATCTAAATCAAAGACCATGTACAGTTTTTTATCTCACGAATCGACGCGCGCTTTACTTGTGGTAACCAAGTGTACAAACACACTGTGAATGTGTGCGTGAAGACGAGTAACGTCAGCACATAACACACACACACTTCGCCAGTGTCTTGGACGGTACCGAGAGCTGTGCTTACTAAACACACACACATTAGAATAGAATAGAATAGAATACACACACACACACAGCACACACACACATTCACACATCGCACACACAACACACACACACACATTTCACACATTCACAGCGTGGTAAAGCGCGCGTTGCTTTGTGAGATAAAAATACAATACTGAAATACACGCTAATAACGTTCAAAAGTTACGAAAAACAAGGTACTTATTATTAGGCTCTGCAATAACATTCAGTTGTTTGTAAACATTAAGTAGATATACCTACACCACATTTTCCCAATATAAAAATGTTAACACCTAAGTAAAATGTAATCTCTGTCACAAATAGGGAGACGCCTCGATGTTCAGGTCGAAGTTTGTTCAGACGACATTTTATACAACGTTTACTTTATAAAATCTATAAAGCCGTTCGCCATTAAGTGTTGGAACTGAGCGTTTTATTCATGCGGGCACTAATTCCTTAAGGCTCGTCCTTCGTCTCACTAAATCTATCGGCTTTCGGCTTTAGTAAAACAAAGAGCCACCGGCCATCTCTAAACGCCCTCGCTCTGGAAACGTATCGAGATACTATTTAGAATCAGTGTGACTTAACAGACGATTACTGGGTTGGAATTAATTGCTATTCGTTTTTCGCCTTTTTTTTATTGTCTTCCTTTCTACTTTGTGGAATTGTCTCCTCGGAAGACTTTGTAGTTTAATGTGGGGTGACTGTCATCTAACAGCCAGAAGCATACAATTGGAGATTCTTTTGATCAAGCATGTTAGTAGGTGCTATACTACTTACTTGTTTTTTTTTTACTAGATAGTCCACCAGACCATATTTCGGCCGGCTTATTCCCAGGCGCTCCATAATTTTATTTTATTTTATTAAAAAAGCAATATACAGACTAATATTATAAAGGCAAAAGTTTGTGAGTGTGTATGTGTGGGGGTGTGTTTATATGTTTGTTATTTCTTCACGCTCAAACGGCTGGACCAATTTTGATGAAATTTTGTATGGAGGTAGCCGACACCCTGGATTAACATATAGGCTACTTTTTAACATTTAACATATTCCCACGGGATCGACATTTGCGCGGGTAAAACTGCGGGGCGCAGCTAGTAATAAATAAAATCTTTCCAAAAAATTTAAATTACAAATTGCACAAAAAATGATACTAAATTGTTTCTTACAATAAAATTAATTTAAGATTCAACAAACAAATTACCGGAGTAATGCGACAATGGTGCCGATCCTCTTGTCACAAATGCTTCTAAACTAGACGAAAAATCACCAAAATTTAGTTTATTCCTGTCAAACGGCGAATTCCAATTCTGAAATTGACTAAAGTGACACAACTTAACTATATACAGGATAAATAAATTTTTAACCAATGCGCAAATTGTAGCATTGAATTCAGCACACGATTCTAGACGCGTAAGCGTAGAAATTTTCCTACCGTTATCAAAAAAAAATCTGCTTTATCATAGAAAAATCAAATAGCTACGCGGTCAAAATGCATGGCTGAGCTAATTTTTTTTTAATTACTGTCGAAAAATTTCAACACATGGGGGTTCAAAATCATGTACTGAATACGTGGTTAAAGTTTGTGCACTGGTTAAAAATGTATCCTGTATACTTTAGTAAACTTTAGTTTGACAGCACTAAGATGGCACTGGGTTATTAATCTATTGAAAATGGCAATTTTCCTATTCTGAATTTGACGTTTTTCCCCTAAAAATTTGATGTTTTAGAATCCAATGAGAATCGAACCCAAGATCCCACGCTCAGCAGTCGCGCTTGCGACCACAAGACCAACGGGGCAGTCAGAAAAACTAATATAAGCACAAAAGTACCTTTTAGGGCTGATTTTTCAATCGACAGATAATTTTTATTCGTGGAATAAAATTGAAATCTGACAGATTTTGTATGGAAGAACTGTCAAAAATTCAAAATTATTCCTCGGTCAAAATTATCAGGCGTTAGAAAAATCAGCCCTTAGAAGTACGTTCCTATAGTTTTACTTACTGATATTATAACTCGTCATTTAGAGGATTTTAATGTATTTAATTTTTTTGTTGATAATTTCATTGCAATTTTTACGAGATCACTTAGATCTTGAATGAGTATGTAGAGAGGTATTGCGTAGGTACATTGTTTCATGCAATCTTGCTCGCAGCCATCTATCAGTCTAGGCAGTGGAGCATGTTGTAATCAATGCTTTATGCTAAGCTGCTCTCGAGCGTAGAGCTTGCAGTATCTCAGTTCCCTACATACTAAACAAATAAATGACCGAGAGTTAATGGTTTCATCAGGAAAGTATATGAAACGAGAAAGAGAAGTTTTATTTATTTAACCATTTATGTACACACATATAAGTATATACAGACAAGAAAAAAAAAGAACAGAAAATTAAGTAAGTACAAAGGTGATGCTTATTTCTAAAGAAATAAAACATAATTATGTTTATTTGACGGTTTCAAAGTAAAAAATCGCAACAACACTACACAACGAAAACTAAAAACGTCAAACTCAACCACACACGACAACATTTCACAAAATAAGTTTGGTACATTACTCCCGTATTAGGTAAATCTGGGCTCGATAGGGAAGGCCGTAATATCGGCCGGTACGGTACACGGCTTACATCCGGCACAGATAAGCCGCACTTGTATCCGTCTCGGCGGCACTCAAGCCTGTTGTGCCCGTTTATGCCCACCGATTCCCTTTAACGCTGCCTACTTTATTGACAATGTATTTTGAACGGTGACATGGAAAAATATATACACAATAATATAAAGATTTTCCCTCTAAAAGAAGCGGAAAGTTTTCTCGTTTTATTTTTCCTATGTAAAGTTATAATGGAGTATAAAATTGGCCCTTTCGTGAGCCAATCATAAGTCTACACAGCTTCATATTTGTATAGATGTCTTCTATACAAGTTCTACGTAAGACTCGTATTGTCGAAACTGAACAAAACAGACACCTCTATTGTACCTACACTTTATCTCCTTTTAAATTACACATTCGACCAAATAAACAATACATTATTGCTGTAGGTATCTACCAGGCAGCGTGTAGTTTAAATCTCCATGCACAGCTACAATTACACGGCCGAGTGGTTCCGCTCAATGGCGCAAACACGCCACAAAGATCAGACTGTAAGGAGTACGGAAATGTCTGTTTACATCACATGAACTGGGGGGACAGGCTGGTAAGGACTGGCGCGCACACGATATGTCTAGGATCGGTGAAAAGATTTTTTTTTATCATGTGAAGAAAACATTAGGAAAAATAATCAAAAGAAAAAAAAAATTAACAAGCGGTCACTACTTAGACCATAGTGAAGCGTATTTATTTATTTATTGAAAGCCATTTATTTGTCTTTGTTTCAATTTCATTTTCATAATATTACCTACAAATTTTATAATAAACTTAAGCAGAGAAACTAAATAATAAAATGATACGTGCAAAATTGATATTTACGCGTATTACGGAAGGGTGTGAACTACACCCACACAGACGCTCGCACTCTGGCAGTAGGAATAGCAACTTAGCAACGGTTTACGAGAAAATGTAAATGCACTAGTTTGATGGCATTTGCATATTCATGTAAAATCTTCATCGGTTTTATATAAATTCATTTGGGGCAGCGAAGCAAATCTTTTTCATTCTTTGTCTAGCTATATTTCACACAATCCATCCTTCGTTTTTATGGAATTTCGGCATCTCGCTTAAAAGAAAAATCGCCTGATTCTTATCTATATTTGCTGTGAAAACTATTTAGTGTGCGCCTACCCTCAAGGAGTACAGGGCAAGGCAACAAAGGGCGAGTTCACAATAGAGGCGCGATGCGAGAGCGCATCGCAGATGACAGAGCCGTGATAATAGAGCTCCCTGTTTAGCGAGTTCGTCCGGACCGGCCGGAAATGGCGCAGCCCTACAGACAACCTTCATTTCCTGAGTAGTCCTTTTGCTAGGACCCGAGAGACGTGATGTTAATCTCTGTTTTTCCTGTCATAATTTTGTATTCTGGCTGTACTTATTAGCTCTTTGCAAGTTGTAAAAGGTTGGGGGGCTTTTGTGTTTTTATATTCAGGAAAATATGACAAAGGAAATGTTTACCCTTGAAAATCAAAAAAATATTCACAAGCCACCAAGGGTATGAGGACTGTAAAGTCAGACATATTTTCTCGTTGCAAATATTAAACTGTTTTTTGTTTCCTTTATTACTACATAAATTACCAGGCCCTGTACCTAGTTATTCCATAGCCTACTGACAACTCTACGACTAAATCTCCTAAAAAAAAAAACGTCACCTCCCATTAGTGGTGTTCAAAGTTGCTTTATGGCAATCACTTGCTTAATGCTTAATGCTTTATATTTTAATCATGATTTTTTATATGCTTTATTAAAGCAAACTTTTTTTAAACGCGTAGGTACCTGATACTTGACTTGTTATGTTACGGGCGGGCGCGAATAAAGCAAGCGCGGTGACTGACAGCATGATAAAGAATATTACATCGCGTTTATGAATTACGATAAAACAGATACAATCAACTCAACCAACAACAACAACAACTCAACAACAACAACATCAACAACAACAACTCAACAACAACATCAACAACAACAAAATCAACAACAACAACTCAACAACAACATCAACAACAAAATCAACAACAACAACTCAACAACAAAATCAACAACAACTCAACAACAACAACTCAACAACAACAACATCAATTCAACAACAACATCAACAACAAAATCAACAACAACAACATCAACTCAACAACAACAACAACAACAAAATGAACAACAACAATTCAACAACAACAACATCAACAACAGCATCAACAACAACAACTCAACAACAACATCAACAACAACAACATCAACAACAACTCAACAACAACATCAACAACAAAATCAACAACAACTCAACAACAACATCAACAACAACAACATCAACTCAACAACAACATCAACAACAAAATCAACAACAACAACAAAATGAACAACAACAACAACATCAACAACAGCATCAACAACTACAACACAACAACAACAACATCAACAACAACTCAACAACAACATCAACAACAAAATCAACAACAACAACTCAACAACAACAACATCAACAACTCAACAACAACATCATCAACTCAACAACAACAACATCAACAACAAAATCAACAACAACCACATCAACAACAACAACATCAACAACAACAACATCAACAACAACAACATCAACTTTCCTTCATACTTATACATATCATCGTATACCTCATACGATATTTATTAATATATATTTATTTATTTACACTAAAAAAGTACGAAGCAAAATAATCACAAAAGTAAAAAACACGAACCAAATAGCATATCATTAATTATATTACGTATTTACGTGAGCCGCCCGAGATCGCAAATCGCACGCGGTGCTTGCTTATAACGATTTATTATTATATTCATTGCTTAATGCGTTTCGCGCGATATCAGAGACAGAGTGCGATGTAAAAAAGCAATAAGCAAATAGCAACTTGTGAGAGCCACGATAGCGTTTGCTTTATGATGTGTGTATTAAGCAAGGTGCTTTATTTTGCTATATGATATATTAACCACCACTACCTCCCATTAAACCCAGAACATATCATCCCAACACTATCAAGAGCGTCGAATAGTTTTTGTTGTTCACAACAATAAGGCTGACAACAGTTGTAGCGAGACAACAGGATCGCAAGTGTCGTTGTTGTCACGCGACTGCGAGCTCAAATGAACAGCGAACATTGAACAACTGCTAACAATCCGTGTCGAAGAACTGGACACAGATACTGGACGGTTTATCGACGAAAATGACTGCTTTATTTGCTATTGGGAAATGCAGACAATGGAAGTTTATTTGTTGAGGAGTTGTAATTGTGTCGCTGTTAGCTATCAAGTTAACGAATAGAACTTGTGTCGAAAATTTTATAAATTTGTAGTGTCGTACCTACAGTTTGACAAGTCCATGGTAACAGTTTAACTTTGAAAGCACCTTTTAGTTCGCACCAAAAAGGGTAGGTAATACTCGTTGTTGGTTGGTTGGTACTTATAAAAAAAAATCGGAACCCTATTCTTTATTGGCATACAAGTTTCAAACTGGACCAGATCCCATATTCAGAGGAGAACCAGCTCTAAACATAATACATATTGCACGAGTGCTCGATTTTTTTTTGCCTCCTTTCTGCTACTGTTTCTATTGTTATACTCCTGCTAGTTAAAAGAACCTTACTTAATTTATATACCATTGTATAGATAATTTAATCGAGATTAATTCTGTAATTCAAAAATGTATTTAATGCAGCAGAAACGAAAAAAACATTTAAAAAAACATTTCTAAAAAAATGCCGTCAATCATGTGTGAAACCTGAAAACATTGTAGCTTGCGAAAAAATCAATTAATTGACTTTTTTTTTAATAGATTCTTTTCACCCATAGTAAAAATGTCTCTTTTATTCAAAGTAGTTTAATTATAATTAATAAAATCGAAGTAATATAATATCTATATCCTTGTTTTTTATACAATCAAATAAGCAATATGAGTCGTGCACTTTTGGATTTTCCAAATTTTTATTAACAACAAATCATAAAAATCGGTCCAGCCGTTCTTGAGTTATAAGTGGTGTAACTAACCCGACTTTGTTTTATCTAGGGCAAATTAAATCGACAGATAATATTTAATCGTGGAATAAAATTGACGCCTGACAGATTTTAAATGGAAGAACTGTCAAAAATTCAAAATTGTTCCTCGAATAAAATTAGCTGGCGTTGGAAAAATCAGCCCATAAATAGACAAAAAAACTGTCATTAGAAGTAAGAATTTGTTAGGTTAGAGAATTCTTAAAAAAGATTTACTAAATCGCAACAGTCATAATATGATCTGCAGAATATTTCTATATATTTCTATATATATAGAGCGAATTTCATGTTTCCCAAGGTTTAAGAGCGAAGTTCTGTTCATGTTATTCGAGTCACACGCCGATTACGTCCGCACCACTCCTCGTCGATTACCGTGAAAGACTCCTCAACGATGACTGACAGAGGTAAGGAAAGACCTACTAGACTAAAAGGTCAAAGGTAAAAAGGTACTTGGTTTTATGCTACGTTACTTTTACTATTAGATCTTGTAAGGGCCCAGGGCTTTTTACTTTGGTACAACTTTAGTGTTACTGATCTTGCTTAGGGCACTTACTTTATACTAGACAGTGAGTCTAGTTTTCAAAGTCAAAGTCGAAGTCAAATCATTTTTTTTTTTCGATATTGATTTACTAAAAGGTTATTTCTATGTACTCCGTATGACATATTCTAAGTATGTATTTTTATGAGATAAAACTACAACTTAACGATTTCCGGACCTTTTCCTTTTTTGTGCTGTGAGCCCTTGCTTCTTGACCAATTTCATGATTCTTGATCAACGGGAAGTACCCTATAGGTTTTGATTTATTTGCTAGTATAAAAATATGTCGCATAAATAGCCGTATTTTTTATTGCGTTGACTTAGAAGCTTGATTTTTTTAGAGCTCCAAGGGACCGTAGACCTACGTATTTGATATTCATTTCAACTTGATACCTGGGAAAAAGGGTCTAGACAGACAGGTAGATGGACGGTCGGATAACGAAGTGATCCTATAAGGGTTCCGTTTTTCCTTTTGAAGTGCGTAACCCCATTATTATTATTATTTTATTTATTATCAGCCATTTCTGTCCCACTGCAGGGCAAAGGCCTCCCTTCTCTCCTTCCACTTATCCCTATCCAGTGCTGTTATACGCCAATCCTTGTGGAAAGAGTCGAGTTCGTCCCGCCATCTCATTCTGGGCCTGCCGCGTTGTCGTTTGCTGCTGTTTGGGACCCATTGTATGGTTACTTTAGCCCATAGCTCCTCCACCATGCGACAGATGTGACCAGCCGAGTTCCATTTTAGCTTGGCAGCCGTGTGACCTACATCGGCAACCCTAAAAATCAAAAGAGTTTCCCAACATCGCGTTACTTCATATTAATATAACGCAATAGTGGACTCATAACTTTCATAAAGCATACCTAACACGGATATAAAAGCCAGACCAATATTTATGAAAATGGAATATCTAAGGTATACCGCTCATGCGTTTTCTCTTCACATATTTAAATGAATATATACGAGGAAGAACCACAGTTGATATACTGTTCATATACAGAGTGAAGTATAAAAACGAAAATATATGAAAAAATATCTATTTGCAGAATTTGGTCCTTCTTGTCACACGATCAATACAGCAGCAGGTATTCTTTTCAAAATTATCTTTGCAAAAATAGCAGCTCTACAATTGACAAATCCACTGATTTTCACAAATGTCATAAAAGATAATAAGTATTCATTTTTCGCAGATTTTTCAATCGACAGATAATTTTTATTCGTGGAATAAAATTGACGTCTGACATTTTTTGTATGAAAGAACTGTTAAAAATTTAAAATTATTCCTTTGATATAATTATCTGGCGTTGGAAAAATCAGCCCTTAAAATAATATTAATAATAAGCGCATGTATATAGAAAAAGAAGGAAAAGTGGTTTTGAATCCAAGTAACACTTTTTCAATTACTCATCGTCTCTATTAAAAAAAAGCCTCAACCTGTATACCGCGGATCTTTACCGTTCCTCATACTATTCTGTATATCTCATAACATATATCCTCTATATCTATGTATACATAATATAAATTAAAGTCACTTCGTGTCTGTCTGTGTGACCGTGTTGTTTTTCTAAACTACGCAACGGATTTTGTTGCGGTTTTTACCATCATATAAAGAATTTATTCTGGAAGGTTTTTGTGTATGTATATTTCGCAGCCAACTAGCTTAATTAGCCATTCAGTTAACTGCCTAGCCTTTTAACTAAACTAGCGGCCTGAATGGAACAGCTAGGTAAATGACTTGGATCGCTAACGTTTAATTAATTGCCTAGCCCAGACATTTATATTGGCGATTGATTGATTGGTGAATGATGTAAAGCAACAGTTGTTTATTGGAGTATTGGAAAATATAACAATTACAAACTGCATGTTTATTAACAAGTTAGGCAGCAAAAACTGAGCAGTACCTACACTTAATAAAAAAGAGTGATAACAATTAATTAAATGCGTAAGTTGATACATATTAAGTAGTAAAATAGCTTAGCGGGCAGTTACGTGCGGGCAACAAATCGGAATTAGTCGGTAAAAAATTAACATGGAAGTTGCGCTCGCCGGCCGCTGCCGTGGCACCGCTCGCTTCGCTCACTCGGCTCGCGCAGGTTTGGTCACAGTTCTAACCTAACCTATTTGGTCGGGACTAACAAAATTGTTACTATAATATATTATTATGTATGCTTAGGTTAAGGTATGTATCTATGGGTCTTTGTTAACGGAAAATAAATGATTTATTATTTTATCATTGCCTAACTTAGTTACTGCGAACAATTCAGCTCGCGCGTAGATGATCAAAGCCACAGCTGTTCCAACCTATGAACTTCTGAACTATTTACCTAAGTGCCCATTCCAAATGAATGGCCAACATTTTTATTGGCTATTCATTTATTTCTACTCGAGTATTTGTACTGACATTGTACGATTAAATAACCGACCAATTTTCTTTTTATTACTGTTCATCTTTTAATTTAACAGCCGCCGAAATATAAAATGACTGCCAGTAATTTTTTTGCAACTGATCATAATAACCTCCCATATTGTTTAAATAACAGTTGTTAAAATGATTACCAAATTGAATTAAGTTCCATATTTTTTTCCTTACAATTCACCCTATTATATAAATGGCCTAAGTATCAGCCAGCCAGTTCATTAAATTTTAGACGCATTGGCTGAATATCATTCAGGCCGCTTGTTGAACAGCGCCGTTTAGTTAAAAGCCTAGTTGGCGGCGACATATACCTATACAAAAATATTAAACTGACTTAAAATAAATAAATATCGATGTTTTATCAAGTCGTAGCCGTGCGAAGCAGGGGCGGGTGGCTAGTGTCATATAATGTAGATAGCCCGTTGTGCCTCGTAGGCGATAGAGTGAAACTTCGGAATAAAGACTAACGCTAGTTGTGAGCTTATTCAAATTTAACCTAGTTCACTGCTAACAGCTGAAAGCGTTAGGTGCTAAGAGATTTAGCGCCAAGTTTTAGTAGCCTTCAATATTATTATAATAGAGATTCTAGAGGTTTATAGTATTCTATTCTTTTTTGGTAACATCTTAATTTAACCTGAAAGGTTTTAATTAAAAAACTATTTGCATTTAAATCATTTATTTTGCGTAAAATGTAGAGCAGTGGTGACCCAGTGGATGAGGCCTGGAGAACTCGTACAGAGTTGTAGGTCCAAGCAAGCGCTCTATTTTATTTAATTACTAGCTTCTGCCCGCGACTTCATACGCGGATCCTGTTGCTTATGCCAGCGACAACGGGGTCGTCAAAATCGAAGATCTGAAACGTCTGATGTCGAATTCTAAGAGCCCGGGGACGGGAAAACAGCGTGATGCGCGAGACGATTCGAGACGTTTCAGATCTTTCATTTTTGTAAGTCAACAGGAAATGCCCATCAGACTAAACAACTTTTGCTAAGACGTCATTCCTATATGTTATAGTGTCGCTGGGCTTTGGAGTTCCACAACAGGTATTCCAGATCTTCAAATTTATTCTCACAGCAGAAAATGCTCTTCACGTGGAATATTTTTTGCTATGGCACCATTTTTATATCTCTTATACTTTAGCTGTTGCGGTTCTGCATCAGGTGTTCCATTTTCCAAAATAAATTAGTGACAGTTTGTTGATTTACAGAAACACTCAAAAGATGCGTCTCATATTGTACTATAGCTTAGATCCCTCAAAAACTATTTGGCTTAGTAAACTCAACATTTGAAAGTAATGTAGTTAATTTACTGGTAAGAGACGTCAGGTTAATAAGGAAATTTAGGAGACGTCGAATAACAGAAGTGTTATAACTTACTGTAACACTTCTGTGTAAACAACGTTCGTTGTTTTTCTCTCGGTCTCATTCAATATGTAAATACAGCGAGTCAGGACTGGGGACGCGGGAGCAAGCGACGTACAGTTGTCCGTGTGAGATGCAGTTCGTCCTGAGGTCGACACCCGTAGCCTTCAGTGTCTGCCCCTGTGACTTATTTATTGTCATTGCGAAGCACACGCTCACAGGAAACTGCACGCGCTTGAATTGAAATGGGTAATTGTGGCCGGGTATCACCATTGCCAGGATCGCCCGGAAGACACGATGGAGCACACGTTGGAGGCCTGCCCCGCTTGGGCGGAGCACCGCCGCCCGTGTCCTCGTAGAGGCGATCGGCAGCGGCGGCAACCTCTCGCGTCCGGCCCTGGTGCAAGCCATGGTCCGGGGCGAGAGGGAGTGGGAGGCAGTCACCTCCTTCTGCGAAGCAGTCATGCTAGCGAAGAAGGTGGCGGGACGGATGAGGGAGAGAGCCTCCCGTCCCAGCCGCCGCGGGAGACGCTCCGGGCGTCGGGAGCCACGGGACGACTCCCGGCCACCGTAGGCGCGGGCCTGCGGGAGGAGAGTAATGGGTAGCTCACCGTCCGATCAGGACCAGGCCCGTGCCGGACGGCGCGTACGTGTTCCACGCGCGCCTCAAAGAGATGTCACCATCGAGGACCACCACCACCACCCCATAGGGCCGAAGCCTGCCGGGTCAGCGTGATTGTCCGAAAGGGTTACCGCTGGCCCGGAACATAAAGGGCTAAGGAAGGAACACGGGTGGGTTTCAGCCAGTAAGAGTCTGACACTCCCTTCCGCTCCACCCAGAGCGGGAGGGGTCATTTGATGACATCCCATCCGAAAAAAAAAAGGGGTAATTGTGGGGAATCGGTGGTATACGTGGTATAAACACTGCCTCGCCGACACCACAACCCGTTAGAATTTCCGCCTCAATGATATTTCTCTGCAGCGAGATGACTTTGAGCCGGGTCCCATTGCACAGTTTCGGCGGAGTGAGATTCCGAAGAAGCATAATTGGGACACCGACCTTTAGCTTAATGGTGTGCGCTGGTAGTTCACTTGCACTGAGGAAATTGAGAAATTCTACGGGGTAATGTGTGTGTCATCTTGGTCGACAACAGTGTTTATTGAAGTGTAGATCACTTCATTTCCCTCAATTTCCGCGAGAATGCATTCATTGATCGCTGAAGGTTGGTCGTTTCTGGGTGTTAAAATGGCTCGTTCACACACCCAAGAATTATCTTGGTACGGTATCCTATTGATGTCCCCGTACACCAGGCGTATCAAATCTTCTAAGGTGGACACCACTCTCCCAAGTATCTCAGGTAGAACCACCTGGCCACCGTCTACTGGTAGCATTCCCTCACCCAATTTTAAGAGAACATCAGAAAATTCTTGGGCGTGTACATTCCCGCCAAGCTGTGCTCTCATATTCATCGTTAAGCGCAACCTATGAATATGTGGCCATAAGAAAGAGCATTTCAACAAAGCATTGACCTCATCAGCCCCAGTTCCTCGCGTCACCACAGGCAGCGTTTGTCGGAAACCGCTTAACAGAACTGTAACGCCACCCATCATTTGCTGGTTCCTGCGGATGTCCTGCAAAGTCCTGTTTACTGCCTCTACTGCTTTTCTGTTCGCCATAGTCCATTCATCCCACACGATTAAAGAGCAATCTTTAAGCACGCGCCCTTTGTCGCTGTTGCTGTTGCGTTTGGAGTGTCAACTCCAGAAACAACAAATGTGCTTGGTAAGATATAACTTAGAACCAAAAGTTTGACTTGACTTTATGATAGTGTAGCTTGTTGTACCACCAATCAATCTGTTTAGTAACATTGGTGTGAAACTCCCCATACAATTAGATAGGACATGTATAGTTCTCAGATTTCATAACATTATCGTTCCTAATGCACATAAAAAATGCAAAAACTAAAAAAAAAAGAATTTTACGATTTAAAAAAAATTATAATACGGGATTTGAACTCGCACCATTTAGTGCGGTAAACGGTCGCCTGACCATACCGCTAAATTCCCTGTTGACATATTGTTGAAATAGCTGTTCCCTTGCAATTTATAATATTACTGCCCCGCTCCTTTATAAAAATAGCGTGATTGTTATGTTTTCAGGGTTAAATTTTTATTAACTAAATAAATAACATGTCATTTTGGGCATTCAATTATTTTGTGCATTCAATTACGAACCAAAACTTTTTAAAATCAATATTGCTTACCTCCCATAACATACGGCGTGATAATATGTAGCCTAAAGCCTTCCTTGGTTTACAAAGAACATTTTTACTGAATTTCAATTCAATCTATCCAGTAGTTTTGGCGTGAAGCCTTACCATACACACAGACAAACAGACAAAAATTCTAAAAAGTCACTTTTTGTCATCAGTTACGTTTTTCTAACAAAAGCCACTTATTTTTCTCGAAAATTCTCAATGTACAGTTTTTCTTTCGTTACTGTTTTATTATATGTATAGATGTATAGATATCATCACCACTGCTCTTTAAATAGTGAGGTAAAACATCGTGTGGAAGCCAGCCATGTCATGATGTCGAATGTGACAACCGCCAATCCGCACTGGGCCCGAGTAGTCGATGCGGCCTCTTGCAAAGAGGATGCCTGTATCCTAGCAGTGAAAACATTATAGGCTGAATATGCTATGACGTTAAAATAGGTTTTACCTACGAAAGAAAAGTTTTTTGCAATTAAGTACATACATTGAAAACACACAACGAGTTGGACATCACCTACAAAGGATGCTACTTTAATCACCTACAAAGGATGCTACTTTATTCATCTTAACATGCGTTGATAAAAATGGCACTTAACTTTCGAAGTTAGTTATTATGCTACATGGAACCTTCTCTTACAATCAAAATAACATGACACACTAGCCGCTACATGATGAACTACAGCGCCCACGCAGCTCGCAGTAGCAATCTGTCATCGTTATAAACTTTTACTACATTACCGCCGCACTGTGTTACCACGTCTAATATTATGTTATTAGATTTGCATGAAGCTGAAACTTGGCTTGTTTCGTAATCTAAGAGCGCGACAGCAACACGTCGCAACATTTAAATGAACACCCATTATGTAAATATGTTAATGTCTCGAGTAACATTATACAACTTTTCTGCTCACCGAAATTCATGTAACCGATACGGAAAGAGACAATTATTGTATTGTAACTTCATCTTTAGACGAAATAAATTGACGACGTTTCTTGAATAAAGTTAGCATAATCAAAATAGAAGGCCTCTTTCAATTCGTTGAACATCAAAATGGCATGATGAGTAGGTACGTTAGTACTTTTGTTGGATGTGGTTTGAATATAAAAATGGCGGTGGGTATTCTGAATAAGGGCGCAGGTGGACAGCGTCGCTAAAAGCCGATCCGTGTAGCGTGCAGCGTGCCTCGGCGCGTATCAAACATTTATCATTGAGTTTACACGCGGCATATACATTACAGTTAAATAAGCACACTTTTTAGTTTCACCTGAAAAATTGTCCGACACGGTTTGGATTTTATTGTGAGTTTTTATGGGTGAGTGGAGTGATTTTTATTGTATTATGTCGAAATTCATGGGAGTTATAGGTGTGGCGACCGCGTACCGGAAACTTAGCGTTGGAAGGCTCAAAATGGACAAATGACCTTGTGTTGGCCGCAGGAATCCGCTGGATGTGGGAAGCAGAAAACGGGCCAGAAGTGGCAATGCTTGGAGGTAGCCTATGTCCAGCAGTGGACATTTTTCGGCTGAAATGAAGCAGATGATCATGGGTGCAAGATATTAATCTACTTGTTAAATGTACTGTAGGTAATCCTGTCTACAAATTGGACACAGAAAATTATGGTAATAAAATAGTCAAATATGGGCAAAAACTATTTTACCCGTAAAACAATAAATCAGCTAGCATTTGCATTGTGCTAGCGCAGAAACAAGCGAAGGATAAAGGCCAGAAAACAGAAGAACCAACCGGGCTACATATATTACATACCCTCATTAGAAATCTGTTCTCGAGAAAACCTAGTTCAAATACGCGTTTAATATCTTGTATTCAGCCGTTATACACTTTTATTTGAGTGTCAGTCATGCAACGTGGTGAATGCTTAGTGCTCCATGCATCCGGGCTGAAATTCAAATGGAATTCGTTGGAAATTCAACTCCACAATATGGAGTGCAGTGTGCTAGTTGCTACACCTCTAGTGGCAGAGGAACAGTTTTATTGTATCCTCGTTCGTATAGGAAAAACAGTAAATTCCAAGTTTCATTTATAAAATTCGTACATGGTTGGAACTTTGGTAGACCAAATAGAATTAAAGAATGCAAAGGTTCTTTAAAAATTGTGAAATAGGTAGGGACATGCTAGTTTTTTAACCTATTTATCTTCTTTTTTGCTTATTAGCCTTTTTCCTATATGTTACTTTATATTACATAACTTCTAAAGAATCATCACTACCATTTACAAAAAAAAATCAAAGATATACCTACACTACTAACCCTTGAACATTCAGCACCATCCCAAGCTCTTCAAATCGAACGAAATGAATAATTTTCTATTCATATAACAGAACACCTCCTTCCATTTAAGATTCACAACTCGATAGAATACCCACTGACTACTGCCGGGAATTGAATACACTCAAATGAAACTGCAAATGCCGTTTCCAATATCTTCGCCGGAAATAACGTTTCGAGTGTAGGGTTTCAATTTAATAAAGCACGTCGAAGGAGCGTTGTCGGCATCTTGACTAGTAGTTACAACAACAGGGTGGGGGATAGCGCTGTGTGCCACGCCTCACAAACGAGCAATAAGTGCAAGTGCTGCAAATCACTTTGAAAACGGTTTATTTTAAACGTTTTTGTGTTGTCTGGTTTTGGTTTTGTTGAAGCTTAAATTGTTTTTGATGGCAAACTTCATTTAATTTTTCCTATTCATTCTTGATAATAAGAAATACACTCTATCAGTCTTATTACAAAAGGAGTTCCAACTTTAGACCTAGCCTAAACCTTCCAGTCAGTTACTGTATTTGGAACTTTATTCCAACAAATGTAAAGTTCTTAAAGCTAAATTTACAGCTTAAATTTCGGATTAACGAATTTTTTTTATAATTACTTAGTCGGATTATAGTTCGAAATTTAAAACTGGCTCGATGGATTAAACCTGGGTCTAAAGATATACATTGTTTTGTAATAAGGCCGTATAAATATAAAATTAATTAACTCATAGCATTATAATCTTTTTTCCAAAAGCCGAGGCAGTTTTCTGATTCCACGTCCAAGTTGTGCCAGCTTTAGTAGGTCCCATCCAAATAATGGGGGGTGAGAATATTGTCATTTACTGCGAATAGTTCCAATTTCCGGGTTGCAGCTGAATATTTCCTGATAGACAACCACAATCACGCTTTGCCCGACCGGAGATTCCAACCCTGGACCTCAGGATCAGAACGGCGGTGCTTGTGACCATTCAACCAACGAGGAAGAAATAAATTCAGTTCCAGATAACTGAGGGTCGATTCTCGTAATTTTAAGAAATTTCAGTCTGATCTTATTGTCAATCTGTCAAAAATACCTCTAATTTCCCTAAATGTTTGACGTTTGATGGTCGCTCAGATGAGATTGCAACTAGATTTGAACGTTATGGGAATTAGCCTTCTGATTTTCAACATAAAAACTTTCAGAAGATCAACCTTTTTGAACACAAATGTTGATAATGATAATAAACAAAACAGAAAAAAAAACAAAACCTAAATCCGCCTCCTACTTAGTACCAAGATTCGAAGTGTATTCAAAATCCGCGCGCCGACTATTTTCCGGGACGCAATCTTGCATTGAAAGAGTTATTCCGTGGCTCCATACACGGTTGGCACAAAGAGGCTTTTATCGCCGTCGGTCGCTGAGTGCCCGGACCGACCGCAAACAAAATCCGACACACGATGAATACCGCTAAGTAGGTTAGATGTGATATAATCTTGAGATTTACGATACTGAAAAAGTAAGTGCGATGTGAAAGTGGTTTTGATGTGGGAATGTGATTTAGATTGTTGGTTTTGTTGTGTTTGTTTTAGTTATTATGAGGGGAGATGTGAATTAAAAGAAATCGTTCTAAGTTTCTGAGCCGTTCGTCAAGTGATTTAGAAAGCATTTCAATAATTGATACCCAAAGCATTTCAAGCATTATAGTCTGGTGACGTTCACAGCGATAAAATTGATGATATAGCCTATATGAACGTATAAAAATTAAAATGCAAAATGTATTAACATAAAAGCAACATAAGGTGACAATAACAGCTGCACAATTCCGTTACCCATACGCAATCTCAACAAATTGGGGCTTAATAAAGGATAATGAAATCAACGTTAACTGCTCCATTGTGCGGAAAAAGTTTCACAAAATGTTCAAAATACGTATAAAATATGTACAGAATAGTCTCTTTTACAAGAATATCCCATTGAGCTGGCGGTTGAACGTGAAAGGGGTTTTTTATCGGGGCGCGGCGTGGAGCGCAAGTGGCGAGCAGCACAGATAAAATCTAGCTTTGCTATCCGAGTAAACACGTGAGTGAAACGTGCCTTAGAAAGAACCCAGTGGCTAATACCCTTTTGCTGTGTAGATTTACAGTTGGCTTACGTAGGTGCACTTTAGTATCTAAGTAACTCTGTTAATTAAAAAGGACGGTTTTGTAAAGGAAAAAATGTTACTTTTTAAGTCTCTAGTCGTCTTTTCAACTTAAGTTTGCATTTATAATTTTGAACTATAGCCTTGCAACAAAGCTTCCTTTTGGATTCTCTATATTTTATAATATTAGCTTTTGTTAAAAACATAAGTGCTGAAGCACAAAAAGCATTAAAACACACCTCTACAGTAAATAACATAAGTCGTCGTGCGCCAGGGATTACAAAAGATTAAGTTAAGTTTCCGACCCCAGACAATGCATCTCCCGACACCCAATAATCCGTCCCACAAAGAAATGAACGTGACAATACATTTGAACAACTCTGTGTTGTGCGGTTCTGTACGATTCCTTACGTGTGCTGGTAACCGCAGCCTCTACCACAGACGTAACGTCGTCGTCGCGTCGTAAACGCACGAACTCGTGCGATAAATTCGATCGCGTGAGGACTGGATTGAACAGTTCATGACGTATCTCTCGTATATTATTATCTTTATTGGTACATATCTAAATTCAAGGCTACTTCTCGATGTTTAAGACGTGGTATGTTTCATTCACGCTGTAGGCACAGTATAAATATGATGTATAGACTGTGCTGTAGGTATGATTGAGATGTTCAGGTAGGTAAGTACCTTTGTCTTGTTTTAATGAGTAGCTGCATAGTTGATTTCAAGGTTAGACTAACTACATAGCTAATTCTCTTCTAGAGACGGAATGTTCTATTAGGTATTGTACGAACTGTCGCAAGAAATTTTATTGCTTTCATAACGTAGCAAAAGGCTTGTAAAATATACAAGAACGATCAAACTATAAGGAAATACCACAAAAAATCTTTTTAGTTGTACCTACCTACCCCACACAAATTCATATAACGACTTGCTATGTGCATATCAGTGACATGAAGCCCATGAAGCTATTGAACACATCTGCCTACCCCTTTACAGGCGTGATGTTATGTTGTATGATTGCGTAAACAATGCATGCAATAGCAGCAATCGCGGTTGATTTTCTGGCATTTATTGAAGAGTTCCGCTGTCTGTCTCCGAAACTCATCATCAGATCTTTACGAAATTTAAACAGGACTATTTTGGAATAAACCTCTTTCGAACAAAAAAGAATTTTGCAATTTTGGAGTTATGCCATAACATACATACAAAAATTAAAAATATATAAACATCCGAATTGAGAACCTCCTCATTTTTAGGAGTCGGTTAAAAATGTGTTTCTTCCTTACCTTCAGTTACGTATATTACAAAACTCCTCAAACAATTCAAGCAAAGTTTTATTGTACATTCACTTAAGGGAGAACAACAAAGAAACTTATTATATCCGGTAAAAGTCGTGAACCGGTGAAAGTGTAGACATTCTACATAAACTCTAGCTCTTGGCAACTTAACCTCCGTCGTTCTGCTAAAAGTTACAGTAAGTTACAACTTACTTCACTCCACAGATACGTCGGTAATGACAGCCTCCGTAAATGGAGAGGAAAAACTGAACTGGCGAAACAGCGCTAGTTTGGTCTGACGCAGGCAGAAATCCTACTTAATAATATTATAAACGAGAAAGTTTGTGAGGATGGATGGATGGACTCTTTCACGCAAAAAACTACTGAACGGATTTTGATGAAACTTTACAGTAATATAGCTTATATACATCAGAATAAGACATAGGATTCTTTTTATCCCGATATTCCCAAATATGTAATCGACACTTATGCGGGTAATACCGCTGGGCACTGCTAGTTAGTTATATACCAACTTGACTACCAACTAAAATTGTTCGTATATTCAAACTGTTCCATTGACAGTTGTATGAAATGGCTGTAACATGGTAAACTGACTAAGGGCGGATTTCACCAATGAAACTGAACGCGATCAGCATATCTTAATCGTTCAAGAGCTGTCAGTGTCATTTATGTTGTGGAATATAGCTCTTGAACGTAGTTCTGGAGGCCTAAAAAGGCCACTTCAGCAGAACCATAAAGGGATAACATTATAAATCATAATACGGTGAAGACAGTCTGTGTTTTTCTTTTTTTCGCTGCACTACGTAGGTATAATCAAATAGATTGGGATTTGATTTGGATTGGATTGATTGGTATTTTTAATGTTGTCCTTTTATGATTCTGCCAAAGTGGCCTTTTTAGGCCCCCAGATGTGTTGACAGTAACTCTGGTGAAATTGGCACTAAGTGTCCATTTCATAAACAATTAATTTCACTGGATAAACATATATGAAACAAAGAAAGCCATACCTTGGATAATTACACACGAATAATTATCTATTGTTACGTTACCCCCGGGAGCCCACAGACTTCAATAAGCTACCGATTCATTTCAAATAGGTGTCACTCGGGTCGTCATAATATGTGAATAGATCTTAAAGCCATAACATTAAAAAAAGCTACGTTTTTTTCAGAAATGAGACAAAACTTATGCTGTTTCTATATGTACGAGTAGTACATACTTTGCCTTTACATCTAGATACTTACGTTCATACTCAAGTCTAAGTAGGAGCTATTTGCTACAAGTACAGATAGTAAAATCTGACCTTTCGATCTTGATTATTTTGCCGAAGGGCTTCTCGAAATTGTTGTTGTTTCGTAAGCCGTTGTTACAAATATGATTTTGGACAGACAAAGACATGTTCAATGGCCTCTTTTTAACTAGACAAAATTAAATGAAAAGTGAAGTCATAAGTCATTTATTAATTCTATTTTATTAAGTACAGGCCTACACTGTCCCATACCTGTTAAAACAGTACTTTAAATCATTAAATAAATAAATAAAATGTTTTCAAATTCAAATGCTTATTGCTCAACAAAGTACATAATAATACATTTCTAGATGTCAAGTGAATGCGCAGTCCACTGTGTTGTACCAATTCAGGCATGCAAAATTATCCATAAAGTTATACTATGTCATAAATTCCAATTAATACCATAAAAAATTCATTTAAATTACAATTAGTACCCTATACAGTGTCATAAATTCAGATCTATATGTTATACAATGTCATTAATTCAAAATAATACCCTTTAAAATGTCATAACTTTAAATCCATAAGTTACAATAACAATGTTATAAATACAAATAAAAAATAAGTAATTGCATAAATTAATATTAATTATAATTAAGTAATGTGAGGGTATATATAATATTGTTGGGAATGAACAGTAGCGAGTAGCATCACCATAGAGTCCACAGATAAAATATTCCTAATCACACCTATAAAAGGAGTGTCAAACAGATGACAGGTCCCTTTTTTCCCGCCAAACGTTGGAGCGTTCACACTCTCAGATGTGTCATAATAGCATTTGTTTCCTCATAATTATTTTTGTGTTAAATTATTAATATTTTTCGATTGTATTAAAATAGTTCTTAGCCGTTATTTCTTTTTTAATAAAATCCACTTCTGGTTCCTAAAATCAGAAGTGGGATAGGATCTACACACAGCCTGACCGTTTGGACTATCCATTTTTTTTTTCCAATTTATTTAGGGCGCGACTCGTTAAATCTGTAAAACTTGTACGCGTTATTTTCTTAAAATAATGGGCAGATCGTGGCGTCTTCGTTCTCGTAGTCGGTCGCGTGATTTTCGTAAGTCACGGTCGGTCCCGCATTATACATAGGTTGCGTGCTAGGCATAGTACTAGTCGCAAACGTTCTAAGGATCACAAGTTACAACATTCGTTAGATGTAATCCTGGCGCTATTGAACGTGTTAGAACAAAATAAGGCGCATGCAGATGTCGTCAACAGGGATCCGGTAAGTACTCAACCTTTGTTATTCGAAAGTGAATTTATTCACAATTTATGTGATCAGTTGAATAATAGTTCTCCGTCTCGTACTGAGGAACCTACCGCCCTTATGTCGACACCTGTACGTGTAACTTAACTAGTGAGAACCGCGAATTATTGCAAAAGTCTATGCCTAGTACTAGTGGTGTACCTACATAAAAATAATGATTGCCATCCCGCGAGCGATACTCACACGAATTGTACTTACCTTAGTGTTAGCTGAAGTATTAAAATCTGTAATTCCATCGCGATCTCAGTATTACGTTTCGAACTTCGACCCCAGTATTCACAACATAAATTCGTGGTGCGAGGAAGTCGATCTAGCCCGGGATTCTAATGGTTGGAGCGACCGAGAATATTTGTCACGCGTAGCACAGTGTTTGAAAGGTGACGCTAAAGTTTGGTTAAACGAGTGGGTGACCAACGATCGGTCATGAACAAAAAGCGAGAATTCAAACATCTTTGCCCAAGTAAGCTCGATTTTGCTAATATACTTGCCGATGTCATAAATAGCACGTCAGATAAGTTTAGTACGTATGCCGAATACGCTCGTCGATTGTTATTACGGCTTCGCATACTCAAGGGTTTGAGCGAAGAGTTTATGACAGATATAGTTATTCCGATTCGGGCTATAGCGGACGCGCAGGTGAGGGCTGCAGCAGCAAACGCCAACTTAACTGCTGATAGTTTAGTTTCGTTTCTATCGATATACCAAGCCTAGCTGCGGTAAAAAAAAAAAAAAGAAGATAATCGCGTAGGTACTAACATTGAAACGGCGTGATGATGCGAGTCAACCTAAGATCAAATGTTTTAACTGTGGGCAAACTGGACATAAAAGTTATCGTTGTCAAAAAAAGAAACCGCATGTTGATAAACCGGAGGAAAAATCACATTAAGTTCAAATACATCAGTCCCATGTACTTTTTGTAAAAAGCTCGGACATGATGAAAGTAAGTGAAGCAAGTTTGCAAAAGAACGATCGGGAAATAGTAACGCACGTAACATCAATCTTTGTAACGAAGTTGATCAGTCTTTAGTTAATTCTCATAAGAGTAATGACATTACTACGGCAGTAGTCGAAGGCATCCCGGTCGACGACGTACTAATTGATAGCGGTGCAATGAATACTTCTTTGATTTCTGTCATGGATAACGTTTTAAAACACCTGTCATGCCAATCAAAGACTAGACGTTGCGTACTTAAGGGCTTCAGCGAAAAGGAAATAGTTTCAACTTCATACGTTACTTTGACCATTGAGCTCCACGAAATAAACATTGAAGCTGATTTCGTAGTTGGACCTTCCTCGTGTATGTTTACATCTTTAATAATTGGAGTCGATGACGTTTTATTGATGAGCCATATGGTGGAGGAAGGCCTTGAACTCCTTAGGAAAGTGCTTCACACGCTCTCGTCATCAGGTTTTTCTATTAATTTGCGTAAGTGCACATTCGTTTCAACCGAGGTGGAGTATCTAGGCCAGGTGGTGAGTCAGGGTCAGGTAAGGCCGAGCCCTCGCAAAGTAGAAGCCTTGGTAAACAGCCGTTCGCCACAAAACGTCTTGCAAGTCCGGCAGTTCTTAGGACTTGCTGGATACTTCAGGCGGTTTTTAAAAGGATTTGCAGTCAAAACCGCTTGTTTAGCCAAACCTACCAAAAATAATGAAAAGTTCGCATGGGGACCAGAACAAGAGAAGACTCGGTAGGGGATCATCGAGTGCCTGACGAGTGAACCCATTTTGGTCATATTTGATCCTAGTTTAGCCACGGAAGTACACACTGACGCGAGCAGTGCGGGGTACGGTGCTGTTCTAATGCAGTCTTCTACAGATGGTAACAAAAGAGTTGTGGAATACTTCAGCAGGGTGACACAAGCTGCGGCTGAGTATATGGTACCCTGGCGAGGGGAGTGGTACCCTGAAACCTGTACAGCGTTCTTTGAAAGTGAGTGTTTGCACATATTTATGTTGTGTAGCTGGTTAAGTCTGATGTTTATCTACTTGACTGTGTTACTCGTATAGACCCGATGTAGTTGTTACTGGGTCCGTGTCGATAAACGATCCGATGTAGATGTTACTGGGTTGGTGTTGTGTAATGGTCCGATGTAGATGCTACTGGATCTGTGCTGATAGATGATCCGATCTGGATCAATATCATTGGAGACCCGATGTAGACGTTACTGGGTTGGTGTTGTGTAATGGTCCGATGTAGATGCTACTGGATCTGTGCTGATAGATGATCCGATGTAAGATGTTACTGGATCAATATCATTGGAGACCCGATGTAGATGTTACTGGGTTGGTGCTGTGTAATGGTCCGATGTAGATGCTACTGGATCACCTGACACACTGAGGCAGGTTTATTCTGTAAGGCCTGTGGCAGTGTGTATGGGAACTTGCCCTTGCAGCAAAAGGTTCCTGAAACGCGTGCAACGGTGACTTCGACCCTGTATGGTTTGTGTTTTTAAGTGAGACGTCTCTGTAGATGGTGATTTATAGTTGAGGATGGATGAATTTTCGAATTACTTACCGTTTTTGTGAGATGGAAATGAAATGTGACGTATGAATTAGCTGATTGAGAGATGAATGCTTGAGTTGTCTAGGAAGTTGACTTTCAGGTGTTTTCTATATTTGTGTTATGGCTTTCAGATGAATCTGATGAAGAACTAAACGGTGAACATGATGCGCTGCCTATACCAGGACCCAGCACCAGATCAGATGCGGTCGAGGACGACGCACAGTCAGGAGAGGCCGTGTTGGGAATGAACAGTAGCGAGTAGCATCACCATAGAGTCCACAGATAAAATATTCCTAATCACACCTATAAAAGGAGTGTCAAACAGATGACAGGTCCCTTTTTTCCCGCCAAACGTTGGAGCGTTCACACTCTCAGATGTGTCATAATAGCATTTGTTTCCTCATAATTATTTTTGTGTTAAATTATTAATATTTTTCGATTGTATTAAAATAGTTCTTAGCCGTTATTTCTTTTTTAATAAAATCCACTTCTGGTTCCTAAAAATATCATAATAATTAAGTAATGTCTAATGCAGTCAAACATATAATAAACAATACAATATTTAGTTTATTTCAATAACTTACAATACGTTTACATATTATTTAGGGAATTTCCATTTAAGTAAGAATTTTACTTGTGTTAGGAAAAATCATTGTAAAAGCCAATTATTTTTGAAAGAGTATTCGTGGAGTTCCTTGCCAGCTCTTTTCCATAGGAAACGACCAATTGGAACCGTGCTTAGCTTCTAACGTTTCATATGTGCCCATGTAGGTTTATGTGAAATAAAATATTTGGATTTTGAACATTACAATAATAATGATATATAAAGATAATAAAGAGTGCACCATGTTATACAGTTGTTATAGTTTTTGTTAAGTTGTTGGTCAGGACGTATAATGTATTTTAGTACGATCAAGTTGATATAATGACTTTGTTGAACCACCATTTATATTATAGTGAATGTTGTATTATAAGCTTTTATATAAAATCTAGGAATATAATAATAATATAATATAATAGGAACCCGCCGTTGCATTGCACGGTTTTTACGTCATGGCAATAAAATAAATAAAAAAGTAAAATAAAATCTAAGATTTGTATATTATCCTCGAACTTCTCACGTGCTTCTTCTACATGTAGCTTTAACGAGAATGTACGTCTTCGTTCCGCATACATTTGGATGTAAATTGAAACATTCGTCAAATAATCAGATTTCTCAAATCTCCTGACGAAAATATCTTAATTTCGAAATTGTATTCAAGGCTTCCGCCTACAGACGTAATCAGCAACCTTTATCAATTTGTCCATGAAAAATCTATTTTGTTCGCTAATAATATCGTTAATCTTGTAAATATAGCTACAGAGAAAAAATCCGCTATTTTGACATATACAAGGTTAAATTTAAGTCGTTCTGGACCGCTTAAGGGGTCATTGTACTAATAATTATGAACAACTTTTACTGCTCCCTACATTTTGACGAGTTATGCGAACATAAATGGTAGCATAACATAATGAACAGCTGATTTTTTTTTCGCGATTTCAAGTTTGGTCCCATAGTAAAAGTTGTTCATAATGATGAGTACAATGACCCCTGAAGAGGTCCAGAACGACTTAAATTTAAACGTGTATTTTATATTCTTGGCTAGCCGGAAAGAGCTGACAACACGGGTCTAAGCCAAGTGATTAACAGTTGGATTAAGTGCGGTCACGCGCAGAAGATTGCTCACAGGACGGTAACGTATTTGTGTCTTGACTCTTGATGTGGGTATTCTGATTCACATTGCAGAAACTTTCTCACTATTATTATAAGCCTGTATTGTCCCACTTCAGGATAAAAGCCCTCCCTTCCCTCTTTCCTCTTTTCCCGGTCTACTGCGATTGTGGGCCAATGCTTTAAGGAGTCCATAACATAGAAAAGGTCTATTATATTAAGTAACTTGTTTACCACAGTTTATTTACACATATAAAATTTCGGGCTTATCTATATTATACTTATTTGAAGGCTATACATTCAATCTGAGATGCCCTACAAGATAAATACGAAAACTTTTTCGTATAAAATGCTATCAGTGTGAAGCATACTCAACAACAGCGGCACGTACTACGTTAACCTTCTCTCGTAGCTGAATAGCTACGTCGTAGCTGATAGCTACGCCGTAGCCGGCGTAGCACGCCTGTTTAGCCCTGTCGTTTGAGATAAGGCTAAATTCAAAATTTCGCTGCGAAGATAAGCTAATGAGAATAATTTTTGGACTGCCTCACTAGCATATTAAGCTGTTTGTGTATAAAACTGGGTTATTGTGTACAGGTGTACATTTTTATTGTAAGGTTTAAGGGGGAACGAGATTATTGTAAGGTTGCTGAGTTACAACGTACCGCACAACGATCTCAACTGCATTGGACACCGTATTGTGTCAAGCGCGGTGACTTTAATTACAAGCTTTATCAGATTATAAGATCATGATATTGTTTACAATTACGAATGAAAAGGTTTTCGATAATGAACTCTAATATATTAGCTCAGGCTAAATTTAAATAGATAAAGTCTTTTCATGATAGCTTAATGACCATAAGTCTCTGAAGAAAAGTAAATTCTTCCTGCGTGTTTAGATTCGTCGTTTTAAACACGATTAAAATATAAAATAATCTAGATTATTCCCATTTCTCTTAAATTATAAAATATGTTGGTATTTTTAATTCCCCTACTTTGTCGCCCAAAGACGTTGTTTATGCAGGGCATTACTAAGTTTTTTTATTAAAATATACCTACCCTTTGTTCCGCCGCAATACTTTTCCGTGGCAGAACAGTAAATCCTTATAATCCGCAAGGAGCGTCAACATTTCGGTGCAAATACACAAAGCCAACTCTTGTGTGCTTTATCTAAAAATTTTCTCCTCCAAAATCTTGGTCTTAGGAATACGAGCGAGATTTAGCAGGATAATGAATAATCTGCTTTAACATTAAATATTACTTAATATTCTTAACATTCATTTTATTTCTCATAACCTTTAAGGTTACCGAAGCAATAAACATTTAAGACATATTATGATTACCATAAAGTCAAATAACCGGTAGCATAATCAGCCTATGCCTATAATGTTCCCACTGCAGGTGAGAGGGAGTGGGCCGGAATTCACTACGCGGGCCCAGTGCGGGTTGATAGATCACATGTCTTAGAAGTTTTGGTTCTAGGACATGCCAGTTTCCTTCACCGTTTTGAGAGCAATATATCATCATCATCATTTCAGCCGAAAGACGTCCACTGCTGGACATAGGCCTCCCCCAAGCATCGCTACATTAAAACCAAATGGATATTGAAAACTACCTGCGAAGTAATATAGATGCTATAAAGTAGTATTCTAAAAAACTGTATTACAATAAAGACGAAAAGAAGTCTTTTTTTTTTCAATTTCCTTAAAAAATTACTAAACAGTTCTCTATTATTAGATGCTGAAATAAACTATTCGGTCGCTTTTAAAAAAAATCATGTACCGGCACCGCTGCTGCGGCTGTTGAGCCCTTAAACGTCGCAAATACCCTTAACCCTTTTTTTTTTTTTCGGATGGGAAATCATCAAATGACCCCTCCCGCTCTGGGTGGAGCGGAAGGGAGTGTCAGACTCTTACTGACTAAAACCCACCCGTGTTCCTTCCTTAGCCCTTTATGTTCCGGGCCAGCGGTAACCCTTTCGGACAATCCCGCTGACCCGGCAGGCTTCGGCCCTATGGGGCCCCTCCTCGATGCTGACATCTCTTTGAGGCGTGCGTGGAACACGTACGCGCCGTCCGGCACGGGCCTGGTCCTGATCGGACGGTGAGCTACCCATTACTCTCCGCCCGCAGGCCCGCGCCTACGGTGGCCGGGAGTCGTCACGCGGCTCCCGACGCCCGGAGCGTCTCCCGCGGCGGCTGGGACGGGAGGCTCTCTCCCTGAGCCGTCCCGCCACCTCCTTCGCTAGCATGACTGCTTCGCAGAAGGAGGTGACTGCCTCCCACTCCCTCTCGCCCCGGACCATGGCTTGCACCAGGGCCGGGCGCGAGAGGTCGCCGCCGCTGCCGATCGCATCTACGAGGACACGGCGGTGCTCCGCCCAAGCGGGGCAGACTTCCACCGTGTGCTGGAGCCCGTGTCCTCTGGGCGATCCTGGCAATGGTGGCACCCGGGCGTTTCCTCCCGCCTGATGATGTGCAGGAACCTCCCGAAGCTTCTGTGTCCGGTGAGGACCTGCGTCAGGCGGTAGGTGAGGGCGCCGTGGCGCCTCTCTAGCCACTCCTCAAAGAGGGGCCTTATCGCCGCTATCGCGGCGTGCCATGTCGCCATGAGATCGCGCCGGAGCTCACTCCGCAGCGATTTGCCGCGGAAGCGGAACTTCCCCCCGGCTTAGTGCCTCCGCGCGCCACTCATACACGCGCGCGAGGACTATCGCCTCCAGATCCCATGGCGGCAGTCCGGCAATGAGGCTTGCCGCCTCGCCAGAGATCGTGCGGTAGCCCCGGATAAGCCTTACGGCTACCACCTTCTGGGGCGCGTTCAGGTAGTGGGCGGCTCGCCGCCGCAGTGAACGCGCCCACACCGGGGCCCCGTATAGGGCCATGGACCGCACGACCCCCGCGTAAAGCCTCCGGCAGGAGGCGTTTGGCCCCCTCAGGTTGGGCAAAAGCCGCTTGAAGGCGGCCCCGGCCCGTTCCAGTTTGGGGGCCAAACGTCGGAAATGCTCGACGAAGTTCCACCGGCTGTCGAGGACGAGACCCAGGTACCTCATCGTTGTCTCGACGCCGATGTGAACCCCTCCTCCCGTTAGTTGGGATCCCGATGGTGGCGCGTTCCGGGGCCCATGAAACGACATGGCCTCGGACTTGTGCAATGCCACCTCGAGACCCAACTGCCGGATCCTCTCCACGACTATCGCAACCCCGCGTGTCATCGCGTCGGCCGCCGCCTGATGCGACCTCCCCTGCGCCAGGACCAGCGTGTCGTCAGCGTAGCAAACCACGCTGACGCCATCAGGGAGGTCGGCCCGCAGACCCTTAACCCTTAAGTAATCTTATGGGTAATTACAGGTGCGAGCCGTTTGGGGTCAAAACGCTCGGGTCATGGGGCCTGAGTGCGCGTCTCCTTTTTAGGGTTCCGTACCCAAAGGGTAAAAACGGAACCCTATTACTAAGACTTCGCTGTCTATCCGTCTGTCTGTTACCAGGCTGTATCTAAAGAACCGCGATAGCTAGACAGTTGAAATTTTCACAAATTATGTATTTCTGTTGCCGCTTTAACAACAAATACCCCGTAACGACTGTCAAAGATCCACGAATGACAGTCCAACGGATTAACGTGCTTTCCGACGCACGGAGGGGTCTCGGTATGTAAAGAAGGTCACCCATCCACAGACCAACCGCGGTAAGCGTAGCTTAATCTGATTGTTCGACCTGTGTGGCTGTTATTATTTAGCTATTCCTTATTCCTTCATAGTAATAATAGTAAGATTCCTTTTTCTATGAATAGGCAATTTGAAATCCTTGCAACGTGTCAAGTGTCGACGTAGAATCTAATAACCACCTTAACGGGTGTCACCCGTTTGTCATCTCAGACAGGTTATTAAGGTCAACTAGGGCAGGACTGGTTATTGCACCCTACCTACTTTTTCACTTGAGAGTTGACTTCATTTTTATTGCGTAATATTTTTTTTTTGGTGGCGCGGGAACAGAGTTCCTGGGAGGATTTGGGGGAAGGCCTTTGCCCAGCAGTGGGACAGCATAGGCTAGCAAAAAAAAATATTTTTTTGTTATGGTAGTGATTGAACTAAACGTTGATATTTAACTTCGATGTGATGAGAGGAACTTTACTTCAATTTAATCTTAAAAATCTCACAATGAAAACTTAGTGTTAGTAAGCTTGAAGTGATTTGTTAATCCCTAGCACTAGTTGAAATGACAAGGACACCTAAGTTTTTCACTGTGCAATTTTTACAGAATAGAACGACAGGACTTACAATAACATTATAGATAAAACTATGTATTTACCGACCATAATTATGTAGATTATAATACATATGGCTTTGACTCTTTCATGCAAAATATTTTCTAGAACACTCTTTTATAAACATGCTTACACACAAAACCTAAAGTATAATATTAAATTTAGTTAGTTACAACTAAACTTTCTAAAGCAGACTATGTAATATGTATATTCTGGAATTCCAGGGAGTGCTATAAAGTGGCTGTTTCAACGACATTCAGTACAATCAACTAGCCCATTAAAATTATAATAAGGTTAAAACCAAAACGCAATGAACGTAGTATTCGCTAGAGATAGGTACCTAATGTACTCGTACATAATATTATTAATAACATCGACAGCTAAGTGATATTGCTTTTGAAAACCGGTCAAGTGTGAGTCGGACTCCGCACCGTGCAAATTTGTAGGTATATAAATATATAGTTTTAAAATTATTTTTTTGTAATGTTGCTTCAAATTTATGAATTTTCGGATTTTATCCTTCCCTTGTGCTACATAACAATGTTTCTTGCCAAATTTCATGATTCTAGGTCAACGGGAAGTATTCTATAGGTTTTAATTTATCGTATCTTTTGATTGCTTAGACTTAGAAGTTAGATTTTTTTTACTGCTTCAAGGGATTGCAGCCCTGAGTATTTGATATTAATTTCAATTTGATAACTCCACACTTTCCTGAGAAAAAGGGTGTTGATTGACGGACAGGCAGGACAACGAAGTGATCTTATAAGGGTTCCGTTTTTCCTTTTGAGGTACGGAACCCTAAAAACTATTTACTTACTCTGCATTTTTACTTTTTTTGACTGCCTCGTTTTTTCGTGGTTGCGAACGCGACTGCTGAGCGTCATTCAGTCCTGGGTTCGATTCCCAGGTCGGACAAAGTGTTATTCAGTTTTCAATTAGAAATTTCTTAGTAACAGTACGGAGTTTTGAAGTCGGCGCGGCGGTTTAATACCCCCGCGCCTCGGAAAAGCACGTAAAGCCGTTGGTCCTGCCTGCGCATGATCTCTCCCCGGTCGCGTCGGATTGCCGTCCCATCGGACTATGAGAGTAAAGGAACGTAGAGTGTAGAGGCACCTAAGTTTACGTACACACTTTGTGCACTATAATATCTCCTTCGTACCTGGCTAATCTCCGTTGATTGGCCACCGTGATCGAAAAGTAATATTATTACTTACTTTACTCGTACAGCTAGATATAATAGTCCTAAAATACAGAAAAATATTCGGATTCTATCTAGCTATTTTTAGTTCTAAAAATACAGCCTTTTTGAGCCTCAGCAATTATGCTAATAGATAAGACGTGGCAATACAATGTGAAGTCGCCGGCGCTCCGGTATCAAAGAGTCCCTAGGTTCCAATGAGAATAGTGTTTTATTTTCGTAGAATTTCAGCTGATCTTCTTGTTTAAATTAAAAGGTAATTGGTGGAGTAGTCCGTGAATAAATAGTTTTTAACGTTGGAAATTTCGAAATATTATTATACCGGACTACTTTTTTTAACCGTCTGGACAAAAACAGGGTATAAAATGTGAGGAAAGAAGCAGAAATATCTCTTTTTTTTTTATAAATAATAAATCTCTTTTTTTTTCCTTCAATTCTTGGATTGAAGCATCGTAGAGAAAAGGGTGGATGCCTTTAAGTTGAAGGTCTAAAATATTTGTCGATTTATTTGTTTTTTTTTTTTGTTGTGAAAAAGAAGACCCTGTTTTTGTCCAGACGGTAAAAAAAGTTCAGCCAGTATTATTATTCCAACAGTATTATGGAACTAAATATTTACGAAAAGCCAGCATTATTTTAACGTCCTTTTCCAACATATTCAAGCGATAATGGAGCACTGCATCATTAAAATTTTATGACGCGCGTCATAAGTGAAAATATCGCATAAATACGTCCGGGCGCCACAAAATTAGCGTTAACCATGAAATCGATCCTTAATGTACCTCAAAACGCTAACCATGCAAAATTAAAGGAACGTTTATTATCATAATGTGGTCTGTAAAAAGCTTTTGCTCGTTGTTACGGTAAAATCACTTTCCCTGTAAATTTTTATAGCATTTTATTGTTTATGCCCGCCCGCTCCCCAGCCTATTACAGCACTTTACGTGTGAATTATTTGGCAACTTGCTCGCTTATACCACCCATTACACGATTTATGTACTAGGCCAACAGAACACACACCAAATAATACACAATGCCCCTTAAAAAATCGTGCCCCGCATGTTTATAGCAGTTTGCGAACTTCAACAGTGCTTTAGTGAGTGGTTTTGTTTGTATTCGATCGCAGGATTATTAATATTTTATTTAACAAAGTTGGAGACACCCGAAGAATTGCCAAACTTAAGTGGCAGTGGGCAGGGCACATTGCTCGCAGAACAGATGGCCGATGGGGCCGATAGGTTCTGGAGTGGCGACCGCGTACCGGAAGACGTAGCGTTTGCAGGCCTCCCAACAAGGTGGTCCGATGACCTTGTGAAGGCCACAGGAACCCGTTGGATGCGAGAAGCACAGAACCGGTCGAAGTGGAGGTGCTTGGGGGAGGCCTCTGTCCAGCAGTGGACGTCTTTCGGCTGAAATGATGATGATGAAAGTTGGAGACGGGCTATTTAATGACAGTTATTATTTTGTGTACTAAAATTCCGCGACGGCAAACTTAACAAGGCACACGACGACACGACGTCTAGGTAAGCACGCTCTCTTTAGCTACATTCCAAAATTAAACACTGCTTTATAATTTCCCTGTATGTTCCTTCCTAAGCTTGGAACATACAAGGGCTAATATAAATTAACCACATACCTTATACTAAAAGAGATTTTGAATCCTCTTAGCGCTTCCACTATAATACCGTCGCAATTTCTTCTAATTATGACATAATGTGGCGTAGCGAGATCACTCTCGATATCTAGTAAGTACAGTGCCCTGCAGGAAAACACACAAATTCATATTAACTAAACTAGAATTTTCTTCTTTATGTGCTTGGTTTACAGGTCAAAGTTGTTTGCGCAACTTTATCACATGATACAGCTATTAGTGCGGACGCGCGTACCTTTTTTTATGATAATAATATTCAAGTAGGAGAATTAAGCTGACAAAGCGACATTATATATTATGCGTATGAGGTTATTATACTTAATTGAGCCCTGTACGTATTCCCCTTATCTAAGCAAATAGAATAATCATAAAACTTTTATGTTGATATGAGCGTGTTTTACTTTTATTTATGGAATAAGTGGGAACGTGGTGGGAACAGAAAGAGGGCTCTTTCCGAGGGGTTCTTCAGATAGGTCAAGTGCGTTGTACTCGCAACCGGCGTGCGTGTATGACCAGATGTATGAGCGTAAGCGAGGCAAAAGGAGTATATATGAATCGTAGCAGGTGGTGTTCTGTAGTTTCTGCCTACCCCCGTGGGAAGAAGGCGTGAGTTTATGTATCATCTATTCAAACTTGTTTCAAATTGGTGTTATTTCAAGTTAAACAAATATCAACTTCATTTTTATGAGAATTTAGTTGATTTCAGAGTGACGAGCACTATTGAAAAAGTTATAAAAATGTTTGAAGTTGTAGCGTAAACTGCACTTTACATTTTTATTTGATTACATTTTTGTTTACATTTTTTGCCAAATAAGTCGCGAATGCAGTATATTTATTTTGTGGGAACAAGGTAAGGGTATTTCTTTTATTGACTAAATAATTATAACACAATTCAAAGATATAAAAGAAAACATAATTTACGACCTGCGCAGTTCCATCTGTTTTATTGAGCTCTTAGGAACAGCAAAAAAATATATGTTTCTTGGAACGACAGATCAACCGGACTCCTTGAGTTTAAGTAGAGAAAGTTAAACCATCTCAGAATAGGCAATCAAATATTTTATATTAAATTGGGTTCTTTTCACAAACAATAAAACAGATTAACGACTAAAGCAATAAAAATTCTTAAACATTTTTATGCAAGTATGTATACTAGGTAAGCAACTTACTTGTACCCAACCAACGGTATCTATAGATATATTCCACGTTAATAAATTCTCGATGGTTTTAATAAAATTGTTAGGTAAAACATTTTCTTCCAGCTTTGTTGATGTTCTTGAGCTATTATTATTAGCGTAGAAAGGATGCAGCTCGGATCCTTCTATAATCATCTAATCACCTTAGTTTTTTTTGTTCATATAATAAATTTTGTCCTGACTACAGTTACGTTTGCCATGCATGTTTGTAAATATCCAAATTGTAGTCTGTGATTGGTTTATTTTTAATTTACAACTATTTTTCTCCCCTTACAAAATAAAATCACCATTTGCATCTATTTTTCGCTATATCAAAAAACAGAGCGATTTTTGACATCTATACGTCAAATACTGGTAAAGATGTCTGATTTTCACGACTGCCTTTATAACTATAAAATAACAATAAAACCGCTTTTCTCGGAAACCAAAGCTTTAGTCATTAATTACTTAGGTACGTTCAATTCAAAACGGAATTCACGCTATTCCGTAGTAAGTCTAAAGTGCTGGTAATTGGTATTCCGATTGAAACATTTATTGGTAAGTAAAGCTTGGGGCGCATTTGGTGTTGCGTCATGACCGATTTAGGTTGTATAGAAACAATTGACACTAATTGATTTGGTAAACAATTCAAACACGTTACAAAAATCAGGAGTTTTCGCATCAATGACACAAAGTTAAGTTTGAATGTCAGAAAGTTTTTTTTTTTGTTAGCCTTTGTTGTGTCCCACTGCTGGGCAAAGGGCTCCCTTTTTTTCTTTCAAACTTCCCTGTCTTGTGACAGCAAGGTGATTTGTTTGTCAGATTTACGTACAGACGCCAGCTGCATCTCAAGCTACCCGAAACTGTCAAATTTTCCCAATCAACTTTGAAGCTTTAGCGATAAAGTTAAAAATCTATGAAAGAAATTTGACAGATTGTAGTAGCTTGATGTGCTGGCGTCTGTACATCAAAAAGTTTGTCTAATTAACCATTCAAACAGACGCATCATTTTCTGAGAAAAGAATATCACTATGCCCTATTTGGTTACCAAAAAGACAAGTAAAGAAAATACACTTTAGGATGTGGCTGTATCTACATTTAACACATAACGAATTATTTCCAGAGATCTGTGATAGTGCAAGGCGTGTGATAAACATGCTCCGCAAATTGCTGGCCTTGCATACAACTAACAGTAGAACAACTTAATATTCAAGATGGATGCCTAAATATTTTGCAGGACCTACCCATGAGCATTGGTGGCCCAGTGACCACGACTTAAGTCCTAGGTTGAAACCCAAGCAGGCACTTTACTTTGTGTAAATTATTTTATCACCACTGCTCTCAAAACAGTGAAGGAAGACATAATAAGGAAACCGGCATGTCCTAGAACCAAAAATTCTAAGACATGTAACATCCACCAACAGAAGAAAGAAAAGGCTGATTATGCTACTTATGTATGTTATTTTAAGTGATAACGAAGTTGTACGTTGTTGCTGGAAGTTGTACACAACATCATATATTTGGTGGGTTCTGATAAAAAGAGCAGTAAAAAAAATCGCACAGATTAAATCAACCACACGCACGCACCGCACGTAACGTTAAAATCAATGCACCGCATCGAGGTCATACCGCGTCGAATATTCCTCACTCATAAATAATAAACTTAGCCTACTGTTCTCCTTGTGTTGTGGTCAATGGGCAATAGCGTGGCCTCGTCCTGTGTACTGCATTGTGGCGAATGCATATAATATGATACAATTATGCGGCACACAATGACGGCTCGTTCGCATAACAACCGGCTACAATGGACCGTTAACTAGAAAAATTAAACACGTCCTGTACAGCGTAGAATATTAGATAACTGCTGATTTATTATTAAAATAAATGGTCTACATGTAGTGTAAGGTTCGATACACAGCCCCGGGTGATGCGACTTGCGTCAAGCGCACACTATTTTCATTCGCGCGCGCGTCACCAGGAGGTCTATTGTCAAAGTCCGTCAACAATGGTACGGGCCCGTTAAAAGTAGTTTACCGACTTCATCTAGTTTAAAAAAAAAAACATGATTGACGTGTAAAAGTGTTTGTACAAACCTACTTACAAAATAAATCATTTAATTTCATTTCATTTCAATACTTCGGAGTGAACCCAATTCCCGATTAATGATTTTATTCATACGGGCAAAAACACATCGAAGAGAAGGACAACTTTTTTCCGTGTGGCAACACCAACAGCTAACAGCAATTTAAAATTTGTCCTTGTAATTTTGATATTAAAAATTAAATTTCGTTGTTTTTAAGGCCTATTTCCAATTACTCATCAAGTAGATAGGATAATTATGGTGGATTTTGTGTTAGATTCACTTAACAAAAATATTTCAATGTGAATGGTTCAAATCATATCTGTCGAATAGAAGTCAAATCACGAGGATCACCAAATTCGAAGAAAACGGTAACAGTATCATCAACTTCGATTCCCAACCTCGACATAATTACTTTGGTGTGCCGCAGGGAAGCATTCTAGGGCCACCGTTATTCCTTGTATATGTTAACGATCTTCCTCAAGCAGTAGAACAAGATTGTGTCCTTTTTGCTGATGACACGACGGTAATTATAGATTGTAAGAACGTTGAAACCTACGAGGCAGATATAAATAACACATTAAATAACATCATCACATGGTTAGATAACAATGCTTTAAAAGTTAATATAGATAAAACGAAAATATTAAATTTCAAAACGCAAAAGAGTAAATGCCTCCAACTTAAAATATCTCATAGAAACCAATTAGTCGAACAAGTACACAAAATCAAATTTCTTGGGATAACACTCGATGAACACTTCACCTGGAAAGAACATATTGACGAAATATGTATGAAAATAAATAGATTTGTTTATGCTCTAAAAAAAGTTAAGGATGAGACATCTGAAAGAACTGCGATGATGGTGTATCACGCCTATATTTGTTCCCTTATTCGGTATGGTATTATTGTTTGGGGAAATTCTACGGCAATATCTAGAATACTAATAGCACAAAAAAAATGCATTCGTACAATCTTTAACATGGACTGGTCTGAATCATGTAGACCAGTGTTTAAATCACACAAACTTCTTACCGTTCCTTGCATTTACATTTACGAAATCGCAAAATTTGTTAAACTTAATTCTAAACTCTTTGAAGTTAAAAATAATTTTAATAAACGAAAAGTCACACAGTATTTATTGAAAATCCCTGTACCTAGGATAGAACTATTCAGGCGCAGCTGCGTGTATATGGCGCCACTTATATATAACTCATTACCTATATGGATAACAGAACTACCTTACAAAAAATTCTGTTTGGTTTTGAAAAAATGGTTGATATCGCACTGTTTTTATTCTGTCGGCGAATTTCTGAATAAAAAATCTTGTCAGTCCTACCACTTCAGAAATGCATTGTAATATTTTTTAAATGATTTATCTTCCTTTGTTAATATAATTAACTGTACGATATTAGTATGCTACTGCATGTTGTTAACACATACCTACTTCATGTAATAGATATTTGCATGCCATTATTACATGGCGGAATGTGTCTTTGCACTATACAATTTTACATTATCATCTTTTGTACCTACCACATTTTATGCAAATAAATGATTTTGATTTTGATTTGATTTTGATTTTGAATCGGTGACAGTTACAAGTGAATTTACCATAATACCAGGCACTCAGGCTCGGTGTTCTTTTTACATAATTATCTTGCAAGGATCATGCTCACTTAAATGTCTCACCGATGGTGGCGCGTGTGTTGGATCATTCGGTTCCCTACAAAATGGTTATGATCCACGCGTCATGTTCGTGAACGGGCGCCGTCGGTTGAGACTGGTCATCTCTTAACTGCCAAGGCTTATTTTTAATCTTATATTTTGAATTGTTTCTTCATTTGTGTCTTTTTTTTACATTGTTCTCACATATAGAAGCAACATGATAAATGTACCCAGGATTTTGTAATATCTTGATTTAAAAGAGTGTCCATGGAGTTTCTTGCCCGTTCTTCTCCATAGAGATCTACGTTTTGGAATGGGCAACTAGCTTCAACTTTCTGACTAACTGACAGACTATTTAATTTTGACAATTCAAAAGTGCCTGTACAAGGTTTAATTGAAATATATGCTTTGAGTTTGAGAGTTTGGATTATTCTGGTAAAGTTCGTGCTGGTTCGAGAGAAGAGAGGAAGTGTTCTTCTGTGTGCCAAATTGTCGATATCAACATACTATGACGTAAATACCTAACATGATCCGACTACAACTACTGGATATTGGGCAATATCCAAGTACCAATTCTCTACAAATATTGATGTTCTCAATGCATTTGACACTAATGGTTGAACTATTATTACTAACTGTCTAGTTGAGCAAGATTTTGATACTTGCATTGCTATTGCTCAAAACTTAATTCAAGTACATTCTACACACTAACACATTAATAATACAGAACCTATTATGTGCAAAGGAAAATAACTGTCGAATTTATTATTTACTGTGTTTCTGTTAGTACCAAATTTAATAGCATAAATGATTTGTTTTATTTCATCAAGTTTCTTCTAGAACATTTAACATAATATGTATATTATTATTGGTTAACAACGCAACAATAAAAAAGAAATGTATCTACTTCACCATTTAATGACACCATACCTGCACATGGCCCGTGGCTAAATAATAACAGCCTCACAGGTCGATCGTTCAAGTTAAGCTACGCTTGCCGCGGTTGGTCTGTGGATGGGTGACCATCTTTACATACCGTGACCCTCCGTGCATCGGAAAGCACGTTATGCCGGTGGTCCCGGCTGTCATTCGTGGATCTTTGACAGTCGTTACGGGTAGTCAGAAGCCCGGAAGTCTGACAACCAGTCTTACCAAGGGGTATCGTATTACCCAGTAACTGGGTTGTTGAGGTCAGATAGGCAGTCTCCATATAAAATACTGGTATTCAGCTGCATCCGGTTAGACTGGAAGTCGACCCCAACATAGTTGGGAAAAGGCTAAGCAGATGATGATACCTGTACATTTTGTGTACTAAAAAGATACACATTTGTATTTAAATAAATCTCGCTAATAAAATCAAATAGCAAACTTTATTTTTTAATAATAAACCATTTATTAGTATGCATTTATAAGTAGATAACTAACTATTTACAACAGCAAACGATAAATGAAAGCTGCAAAAATGCAGTTTCAATTAATCCCATTAACTTAACGCACTCGACGTTCACGCCACGAGTCTAATAAAAGACTTTATTATTATCTTCCCACGTCGACTTATATTTTTCTAGATAGACACCTTTTTACCCCCACACCTACTTCCTAAACGTTTAACCCTTAGTATGCCGGAACGTATATACACGCGAGACACAATGGCTTTTTAATTGTTTCTGTAATTCCGGCATTCAACCGGTTAAACCATAGGTTAAACCCTTCAAAGTAAACGCCCCCTGACATTAATCGCGAACCGCGACATAATTTGTTTCTCCTGTCTGTGCACCTGGTTGAACGTAGGTAGGTAATATTCAGTTATTTTATGCATAAGTAGGATACGACCACACATGACCCGCTCCTCATAGTTTAAGCTATAAGTAGGACGACAAGGAACTGTTCAGTACGGTTCCATAAGTGAACTTGATGATGGAGTTTTTATTCGTTTAACATCTGTTGTGAGTATATTTTTATAGGTATCGACCTAACCGTACGTGTACCTATCGAACCCGCCGCGTAACGTGCGTAACTCACATTGAAAACATAATTGTATTTTTTTATTATATTCGTACGAAGTTGACACAGACGGAAATGGTATTTTAATTGTTTATTGCAAAGTAATTGTATTTAGTGTGTCCTCTACAAGCTAGCCTTGCACTCACACCACATTTTTAACAAAATCATTAGTACACAAATTCTTGAAAACCATATCAAAACACAAAAAATAGCAGCTTTTTTCATGTATAAAAAAAACCCGAGTAAAATAAAACAGAAAAATAAGCCTAAAACCAAAATAACTTTCCATCCAGACCAAACGAAACAAAAACAGTACATAACATACCATTAAAACAACCAAGACGCATCAATAATAAAGGGTCCAATGCAAATTCCGTCGACAGACATAGCCGACCTACATGAACGGATCACAGGCTTTAGTTAGAGAGTTCGCGGTAATCCGTTTTCCATTATCGCTGGCGGCATGACCCGCTCTCCACACAAATCCGATTCCTGATGGACGCCCAGGCCCCACCATTGTGAATATGTAGCCTTTAGAACGACGCCAAATAGGTTATTAACTTGCAAAGCAGCCGGCTCCGTGTGAAAACGTGTTTCTCTACTGTAATCAAGCTGGAGTGATGTGTGATGAGTGTGATGACAATCGAGTCGTATATGGATTATGGAGATAAAGGAATTTGTCAGTTGGTGGAGAAGGTTTCATTTACATTTGGTTTCTATTTTTATCATGGCAAATAAAGCCAATGTCGACCATTCAGACGACCATTTAGACCATGTCTATTAAATTTAATTGAAACTGGCCAAGTGCGAGACGGACTCGCACACGAAGGGTTCCGTACCACAAGGCAAAAACACCGAAAAAAACACGTTTGTTGTATGGGAGCCCCCCTTAAATATTTATTTTATTTTGTTTTTAGTATTTGTTGTTATAGCGGCAACAGAAATACATAATTTGTGAAAATTTCAACTGTCTAGCTATCGCGATTCTTGAGATACAGCCTGGTGACAGACAGACGGACGGACAGTCAGCGAAGTCTTAGTAATAGGGTCCCGTTTTACCCTTTGGGTACGGAACCCTAAAAAAGCAAGGGTTCATTTAAAAAACCAGGTAATCTAAGAGTGACCTTCTTGTCAAACATTTAAACCAACTCTCTGTCACCGTCTTAAAAGTACTTATGTATAACTAGCTTTTGCTAGCGGCTTCGGCCGCGTGGATGTGGGAAATTATCCTACCGGAACGTATTACCTGGATAAAAAGTATCCTATGTGTTAATCCAGGATATAAACTATCAGTATGAGAAATTTCATCCAATTTCTCTTCATAGCGCTGTTTTTGCGTCATTGGATATCTAACATATAAACTTTCAAAATAATATTATTAGTAGGATGTTCAATAAAAACAACAACGACATCCAATATGTACAGTTCTTACTATAAATCAATCTATTAAAGAGATCCATTTTTGTTAAGGGACCTCTTGATATAATTTATTTGGACATAATACATACCTACCTATATTGTAATTTTTTATATAATATTAGCCTTTATTTTATTAAAGCCTGTGAATTAGCACTGTAATATATTTCGTAATACGGCGCTGCACCGCCAAGTTCAAAACCGCATGCCGGAGAGTATAATCTTTACCCAAAGTACTTCGGTGCTGTTAAAGTGACTAGTTAGTTCGCAGTGGAGCTATTAAACATTATTGCTTAACCGATGGGTACAGTAAAGGAAGTCAATGAACAGAAGGCCAATTACCGTAATTAAAAACGTTCAAAATCTAGTCGCAATATCAACTTGGCGACAATCAATGTCAAAAATTTGTCAAAAATGTAGAGTAATAGAGGGAACATTTTCGAAATGTCTTATATAAAAAAGATAACTGGAAATCTCTGTTTCTATGAAAAGTTTAAAATCGGTCTAATTTGGCTGTAACACTATTTTTCGAAAATGTTCTTTGCTAACTTTTTAGACCTTTGTATCCTGCTTATGCGTATGAAGTTTCATTAAAATCGGTTCGTTCATTTCGAAAAACAAGGGCTTGAAAGTTTATATGAAATGACGTTCGGCGTAAACGCTCTTAATTTAAGATGTGTACGCACGCGTGTGTGCGTAGGTACTTCTGTTTCTCGAACTTCGACTATACTAAATTCAACATCAACCTTAAATTCACTGCCAGACAACGCACAGAATCATATATTTTTGCACAAGAGTTCCTTGTATAATGATAGTGACTACTTGGGAAGGATTTTTGAAAATTCATCCTCTAAAGGAGTTGAATACGGAATGAGAGTTCGTATGGATGTTCGTCACTTTAGCCGATGGCAGATCCCATCATACACATAGGTTTGTCTAATAAAAATCTTAAATTGTCTGACAGACCACGCACAGCCTAAACTCGTTGGTCTGCCCGCATGGAAGTTTGCTCAACAATAGGTACAGTAACGAGCACTAATATGTCAACACTTGGCAACTTTCAATTGCGATTTTTTCACGAAATAACTAATGCAAAGTTGAAATATGACACTTTACATAAACCTATAGGTTCGAAAATACTATGTTCGTAATAACATAAAATTTCATTCAAAAATAAAGGAGAAAATCGCCTTTGAATAAAGCCAAGTGTATACATACTTATGCTCGTGACTGTACTTTATTTAACGGAAGTGAAAGTTAACGAAGGATTTTTTTAAATTAATCCTTTAAAAGGAATCATGTGAGTAATGGAACCACAGATAAAACAGGGCTTGTAAAGGACTCCCACATAAAGAAAACTTAAGAATGATTAATAAATCTGTTACTACTCCAAGCAGTGTGGTTTAAATAAATAATATATGTTACATGTTTCCTTTTCATCTAATTTTTTTATAATTATATGAGATGAAATTTTTTACGAAATTTTAACATTTTGCCGATGTTTTGTAATTATAATTAACACATTAGGTGATGAATAACATTCTCAGTTATCGTAATCAATTCAGCCTATCCCAGTCCACCGCTGGTCATACATAGGCTTCTCCCAGTCTGACCCACCGTCAGGTTTCCATTTTCTATAGAGGATGAACTTTGCACCGTGTTCCTTGCATGCTATGCTAGACATACTATGCATACTATGCTATGCATGCTATGCTATGCATACTATGCTATGCTATACATGCTATGCTATGCATACTATGTTATGCATACTATGCTATACATGCTATGCTACGCATACTATGCTATGCATGCTATGCTATGCATGCTATGCTATACTACGCATATGCAAAGTTATTCGGGTAATTACCCGGTATTTGAATCTATCCCATCTCTATCATGAGAGATCGGACAGAAAAGGCAATGCATTAGAAAAGTTCGGAGGTTATGGGAAAAACCTTTGCCAGCAGAAGGACAGTAAAGGTTGATAAATGATATTTATTTATGTTTTATTTTAATGTGGCGAAGTTTTGGGCCAACAGACACGAAGAAGTCCTGTGAATTTCAGGCATTTAGGTGTAGACACACATTTTACCAAATCACATAACGATAACATGTCTGTAACAAAAAAGGACAAAGCCAGCATCCTACTACACTGTAGCACTGTTTATATTTTAAAACGTGTTGTTAGCACAGCAGAATTGGCTGTGAGCACTTGATGAAAGCAAACATTCCGACGTGGCATGCGACATAATCCGATTTCCAATTATTATTATACAAACGACGCGCCCCTGACGGACATATTGGATAGGCAATACATGTATGTACATGCCTACAAAGTATATATAGGTGTAGCTACTAAGTAGTACGAGGTTTAAGTCGACGGTCCTCTGCTACGTAAAGGCTCCTGCAAACAGGCGCGACGCACGACGCAAATCGCGCGCGACACAAAGGCACCGCTCGCGCGCTCGTTGCGCGACTTGCGGTGGCTTTGTGTCGCGCGCGATTTTATCGCGTGTCGCGCCTTTTTGAAGGAGCCTTAATGTGCACGGAGAGGTTTGCCACGTGTTCATTTGTTTTCTAGACACGCATTTGTGCGTAGCGGGACCGTGAGTCGCAGTAGATCTGGATACAGCCTACGTTTTCATAAAAACGAAGCTAAGTAGGTACACTTGCGTAGCTTAGCTGCGGGTTGCTTTTGAGCGGCGCCTTTATGAGAATATAACCAGAGCCTACCTACTGAAATACTATGTCATGATCATAATAGAAAGGCAGATGATTCAAAAGCGTGAATTTAAGTTGGTAATGTGTATGCTAAAACTCTCGTTTCAGATTTTTTTGTAATGATTTTCTAAGACAGTAAGCTAAAGAAACGACAGTTTTATGTTCAAGGAAGCCATCAAAACAAAACAAAACACTATATCTACATTACCCCTTCACATTCACAAACATCGAAAGCCCCAACACATCATGTGAACGCATATAAATAGTGCCAGTAGTAACAGAGCATTTTATTTACGACGGCATGTGGACAGCCAAACGAGCGGGCTCAATGGAAGGGAAATCAGTTGGGTGTCCCACTCATCGATCGAGCCCAATGGCCCGGAACATGTACTTACGTATTGTTCTATTTACACTTACACATCCAGATGCACGCTGCCTTACTGAACCGATTTCAATGCTTAGGGGAGAGTATTCGATTGTATTTGTGCCTCCATGCGCCTTCATCGTTTTGCTACACTTATTTTGACGACCTATAAACGTTCTAGAGCGTCTTTGATCAAGTGGTAATACGGTAACAAGTTCTATTCTCAAGTAAACAAAGTGTTATTAGATTTTTCCATCAAGAATTTCTCAGTAGCAGCACTGATACCAGATTTGCGAATGGTTGGTGGCAATTGACGCTTGAATAGTTACTAAATTCCTCCTTAGAAAATTTAAACAAAGGCAAATAACACTACCTTCTTAGTTGCGTTAGATTAAAATAATTATTGCTCATGGATACGATTTGCACATACAAATGAAATCCCAATTTAATTTCTGATCGTTTATAACTCAAACGAGGACCCGATTCCTTAAATTAAATGAAGTAGCAATAGGCACTAATCCGATCGAATCGTAACGAGCAAACAGAGCAGTAAGAGAAGCTACTCTTCAACGGAGATTAAAAATTTTACACTTTCCAATATTTACGATCCATTTACAGTTTATAGGTATCTGAAGTCGTAAACTGTGCTGTTGTTGATATCTCTTCAAAGAAAGAGATTTTCATTTTGAAACTTATCGACGCGGAGTTCACTTACATTGTTAAATGATTAAAGCAGGCTTCAGAGAGCGGAAGCGTATCCGAGTAAGTCGGAGCTGATAGAACCGTATTATCGCGTAAAGGCGCGCATTATCAATGTCAAAAACTCGTTAAAAGTGTTGGTAAATTAGAGGCTCGTTAGACAGATTGAGACAGAGATTAGAATGCGCACGTTCTTCAAAATAAGGGAATTGCCCCTCTGTTAAACTACGGTTTCCCAAACTATCATATTTATAACGGAAAATCTGTCATTATCACCAGTATTTGACATTAAGGTGTCACACGACAACTGTATTTACCCGACTACGGAGTATGGAGGGTTATGATTTTAACCGGTATGTATGTATGTTGTATGTTCATCTGTTCCCTCATAACTTTAAAAGTACTTATAATAATTTGACAAATGAAGTATCGTTAGAAGCGTCTTGACACTCTTGAACGTCCGCTGGCTATGTGACGTCACACCAAATTCGCTATGGCGCCCTCTAGAGGACATAAAGTAATGAATGTAAAAATAAATATTTTGGGATGGTGCCTTATTGGGTATCAAATGAAAGGGCTTAATTAGTACATTTCAAAAATATAAATATTATTGAAATAGGCCGAAAAAGAATTTAATAAAAAATAAGTTTAAAAACTAAAATCCGACTACTGAAAAAGATGAAATAGAAAGTACCTTCCCGTGGTCGCATGCTATCGTAGCTTATAAGTATGTTAGTACAGCGGCATGCGACCACGGGAATGTACAGACGCCAGCACATCAAGTTACTACAATCTGTCAGATTTCTTTAATAGATTTTCGACTTTATTACTAAAACATAAGGTTCAAGGTTGATTGGGAAAATCTGACAGTTTCGGGTAGGTTGACCTGCTGGCGTCCGTACTTTCTCATTTCATCCTTTTCAATAGTCGGGTTTCAGTTTTTAAACTTATTTTTTATTGTGCATTACGGGCGCTAGTGGCGCTGAGCGCTCTTCTAAGAGATTGGCCGGTTGGCTTCAGCAGTTACTGTGCACACTATTATTAAATAGGTAAGCGAAAGTCTCTCTACCTGTACGGTAAAAAAAATCGAATTTATTCGAGTTTGTTGTATAGCACAGGTAACTCGGTCCCTACAGAAAAACAAGTAGGTATATAGAATTGCGTAGGGTGCTTTTCACACCGGAAAATTAAAACTTTACAGGCAGGCAGAGCTTCGAACACGCATAAAAAAGATAGATGACTGTCACAAATGAATCGTGCAATTCTATATTTTTGTTTGTAGTAAAATACTGTCAACATAAACATAGGCACCTACAGCTCACAGAAGTCACAGAGACAAGAGAGGTAGGCCGTCGAGAAAATGCGTACCTAACACCTGTCAGTGCCACACTTCACGTTGGCCGTCACAGTACAGAGGTCAAGTGTGAGTCGCACAATTAAAAATGCGCCTGAAAAGTTGTAAACAAAGTACCTACGAATGAGTAGGTGCCACTGTGTTCGCTTTCAAAAGAAACGTTGGAGCATACCTTTCGTACCTTTATGGCCTATTCATAAAAATGGACAAGTATTTCAAATTAGATATTTCGATGCTGCATACAAAGGGAAAGCGATACCTATTCATTTATAATCCTGAAAGCGTCGAGGGGAGTGAAGAAGTTATGAAACCTTTGATGTCTGCCGTCGTTACTCCCGCTTGATTAGCTACCACATAAAGCTGTGTTGGTTGCAAAATAGAATATCACGCTTATTTCCCTCGTGTAGTCGGCAGAGATATCATTGAGTGTATTTACAAAGTCGGATTGTTATTGGCATTCTCTATACTGTTTACTTCGTAAGAAACGTAGTTAGGTACTTCTAGGGTAAAAAACGAACCCAAACTCAACGTTTGGAATTTAAATAAACATCAGCAACAAACATTTCGAAAGATACCTATACCCCTTTATTTACAAACGTCTCTCAAAGTTAAGTAGTGATTAGCGACTGTTTAACCATACATTTTGGACGTCTAAACGTCACTTAACTTTAATTATTGTTTATAAATAAACCCTTAAGTAATCAAATTTTAAAATCAAACTCACTTCCAGCTCAAGCAATGATTCTTGGTAGAAACTGTTTCTGGAAGGGTACGAGCTAAATAAAATCTTAAGGACTCTGATATTTTTAAATTAATAATGTACCAAAACAATTTACAACATCCCAATTAAAACCATGACACAGCAAAAACGCAAACAAGTGCACCAATCAAAACGTGATAACTACAACATAGCACGCGTTGCGAGACCGCGTCATTATTTTAATGAACACGCAATGCAAACGTGCGTCGGCGTCGCAGATCGACCACAGGCGTGTCACAGCTGTCATCGAACAATGTAACGCCAGTTATTATGCAACACAAAGCGCACCACAGCGCTACAAAAGCGGCGACCAACAAAGTACCGCGCCTATCCCGCAATTATCTAAATGCTCTCTCCAAAGGTGTTACCATAGACAAGAACACAGATGCGCCATGAAATTGAGTTGGATTGTCTTTGGTTAACGATGAGAATGTGACCTGTTTCAGTCTTTGCATTTCTTTCACGTTACAAGCTTACGCGTTAAAAGTTGACATTTCGTCACCGAAGAAAGTTGAACACTGCATGAGAAACAGGCATGCCTGGCAGAATCTTCTGTGCCTCGCAGATCTATGACGTCAATAGGTACAGGCAATTTGATGCCTGAAATAATCATTGATATTCAGCCCTGTCAAGTGGCAGCCGACGCTGAAAAGGCTACTAGGCTGATGTTGATAATTCTATTATCCAAAATCGTATAAGCAGTAAGAACAAAAGAGTAATTTTTGGAAAACAAAACAAATTCACGTAATGCTAATTTAATTTTTACCGATTTAAAATAATATTAATTATATGTACGTAGGTATTATTTATACAGGACCTACGTCATCCAATTCAATACGCATGTAGGTTGTATTATTTATGTATAACAATAAATTCATGTAAATATAATTAATGTTATGATTCCACTGAATAATTTATGTCAGAGGAACAATGTATTTCGTGTTTGTTTTTCCAGGTTTTTATGCTTTTGTATGTGCAGACTGAGTACCTATAATATCTCCAGAATAAGGTGATATTAAGAATGGGAAAGGAATAAAACTAAATACTTATTACAAAAATGAAGCAAACTGATGTGGAGGTTAGGCCCACAAATTGCAGTAGACCTCAAAAATTAAAAAGAGGGAAGGGAGTCCTTTGCCCTGCAGTGAGACAACACAGGCTTATAATAATAATAAAAAAATATTTTCAAAAGGTGATCGTAGAACGATGTTGCAAAATGAATAAAATTCCGTGGCGAGTATTCCAGCGCGAGGAACACATTTCCACTGCCGCTCTCCGAGGAAAACGAAACAGAATTAAAATCCTCAAAATAAGAACCTTTAATCTTTGTGTGTCATAAAACAAAGTTAAAACTTAATTCCTTATTCTACATTTCTGAGTTCCTTAAAACAATACGTAGTCATTAAGAACGGAGTGTCCTAACTACAGTCGGTAGTCCCGGGCTCCCGGTACAACTCCGGGTGGAATTATTCAGACGCCCTTTTAAAATGTGCTTTTAGCCACCTCGTGTAATGCGATGTCGTTTGCGCAAATTGTAATGGCCGCTACGAAAAGTATTAAAATTTATTACGACATCTTTGTGAATTTGAGAAACGCGCGCTAATGAGATGCGAAATTATGGACTTATTGTCCGTTCGTGAAATAGACGTAATTTAAGGGATTAAGTATTTGGATCTGAAGGATGTTTTATGGATCTCGTTTTGTTCCTTACTTTTCTTAAAGTTTTACCTTAATATTGGACGGGATCCTTGTCATTGTCCTCCCATGATTAGGTTCATTGTCCTTAGGTAATTAAGTAGGTACGGAGGTATATTTATGTAGCACAAGGGACACAATAATGTTAACGTACGTATATCCCACTAAAATTAAACTTTACTTAACGCGCAATCCTCACTGTGTTTCATCTGCTTACGAATTAATAATGACACGTACAACTAAAGTTATAATTATAGGTAGAGAGCAAAGCCGAGTCTTCGAGATCCCGGCGGATTATGCAGGAATTTAGCAGATTAAACCTTCATTACTGTTGTTCGGTAACTTGCCAGGAATGCCGGCCGAGCTCAAAGCGAGATTTATACCGGCTCCATCTGGATTCCGCGATCAAAACATTCGAATACCCGCATAATTTGCTGAATACGAGTGTTTTATGTAAATACAGTAACGCTGGATCACCGGCGTGGCGATATTTTAAATGAAAACGTCACCTCTGTTGCTCGGGAAGAAGCCGGAGGATTCTGAGCGCCTTCGAGATAGCTGCGAATGTCGTATTTGTAATTTACAATGTAAATAAGCATCATACGTAAGCTTTCGTATGTTTGTCTGAAGACACTTGTTATAAATATTTAAAGACGCTTACACATGAGTGTATATCTCTAGGTATAACGTTTGTATATACCTAGTACCTACAATGGATTTAGGCAGGCAGGCATTAGTATCCAGCTGTATTAGCCGCTCCAACGGTTGTGGTCTGTAACGGGCTGTGCATTGCGCAGTACATTACGGTAGATACATCACGTATAGGCTGCTGATACAGTGCCAATATTAATATCCCTTATCGTATCTGTACGTATTCGTGTTATAGCGATAAAAGTTTCCAACATATTCCGTTATAAATTGCATTTTTTATATTCGGGCTTTTTTCCACGACTATTTGCCAAAGCCAAAAAAGTGTGGGTAAAATTTCAAACCACGCAAAGTCGATCCATATTCATCGTGTGAATCCAATCAAAAATTAATTATTAAAAACAAATCATGCGTTCCGAAGATGTAATCCTAAATAAACAATCAGAACCTCCGTCCAATATGTCTTTGTGATTGGTCTTAAATCGGTGGAAAGTTTCAAAGTATTCCAAATCTTTATTTGCTTTCGAGGCGGGCGGTTTGTGGGTATCTCGCTAATGGTGGGGTAAACGAAAATGCTGAAAAATGGAGCTATTTCCAGTGCTCAGCGAAAGATCAGACATCGGTAAAACTCAGTTATCGACTGAGAATGGAAAACTGCGGATGTACTGTTATTTACAGGTTCCTATTAATTTTATGTCAGCTGCAGCAGCAGTATGATGAAGCTTAAATATTGAATCTATTAAAAATGATTAAATTTTGGTAAAGGTTTGGAGATATTCATAAAATTGTGTAACGAAAATTGCATTCTGATTTGATAATCAGATGATTACAATGAGCAGTATTGTTAACTAGCTTCTGCCCACTAAGTAGGTACTTCGTCCGCGTGAAATTCCTGCCCCGGACACACCGCGTCGCATCGCATCGCCCGTCCATCGCATCGAAGCGTCCTCAAGCATTGAGCTATCAAATACAATACGGTTTTTTTTCAATTCTTACTTGTAGTTCCTTGTTGTAGTTACTTGTATATTATCGCGTTCAAACAAACAAAAAAACAAACAAACCGTTCAGCTTTATTATTAGTAGGTACACATAGTTATTGTCTATTCAAACTTGTTTCAAATTAACATTATTTCAAGTTGAAAAAAAAACAACTTTATTTTAAATGTAATTAAGTTGATTTCAGAGTAACTAGCACTATTGAAAAAGTTATAAAAATGTTTGAAGTTGTAGCGTAAACTGAACTTTATGTTGTAGGATTTAAAGTTATTTTTCCATAAACTCATACTTGTTTACATTTTTGGCAAATAAATCGCGAATGCAGATTACATATTTTCATTTGAAAACACAATAAATTATTAATGGTAGTCCGAGAACTCTTAACTTATTAAAATCATAAACATAGACCGCCATTTCTCATTGTTCTTTGTTCTGTCGCTCAAAAGGTTTTAAAAAATACATTCAACCTGTAAATAACAGAGTCCAATAGTCCATACTGCGATAGACTATTAAAACTTTCAGACTAAAAGCTAACGCATAGAATATTAAACGCGAATGCCATGTGAATATTTACTGAACAGTTATTATTTATCACAAGCCGTTATGTTGAAAAACTGTATAGTGTTGGCAACGTTTTATTTACGTCGAAGTGAGCGAAGAATCCGCGCTAAGCCGCTATGGGTAGTCCACTGAGTCAACCTCCAACGAAGCGACAAAGTCTTGGATAAATGACATGTGAGATTTCATTGATATTTTGTATTTCCGCGACGATATTTCTGCGCCATTCTGACGTTCACTCACCTACGCAGTTTTTTACGGTGTCCCGAATTATGTTTCGAGATTATTACGTTTCAGTTACGACTATTTGTGATACATATTCACAACAAGGGGAAAACATCAATATTTTATTAATACAAAATTAATCGCTTAATCTCCTAATATTTTTGCGTACCGTCGTTAATCCGGGCTGTTACCAGGGTTCCAAGCTTTTCCAATTTTCCCGGCTCATACATGGATAGGCGCGTGATTTATTTTTAATATATCCCATTCATTAATTGAAACAAAGTGGCGGCAATGTATTCGCCGCATTACTTATCTGTGGTCAATACAAATTCACATCCTTCTGATCAATATTCGATGGCGGGATAGTTGGTGGTGCAGTTTTAAAGCGTTAATTATTCTGCTTCTCATTATCCCGGTTTAAAAAATATCTCGTTGTTTTCTCTAGTTCTTCGCTGGTAATTTACACATTGTAAATCAATCTATGTAGGTATATAACAAACGTCTTTGTAACATCTAACTTACTAACTTAACGATGCTTCAATAGAAATTTCCAATCCCAAATTAAAATGATAAGCATTTATGACTGAAACTTTTCACTAGAATTTAAACAAAAACCACGGTATCATGTGAGCAGTGGTGGGCCAGTGGTAAAGGCCGCGACTTACTAGTTGTAGGTCGTAGGTTCGAACTCAGACAAGCGCTTTTCAGCGGGATTGTCCGAAAGGGTTACCGCTGGCCCGGAACATAAAGGGCTAAGGAAGGAACACGGATGGGTTTTAGTCAGTAAGAGTCTGACACTCCCTTCCGCTCCACCCAGAGCGGGAGGAGTCATTTGAAGATATCCCACACTCAAAAAAAAAACCACAGGCGCTTTACTTTGTGTAAATTATTCCAACAGCACCACTGCTCTCAAAACGGTGAAGGAAAACATCGTGAGGAAACCGGCATATCCTAGAACCAAAAATTCAAAGACATGTGACATCTACCAACCCGCACCGGGCCCGCGTGGTGGATTACGTCCCACTCCCTCTCACTCCCACTGAGAGAAGGCCTGGGTCCCAGCAGTGGGAACGTTATAGGATGTTTATGTGTGTATCACGTATATAGCTTTAAACTACGCTCAAAAACATCAACCCCATTCAGTGTCTCTACAGCCGTGACGTCTACTATATGAATTTCAAATGAACCTCTTGAGCCAACTGCAGGCGCTTCAGAATCACACGCTCAGCTATTCATGCATTCCTGGTAAATTAACTATCAGTGCTTATGACTGTAGCACCAGCAAAGTGTCGCGATTAACTACTGAAACTACTGAATATTGCGTACGTTTCATCAAACTTTCATGGCTCTTGGCAAACGTTGAGTTTTGTTTGGATAGTGAAGCTAATACATGTGTTTGGTAACTGTGTGTGAGTTGATATTATTTGTGAACTTAGAACTAAGGTAGGTTTTACGATGATAGGTAGTCATTTTCATCGCTATATTGTTTGTAGGTTTTGGTATTAGCGAATCGAATCATCTATAATACCTATAGGAATATTAGCCACATTATATAGCCAAGCCAACCAACAATATTTATGTTGTTTTTTGACAAATATTTAATAAAAATATTTATGAAGTTTCATGACAACCAATCCGCACTGAATCACTGATCCCCGCGTCTGAGGCTCGCGTGGTGCCGCGTGGTCCATCACGCGGGCAGTGCGGGTACGGCCCACTCCCTCTCACAGAGAGCTGTAGCCCAGCAGTGGGAACATTATAGGCTGATTATGCTATGCTAAGTTTCATGATAATTATGAGGTATCTATCGATTTCTGAAACTTCTTTTTCTAAAGAAAACCAGCCAGTATTATCACATCACCCTAATATTATAGGCGAAAATTTGTGAGTGTGTTTGTATGTTTGTTACTTCTTCACGAAAAAACTACTGAACGGATTTCGATGAAATTTGGCACACAGATAGTTTATAACCTGGATTAACACATAAGATACTTTTTATCCCAATATTCCCATGGAATCGAAACTTAGGCGGGCAGGGCACAGCTAGTCGTTTATACTAACGTAGTTTTGTGCATTTTAACGCAATAAAAAAAGTTAGAACATGATGTATGATGCCGCATATAACATTTCCTAGACACAAACTGTGTAAAAAGATAACTAATTAGTGCCAGTAATTGCCAGCATACAACAGGAGCTGCTAGACATTAACCATTTTCTTGATTAATCTCCCTTAGGTATGTGAGTTGCTAAATGGAGGAATTTCATTATTGTTCCACAGACATATTTTTCATAGTTTTCTTTTGTATTTGTTTTTCTGCAACTTTTTGTAGCTATTGGTATTTTAAAATTATTTGCTGTCTATGCAAGAGATATTTTTGCATTCACATAATAATATATGTATAATAGTTTAAGCATAATCAGCCAATAATTTTCCCACTGCTGGGACACAGGCCTCCTCTCGGTGAGAGGGGGTGGGCCCTAATCTACCACGCGGGCCCAGTGCGGGTGTCCTCCCATTCATATAAATTATTATACCTAAATCTGAACGTGTCTGTTTGTTTGTGTGTGCTATAAATGTTACTGAACCAATTGATTGGAATATAATTTGGCACAGGGCTTATACAAGACACGGAGGAGACCTAATATTTCATAACAGTAAATTCTCTTGTGATATGCCATGCAACTATACTAAAACGTGGTTAGTTTACATAATAGCGGCATCCATCACGGCCGCATCACAACGAGTAGCACGACTAAAATAAGTACATTGATTGTCGACCATTACTCTCGATTACCGACACTCGATTAACTCGTACTTACTCTGCAATGGAAATAGTACAATAAAAGATAGAATTTCTCTTCCGATATAAGTAGTTGTGGAACTACACCCAGGGACATTAATCGTTTATCAAATTGACACACAAACATCAATTTGTCGCCAGAAAAATCAAAGTTCAGTGAATCATCAAAGTTGTTTGTTCAGTTACCAAAGAATGACAGTTGTGATTTGAATATACAGACAATTAAAATTCTAATGACTTTAATTGAATAATGCTGACTTACAAAACACAAGAATAAGACCTTTAGGAACATCTAATTTTACGGCATTGAAGGAGCATGCTGAAAATTTCCTCTTAATCGAGATTAACTCATCAGTATTTTACGTCCGAGATACAGTAAACAGCCCGAAAATTGATACCAAAGGGGTAAGCTATCCGCAATACGAACAGTAAATCATGCAGTAAGCGACAAAGCTCCATCGAAGGTGGCCATGCGTGTCACATCGCGACGGCGACTGGGCGCCCAACCAGGCTGTTTGCGAACAACGCGTCGGATTAATCGATTCAATCGTCCGAATGATTCGAATGCATCTGGCTGGCTGTATGGCTGTCTACTGGTTTGCCTTTGCCTACCGTAAAGGAACGAATTAACGTTCCCGCCTAAAAGTACTTAAAGTTAGGTTCTCTCTCGCTGTCAAGTCCGGAGTTATTTACGTTTACAGGTAACATGCAATTTTGTAACTCATACTTAACTCACTCATCGTTTTAAATTATTCATGCACTGAACGAAAGAGTAGTCAGGTACTCAATTTTACCCGTTTTCCAAAAGCGACCAGCGAGCTTTTCCATGTTTTTTTATGTATAAAACGTAAACACAAGCACCCACGCCACGGGCGGGCACTAGTAAATAAATAAAGTGTCACGCATAATTGCCGGTATTGCCAGACATTAATACATCGATTACGGCGCGTGCATAAATCGCTACCCGGCTCTACCCCGAGCGGGCTCGCCGCTGGCAACACAGGGCTGCCACCGAGTGCTCTCGTGTCCCTTTATACAGCCCTTGTACTACATGCGCCGCAATTTGTCACATTCTCTCAGAGGTGTACGGTAAAGGGAACTGTTTCTTAAAGGACTAATTTTTCACTCCAGTTTTTACTTTGACGAACCTGACGGAAGGCTACTTAAAAAAAGAAAGGGAAAACGTGTCGGGGCAATACTTATACAGCTGTGTTAATTACTGTTGTACACAGAAATTTAATATTTTTATCATATAATAGAATATTTTTTAAATATATTGCCCATTTAAGAGCAAGCCTTTAAAAAAGCATCAACAGCCCTCAGGATTTTTAGAATAAAAAACTTAATTGGACGAGCTGCAATTGATGTCCCGTCGAATACGAACAGTAACATCAATTGCTTAAAAACAATAATCTGATTGCATTGTTATACCGCGAATATATCGCGTATACACGATCACAAAAGCTCTGCTGTGAAGTGGTACAGTGGTGCACACAATACATTGGGACGCTGCCTCGAGTGGCCGTGTCGCGATTCTTGTAATATCGAGTGGCAATTAACCGATCGCATATCTGTCAGTATGTTTGTTTTATTCCACTACAATTAAAATACAAATAAATGTGTTGCATTTCGCTTAAAAGGGCCGTTGAGCGCATTTATCTGAGCTAAATGAGTGGTCGGAGTTATGTTCACATTTTGTCAGCAAATGGCCAGTGCTATTATGTCAGGAAATAATTAAATGATGGGCGGTAATGACTAAATAAAACATTGATAGCCTGTTAATGAAGAATCGATTTAACGGGTGTGAAAAGACAACGAATCCGAGAGTCATATACTCCCCGTCATTGTAATCATTTGTATGTAAGTACTGTGACATACCTGGGAACCTTCTGGTTACGAGAGTATTGAAGATCAAAATTCTAACTTTTACTGACGTTTTTCTACGAAAACCAGTTTTTAATGATTAAACACAACTTGAAATACCCCCACCCACGACCACTTTATCGTTGCATGAACCCATAAGCACAACGTTATGCGTGTGCTATATGCGCACTACTGCTTAAGGCAAAATGTTAACACCAAAAAAGTACTTTTCCAACAACTATTTTTGTGCAATGTTACTTGGTTTGACCTACAGAATGCGTAGTTGACTTCTATGTGATGGGTCTTTTTACACCCTGTATACAACTTCGCCATTGCTTCATCCCAAGAGTAACTCGTGATACATCTTTATATTTAATTAATTGTATATTCCAATTTAGTTAAATGAACAGCTTCATTAATTATTGGACGGATTATCAGTCACTCTATTTTATTACTACAGCTCTTGCGTTAATCAAATAACCATTACTAGAAGTGGGTGCATTCTCCTCGAAGCTTGCTTTGTGCATCCCCTTTACTGTGTAGTGCGGTGTGCCTTATCTCTATCAAACGGTCTCATCGCGAACTACTTCGATACAACTCGAACCCACTCGAGGAAAGGTAATAAACGGAACAAACTCCTTGCTCAAGAGTAGTAAAGGCTTCCCCATTCATGTTTATTTGTGAGTAAAATAAAATAGTGAGTTATTTAAATATTAAACCATGTACAATATGGGAGTACCTACGTCACTCGTGGTGCCACGGCGCGTGAATGAACATGCATGAGCTCTAAAAGCGCCCTTATTGCAATTTCCACTTCTCCTAATAACCCCCCACATGTGCTCGCGCTACACGTTACACGTAATTTTGCATATTTTCGCGGTTAAGTACCCTTGTATAGTAATTTATGTGCATTAGTTATGAGCTTCAAAGAATCGCGGAAATGCTGAATGGCTGTAAAATGCTCTACAATGAAAATGACGCACTTATAAGCTTCCGAGTAAAATTCACTGCTCCATCATCAAGTAGTAAGCACTTATTCGTATTTGCAGTAATTTTTCAGTTTATTATTAAAGCTATTTAAACAAATTATGAAAGGATTTTGATCCGTGTGCTGTTTACAAAAGCAGATGCAAATCGCCCATCTGATCAATATGGAGGAACACGTACCAAAGTTTCCCAACTGGGTGCATCATTTAATACCAAACTCGGGGGAGACTGCACACGTATAAAAAATTATAACACTGTCCCTCCCACTTGAAATCTTTTGTCGCCAAACAAGCTGTCAAGGGCGTGTCTAAACAGAATTTAATACGCTGCTAACAATCGAGTATTGTGACATGTAGTGAGTATAGTCGAGGGTAGTCGAGAGGGCGAGACAAAGCACTTGATTCGAGCACGCTCGACGCGTGAGACCACGAGGGTACTCCAACAGTCTTACTAATGGCCACTCGCGGAAACCGATCGATTCCGCAATTTGTTTCTCCGACAAGTCGATCCGATTTAAAATCAGTAGTCGCTCTATGTAAGCTGTTATTGCTGTTAACGCAACTGTGATTCTAAATTGCTGTTACTGTAAATAATTTCAATTTTGAAACTTTAAAAAATAAAATTATCCGCTTTCATGTGCAGCTATCAAAAATTCACGATGTATATTTGTTTCCTCTCATTCTTTTTGTTTTGTTCGATTTCCTATATTTTTTTTATTTACTATTGCGTTGTCACTGAAACGTAAATCGGCTACAGCACAATGTAAAGAGCGAAAATCGCAAAAATATTTTTCAAACAATTTAAAATTTGGTGCTCAGTGTTTCACGGTGTATGAACAGTAATGAGGTTGACACGATACAAGCCGTATTTCCCGCATTTTTAATAAAATATGTACCATGTTGGTTACGAGTTTTAAGGCATACAAAAACGAAGTGAATTTATGAATATGTATGAGTCGTCTGAGTTTGACGGGATGATCCATCTTTATGGCTGAATTTTGTTACGTAGGTAATCATCTCTCAACATGGGGTTCCGCATACAAAACATGTTGCTGTACATATACCTACCTTCCACAATTCGCAAAAAGCCAAGCTAAACTAGTAACTATTGCAATACACCTATTTACCAAAACTTCCTAGCTTCCTAAGACTAAACTTTACCCACTATCGCTTAATAAGTATATTTAGCAGCAAGGGTTCCGTATTTTAACTCTCAGATTAACGTACATGCCTAGATATAATATGAAGGAGTTATTATGATAATTTGAGGCACACACGAGGCGCCTCGGCGAGGCGTCGACACAAAGCGTGCTCACTACAAAAGGCAGGTCACAGAGACTGCGCCAGCAATCAGCTAAAATGGAACCCGGCGACAATTATTTAAACAACTTTATATACGACTTTTGGTGCCTCGATTTAAGGGTAAACTGTATACTTCTGGAACGATTGTTGGAATAGTAATTGTCCCAGTATGTAAGTACCTACCGTAAGTAAGTACCTATACGCAAGTGGTGGTGCGACACGGTTTACGATGCAATACGCCAAAAATTTCTTAGATTATATTAGACTGAAGTTTTCTAAAGAATAAATTTTAAAAAATATCTTCAATTACCGATTACTTAGATAATCCATCCGTACTAGTCCATACTAATATTATAAATGCGAAAGTGTGTCTGTCTGTTATCTCTTCACGCTTAAACCGCTGCACCGATTTGGTATAAAGATATTTTGAGTCCCGGGAAAGGACTAGGAACTTAGGAAGGTAGATTTTTTCCCGATATTCGACACTTATGCGGGTGAAACCGCGGGGCACTGCTAGTTTTATGTATATGTTATAAATTGCGTCTGTTTTGTGCAGAATATTTTTTTTTTCCTTTATCTATCAACAGCAACACAGCTTATCGCAAATCCATACTATCCATACTAATATTATAAATTCGAAAGCAACTGTCTGTCTGTCTGTATGTTACCTTTTCACGCCTAAACCACTGAACGGATTTCGATAAAATTTGGCAGAGAGTTATATATAGACATACCTCGCGAGCGAAGCCGCGGGCGGAAGCTAGTTAACAATAAATATTTGCTATCTACAGCTGAGCATAGTTATGCCATAACTAACTAGCCACCTTCCATCCTTCTCTACCGCTACTCTTTCTCTCGGTTTCCTCACTAAATATCGAATTATCATTAAAGGGATGTAATACAAAGTCAAATTAAATTAACTAGCGAAACTATGCAGATGTGATGGGTATATAATTATCTCAACATGATAAAATAAAAATAGAAAAGATTCTGTGAAGTCTACACAAAAAAAAACTGTTTTTTAAACTGAGTTAAACTGTCATGATCCCACAAAAAAAAAACAGTAAATTAATTATTTTTTTGTTTACATCATATTTTAGTATCGATACCCATCACGTCTACACTACACACACACACCCACACACTACACACACTCACAATACACACACACTACACAGACACACTAACACACACCCACACACTATGTTTACACTATATAATCATCGCTCCTTCGTGGAAGCCACCTCTAAACTTCTTGCCAAGAAAAGGGACCAACCAACTATTGTTTATAACTTTAGTATCGTAGGTATAATTCAAAGGCAAACTCAAATAGTATCTGTACGGTCTCATCAAACGTAGGTACATTTACTTTGCGAACGCAGCAACCTACTTGGATGTCGTGCGTCACAAATATTATGCTATAATTATAACGTTTTAAGCAATGCACATCGAGTCATATATATTAGGTCTATCTATATTTTAATAATTATACCACTAAACTAAAGCACTACAAGGTTATTAAAGCGCGTGGCCAAAATCGGAACTAACACTGCCATATTGTTTTTATGAAAACGTTATACGTGACTTAGTACTTATATATTTACAAGGCAGATGTGAGTGGAAACGCCGGAATGAACATAATATAACGACCTTAGTGGTGATTATACATACAGACCTTAGTATCTCCGTACAGTCCGTATTGTCCAGTACAATAGTGTCAGGTAGTACATTTATTGCAGCTTCGGGAAACGTAATAATTGTTCATTATTGGAGGTTATTAAACAAACTGGCTGGCAGTGGCGCAGCGGCGGAAACGGAAGCGTGCGATGCAGCGCTTCGGCCGGAATCGGACACGTTCCGGAGCGTTATCCGCACGAGCACTTCCGGTCACTCGACTATCACTTGTTACCGCTATGCCACTGCGATCCGCGCCCATTGTCCACTACACTGCTTAAATTTTTCACTGAAAATTTTTGTCGTTTATTTTAAAATACTATATATCTGCACATGCGTTCACCGGCAAAATTTTAAATATTTACACAAACCAAATATTGCCATCGCATCGGATCGGATGTGAGAGATTTTTTGAAACGGTTTAAAGTTTTAGCAATGGCCAAATTACGACGGAAATGCTTTTAATTTTTTATATGCCTACGTCACGTATTGAACAGGGAACAGCAGAAAGAATAAAACAAATGACTCGCACAAAAAGAGTTCTTATGAAGCCCTAAATATAGGTAATAGTCATAATAACGCAGTCATGTAAATTCTAGCAAACACAATTTCATGGAAATTGTTAGATCTAGCAAGTGTAAAAATCCAAATTGTAGCAAATTCTAGCTGCTAGTGCCTTGAATCAAAGCTTTTTCCAGTCTTATTTTTCCATAAATTTTACCTTCCGTTCCTCGAAACTGTTTTTGCATTTTCATGAAAGCACACTTTTTCGTTCATGGTTTTTCTCCGAACTGAAATTCAAACTGTACTGTGTGAACTCTGTTTGTGTAACAATCGTGAATTTATGAACATCACTGGGGAAACTCAATCTTTAGTGTACCGTCTTTATCAGCCATTGGCCCCAATATATATATTAAACTGCGATTAATGTATCAATTATTATGATAATATAAGTCGTTTCAAAAGGGTCGTAAGCCGCATTAATCTGAAACAGAACTGAATATTAAGCAAAGAGGTAAATTTTAATGAACCTCAATAATTCTGGTGCGAAAATGCAGCAAGCGAGGCACGCGTGACATGAAACTGTGACCTACGAAAAATAGGACACAATAAAATATTCGCACACATGTGCAGGTTATTTTTAACAACTTGTGCATCTACAAATGATTGTCTTTCGCGAGTTATATTGTTGGGAACACCCATTTGGATTGCTCCAAATGGGTGTTCCCAACAATGTAAGGAAATGGTAAGCGATCTGTCCTTATCTTGCGATAAGGACAGATCGCTCACCATTTCCTATGAATCTGGAAAAACTTATACAACTTTCCTACTAACCAAAATTTCCTTTACTACTAACAAAGTTTTGGGAAAAATTACGATACCTAGGTACACCACAATTAAACACTGAGTACCAACAAAAGAATACGGGTTTTACGAATTTAAACTTTATTAGTTCCTAATCATGTCCAACTGACAGGTAGGTGACAGAAAAGCATTCTCTAATTTTTGCAGTGTATGCAAAGGCGAGAATATTATTATGATTGTCGTCGTGCACTGGGAAATCAACTCCACGAATAACCTGCTAACTGGCTAGTCTTCTTGCCACAGCATGAACTACAGTTGTCAGTAAATTCTCTTTCTCTCTACCTACTCTCTATCCTTCGCAGCTCAACAACTCGCGAGCGCCTCTGACCCACCAATTTGCCGGTACGCATGCTTGCACTCTGTGCAGCATCATTCGCTGATATAATTGTTACCTCTGAAATTCACGGCGAATATTAACATACCTACTGCTAACTACTACCCATGTTGAATTAATTCAAATTGGTCTGGAAAGTTCACAGATATATTTTATTAAATTTGGTATTTTAAATTATTACGTAAAACATTTAACTATCTAATTATATGTTAGCTATCTACCTGCATACTAACAGAGATTCAATCAACATGAACACGTAGATTTAAAACAAAATATTCTACATAATTATATTGTTCAACCTTTTGGAAGTGGTAACTAGAATCAATTTTATTTTCTCTCTTTGACATTCAAAATTACCTTTTATGTACGTGCCTAATTGAAATAAATGATTTCACTTTGAAAGTGATTAATTAGAAGCGCACGGTCCGGCTACAATACCTAATAATTGATCAACCATAATTTCATCAAGGAATCAAAGGTAGAATCCGTCTCCAGATGTTTTTGCCCATAAGTAAGGAAAGAAGCACAATGCTGGTCTTCATGAGGACCTGTTAGATTCACTGACAAATAAGAAAGTAAATGCTATTCAGCTAGCCTTTGTAAGATTATAAAACCAAGTTAAGAAGTTAAAAAACCTAGCCATGACTTTTTCTTACTCTCAATTGCAAACTTATCGTCGGTTCACATGTAGCTTTCCAGAAAGGTCACAACACACACTGAATTTACCCAGTCTCTCTTTAGAAACGGCCGGACGCTCTCTAGACAAAACTAGGACAAATCCGGGCAATCCCGGACGGAGGCTTGATTCATGAAGACCAAACTCTAAAGGGTTATCTCACTATATTTTTCTTTCACCTCCATCATCCTGTAGATAAACTACAAACATAATATTTCACAGTAATGTGGCCCGCTCATCCCGGACGCAGTGGCGATAACGCAACGGATCGCGGCGCTTCCGGCTCGCGAGCGACACCTTCCTCTACTTCCGGCGCGTTATCTATGGTCACGCCACCCTCCACTGGCTCTGAATTATCCATGTATCCTGCATGGTATGCTATTGGATGATATATGTGTATGGCAAGTTGCTGTCTTCCAATATCGTGTGTTTCCTCTACAATTTCTCATACTTGATGGGTTGGTTCGTTTTCTTACTCTGTTCAAACAGCTTATAGCTTTCCACTGCTGAACTCAAATGCTATACATGATAACGGTCAGAAGTCGACTAGCAATCTCACAAAACTATGGCATAAGAATATTAGTTGTACTTATGACCTTCTTCTATAAGAACGTTTGACAACACTACACATTGGCAACTTGTTGGCCGCTTATGATTGTTATTACAAATTTCAATAAACTAAGTGAGCGTTACGGTGGCCAAAGTAGTTAGCATTGTGCCTCGCATGGCGAACGTTCGGGTTCGAGTCTCACATCAAACATGAAAAATATTTTTTAAGTATTACAATCATGTGAATAAAAATGCCGAGTTGCTAACAAATATTTTAAATATTCCACAACTAAACGAATATTCTTTCGTTTTACAGTTATAATCTTAGCGTCGTTATTAAAATATGAGGGTAGATTTGAAACAAAGTGATAAGTTCACTTTGTAAATCTACCCTCATATTTTAACTACTTTAGTTTACCTAAATTATTCCACTATTCGCTATTGTTGGTTGGTGAACATAGTTACGAGCGTTTGTGTTATCTTGTTGTTGCTATTTTAGTATTCTTCTCAATTCAATATGCAGCCTAATATTAGTATTGAAGCCAAGGCAAATATTGTGGCCCTATAATAACATAAATAAGTGTAAAGGATTTCTTTTGTATAAAAAATATTACAATGTTACCATATCAAAATTTGCTTCATTTATTATCATATTATAATAATAAATTACCTTTATTGTAATATCTATTTGTTCAAAGTAATTTACTAAAATAAATTACTAAAACATACAAATAATAATAATTATATAAAACATTAAAAAAAACTGGCCCAACTAGGATTCGAACCTACACCTATCCCGTTCACATTAGCAAGTGCAGCCTCGTTACCGATCTAGCTAATGTTAACTTATACTCACTTGTTGAAATTTTGCATTACTATGAAAAAAATAATCAGACTGCGATAAAGAAACAAGTTACTGATATTGTCATCCTTGTCTAGCATTGACCACATCTATGACTACTCGTAGCGCGAATGCGCGATGCTACACGACATGTTAGTTTGTTAGCGTTGGAACATCACTCTCACGGATAAAAATGCGTATGTGTGTATAGGCGCCGCAGCCCGTATAGCGCAGGCGATAATGATCATTGCGGTGTAAGTGGACTTCTGGCCGTGACTGTACACACAATTTACCACGCCCGAGCAATGGGCTAATATGCAATGGCTAATAGTGGATTATAGGCTGATCATGCTTGTGAAGCTTATGCACAAAATTACCCGGTTCCAGCACCAGCATTCGCCAACATCCATCACTACTTTTGTGTGTAAAAACACTACCTACACACAGACACTGCAGTTTTTAGTAATATATCAATCAAGGACGAATACTGAAGCGCATGAAACATCGCCTTTTTCGTTGAATGGCGTGCATCGAATATTCCTTTCGGATCTTTTTTCGTTCTCAAATGCATTGAATTTCAGATATTGAGACAGAGTGGAAAATGCTTTCAGTATCCCAGTCTCAGGTGTAAGAATTTAAAACACGTACGAAAGTATACTTTCTGTATTTCTTGGCATTTTCATCCAGTATGCAACTCTTTAGATACATCTCATATTTATTTCTAGTAAGCACCTAGTGAAATTCCCTGCGAAAATGTTTTATGAACTTGTTTAAGGGAACCTCTCTGGTAGGTTAACGTTTAACCTGACAGTCTACCGTATTCCACGAAAGGATAGACAGAGTTGTAAGAATGTATAGTAGAGTATGACAGTCGGTACATTCGTACGCCCTTAAATCGACACCGAACCTAGTAGGTATGTACGTACATACATGCGCTATATATGCGCTGTGAATAACAGGACACTTCAAAAAAAAAACAGTGGCACTCCGGGAGTGCCGACAGAAGTGAAAACAAAACACAAACGGAATACTTGCCATCACTCACTGACATACCTATCGTAAGTATATACATTAAAACCGAGTACATCCCGAGGACAGCCGATCACATCCGAAGCGGGTAGATATTTTTTTAATCGTCTTATAAACAAAACACGCGCGGTGTCGCTTACGGTAACAGTTTCACCATCTCAAAAAATTACCTACGCGCCTAAAGAAGTTTTCACTTCAAAAATGTTCGATTCCCAGGTCAGGAATTTCACAGTAGAAGTCCGGAGTTGCTGGTAATTTTAATTATGGAACTTAAACCTCACTGGCGAAATCTGCTTAACCAAATAGGCGATGTCATGTTTATGTTTTTCTACTAGACATTGAAGTCCCACTGCTGGCAAAGGTCTCCAAACTCTCCTTCCACCTCTCACTGTCAAGAGCTGCCACGTACTTTATGTTTACCTATATTATTGTATAAGAAACGCTCTGACACTTAGTGTTATGTAGCAACTTATATGAATATCCCGAGATAATCGTAATGAATAATTAATTACGAGGTAATTCATTTCAGTAATCCGAAGGCATTGATTTGAGTGCTCCGCGCGCTGAGCGAACAATCGCCGTGATTTGATCGACGACCACAACAACACAATAGGCTGACCTGGATCGTGGAGCGATGTTTGATAACGGCGCCAATCAACTGATTAATAATTAACTCTCTACTTAATTAGGTAATGGTTGGTTTATACCTTTTAATAGGTGTATGACCTGTGTTGTTCTCCACCGCATAGCAGATGAGACACCCCCTATTCTTGCTGGTTGATAACTAAAAAAAATCTTACACTATCTTTTATGATCAAAAAGTAACTAGGGAAACAAAATAAATAGGGTACCTAAGCAGTATAGTAGTATCTTACTTTGCGTTGCGTTACTGACAGCTTAATGGTAAATCAGCCGAAAAAAGCAAGAGCATTTTCTCAAGAAATATTTTCACCTCGATTCTGATACTCCATGCGTTTTGGCTATTTCAGACAGCAGCGAAATGATGAATATAACAACGTTAGGTAAATTAAATACGCGACAGCGACAGGTAATCCTTACTATTTAGGTGTACTTACTTAATGATAAGGGTAAACAATTGCAATACAAATAAAGGTTGTTGATCTACTTGATCTGGCAATAAAAGATAAGGTTTGACTGATATGAGGTGCTTATCATTTATCAGAATTTATAAGAAATCTGATTAAGTATTGCGTTTTAACATACATATAACAGGATTCAAAGCATTTTCAAAATATCTATACCTAGGTACTCACCGGCACGGAAACTTGGCCACATGTAAATTTCACGATATTTCGCATTTAAATGTATTTTTGACACTGAAAATAAGGTTAAATGCGAGTATTTGTGAAATAAATGCTTGGCGAATATTCCGTGCCGCTGAATGTACCCAATAGATTACAAAATAACGATACTTTAAAAAAAAATTTTTTTGCTCAGCTAATTTGGGCACCACAACTGGGACAACGACGCAAAAGTCATAATAATAACAACAAAACTTTCACTTAGTACGATAGGATTTCGACTTAAGGGGTTCACATTGGCTCCCACGGGTGTACAATTTGAGGGAAAATCCATTTCTGGTGGTTAAAACCTTTCACCCAAAACTCTCGATATCGACTCGAAACTGTAAAATTATCCGAATCAACTTTGAACCTAATGCTTTAGCGATAAAGTTTGAAAGTCTATTAAAGAAATTTGACAGATTGTAGTAGCTTGATATCAAGATATTAAATCCGCCTCTCCTGAACACAGCAATAAAATTTGTATCGCCTCCCCTTGCCAGTTTTACATTCTTTGCTGATCTAATTTGCGCCCCACACCAAGGAAAACGACTCACCCCAATTGAAAAAGTGTTTTTTAATTTGATTTATTTATTATTTAGTTATCACAACTACCTACACTAAAAACATTGAAGAGTCAGTTCCCGGGTGTACATAATTTGTGATAAAACCACTTCGAACGGAGGTCCATTAGCTGATGCTTAAAACCTTTAACCTAAAAGTCTCACCTATTCTGACTTGAAATTGTAGTAGGTAACTTAGGTAAGTAAGTCCTGATGACTATTATGAGACTTAAGCCCAATGTCAAGACAGACACCTAATTCATTTATATACCTACTATGTAATGTTAAATGTAATTAATTAATTATTTAATGTTGGTTTTGTATACTACAAAAACTTCTACCTCCCCTATTGAATAGGATTTCGACTTAGGGGTAGTTCACACCGGCCACCGTAGCCGGGGGTACAATATCTGTATCATAGCCACTTCGGACCACTCCATATCTGATGCCTAAATCCTGTCACCATAAAATTCTTGATAATATTATTCCTTGAACCTAAGTAACGCCATGATGACTATCGAGAGACGTAATTCAGACTCTCCTGAAACACAGTAAACCTCTGTATCGCCTCTCTGTGCCAGTGTTACACTGAAAAACTTTAACGAGAAACTCGACGGACACGAATACGCTTTTAGGGCCAATAGCTGCTCCACTGCATCCGCCCGATGTGGTTGGGACACGGTACATGCCACGGTTTACTTTTTAACTTTGAGCGCTGAGTTTTAAGCAAATAATGGTCTTTTAAATAGTGCCTTGCCGTTGGAAAGGTGTTTTGAAATTTTTAAGCCACGTATCTTCTTTCTTCTTAAAACTAGCTGTGCCCGCGACTTCATTTCCGTGCATGTAAGAAAACAATATATTGGATTTCATGGTTTTTAATTTTTTTGCGCGATACCCTGACAGTTTTCCTAAAATAAAAGTCTAAGTTACTCCATAAAACATCAGCTATCTGCCAGTGAAAGTCCCGTCAAAATCCATCCAGCGGATTCGGAGATTAGCCGGAACAAACAGACACACAGACAAACAAAAATTTCGGAAATCGTTTTTTTGTTATAATTACCGGTATAATATAAGCGGTTTGATATGCATTTATTAGACCGACGAACTTGTGAAGGCCGCAAGAACCCGCTGGATGCGGGAAGCACAGAACCGGTCGAAGAGGAGGTGCTTAGGGAGGCCTATTTTAAAGCAGGGGAAGTCTTTGGGCTGAAGTGACGATGTTTTTTTTTTTTTTTTCGGATGGTAAATCATCAGATGACCCCTCCCGCTCTGGGTGGAGCGGAAGGGAGTGTCAGACTCTTACTGACTAAAACCCACCCGTGTTCCTTCCTTAGCCCTTTATGTTCCGGGCCAGCGGTAACCCTTTCGGACAATTCCGCTGAAAATGATGATGATTATGAAGCATTTAGTAATTTCTGCTAATTTCTTACATCGGATTTTTTATTTTTACCCTTTTTATTTTTATATTTTTCTGTTTTTATCTGATGTATGTACGACTATTATCTGACTACCGGCTGTATTGTGTGTCTTTTAGTCTGTGCTAAATAAATGTATTTTCTTTCTTTCTTTCTTTAACAAGCTGTTATTTTGACATTACAAACAGAGACTTTAATTATATTTATTTACTAACAGCGCCCTGCGGTTTCACCCGCATAAGTCTCGATCCCGTGGGAATATCGGGATAAAAATAATCCTATATCCTTTCCCGGAACTCAAACTATCTCTATACCAAATTTCATCTAAATCGGTTCAGTGGTTTAAGTGTGAAGAGGTAACAGACAGACACACAATATTACTATGGTTTTATGAATGATTGCTATAACTTATCCATTTGTCTTTCTAATTAGAAAAAACGATATTATTATATTAATAATTCATTAGGTATGACTCTAGTGAAAATTACTCCATATTAAGTCCCTCCTTATTCCTTCCTAAACCTTTCAATAAATTCTATGCATTCAACGCTTCTCGCAAACAAGGTACCTAGGTAAGTAATTTAATATTTACGTAGCAGTAATGTACAATAAATATTTAAACCTATTGAATAGTTGTAAGAATTCAACAGGGAACAAAGCAGTTCGTTTGCGGCGAACTGGCAAGCAATTCTTCAGGCGTCAGTTTTCAGCGCGCTTTGTGACAAAGGCAGTAGGTAACTGCGACGGCCATTTTGTGAAGGGTCGGTATTGCAGCGCTGCAGCGCTGTACGATTCCCACGATTATGTTCGTGTTTGAAAAAAGAATGTTTCGCACTCGCTTGCAATTAACTTTCGTGTTCATCTGGGTGTGAGAGAAAAATGTTGTCCTCAATGTCGCTTGGGGAACAAGGGACTGTGCCGCGGTAATATTTTGGTAAGCCGACCAATTCTTTTTATAAGTTTAGTGTAGCTACTAGCAATATAAAATTGCAGGCATCTACTAGTCGCTGAAACCTAAGAGGCAATTCTCGTAATTTTAAGAACGTTCACCGTCTGATCTCAGCTCAATCTGTCAAAAATATCTCTAATTTACCTACATTTTTGACACGTTTTTGACAATGATTGTCGCTAAAATGAAATTACGACTAGATTTTGAATGTTTTTCAATTACTCTGGCCTTCTTATTTAATATGATTAGAATACCTTTCCATCATTCCTTGACACCTACATAGAATACGACTCTGGCAAAATAGTGTATGTTATATCGGCTAAACAGAGTCATTAAAAAGTCTCTATTAGCCAGATCCACGGAATACCTAGATAATTTATCTATTCCGTGGCCAGATCCATGCAAAATCCAAAAGACCGTCTTCAAGTAAAGAAAACCTCATCCCTGTCACTTAAACCGCCCATCTAATAAACACTAACCTAAATACCTGCCATACATATTTGAAGACGGTGTTTTCCGGAGTATTTCCCCTGGTACCCTGGTACTGCGGAAACGCCCTGCTCGGGTGAGGCGGGCCTAATGGCCTCTATTCAGCCACCGACAAGTGACACTTGGGAGCAACGCGTATTGTTGCCGCCGGGGTCGTTCCTACGCACCGAGTACACTGTCGAGCGGTAGAACCACTCGTCAGCTAAACGCGCGAGTTTAAACAAAACTCGGTGTTGTATATAGATTTCTTTTTAGACGCGAAAATGTAAGGACGTGACAAAAAGTCAGGTGTTTGTACCTAAGTACCTACTTGTGTTGATTCTTGGCGGAGTAGGGTTTAAAGAACCCCCTTTTCAAAAGGTTTTTAATCAAACAACAAAATAAAAGATGCGCCCTCATCGCATTGCGCAAGATGTATCTACCTAACTAAATTAGTAGAAACAACAACAATTATTAATACGATAGGACTACCTATCGGTTACTTCAGCAACATTATCTACTTCCTCGATGTTTGCCTACAGCATTAAGTAGGTGCCTACTTAAATAACTAGCAGGTAGCTAAGCTCATACTAACAAAACACTCAGGACTCAGGTGCCAACGCTACGCCAATATCCTACTGCTATAATATATGTATGTATGTAAGTGTAAAACCTACGATAATAATGTATTCAGAACGTAGATACAAATTGAAACAATTGGATTCGTTCGTGCCTGAAATATTATGTGGAATTGGCAAGTTCGCGGGAGATCGGGAACTGTTCGTGAAAACAAGGCAAGAAAATTATGTACCTGCTTTGGAATCAAGGATTTATGTAATGCCACTGATTGAACTGGCGGTGGCGGTTGGTTTTAGAAAAACGGCCAAAAAATGCCATTAGTAAAAAAGCATGCTCCAAAGCTGTCCTTACCGATGGATTCGGATGGACGACGAAAACACTAAGAAATGTTGGATAGCAGTCGATAAAAGACATCTTAACTAATTAGGGGTCATTGTAAAAAAACAACTTCTGATAAAAACCGTTGAAGACCTACGACATAAATCCCCAAAAAAAACTCAACCGTACAATAAAGCTAAGTGCCTCAGAACTAACCAATCTCAATACGAAAAACATAACTTGGACTTGAAAAAGATTGTCCTCGTTCCGTTCCATACAATTTCTTTAATACAATGCCTACTTATTTTGTGTAATACTACTTCAAAAAACCGCAGAATTCTTGAATATTTTCACCCGGCACTCACCGAAACCCTCGTGGGATCATAAAAGGGAGGGCTGGCTCTTTTACTACAGTTCGCGGCAACCTTTGGAAGTTCTTAGCTATACATTTTCAAGTCTGGTTTTAGATAAAGAGCCAGGTATATTATTACCTCCTCTTAAACTGAGTGAGCGCTTTTTATACATTATTTTTTTTATACCTGCTTCCTGCTTGAAGTTTTTCTGTTGATTAAGTAGAGTGTGGGATATGGTAAACCCTTGAAACGGTGTAAGTAAGAAGTACTTAGATTAAAACTAAAGCCATATAGAGACAGTAATGTCTTTTGATCCTACAAGCAGTTCCATTCATACCCTACATCGATTTTGTTTAATTTATTACTTAGATGGCCAATTTAAATAGGTACTACATAAAAGGTTTTAAAAAGACCAGCTTTAACCGATTCATTGCCACCTTCATTTTCGTGAACATTTCAGCCAGGCCCCATTCATTGGTCGGTGGCTCACCATTTGAGTCATCGGCCTCCCTGAAGGATGACTCAACTGATGAGTCATTGGCTCCTTGTAATGATTTAATGCTTTTTGCCATCATTCGAGCCAGTCTGACAACCAGAAACGTGTTACTGTGTTCTCCTATTCGAATTTGTGAATATTAAAAGTGAATATGGCGTTTCAAGGTAGTATTTTTTGATTTTAATGAAATATTGCAGAGGTAGTAAACATTTTAGTAACCTTACCTACATGTATTCAATCATTATTTATTATTGTAATATTATTTGTAGATAATCAGGACTACGACGATTTTACTGAATGTAGCCAGGCAATGTTTACTGATTTCCATGATCAACAAAATGAAGATAAGGAAAATCAAGGTTTTCCAAGCTGTAGTCAATCGATTTTACAAAAAAGTATACCAAAGAAGCGTCCATTCACTGAATCTCGTAATAGTTGCAATGTAGTTTCTAACAACAGCTCAGATACTAGCATTGAAGAAATTTTGGACTCTGATGAAGACGAAGATATTAAAAGAAAAATGTAAATGTATTTTTGCGTCATTTGTTAGGCTGTTTGTAATATAATCTTATTAGAGAAATACCTGTATAAAAATATACAGATAGTATGTATAAAAATCGAAGTAGATAGATTTAACTTCACCCATGTGCACATAACATTTCGGCCCATAACGTGTCGGCACACGTTTGACTCAACTATTGAGTCATTGGCCATGAATCGGCCACCTCGGCTATCGGCTAACAAAAGGTTTATGACACCTGACTATTAAAAATATTCTGTAAAATGAAGGGCCAGGTCTGATATTCACGGAAATGTTTAATGAGATCTGAAAAATGGTAGTTTAAGTGATATTTTTTTTTTAATATCCGTTTTTATACAATTTTGGTTTGACTCACCAATTGAGCCATCGGCCTCCCTAAAGGTTTTTTAATGACTCAACTGTTGAGTCATTGGCCATGAATCGGTTAAAAAGTTCTGCTCCAGCAGCAGTTGGTCGAAATTGTTGGCGGTGCAAATGTATTGAACGAGAATTTAGTGCGGCCGACCTATGTGGAATACTATAGAAGTCTGTGCAGTTTTAATTATCTACGCTGAAACTATTCAGGCAAATACCGATCGTATCTCATCATCATCTGAAGCTATATTATCAACTTTTAACATCAGATAACCAATTGAAAATGTAAAATTGCGTCGTGTTCGAACAACTTTCAATGAATATGACTACGACTTGTTCCTTTTTTGCCGCCAATTTTCCTCTATTTCACGAAGTTACTTTCTGTAAGAGAAAGAAGTAAGTAGGTAGGTACTCGCGCGCTGCATTTTTACGAGCTCCAATAGATTGTTCCGAAAAATCGTTCGTGTTTCGTACAAACATCAGTAATAAAAGCGACGGTCCACTTGCATTCAGAAAGGAAGTCGGGGATGGGGGAGGTGGAAAAGTGAAAAATAAAAAGTGGCATAACCGGGGAGTGTTCGACCGCACCGCGCAGACGAGCCAGAATTTAAATTAACCACTTCATATTCCGGTCTGTATGCGATGAAATATTTATAGGTACGGGCACACGGCACACACATCACCACGCCATATTAAAATAACAACGCAATGTCTGACAATGAACTGTAACTTTTTTACCGAATTAGATTCATATTGTTTAGGTTCGTCGCCCGTGTTCACGTTTGCCGACGCTGCACCATTCTGTAAAAATCTCATCGAGAAAACTTAGGTGAAGTGAGCAGTTGTCAATAGTGTCAATTCCTAGCAAAAAAAACTCACTTCACCTAAGTTTTCAGGGTGAGATTTTTACAGAATCGACCGGCTGGTGGAATGATAGCTCACTTCACCCAAGTTTTCACGGTAAGTATTTTGACAGAATAGATCGGCTGATCATCTTTACTGCAATATATATTTTACTGTTTCCCTTTATAATGTAGCGACGTCATCATCACTCCCGCAAGCTTTAGCGGCGAGTCACCCAGCCAGCTAGCTTCCTCGGCTTCAACGGGTATCCTGACCACCAGCATGCAACGACCGCGCATACCTGGTCATCACCCTCAGCCTCATGAGCAACCTCGGCACAGCATACTTACCAACAACAACACATACTTTCCAATATTGGGGGTGGGGGTAGTCGTTTATGTGAAGAGTGCACTCGAACATCGGGTTACAGAAATATCACTATCTCAGGCCTCTTGTCTAAGCCTGGAAATATTGAATAACGTCATCCTCTGTATTTACCGATCACCATCAAACTCAAATACCGACAGTTTTGTCAGTTCGCTCAACAATCATTTGGAGACCATAATACCAAATAAAAACATTATTGTGGCAGGCGACATAAACATCAATATTATACCTAAACTAATTGAGCAGTCTCATGAATTGAATAACAGAGTGAACTACCTCAACATGTTGTCTTTACATGGTATCCTTCCAGGGCACCTGTTGCCAACGAGAGACAAATCATGCCTGGACCACTTCATGCTTAAAGTAAATAAGATAAAGTTTTCACCCACTATTGCTATCCTTAATACCACAGTAACTGACCATTACACAACCCTTCTAGTATTGTCTAAGCAAAAATGTTTTCAAAATGTTCGTAAAACTAAGACATTTGTAGACTTTGAACAGGCCCTGCATTATCTTAAAGAAAAGAACCTGAGTGAATTACTCTTCTGTGATGATCCTGATTCCCTGTGTACTCTGTTGATACAAACTCTTGCAGACTCCATCAAATTAAATACAATCACATTAAAGATCCCTAGCAAAAAACGCATTTTAAAACCATGGATTACCAATGGTATTTTGCGCTGTATACAAAATCGGAATAAACTCCAAAATAAACTTCGTCAGGATCAAACCAATGAAATTCTAAAAATTACATACAGGCGTTACAGAAACTACTGTAACAATTTGATTAAAAAACTAAAAAGACAATATGAAAAGAATCTGCTATCTAAATCAGTTAATAACAATAAATTACTGTGGAAAAATATAAAAGCTATTACCTACTCGCAGAAAACAAATAATAATGACGCAGAATTGTTAAAACTTCAGCCAACCCCGTCTGATTCAGTAAATTTTATCAACAATTATTTTTCTAAAATTGGTCATGACCTGGCCCAACAAATCCTACCTACAACCGTCAATTATGCCTTCGGTCAGAGCAGTAACGCATCAAACCTAGCTAATTCTTTTGTGCTTCTTGAAACTGATGCCGACGAAGTATACAGAATATTAGCTAACCTAAAAGCTGACAGTGCCCCTGGCTGGGACAACATCTCTACTAAATTTTTAAAGTATGTAGGAATGGTTGCCGTCCCTATCATAGCCCATCTTGCGAACCTCTGCTTTAAAACTGGCATCTTCCCTGACCCGTTAAAAATAGCCATTATTACTCCTGTGCACAAGGGTGGGGGCAGAGACGATATGAATAATTATAGACCAATTTCTGTTCTTACTAGTATATCCAAAATTATTGAAAAATTAATAAATGTTAGGCTTCTTAATTTTTTAAACAAATTCAATATCATCTCTGGCTCACAGTTTGGTTTTCGTCAAGGTATTTCCACTGAGGACGCTGTTATATCACTGACTTCATTAGTAGCTAATCATCTTGACAATGGAGATAAGTGCCTAACTGTCTTTTTAGACCTTAGAAAGGCGTTTGATACCGTCTCTGCGCCTATCCTTGTAAGCAAGCTGGAAAAAATGGGTATTAGAGATATCGCGCTTGATCTGTTTAAGAGCTATCTCTCAAATAGGAAGCAGAGTGTCAAAGTGGGGCAACATATAAGTGATGTCACAGATGTATCATACGGCGTCCCCCAAGGAAGTGTATTAGGTCCAACGCTCTTCTTGATATACATAAACGGCCTGTGTAACATGAAAATTCCTAATGCCAAAGTCTTGTCGTACGCCGATGATACAGCTGTCGTCTTCTGTGGAAGGACATGGCATGATGTGCAGCTAAGTGCTGAAACAGGAATGTCCCTGGTTGCGAACTGGCTCAATGCTAATGTTCTCACATTAAATACCTCCAAAACAAACTTTATTTGTTTCAGCATCTGTAACCGTACTCAACCTACCGGCGATTTTCGAATCATTATACACACTTGTGATGGTATTAATGTTGATAATTGTAACTGTTCTAGTATTGGCAAAGTTTCTAGCACAAAGTATTTAGGGGTAATGCTGGATCAGAGATTGTGCTGGTACCCCCATCTTGAGCAAGTTGCCAATAGAGTCCGCAAGCTAAATTGGATTTTTAAGACTCTGCGTCACGTGCTGCCTAGGTCTATACGGAGTAGTGGTAAGCCGGTTGGAAATGTGCTCACTCAAATATATATTTCTCTTGCGCAATCAATATTGATATACTGTATTCCCGTTTGGGGTGGGGCAACAAAATCTAAATTCATCCAATTGGAGCGAGCACAACGTGCCCTGCTCAAAATAATGCACTTTAAAAAAAGGAGATATTCTACAGAGAACCTTTACAAACTTAGTGATGTATTGTCAGTTAGGAAACTATACATTACTCAAATAATTTTAAAAAAGCACAAAACCTTACCTTATAATCCGGATATACACTCAAGAAGAAGAAAACACAATATAGCTCATATACCTATAACCAAGACCAAATTCGGATCTATGCAATTTAGTAAACGATCAGCTCAATTGTATAACAAAATAAACAATAGTATATTTCATTACAAGTGCGGAAAGGCTGTCATTGCAAAGAGTTCCGACAAATGTCTACCCGAGCCGAGGCGCAGCCGAAGGCGAGGGTTGACAGTCGGAACAAGTTGCAATGACGGTTCCGCAGGTGTACTGAACGACTATTTTTAATACAGTTGCGAAAAAATGAAGCAATTTAATAAAATAATAAAAACACAATAAACTCGAACTATCTAATCATTTTTTCTGGAAAATGGCGCCAACCGTAGAATATAAGCAGAGTTTTTTTTTTCTTCACCCATTTTGGTAGGCAAAGGGAACTATCCATACAGCTTCTTCTTCAGTATATTTTTTTTATTGATATGAAATGAAATTTAGTAAGATGAAATGAAATGAAACCTAACCTAACTCATTCAATTAAATCATTAAATCTGATATTGAAATAAATTAGTAGCTTCTTTTTAGAAATATACGTATTTGTATGAATCACAAAAACTCTTTAGTAAAAACTTCATGGTTGGTTTTTCTTTTTAATAGACATTATTTTGACAGTTGGGAAAGAGAACGCACGAGTTCGGGAAAGGTAAAAAAAAAGCACTATTATGTAATAGCCCACATCCCGAACGCTATACGTCCCTGCAATACACCACTTTTTGAGCAACTGTATTAAAAAGAAATTTTCGTATATGCAAAATCTTATCATATATGTAAAGAAATGTTGATTCAGTGGATAAAACCACTGACATATGAAAATACTGAAGCTCTCCTACAAAACGTAACTTAATACATGTACACGACCCGCTCACACACACAGTGACTCTCCCATACCTACACGTACATTCACACTCACACATACTCACACCACCACTCATCCATAACACTCATAACACTCTACAACACACGCACACTCATGCACACACTCACTCATGTTTACATTATTATATTATTTTGGTTTAATACACCCATGTACTGTTTCTATTGTGTTTTAAGTAAGTAGGTACCTACTGTTGTGAAGGAGCGGAGTCCTCTAATACAGGCATTTTATGCTTAAATGAAGACTCCAAACCCAAATTGTTTGTGTATAACTTTTGGACACAATAAACGTTATTATTATTATTATTATCTCCTTTATTCATTTAAATTCTTATAAATTATATTTTTAAATATTAGTATAAAGAAATATAAAAACATTTAAAAATATAAAAAATAGTAGCCCACCGGTATCGGGAAAAGGGTCCAAGCTACCGGCGGTCAGGGCTCCAGAGAGAGGAACCTCCTAACTATTCGGGCCGTGTCCAGAAGTACCGCTTTCTGGATCAAGCCCTTGATCCAGCTGCCCAACGAGAGCCTCCTCAGGTGTTGGTCGAGGCTCTTGGCAATTAAACCATTGGCTGTCACAACTATCGGCACAATGATCGCTGAGTCCACATCCCACATGTCGACAACCTCGTGAGCCAAGTCAAGATACTTGATTTGTTTATCTTTCTCGGCTTTCACGAGGTTCCCATCATGCGGGACGGTTATGTCAACAATCATTGCGCGCCGCTCTGGTCGATCCACCACCACTATATCAGGCTTATTGGCAACAATAGTCCTGTCAGTGATGATGGATCGATCCCAATATAATGTGATATCACCATTTTCGAGAACTGGGTCGGGCACATACCTGTAGTACGGCACCTCCGATTCCACAAGGTTGTATTTCAGAGCAAGTTGCTGATGGATTATCCTGGCTACAAGGTTGTGTCTATGCAAGTACTCTTCGTTAGCTAGACGAGAACACCCGGAGATAATATGCCTGATTGATTCTCCCGGCCGGTGGCATGCCCGACAGATGTCAACCGTGCCGTCTTTCACAATAAATCTCCGGTAATTGTTCGTCATCATAACTTCGTCCATAATTGCACAGACAAAACCTTCGGTTTCCCCAAAGAGGTCACCGAAACGCAGCCAGGCTACGGACGCTAATAGATCAACATCGGGTCCATGTAGGGCCCGGAAAAAGCGTCCGTGAAGCTCCTTACTCTGCCATACCTCCATGCGATCATTAGTGTCAAGCACTACTGGCTTGCGCCAGTTCTCTTTAGCCAAGGAGAGCGGGGTGAGGCCCTTGTCCACGGCGACTACATCTCGATGCATCCCCACGTCGGTTTCTAGAAAATATTCCCTGAGACTGCATATCTCGCGATTGTGGAGGGTCTTAGCGTTTAAAAACCCTCGACCTCCACACTTTCGCGGGATATACAGCCTCATTACCGATGACCGTGGGTGATGCATTCGATTTGCAGTCAGCAACGTACGGACCCTCCTATCCAGGGCGTCGAGTTCGGTCTGAGTCCATTTGAGTATGCCAAAAGAGTACATCAAAACCGGCATGACCCAACCGTTGAAGGCGCGCACCTTGTTTCCGCCTGATAGAAGACTATTAAGTACTTTTTTCAGGCGGCCAAAGAAGCGCTCCTTCAACGATTGCTTCATGTCAGTAACATTGATGCCTAACGCTTCCGACATACCCAAATACTTATAGGTTTCGGATGCGGAGAGGGTTCTAAGGTTTGTGGAATCCGAGAGTTGGGTTCCTACGGATTCAACAATCTCCCCTCGCTTTACATGCATGACCGCACATTTGTCCACACCAAATTCCATCCTGATGGCGCTACTGAAAGTTTGAGTTACTTTCAGTAGCTCCATTAGTTGCAAATTGTTGGGGGCAAAGAGTTTTAGGTCATCCATGTAGAGGAGGTGCGATATAACCTGACCACCTCTCCTCAGCCGATAGCCTAGACCTGAATCCTCCAGCAGCGTGCTTAGGGGATTCAAGGCTAAGCAGAACCAAAGCGGACTCAAACTATCACCCTGAAATATGCCTCGCTCGATCCTTATCGGTTCGCTATTCCTCTGAATATTTCGACATCCTGGATATCGAAGGACCGTCCTCCATTGCCCCATACACGACATCAGGAAGGTGCGCAGAGTTGCATCTACTTTGTACAACTCCAACACCCTCATGAGCCATGTATGTGGCACCGAGTCATAGGCCTTCTTATAATCTATCCAGCATGTCGACAGATCCTTTCGGGAACGACGAACCTGTTGGCTAATGGCCATATCAATGAGGAGCAGCTCCTTAGTACCCCGGGACCCGTTCTTACATCCATTTTGAGAGACAGACATGATGGAGTTGGTGTCTATATGTTTGTTAATTTTAGTTCTCAAAATGGATGTAAGAACTTTATAGACCGTCGGTAAACAAGTGATCGGTCTATAATTTTTGGGATCCGCGGTACTACCTGATTTATGGAGCAGGTGGGTTATTCCTGTCGTTAGGAACTGGGGCAGTGACCCTGACTCTAAGGCTGACTGGAACTGGGATGCCAAGCAGGCGTGCGACCCTTGGAACCATTTTATCCAAAAGTTGTGCAGCCCGTCCGGCCCTGGAGATTTCCAGTTAGGCAACGGTCGGACTGCACGAGCAACATCTTGGGGGCTGATGGTAAGTACCCCCATTTCTGGTATTAGATCGCACGCTCGCTCAATCTTCCCAGTCCAATCACCCTCGGTGTGACTGACAGGCACCGACCAGATGTTTCGCCAGAACGAGCACATGGCGTCATCATCCGGTAGGCACGTGTCAGTAACACCTTGGTCCGGTCGCTCCCAAGCCCTATAAACCCACCTTTCATCACTCTGGAATGTGCGATTCTGAGTGTATCGCTCCACTCGCCGCCTGTATCGACGAATACGGTTCGCCCATGCATACACTTTCTGCTTCAGGAAGTCGATGCGCTCCGTGACACAAGACATATAGTCTTGAGGACTGATATCAGTCCCCAAGAATGCCCGTCTCACAAAGCGCATCACTCTAGGGCGAGTATTGCCCTCCCTGAAGCAGATTAGTTTGCCAATGAGCGCTCTGGCCCCACCAATACGGCGTTCAATTCTGCACTGCCAAGCTGGTACGGCTGGTTTCGGTCGTGTAGCTCTAGAGTCATTGGCAAATTTGACATGAGCTACACGACATGCCGCTGCAGCCGCGCAGTACAGAATCGAATGAGCATCGGTGAGGTCTTCGCAGCCATCAAAATAGTTTGACAACTGCGAATCCAGAACCGCCACCAGCGCCCTATTTTTGTTATGCATGGGCAAACGAGGTAAGCGTGGCCTAAGTTCGGGTGACATGAAGCGATATTCCCGAATCGCATCCTCCAAAGCACTCCTCAATTCCTCATTACATTGGGTACTTACGTTTGTAGCCCTGTCATTACTCCCCTCGTCAGCATGACTTGTATCAGACTGCGGTAGTAGTACAGCAGTCTGCGACTGGGGAGTGATGACATGGCTACTCTGCATTTCACTTCGCAGGCGATCAAGTACAGTGTCATCCAACATATGGTTACGCTGAATGACACGCACCTGATCCGATAATCGTTGTGCCGAAACGTTGACAGCTGGTTCAAGCACCTGAAACAGAGAGAGCATCCGAACACGGTACGCGGTCAGATTGTTTCCCCCCTCTGTAGCCCCATAGTATGAGCGCATGACATTTTCATTGATGGATCGTGTCCATCTCATGCGCTGCACACTTCCGCCGGGAGCTGGGACCCTATCAGAGGCCGGTGGGCCTCGAGGTCCTAAGCCGTCCGGCGGCCGGCGTCCTCCCCGTCGACGAGCAGGTGGTGGCGTCGTGGGCGGAGAGAAATACTCGTCGCTCGAGCTCGACGCAACTGCCGCGGTCGGTGTCGTCACAGCGCTCACAGTGGGGCTGGATACCGGCGGCGGCGAGGCGGAGCTGAGCGAAGAGTCCGGAGGTGGAAGGCGTGCGAGACGTCTAGCGGCGGCAGATCGTGTCAACATTTTCTATTTTCCTTCTTCGTTTTTATCGGAGGTGACATGACAAATGTCACCTCCTCTGGTTCGGCAATTTTTGATTTAGATTTATCAAAATTATGGTCATTGTAAGTACTATTTTATGGTATGGTATTATATGGTATTTGGGCTATGGCTGTAGTATTTTAAAATACTTCTAAAAACTGCTTTTATAAATTGATTTCGGAAAATGGTTCAAAATGACGACTCGTTGACATTGGTGTTATTATTACTTATTATTATTATTATTATTATTATTAATATTGTAAAATATTTTGATAAGTTATCAAAGTAAGAAGAAACAAGTAAATCTAAAAATGTAAAATAAGCAACCGTAGTAATAAGAATAAAACTAGCATTTAGGTAATAGCACTAAAATAAATGTAAAACTAAAATTTGGTAAAATAAGTTAAGAAAACCTGTATAGCATTAAAATAAATGTAAAACTAAATTAAGTAAAATAAGTTAAAAAACCTGTACCTTTGATAGTATAAATAAATTGTAAAAAAAGGTCTCTGATCATACACGTCAGAGGAAACACGCAACGACCTGTTAAAAAAACCTCGGCACAGCATACTGCACTTTCGGCCGGCACAAGCAGAGCCATAGAACCCTCTCCTGGTCGACGCCAGCAGTCAGCCTCAACCCGGCGCTGTACCACATCCGACGCACTGGAGCATAATGCAGCGCCACCCCGACTCACTGGGGACATCTTCGCAGACAGTTCTGACTCACCGTGAACTATGCGGCAACCGGTTCCGACTCAATGGAACCTCAGCTGGCCTGGCAAGCATCGCAAGATACAAGACTCAGCCCACTATCGACCTCCAGTCTCAGGGGGGAGTGATGTAGCGGTATCTACAACGCCACATGCGAACAACGCGTCATACTGACGTCACGCAAATCCTACATCGCGCAAGCAGAGTTTACCGCGCAATTAGCATAGATACAACGCCCGACATGAATCATAGGGCAGTTGCCCGCCAGACACAACACCCGTCTGGTCGGAGGATCCTCCCTTTTCTATGGAGTATGAGTGAACTTTACACCCTGTTCCTCATACCTCTATAATAACACTATAAAAACTATCCTATGTCCTTCCCCGGCCAAATGTTATCGAAATCCGTTCAGTGGTTTAGACGTGAAAAAGTAAACAGACAGACAGAGTTACTTTCGAATTTATAATATTAGTATGGATATTTCGTCTACGATTATGAAGGTAGCCAACATTTGGAAATGAAACATTGACAATAAATCATGACTTAGCCCCATGTCGGTCTACAGTATTTTACTAAAATTAGAACAATCACGCTAAATTCAATAACCCACCATGAATTGATACCTACTAACGCGATTGCTTCATATTATAACAATGGTTTGTGCAAATATTATGAAACTACGGCTATTATAGGTATTTGTACCTGGGTCATATTCAAAATAATTGTAAGTTACGGATAGGAAACAGATATGAATATTATTTGATTGTAACAGAAAAATAACAGAAAGGAATTATTAGGGCAAGTTTAAATAGCACACGTTTATAACAGGCTACGAGTGCGAAGTCGGTGTGGGTCGCTAGGTGGGTACATAATGAAATAACATTTTGGTGATCGTATTTTAGTTGGTATAATTGCCATAAATTCATCATCATCATTGCCATAATGCCTTATCTCCGAAACTACCGAGCCTAAAGTTTTGATATTAATATTAAGGCAAAAGGATTCTAATGATTAGAATTATGTATAGCCATATTTGTTAAGGTCGTGAATCATATTTTAATCAACATACAACTTTACACTGACCTGTAAATTGCAAAAAACCTGAGTCAATTTGAATTTCGCGGGCTACCTTGGCGCATCCCCCTTAACTGATACTGAGACGGCCGACGAGAGGCTGGGTACGCCTCGGCGAGGCTGCGCGGTTAGTATAAAAGGCTCAAGCAGTGAGGACTGAGGATACGCAGTAAAACATGCACACACAGACAATACATGGCACAGCAATGCAATACATGGCACAATATACGCAAACTTTACATACTTCAAATAAATTTAAGTAAGTAAAAAAAAATGTTTTGGCTAACCTGCGGTGCATTAAGTACCTATTAATATTTTATTTTCATTAATTCATACATGAGACAATGTGAATAACGCCTAATCATTCATATCTGTTACGTAACGGAAAAAAGTGACAGATAAAATAACGTATATGAATTAATTGCACGTGTCTATCCTACAAATCTATTTATTTCCACACCAATTCACATGATTATACGAATATTTTATAGTTATAACAATTATCACAATACAGCCCTTTCCTAGTATGAGTAATAAAACAGTAAGTACTTACCGCTACTGTAAACGACTCACATTGAATATTTACTTTTAAAAGTCTAATTTTCTTCGACAACGAAACGAGCTGAAAAACTATATTGAACAAAATGGCAAAGCGTTTATTCTTACGCGTCGTGTAGTAACAGCTAGTGAACTAATTTTGCCAGTATTTCAAATTTCTTTATTGCCATGGAAATAATGTTAAAATAGCATAACAGAGAAGAATAACAGATATGTGCAAAATCAGGACACTCATTAATAAATTAAATTTGAAGTACACTAAATAGTATTTTATATTTTGTTTAGTAAAGTGTTGAAAGTTTAAAGAATATTCTCTGAATATATTTTTTTTTTTTTACTTTTGAGTAGGAATGGTTAATTAAATTATTTTTTTTAGTTTACCGCTAAAGACGTGGACATAGAATACTTGTATGAAACGGATCCTACGCAATGTCTGGTTTAATTTTTTTAAATGAATTGTTTAGGTTTACCAAATGTTTCGTTGTTTTTTATTAAGCTCAAATAAATATTTTATCTGTTTGTTTATGAAATTCTAGTCAGTTGCATCTCGTTATGAAAATAATTGGGTTGGACATTAAGACAGTAGGAAATATACAATTATTTTGAATATGACCCACCTACATTGCAAATAAGTAATTCCACATGCAGCCACGTCATAAAGACAAACATGGAAAAACCATCTATGGAATTATTTATCTTGTGACCTGGCTAGTTCTACAAACAAGGGAATAAAATTGAATTATTTTCGGCCCATCGTTTTTTTTAATGTAAATCATTTTAAAGTTAACTATTTTATTAAAACATGATGGAGTAATCTAGAATTGAAAGGGTCAGTCAAAATATTGATTAATTTAGAAGTTATAGGCATTTTTCAATTTGCAGAAGACAGGGAAATGAGAGTAGATACAGGGAAGTGACTCTAGAAGATTGTTTGATCTTAAAATCGACTTGACAGTAAACGTTGTAGTAAATACTAGTAAATATGATATTTATTAAATAAATAGAACAGTTTATATGCAAAAATAAATCTAAACGTGTACTATAATACCAACCAGGGAAGTGATAATTCAGACAAGATAATGCTGTCGTTATAGAGAAATATGAATTATGAAGAATATTAAGTTTTCTTTATTAAACGAAATGAGGCTTGATGGTGTATTCATCACTTATCATCATCATTTCAGCCGAAAGAGGTCCACTGCTGGACATAGGCCTCCCCCAAGCACCTCCACTTCGACCGGTTTTATGCTTCTCGCATCCAACGACTTCTTGCGGCCTTCACAAGGTCGTCGGGTCCACCTTGTGAGACGCCTTCCAACACTACATCTCCGCCACTCCAGAACCTTTCGGCCCCATCGGTTATTGCAATGTGCCCTGCCCACTGCCACTTAAGTTTGACAATTCTTCGGGCTATATCGGTTACCTTGGTTCTCCTGCGGATCTCTTAATTTTTGATTCGATCACGCAGGGAATCTCCAAGCATAGCCTTTTCCATTGCCCTTTGGGTGACTTTTAGCCTTCTAATAAGGCCCATTGTGAGCGACCACATTTCAGTGCCTTATGTCATGACTGGCAACAACCCACACTGGTCAAAGACTTTCGTCTTGAGACTGCGGTATGTGGGACGAGAAGATGATGTATTAGCTCTCATAAAATCTACAGAAGCTTTTTTTACAGCACATTTCTTTTTTATAGTGTTTACTGGATCTCTCCAGCCATGCTTTTTCTACAATAGTCGTTTTTCTCGATCCGACATTTCAGAGATAGTCTTTCTTATACTTGTGTTTTCTCTCATTTTCTCCTTTTTTTCTCAATATTTCTTCTGTAGTCTGCGATTTCCCTTTTGGTTTGCTCATATCGGTTCTATAAAGAACTTCGAAATTATTTTCGGCTCTTAAATTATTGGCAAATATAAGTAAAAATAGAATCACATACATTAAAATAACGAAAAAACAGTAAAATTTAGGAGTTCTTATGGCCAACATTCGTCTCCTTCATTAGACCAGCTCAATGGTAACGTAATATTGCATTGTCACCTGACCTAATCAGGTGTACAAAATTTCAATTCGATTGGACCCTGGGAAGTTGGTCAAATTTTACTTGCAAGATTTGACCCATACATAATAACTAACAAACTAACGCACACGGCAAGTTAAATAAAAGCTTGTAATAACGCAGTGCACATTTTATTTAGTGCCAACAGCCACAGAACAAGCCTTTTATCACTTCTCTGGAGTGTTCTCATTTCCCTGTCTATGTATTTCCAGGGAAGTGATACACACGGAAGTGATATTTTGAATGTTTTTTCCCTAAATCTAGAAGATTGCTTTATTTTATTACAATTAAAATCTCCATAAATCTTTAGTGCAACTAAAATACATACTTACAATGTATTAAAATTAAATAATATTTTATAATTTAACTGTAAATACGTACCATGTGAGTGAGAATTTGACTGACCCCGAACGCAAATGTCACCACTAAACGCACGGACACGACCCGATCGCTGCTCGAATGAAACAAAACACAGCCGTTACATGCTGTCGTCACCCCTTTCTTTCTATTGCCCGAGCGGCAACGTTACTTACTATTCAATTTCAAGGTGATTTTAACAAACTTTTAGGTGACAGGGAAGTGATACTCAATACGCGTCGCCTTTGTAAAGTCGACAATATTCGGAGAAAATAAGAGACCATAAAACTGTTTTAGCGTTTTATGGAAACCTTATGTATATGATTATTATCTTATAATAAAATTATTCTACTAAACTACTTTTTAAACCTTATTACATGGTCTTATATTTTGCATTTTGGAATGTCGCCCCACAGGGAAGTGACAATTTTGCCCCTTTTTATGTAAATTTATCGTATAAATATTTGCTTGAGAGAAATGATTTTTAGTGCCCAATTAGAAACCAATATAAACTTTTATTTCATAGTGTCAATTAACACAAATATATAATATATATTATTCTACGACCTGAGCCAACCATAATTCCTCAATTTGTAGAACTAGCCACCTATGTAAAGTCCCATGAATAGGTATTTTCCAGAGACTTAAAACGCAGGTATCGAAGTCTCCCGAAGATCGATATCCCCATTCCATTATTTTAATCAGGGACTTAATTCCCGTCGTTTCACCCAAATTGTAATAGGTAGACTGGTGGTGGCAGAGCGCTATTTTCGTGAAACGAGAGTTTTCTTCTCCTACCCTCATTTAGTTTTGATTTTTATCCACAGTTTCACACGGCATTGAGGCAACGTAAATCCTACATAAGCAGCCGCCTTGATATTTTTCACTTCTTATTAAAATTGCAAGCGCAACTACTTTTTCAAATTATAGAGAACGAAAATAGAAAGACAATAATTAGGTATGTTCTTATAACTCCTTCAGCATTTAAAAGCACACGTATCAAACCGGAAAGGGATCAGCACCGTATCAACTCGAGCCGTTCAGTATTCTTCGTATGAAACTCCCTACTGCAACGCACACTAATCGGAATCGTAACGTAATCGCCTTGCCTCGGGACAAGCTCACGAACCACGGTGCGGTTACGTCTCTTCGTCCACCCTTGCCCCTCTCACCTCTCCGGCCTGCCTGCTGCACCATCAACCAGCGGTCGGCGACCCGTAAGCGCGGCGTCGCCGTCGCCTAGTCGTAGCCGAGTCGACGTATCGGAGCTTCTGATCCGCTTTGATTACGTGCTTAAGGTAGGTTGACGCCTGTTTGACGGCGAGGCGAAAGGCGATACGGTTCCGATCCCTTTCCGATTTGATACGTGTGCCTTTAAGGTCAAGAAACTCTTCGACCGATCGTTCTCTTAGCAAATGTTTGTGCAATAATTAGCATCATATATGTGTATTGTAGATTTGGGTACAAAAATACCATCATCGCGTAGGTATACGAAAACGTAGAAGGAAGCATTTAGATGGTACCTGCGGGGTAATTCCGTAACACGTACAATGTCTTTCATTTCGAAAGTTCAACAATATTCATTGCGTTATTTACGTTGTCAAGCAGATGAATTTTACAAACAAACCTGTGAAGCAATGGATTAGGAATTTCTTTCAAATTCCTTTGGATTGTGATTGTGCTGGTTCTCTCGAAATTGATAATGAATACGCGAGCACATTTCACTTCCTGGCCAAAGGTACTGACTAAAAACAGATTGTGTTTCCATGGTGTGTGAGTAGCAGTCAGGCAGCCCCTCTGCCCGGCCCACGGCTAAGGACACCCATGAAAATTTCCGCACAAGAGTGACGATGAATGATAGCTACACAAAATAGGGCATTTTTTTTTTAACGACGACAACAAAGTTGTAGTTGAGGTTTTGTAATTAGCAACACCATGTGGATCAAGTGGAACAAGTTTACTTTCTCACATATACACCAAAAAAATACAAAGACGAATAATTTCCATCAGGTGTTCAGATGAAGGGCTATTTTCTATGTACATACCTATTGGAATCTATATTCCAAATAAAAGACCTAATGAATACGGATTTACCGGGTAGGCCTCAAAACCGTGGCTATACAAAAAAACTGTGAGTTCATTATTCGTAGGTAGGGATTTTTACTTTCTTCTTTCTTTCTTACTTCATTATTCTAGGTACCTAGATAATATCTCCCATGTTGCATGGCATTATGAAATCATCTATGAGATGTGATATAAAGCAAATAAACAATTTCGTCTGTCCACTATGACGACTTAAACCTACCACAAATTAGAGTACCTACTACTTAGTATACCTTTTACGGGAAATTACATGAATATCCGCATGACAGAGACACTACCTACACGTTACATGAGTCAAGAAGTCACCAATTAGCATGTTTGTTCGAGTTACCTTTATCATAAGGACGCCCATAAATTTTCTGTCAGTCGTTTATGAAAAACACAATAACATGGATATCAATGTAAGTATTTTTATTGTTCTAAAAAGTAAACAAGTGTGTGGGGTATTGTGATAATAATCGACGAGTAGGTAAAATAAAGCATTGTGCGAAACATTTTCTATAACAGACTCATTATGCACGCATTTTATAACAGGCATAATCGTGTCGATTTAAGTATAATAAATATCCAAATAATGTTATGCAATAATCTATCAACTCATGAAATTAAGATTGATTGTCACAGCCGCATCGAAGTAATGGAATCATCACTCATTTTATTATATTTGCTTTCAGAATTTCGGATTCACTATTCTCGTCTTATTTCTGATAGGAATACATGAAATTCGTTCCACAAAAGAGGAACAAACAACACAACAGCTGGATAAAAAATCGAATCCATTAGCGAATCTAATGTTAAACGAAAATGAAATTGGAGATGTCAGCGGCAATGGAGACCACACAAAGGAGACTACATCGAGAGTGAAACGACAATTCTATGATCCATACTATCCATATTATCGTAGGCCAGGCAAGTATCCAACTAACCATTTCGATCAATTAACTTTGAGATACCTACCAATTAGTTAATAGATAGATAACTAAATTAAATTGACGAGCCGAATTGAATGAATGCATTTTCACAATACCACATTAATGAGTCATGATAATGCGGTTTTAGGACCTCCTTATCTAATTGGTTCACTATAATAATTAATTATTTATTTTACTACTTCAGTGCCTGTCCCAGTGCCAATAATAATTGGCGGATTTGGTGGATTTGGGGGAGGTTACGGCCGTGAATTTGGGGGAGGTTACGGCCGTGGATTTGGGGGAGGCTACGGCCGTGGATTTGGAGGCCGCGGGTTTGGAGGCCGTGGATTTGGAGGGCAAGGCTTCGGAGGCCGAGGCTTCGGAGGCCGAGGCTTCGGAGGCCGAGGCTTTGGAGGCCGAGGGTTTGGCGGAGGCCGAGGAGGTTTCGGTGGGTTCGGTGGTCGTGGAGGTAGAGGATAGACACATTTGACTACGCTAATTGACCTGTTGTATATGTTAAGCTTTTTGTAGATTTTTTAAAGTAAATTATTTTATGAAATTGACTATTGTAGTATTATTTACAATTACCACTGTACACCCGTGTGTAAGCGTACCACGTACCACGTTGCCGTGATACCACGGCTTAGTCATTTCTACTCCTTACCTACCTAATTACTCTATCAACAACATCAATAAAATTAACAATAGATTATAGTATAAGACTGACAGATTACAGAGCAAATCGTCGATTGCCTTGTGAATACAACCATGAATGATGAACGAACAGACAAACTTAAATTTACCATTTTTTGAACAGGAATGCTTCTGTGGATAATACTATATTTATTTGTAATCTGTGGTAGTAATGTGACAGTTTAGATGTCAACAAAAATCATGTGTCACTAATGTCAGTACAGTGACTACAGTGAGTACAGTAGTGATAACGATACAAGGCGAGTAGCAAGTTTTAGTGCCTAAAACTTAATTAATAATCGGTCCGACACGGCCAAACCGAGAAGCCATAGTACGACTACTTGTAGTGTGCTCATCTGCTTTCTATGACATCAAGTATATAGTAGTTTTCTATTTTAAACACCGCAATGGATGGTACTTACGACGAGATCATCTCCGATAACCCATTCTTCGTTGAATTAAAGACTGAATACGTTAATTTGTTTCAACATTGTATCACACAATCTTGGGTAATATGTGTGCCGCGGATCGGAAGTTTAAGTACTCGCGTGTTCACCGTTGAGGACTTTTGTTCTCATTTACTGGTGCCAAGTGACGAGTTGCCGGAGACGCACTACAGCACGCTCACGGAGAAACAAGTGACAGTCAACAATAAAGTAATCACGCTAGAGGTGACCAAAGGCCTGCCCCTACAAAGCCATATACTGTTTGAAGAAACATTCTACACAGAAGACTTCATCAAATATAAAGTGTGGTGCATAGAAACTCCACTTGAACCTACTGCCAATTTCAGTGATAACACAATATCTAAGGAATATCTCACATCTATCAATGACTGCATTGACTTGCTCTGGACTCAAGCTGCTGGCCGTCAAGTGTTGGACCAAATTGAACACAGTGTGCAGTCATTTTTAAAGAATCATCCTACACTTCCTGTTGCCGTGGGACCTCTAAGAGACACAGTAAGTGAACTGTACACACAATGCCTTCAAATAGCCTTACAAAACAGAAGACTAAGGGAGAAGTCAAAGTCATGCAAACAAGTATTGGAAAACATCAAGCTGGCCGTAGAGTGTTATATGCAGCACTTACTGTTTGGTGCCTTGTTCAAACCAATCTGCACCTGCTGTGCATATGAGGACTCGCACCTCAATAAAAAGATAAGGAATATGTATGACATTCAACTAAGAGATCTGGACATCAAAAAGGAACTATACCATGCAGTGCCTAGAGCTAAACAAATCCTTTCTAAGATTGACACATACAACACTGTACTAGAAAAAGTTTTATGTGTGAAACAGGCCTTAAATGCCATCAACAAGAAGGATGAAAGCAACAATATAGTTCTGCTAACTGCTGATGACATGTTACCAGTTTTTGTATTCCTGGTCATCAAGTCTGGTCTCCCAAACTGGTACAGTCAACTAATGTACATGAAAGAGTTCCGCTTCAGCAGTGTAGGTAGAGGTGATGCTGATGAATGTGCGTTTCTCATTACTACTTTAGAAGCTGTCATCGAACACATACAATCTGGTGCACTCACTGGATCCCCAGACCCTGAGTCTAATTATTATGAAAGCAACCTCACAGAAGAAAACTTGTATGGCAGTAGAGAAAGAAAGAACAGTTTGACAGAGTCCATTTCCACTAGTGATACCAATGGCAAGGAAGAAACTTTGGAATACATTTTTGAACTAATCAAAGCAAATCACTGTGAACAAGTGCAGGCTATTTTGCGAAAGAATCAAAAACATCTTCAAACTATACATCTGAATGAAAACAATGTTCTCAAAATAACTATGGAAAACAATCAGTCAGATGATGATGATGATGATGACAGTGACACAGAAATATATCATAAACTCTGTCATCCTTTGTGTAACTGCAAGAAATGTTGTAGCAAAATATCCAAGAATCTTTTGAAGACTTCTCCGACAGTGACTTCTAGAGACAGCCATGGTCTAACAGTACTGCATGTAGCTTGTATCCATGGGAAGGCCAACATAGTAGAATCCCTCATTGAAATGGGTGCAGAGGTAAATGCAACAGACCTCAATGAATGCACTCCACTGCACTATGCATCCTCAAGAGGCCACCAAAATGCCTTACTACTGTTACTACATTCAGGTGCTAACATAAATAAAGCAAACATTGACAAGAACACGCCACTCCACATGGCTGTGAATAATGGCCATTTGAATTGTGTCAAAGCACTTATATACTTTGCAGAGCATAGTAGAAGAAAGATTCTGATAAATTGTGTGAATGAGAGTGCTAACACCCCATTACATCTGGCCTCTAAGTGGGGCTATGAAGGAATTGCTAGATTGTTAATAGAAAATGGAGCTGAACCATCTTTGCAGAATAGGTACAATAAAACAGCATTTGATTTTGCACACAATTTGAAGATATCACAGGTCCTTAAATCTTGCACTCCAAATTTGTATGAATACATACATATTACAAGTACTGATGTCAAAGCCCTGAACTGCAATCCTGACAGTCCTATTGTTCATAAGTTACAAAAACTGAAAATAAATGAAAATAATAATGTATCAAAAGCAGTAGAAAACCTCAAATTAATTGACAGGATATTGAAAGCTATATCATATGGAGATGTCAAGCTGGCCTGCTTCTATATGAACATCAACTATTCTGCATATGTGGACATGAAAAACAAGCCTGAAACTTCTGAAAACAGTACTCCTTGCCACCCTTTGTGTGAATGTTCAGTCTGTAAGAAGAACACTGAATCATATTCATCAGACTTTGACATTAATTTCACTGACACAAATGGTTTCACTGCCTTGCATTATGCAGCTAGATATGGTTCAGATGAGTTGTGTAAAATATTGATTCATAAAAAAGCAAATGTGAATTGCATTAATAAGAAGAATCAAACTCCTTTACACATAGCTGCTTTGAATAATAAGACTTATGTTATTCGTTTGCTGTTAGACAGTGGCGCGAATATAAATGCTATTGATATGGCGGGGAACACGCCATTGCACGATGTTTGTGCTATGGGTAACATAGGAGCTGCCAAAATGTTGCTCAGCTACAACCCTGATTTATCCATGATGAATGGAGCAGACAAAACTGCTCTGACAGTAGCTAAGGAAAAGGTTCATCTGACAATCATAGATTTAATAGATAAGTATACAAGTGGAATGTAACAACATAATAAGAGATAGAGAGGTATTTTTAACTAAAAATAGGAAAAAAATATGAATTTATAGGGAAAAATGTATAATAGCTTTAATTTCGTACCAATTTATGTTAAATCACTATCCAATTTTGCTTTTTTTTTAAACATTCCAACTATGTAATGGTTTTTTGTAGGCATGTCACAATTTATTATGATTTTGTGTTCATCTTCTTATGTAACGGATAGGAACTGTCGTTTCTTCCTACTCGCACAGGAAGGCGGCGTGGGTTTATGTTTTATAATTTTAGCTTTACCAGTTTTCTATCAATTACTTCAATCTGTTTAGAATGCCGCATGCTTTTCGGAGATCTAGTTCGAAGGTTACTAGGTAATCAAAAACCTATTGCTATGTTACTAACACTCGACGGTCACTGCCAGAACTATACGAATATACTCCCGTGTTTTTTTTACTCTTATTTTGCCATTTGCACAAATCCTACGGTCTCAACTATGTGCCATTTTCTACTCAATCTATCCACAATTTATTAAATTTTACGGGACTCCTCTAAGACTGATTATAAACAAGTATTTTTAAGTTTTTACTAAATATCATTGTTATTTTATGTTTAAGTTTTGACTGACAATAAACTTTGTAGTGAAACCTAGCCCTTATTTTTATTTAAGACTAGCTGCGTCCCACGGTTTCACCCGCATAAATGTCGATCCAGTGGGAATACCGGGATAAAAAGTATCCTACGTGTTATTCTGATGTAGCTGTATTATTGTAAAGTTTCATCAAAACCCGTTCAGTAATTTTTGCGTGAAAGAGTAACAAACATCACTCACAAACTTTCGCGTTTATAATATTAGTAGGATATCGTAGGAAATACACAATAAAATAAAAAAGCATGTCATGATTGTATGTACCTAGATATTTAATAAATATATCATGAACAATTTGAGCATCTGTCTAATGATGAATACAAACAGGATCAATTTTGAATAATATATTAAAAAAAAACAATAAAATATCACTTGGTAAAATTCTTTGTATTAGGTAACTACGTATAAAATGCCAATCTCAATATATATTTAGGTAAAAATTAACTTAAAAATATATAAAATATTTACATAAAAATTAACTTATCGTTATTTGTTGCGATCAACGCTAATTTTAAACTCATTACATTAATTAAGTACCTAACTTAATATTTACAATTTACAGGAACATTATTCATACATTCCGTGAGTGATTCATTATGCGTCATTATAGTTGTAATTATTTTTGTCCGTAGAGCAGGACTACGGTGCTGATTGGGCTGCATTTCCCGTACATTTTCTAGCCAAAAAGGAACTATCTCTAAACGAATACCTAATTTTGAACGATAGAAATAACATCTTTATATTCTTAACCTTTGAAAATGCGTTTCAAGGTTAACAAGACAACATTAGTTTATTGACCTTTACATAGTACCTATTAGCATGCGGTAGTTACGCAATAAATCTATAATCTGGTAGAGTGCGTTGTACAGACGCCAGCACATCAAGCTACTACAATCTGTCAAATTTCTTTAATAGATTTTCAGCTTTATCACTAAAGCATAAGGTTCAAAGTTGATTGGGTAAATTTGTCAGTTTCGGGTAGCTTGATGTGCTGGCGTCTGTACTGTACCAAACATCACTTCAAATAAACATGAAACATCATATTTTACAATTTTGTATACAGAATCTAATAGTTATACAAATCAGACTACTTGCATATTTTATTTATAGTGTCATAGCAATAATATTACCTAGTAACAAAAATCTGGTTGTTAACACCCATACAATATGTAACTAGACACAGACCTTGATATTAGCATCGGAACATGTTTTATAACTTGCGTTTCTTTAAAATTACAATGTCATGAATAAATCGTAGCATAATCATTTTACAATAATGAATAAGGTACATAATATATAGATAAGTGTTATTATCATGCCATCTACTACATAGTTCTGCGCAACGGGTAATGGGTGTGATTCCCCCACATATATAATACTAGCTTCTGCCCGCGACTTCGTCCGCGTGAAATTTCTTGTACCCCCACCCCGTCGCGTCGCAACACTTCGTATTCGCTTACCGTTCACTCTGAGTTTTTTTCTTTTTGCTCGGCTCCTAAGGGTCATAGCGTGATGTTAAATAGCCTATAGCCTTCCTCAAGAATTGGGCTATCAAATCCAAAAAGAATTCAAATCTGACCGGTAGTTAAAGAGATTATCGCGTTCAAACAAACAAACTCTTCAGCTTTATTATTAGTATAGATAAAAAACTCTATGGCCCATAACTCCTTAATATAGGTACCAACTCTTAACATCTTACACACGTGATAACTTTTAAACGAAATATCCGATTGAGATGAAACAAAAAGTATTTTACTTCTTCGTAAATACTCTTCATAACATAATGCTTAATTTCGATAAAGATTAATATTACGATACATATTTAACGTAGTTTTTTTTTCTTCAGACGATTTAATAATTATTTTGAACACAAAATCGGTTATTGTGATTAAACCATGATAGCTGGATATATGTTCTCGCTGACTTTTTTGTAGGTCGTAATGGGCTCTACAAACCCGTAGTACATTATTTTGTTCTATTGTCAATAGTTTTTGCAGCGCACGCAAAAATAGGTTTTCGATTTTACACCTTGTGTTACAAAATAGCAATTTTATTACGGATCCCTAATTTTGAAGAAAAAAAAATATAGCCTATAGCCTTCCTCGATAAATGGACTACCCAACACTAAAATAATCATTCAAATCGGACCAGTAGTTCCAGAGATTAGCGCGTTCAAACAAACAAACAAACAAACAAACTCTGCAGCTTTATAATATTAGTATAGATGATGTATATCGCCTACATGGATACTTATTCTTGGTCTAGGTTTTGTGCAAGCAAGATTTGTGCTAATAAGCAAATCCACGGTACAGGAATATTTTCTAATTCTGATTTCCTCGAAAAGTTCGTTTCTCTATTCAACCTTAACATAACTACGACAATATTATAACAAAATTCAATCGGTCTGCTAAACGACCGTGTCCAAGCATAATTAGGTACCTACAAATGAATGTCAAACACATTTGATAACACATCATCGGTTCGAATGTTTGTCAGTCGCATAATGAACCAACCACGGTCTAAAAGGGTGCTAAAAGGTTCCTAAATATTTTGCTTTATATTTTGCGTTAATATGACACATCGAGCTTAAAGACGGGAGCAGACAGGCGTGACGCGGCTCAGAGCAGACCAATTTCTATGAAAACTTCATGTAAATTGTTCTACCAGAATCGCGTCGCGTCTGTCTACCGCCTTAGTTCTCATACACACGTGTGACACGCGTCAACGGTAGAGGTATGCAACAACATGCCGCTCGTGTAGGTATTTGAGCACCGAACTCAAATACACGAGCGGCGCGTTGTCGACGGGCAGCCGTCGGCGCTTGCACTTGCAGTTTCCTCTACCATTGACGCGTGCCGGTCGTGTGTATGAGCACTTATGAAAGACTGTCTGTAGGTATGCAGTGACAGAGATGATGCAATACAAAGCCGAACTTCTTATCAAACTCGATGTCTCATATTTACGGCCGGATACTGTACGATCAACCGAACTTTTGATAACATAAATGTGAGTTTAGACTAAACTCGCGAATGCTCATTCTATCGCTACTCTATCAAATTCTGTTTGTGTAAACAAAGACAGAGCATTGTTTTGTTGTCGAATCTACAATCCATACTAATATTATAAATTCGAAAGTATCCTGGGAAAGGACATAGGTAAGATACTTTTTGTCCCGGTAGCACGTTCCCACCTTAATATTTGTCCGTCACATAATGAACCAATCACGACATTAAAAGATTCCTAATTCTATTGTGATTTACGTCTAGCACTATCTATTAATATTTGCACGTTTCACACATCTACACTCGATATTTACATAACAATCATAGCACCAGAAACGAATCTCGTTTGTTGAAAATTAATATTATTTTCATATTCTATTGTGATAGTCTGATAAACAAAATTACTGTAGCAGGGATTATAAATGTATGTATGATTTGTTCAGCATCTAAGGATAATGTCAAAAATATCTAATCATCCTTGAGGAAAATGTTTGAGGAAACTGACATCAATATCTAAACATTTAACACTGGGGTCATAAAATTTTGCTCACAGTTCTATTATTATAACTCGACAGTACCCTAATTGCTTAAAACTTCAATCACAATCTGAATCATTTAGAAGGTTATTATTAATCCATTGCTTCAAATGTTCGAAAAATTTGTCTATTCAACAACGGAATGAATGTTTTTGAACTGTCAAAATGAACGCCATTGCTACTGATAGTGTTACGCAATTATCGTTGGCAGTTACAGTTCCTAGTCGGCCTAATATTGGAATATTCATTGTCAATATAAAGACGTTTTATTAGTTTTACAAACGGCTTTATAATATTTTTCATAGGTAGGGAATTATGGATTACGCAATTTAAAATACGATAGTTAAGTAAATCTGCAAGAAACGGTCACCAAAAGCTTTCGACCGTGTTTTGTATAAGTATAAAACTTTTAATTCGACGCGTGCCCATGAGCTGTTTGAACTTGACCTAATAAAACCATTAAAATATTTGCATTTACCTACCACTTTCAATTTAGACGACCTACTGAGTATATCAGGAATGTGACATTCATCGAGAACCGACACACACAGCAATCGATTATCATAATATTACAATATTAAAAGCAACTAAATTGAATGCTCATTCATAATCATTATGTAAACTCAGCCATTAACGTTCGAGTTTGATTGAAAATGAGACATACTGAAGAGATTAGAGCAGCGTCCGCGTGTGATAAATAGGTTTATGATAAGAACGCATAATTCATACATAAAATAATGCCTATTAGTTTTGCGGTTACACAGAGTATTCCAAAAATACTCGGTTATAATCATTTTTATCGGGTTTAAGTGCCAAATTACCGGAGCTACGGGTTAACATCTCATAATTATTATGGCCAAAGATTTAGCATAGCATAATCAGCCTGTAATATTCCCCCTACTAGGACACGTGGCTCCTCTCTGTGAGAGGGAGTGGGCCGTAATCCACCACGCGGGCCCAGTGCGGATTGGTAGATGTCACATGTCTTCGAATTTTTGGTTCTAGGACATTTCGGTTTCCTCACGGTGTTTTCCTTCACCGTTTTGAGAGCAGTGGTGATTAATAATTTACACAAAGTAAAGTGCTTGTCTGGGTTCGACCCTACGACCTCCAACGCGTAAGTCGCGACCGTTACCACTGGGCACCACTGCCAAAGATTTATTTATTAAAATTTTAATAATTATGTTTTCTAGCTATGTTGAAAACGTAAACTTTATTGGATCAACTGGTTCGAAACTAAAGCCATCTGTGCATTCATACACATTTTTGAGTCTCTAATGTTCCTATAGTCTAAATAACCCTCCCGAATGATCATAAAAACTAGTATTTATAATTTAGTTTAAAGATTAGATGATTTTGTTGGCATCGACAAACATTTGAAAAGTACAGTAGGTACTCGTATCTTTCCTTTTGGTCCCAAACACTTTATTCTTTCGCACTTTAAGTATTATCTATTTTATAAAAATGCTAAATATTAACTAAATCATTAGAGATCTCTTACACAGTACTATCATTTTATTTTGTAGGATATATTAACTATATTACTTTACCTTAAATACACTAATAAATTCATATTAAATAAATAATCATCACAAAACCGATAATTTTGTGCGTTTTAAATAAGATTATTATCGCTACAACTTGACCAGAAAAACAACATTTATCTAATATTAACAAGAATCAACTTACAAGATTCAATCTTCAGTGATTTACAGATAATGAATTAGGCCTATAAAGTAGTCAATAAACTTGTCAAATAATAATAAAAAAACATTAAAAAGAACAAAAAAAAATATTTTAAGTAATACTTTAACATTTCCACTGCTGGGAATTGACACCATTTTTCTAACTAAACTCACTATACACTCCATTCATACTCAAATTGATTCATCGGCCCTGATTTTCGCAGCCCAATGACATTTTCACAGGATCGCTTCATGATTATACAAATAGAAACTAACCAAATTAGTTCTCATCAAAATTATAAATTAGAACGCGCCAGCAAAAATAATCAAATTATTTATCCAATCCCGAGCTATAGTAAGGCAGCTCGGGACGTGAGCCCGTCTTTTTAACCGACTTCAAAAAAGGAGGGGGTTCTCAATTTGGATGTTTTTTTTTTTTTTCATATGATACCTCTACCGTTATCCAACTGTATAAAATTTGATACATTAGACCGCGCTACAACTATCTAGTATCTAATCGTCTACTCCCTGTGACTTCTGGTCAAGTAAAAACTGTTTCATATAAAACTACACTTCACTGCTGAGGCAATGTCCAAACCGGGATTTCCTCCCGTTTCTTTTCCTTCTTCTTATAATGATGCCTATCTCTAAGTCTGACGTCATCCTGCCTCGCTCGCTCTTGCGCGTCGCTCCTCCAATCATTACGTTTCCTTGGCGAGCCTTCTTTTCTATGTCGGGGCTGTTCTTGATTTTCGTCGAAGAATACTCTACTTTTGACGAACAGCCCGTTTTTGCCGGGATCGCACATTTCGACTGGTAATTCATCTTCTATGTCTCCTTCTTCGTCAAGTTCGATGACGTCATCTCTGTTGAAGGTGAAGGCGTGTGGATAGTAAGCTTGAAGAATGTCTTCGTGTCGGAACGCCTGCATTTGGAGCCAGACGTGTGGTAATAGAAGCGGGAACCTTCGTAACCAGTACGTTATGAACCCGTCAGGTAACTTGCCTAAGCTATCTCGGACTTCCGTTTCTAGTTCTCTGTAGTGATGTTTCTGTTAAAAGAATATTTTGGTGTTAAAAAGTAGGTCGCTGCGACGCATTATTATTTTTATCGCTTGACATTGTCTTCATCGTAAAGGGTGTCTTAACAGGTTCATGATTTAAATAGACTTTCTTCACTTTGGTGAAGACGACTATACAGGTTGAAATTGAAAACATGCGACAAACCGAAATTGGAGGTTGTACTCATCATTATGAACAACTTTTTTTACTAAGGGACCAAAGCTGCAATCGCAAAAAAAAATCAGCTGTTCCCTACATTTATGTTCGCTTAACTCGTCAAAATGGAGATTTTGACGAGTTAAGTTGGTCCCGTAGTAAAAGTTGTTCATAATGATGAGTACAATCTCCCATTTCGATTTGTCGCATGTTTTCAATTTCACCCTGTATATAACAAGCATATCTAGCAAATTGATAGGTGATCAACAGTCCAGTGTCCCATCATTGGCTAGATAATTACAGCAACAAATTGCACGACAAGTTTGACACGCGCCAAGTACTGGCAGGTTATTTTACACAAGAGATCTTTTGTAAATAACCCAGAAATTTCACAAGACCTCCCTTGTATAGAAGAGCACCAAATCGTCACATCTACCTCATCATCTCAATTCTGAATACAAACCTTATTCCGTATAGCTCTAAGCAGATGCGCGGCGCGGTCGCCTCTGTACGTGCGCCGCGCGCGCAGGTCGCTGGCCACGGCGCCGCACACGCGCGCGCGCCAGTCGCCGCGCACTACCCGCCGGGCGCCGCGCTCTAGAGCTGCTTCAGAACCACTGCCACCGCTTTCTACTTGGTCACTGACATCCTGAACAAAAGAAATGTGATCTGATTTTGAGGTTTATGATAACAGTTTGAGCAAGCGTGGAGATCAATGCTCAATTGCTCATACCTTCTCTGTATGAGACGAGACTCTCACACAGCAGTGGGAAATTAAGCAAAAAAACATGTGCGAGAGACGACACAACTTGAACTTGATATCTTCTTCAATTAAACAACTAATCAACACAAACTTAAAACGGCAAATCTTTTCTATGTACATGGCGGCATGAGCTTTGATATTTCGATAAAAATACTATCATTCTAAATCAATTGAATAATAATAGCGTATAAAATACCGACAGCCATTACTATGACGTTATACGCCGATTAGAGGTTAACGACCTTAAAAGTAAACTAGTCGCGAGCTCGAACTCACTGATGGTCATGGTCAAAAAGCACGTTGTCTCACCTGGCTTCGTGTCCGACAAAGCTAGTATCAGTGATGAGCAGTTAGACGCTAGTCTACATGAACAATGGGTTCTCACGCACAGAAACACGGTTCCAAACTGATAGGCGCGTAAAAAAAATCCAAAAGTGCTTCGGAAAATCGAATTTTATGAAAAAATCACTGCATAAATCAATTACAAATAAAGTTTATTGAACTCTTCGTTATCTGAGCTTTGTCGGTACGGACTTGCTTTTGAAGATTTTACAGTTCTTTTATTACTTATTTACACCCAAAGTTACGTTAAAAATAGCTCCCGTTAAAGTTACGTTAGTAATACTCTCCCGAATATCGACTAGTGGCACCTTAAGCCTCATATTCAAGGTAAACAAAAATTAAGCGAAAGTTGCTAAGCATTGTTTCTAGCAACTTTTCCAACTCTGCTTGTTGTCAAAACACGAAAAACATGCACAACTGTTGCTTGACGTAAATACGAGGTTCGAGGATCATCCATCTGGTCTCGGTCTATCTATATGATAAATCCCACTTTTCTCAGCCTGCTAATACCTATGCATAGGTATACGACTCATAATATGCTCAACAATAAAGGTAACAAAAAATAGTGTTTTTGTAGTTTTGTTACAGAGGGTCTTTGGGGCTCTATAAACGTAGCCATTTTAACAAAAAACATCGTCTGTACTTTTAAATGTTATGTTAGCGATATCAATTTTCTATGCGCTTGACCCGATTTCTCATTTTACAGATAACAGCGCCGAGACGTAAATAATGCGTAGACGCATGTTTGAGTACACATGCACTCAGTCGTGTTATTTTTAGCCGCCGTTAATTTTCATGTGTGAGAGAATTCAAGTGTGTTTGTGTATTATTAAGTAGTTAGTCATAAACGGTGATATGCTAAATATCGAATTATTTAAGGTAATATTGATTTATTCATATTAGTGTGGATGTGATAGGTTTATTCATAGATGACTTCGGCCCGTATTGCTACTCTCATTTTAAAACTGAAAACACTGAACCTCTATCTTCTCCTCGTCACAATTCGATACTTTAGACAACATAAAATGCAGTTCGACACATTTTGTGGTAACGCAGCGCAGTAATCGGAGCAGCGTGGAGTATTTTGCCAACGAACTTCACCATGATTATTGTTTATTACAACATCTTTACACACATATAAATAAAATTGAAGTGTCTCTTTGTAATTTCAAAATATCAGCTTTTAACTAAATGCATATAAAAGCACTTTCATAAAAAAAAACAATTTTTAAATTATTTGTACGTCTGTTTGTTCTGGCTTATCTCGAAACGCATGGATCGATTTTGACGGGACTTTTACTGGCAGAACTGATGGTAATTAATTGTTATATTTAGAAAAAGAATTTAAGGGGCCCGTGGCTAAATAATAACAGCCGCACAGGTCGATCAATCAGGTTAAGCTACGCTTGCCGCGGTTGGTCTGTGGATGGGTGACCATCTTTACATACCGTGACCCCTCCGTGTCTCGGAAAGCACGTTAAGCCGTTGGTCCCGGCTGTCATTCTTGGATCTTTCAGTCGTTACGGGTAGTCAGAAGCCCGAAAGTCTGACAACCAATCTTACCAAGGGGGTTATCGTATTACTCAGCAACTGGGTTGTGGAAGTCATATAAGGAGTCGCTCCATTAAACTACTGCAGCTGCATGCGGTTAAACTGGAAGCCGACCCCAACATAGTTCGGAAAAGGCTAGGATGATTTAGAAAAAGAAGTAGGGTTCCACGCAAAAAAAAAAAAAAACTTAATTAAGATTCTTCGTTTTCAATGGAGGAGTGGTTACCTACACCTTCTCTAAGCGACAGATTATTAAGACCCGACATCCACGCGAACGAAGTCGCGGGCACAGGTAGTCACACTAATATTATAAAGGCGAAAGTTTGTGTGTGTGTGTGAGTGTGTATGTTTGTTACTTCTTCACGCTCAAACGGCTGAACCAATTTTGATAAAATTTTGTATGGCGGTAGCTGACACCCTGGATTAACATATAGGCTACTTTTTATCCCGATATTCCCACGGGATCGACACTTACGCGGGTGAAACAGCGGGGCGCAGCTAGTAAGTAATAATATTACCTGTAAGAAGTTGAGTATGCTCTGTTTGCCCCAGAACATGGGGTACTTGAGTACTGTCTCACACGGCGGCCGCGCGCTCTGGCGAGCTGAGATCATCGCGCGGATTAGTATCTTCGTTATTATCACCTCTTCCTGGGGCAATACTTTACTGTGGACAAAACAAACATAATGCATTATTGTTATTTGCGAATATCTTTTTAAATTTTAGGGCAGTTGGAATATGCAATGAAAAGAATAAATGTACTTCTTTCTTGAATGTCGTTACTCAAAATAAAGCCCGGAATACACATGCCTATAACTTGCATAAATGGCATACCAGTATGGTATTCACCAATCAGAAGTTGTTATGGCACACGGCATGCAAGCTGATTGGTGAATACCATAATGACATGCTACTTGCATACTTTTGTGCCAGCTACTGTCATGTGTATCCTTAGCATTAGCCAGTTGGCAAGGTTGGTAGCGGGGCTTACAGGCCCGATACGATTTATAAATTTTTTTTTTTTTTTGATTAATAAAAAAAGTTTCGAGTTTGATAAATTAAGATTTATCACAACTTACTCTAGCTGTTCCAGATTGTATTCCCCAGTGTGTATATTCGCCTGTCTTCTCAACATGTCACCAAACGGATGCTGTCCCTTCGATAACACGTAGTAGAACACGCAACCCAGTGAGAATATATCTACTGATGTCGTCTGAAACAAAGAAAACATTCAAGTTGTACCTAACAATATGACCGACGTAACTTGACGGGCCTGAACATAGGCACTAAGAACTTTCGCGCATGTTCTCTCACTCGCACTCGCCTCATGTCACCATTTGGTTCCTAAAAAATCTTACTGCGCAACCTTCTGCGCAAAGTTCAGGCCCGCCAAGTTACGTCAGTCGTCGTATACGTCTACTTCAATACATTTTATAAATTAAAGTCGCTTTGCGTGTCTGTCTGTGTGACTGCGTTGCTCTTCAGAACTTCGCAACGGATTTCGATGCTGTTTTCACTATCATTTAGAGAAATTGTTCCTGAAGGTGTAAAATCCATTACTATTAAACTAACATCACACTAATATTATAAAGGCGAAAGTTTGTGATTCTGCTTGTATGTTTGTTACTTCTTCACGCACAAACGGCTGAACGGATTTAGATATAATTTGGCACACAAATATTTCATAACCAGGATTAACACATAGGATACTTTCTATCCCGATATTCCTACGGGATCAACACTTATGCGGGTGAAACTGCGGAGCGCTGCTAGTAATTTAATTAAAAAAAAACAACATGTTTTGTCAAGTCGTGAAAACCGTGCTGGTCGATAGTAAATTAAGTTCTTCTCTTCTGTGCTACAATAGCCCATTTCGTAGGAAAAAGATAAGCTAGTCAAAACGGTTGTTAGCGAATTGATTACCCTGAAAGTAAAGTAAGTAAACTGCATTCCATTCTATCATCGGAATGTGTATCTTTCTACAAAAAACCACTGTCTTCAAAATCATCTTCAAGAATTCATGAATCGAAGATGTTATTTACCTAGTGTAGAAAGAACAATATTATTTGTAACCAAAGTAAGCATCCCTTCCAACAAAGCCACGCTATTACATCCTTACTCTTCAAAACTTTCTACGTTCAGGTATACATAGAGGTCAAATCATCGAAGCAACTGAATCCGAACAGTTTCAAGATACTTTTGCCACCTTGTAATATGCAAGGACTAATCTCATAAATCCGTCTATCTATACTCTATACAAGTTTATAAAATTGAAGTGTCTGTTTGTAATGTCAAAATAACAGCTTTTTACTAAAATGCTTATGAACGTTTATACGGAATAAAATAGTTATAACAAAAAACTTTTTTACAAAAAAAACAACCGACTTCCAAAAAACACTAGGTACTTAAAAAGTGAAAAATAACTTTAATTTCGGAAGTCGGTGTCTTTGGATTTGTATTTTAGTTTTTTGCCACCGACTTCCGAAATTAAAGTTATTTTTCACTTTTTAAGTACCTAGTGTTTTTTGGAAGTCGGTTGTTTTTTTTGTAAAAAAGTTTTTATTTTTTACTTTTTAGTGGGTCAGTTTGTAATTTATCTTAGTTACAATAGCCTAACGTCAACTGCTGATCACCTTATACAAAATATTGCTTTTCCCGATGCTGGGACGTTAATTGTTGAGGATTTCTCCTGGTAAGAACCAGGAGAACTCCTCAACAACCACTCACCATACGCATTGTGACTAGGATAAATTGCTTAGCAACCATATTAAAATGAGCCCAAACACGACTACGGTGCCGTAATTTCAAAGTTTGCACTTTTTCTGATGCTCCTGGCTTCAGCATCAGGTCTCTATGTACTTCGGTATTCCTCATTAACAGTACGTTTATCCACACATCGAGCCCTTTTCAATGAGCCTAAACACGATATATCTGCTGTTAGTTGTCGAGGAATTAGGTACTCTGCAGAATATCCTGACTGCAGCATCAGGTCATGACTTGATGATCATGAGACTAAATGTGGCAAATGCCCTATCAAACATCAAAACAATTTACTAAATAAAACAGTCCTTGCCTGTTCGAGTAACTTCTTATTGTTAAGGAGTTGTACCTTCCATCATCAGCCCAGGTACCTGAGATGGTGACAACCATACGCAAATACACGAGATACTTCATAAAATATGCGAAAAACAATAAGTGAGCCTATAAAATTTGAGGTTTGCCCTCGATTTCTCTAAGATCCCATCATCAGATCCTAACTTGGTAACAGTGGGACCACCTCAGAACTATCTACTTTCGAACAAAAAAAGAATTTTGAAAATCCGTCGACAATTGGCGGAGTATTCGATGAACAAACATACAAAAAAAACATACAAACATCCGAACATAGTACCTCCTCCTTTTTGTGAAGTGGGTAAAAAAACAATTTTTTAAATGTTATCTGTCTGTCTGTTCGTTCTGGCTAATCTTCGAAACGGCTGGACCGACTTTGACGGGACTTTCACTGGCAGATAACTGATGTTATAATACATTTATTTAGCCTACTTTTATTTTAGAAAAAGAAATAAAATCAAACGGTATTAACCTTTTGACCACAGTCATGTATAGATGACATAGTTTTGTAGGTAAGTTTTTGTTTTTTTGACGTGGCGGTCAAAAGGTTAATGTCACGTGAACGAAGTCGCGGGCAGCAGCTAGTCTTTAATACACACCGTCCTCTCCCCATTAATCATCTCAGGGGCGATCCAGCCATCAGTCCCAGTTATACCGGACCGTCTAGAGAAGCTCATTCGTCCTAGGTTCAACTTCTTAGACAGGCCGAAGTCTGATATCATGGCGCGCACCTCGCCGGCACCCGTCGGCATCGAGAGTAGCACGTTATGAGGCTTTATGTCCCTGTGAACTGCGAAGATGAAAATATTTAGGTATTAGAAAAGTTTCAAGATAATGGGAGACTTACCCTGTTATAAAAAACAAAATATGACAATGTAATGCCCTTTATGACAATTTAAGGCCCGCTTGCACCACTAACATTTAACACTAAACCAATTTAAAACTTTATTCCTGTTAATCGTTTGAAGATTACAGAGACAGAATGATGTTTTATTTTAAACATTTTAGCGCTAAACGTTAAACGTTAGCACTAAACGTTTTTATGTGGTTTGTGGTGCATGTGGCCTAACTGTTGTAAACCGTGTTTAAATGGCGTTATAGTCACTGGCCTTTAACTGGTCACATGAAAAAAGACCGGTATGAGGCGTATTTATAAAGCGTTTATAAATGAAAACTTTATTAAGCGACAGATACACAAAGAGCAATACCTGCTGTGGGTACCGTAATTATATTTTACATACCGACTTGGTGCACGTCTTAACCCAAACAAGGTCATATAAGCAGTCTAGTGACTAAATACTGTATGCTGTTAAAAAAACAAAGCATTTAATATTAGTTACTATTCGTACTATTCTGTTTGAGAGGCTGATTTTACCAACGCCACATAATTTTATTCGAGGAATAATTTTGACTTTATGACAGTTCTTCCATAAAAAATCTGTCAAACGTCAATTTTATTCCACGAATAAAGTTATCTGGCGTTGGAAAAATCAGCCCTTAGCCCAATAACTACTTTCCCAAATCCATAGATCTGGATCCATAGATACCGCAGACTTTCTGCAGATGGATGACCATTTCCTTCCAATCAAGAAATCGAGACCTCTCAGTGCTACGGAGAGCACTGTTAATCATCGGTTTTGGTAATCACAATGGATATTGATGACAGTCATTAAAGGCATTCAGAAGCTCAACAATTTGACAACCAACATGGTTGTCAGCTTTGAATATGGGTATTGCCCGGCAACCAGAAGGGAAATTCTCGTAATTTTAAGAACGTTCACAGTCTGATCTCAGTTTCAAACTGTCAAAAACACCTCTAATTTCCCTACATTTTGACATTTGTTTGTCGCCGAGATGTTGTCCGTTTTAAATTACGAGAATTGACCTTCAGATTATAAACGTAAGTACGCTTCATGTAACGTACTAATTAGGTAAAGAGCTAACCTCAACATAATATCGTCTGCTTACTGGTAAAACAAGATAAATGCATTTTGTTACTAAATCGAGTTGAAAATGCAGTCACATGTATTTTTTTACGCGCTATCTACTGGTAAAACCGAATAAATGCAATATCCAATGGCTGCAGAGATAATGAGTTTGTAAAAGTGATATCTTCTCACATTTTGAAAAAAATATACTGGTCTAACATAATAAATAATCTTATGGCATAAATCCGTTTCAGTTTATATAGTTAAAAAACAATAAATACGGTTACAGCTTTTTACATTTTATAATTTAAATATTAAAATGGCAAGAATTATTCTGAGAAAAGGTCATAAACGCATTTATTATTATGAACCTTATAATTTTAACACCATAAATATGTTAAAGTTACCTTCGGTTGACGAAGAGTCATCGGAAGATTAAGATACTTAATTGAATTAAAAGCCGTTTACCCAATAGGATTCGTCTTAATTAATAGACTTTGATTGTTTTTCATTCGTGATCGAAGTATGATTGCCATAATTATGTGATAAGGAATAAAATTGTTTGATTATTAACTAATCGTTTCATTTATTATCGTTCATAGATTACTTATGCAAAAAATAATTTATTTTTATTTAATTGATCACTTTTGTATGAAGGTTATAATAGTACCTACCTAATAAGTGACGTAGGTACTTACACTAAAACTCTACAGGCAAAACAGGTTAAATTTATTAAAAATATCATTATTTTAATGAATTTTGTCAAAAAAAGCTTTTCAGTCCAAGTAATTAGTGTTAAATACAATAAGCCGTTATACAAAACTGAAATGAGCTTTTGAAATAATTGAATTCAGAAGATATATCACGTTTGTTAATTACAGGTAAAACATATTAAATGCCGACCCCTTTCGATCTAAATTTAATTATACACAGTTTTTACTAATAACAAATATTATATAAGAGTATATCTGAAAAGAAAGGTAGTTAGTGCAATATTTTGCTTTTACAGTTTTTTAATTAATGACTTTTAAATAGTTCTAATTAAAACTTAAACTTTGAAAATTCATTTACTCGAATTGACACTAACTGCATTTATTACTTTTTACCCGTAAGCAGACGATATGTAGTTAAGGAAAAGCTGTGCAAATATTTCAATATTCATTATAATATTAGCACGTACTGCCCCACTTCTGGGCAAAGGCCTCCCTCGATTAGTTCCATCGGTCACGATTCCACGCAAGCTCTTCAAATATTTCTTTTTTTTTTTATGATAAAATAAGTAGAGCAGTGGTGGCCAAGTGGTGACGGCCGCGACTTACGAGTTGTAGGTCGTAGGCTCGACAGGCGCTTTACTTTGTGTAAATTATATCATCACCACTGCTCTCAAAACGGTGAAGGAAAACATCGTGAGGAAACTGACATATCCTAGAACCAAAATTTCGAAGACATGTGACATCTACCAACCCGCACTGGGCCCGCATGGTGGATTAAGGCCCACTCCCTCTCACAGAGAGGAGGCCTGTGTCCCAGCAGTGGGAACATTATAGGCTGATTATGAATCTCGAATTAGCGTGAAGTTTTGTTGATAAATCGATAATAATCGGATTTCTTGACGATTATGAGTTAATGGAAAAGCAGAAGGAACAATGGAAATTATGAACTATCTAATTAACTAGTAAGCACTCCGTATTTTAAATACCTACAATTTCATAAGCCTTACCAATATCCATGGAATGTAAGTGAGAGAGTCCCAAAGTCGCCTGCCTGAGTACTTCTACGGCATCGATCGTGCACTCGAAGTTTAGTTTATTTTCTACGTAGTCTTGTAACGTCGCCGAGCATAGTTCTAACGCGATGTACCTGGAGAGCAAAAACAGTAGAGTTTAATTACTTTGACAGAGGAAAAGGAACTGTGAATAAACCGCTAGAGAAATTTTATAGGCTAATGACAGTTTACTACTGGAACTCGAAGTGAGCTATTATAATAAACGAAGCCGTGTGACTGTTGGGATTTCTCATCGGTAAAAATTACTAACTTACATCCGCTATTTAATCCTTTTAAGGGCTGAATTTTAAAAATTATTTAGGAAAAAAAATCATGCCTTTAGACCAAGCAGTTTAGGCTGTGCGCTGTCTGTCAGTAAATGAATAAATGAATTTAAGATTTTGATTAAGTAGAAGGTTACATACATTGTATCAATTTACAGCACATAGCTACCAAATTATCTAAAAGAGTTTTGTGATTGAAATTTTTCTTCATTTACTGACTAGGTCTGAGTCATGCCAAGAAAACAACAGTTGGGGTTCAAACGCAATCGATCTCTCTGGATCGATATTTTAACATGTCATGACATGTCATGCAATTAAGATCTTTACGTCCTACATAATACGTACCGGAATTGTTTATCCCTCTCGGTGCAGTAGTATCGTACGACGTGCGCGTGCGCATCCGACTCGCGCAGCAGCGCCACCTCCCGGTCGGCGAACGTAAAACATTCTGGTAACAACCGTTTCACTGCAACAGCGCGCTTGTCGAATGTGCCCCTGAAAATTAAGAGACAATTTTACCAGCCGTTTCTTCGGTACAATAGGTGGCTAATAAATGTACCCAGATGTAATTTTCCAACTTTTTGAAGAGCCAAAGTAAGGAAGTGTTACAACCAAGAAGGTCCTATTAAAAAAAGAGACGGTGCTAGTAGCTGTACAACTCATCTCTTTCTTATATTGAAATAATAATGACTTTAAGACTTCCCTATACATCTGGTCTGGAAAGCAATAAATATATGTACAGTCAACAAAGGAGTTAAGTATACAGGAGCGTCGGATATTGTTGAAGTTTACTAAGAAACCAATGGATATTCTCGAATAAAATTTTAGTTTATTAATAGAAAACAAACAGCTCATTTATTAAATTCAATTTCAGTCCAGAACATCCATCGGTTTCTTAGTAAACTTCAACTATATCCGACGCTCCTGTATACTTAACTCCATTGTTGACTGTACTAATCTAATTTACAAAAAAACCGTTTGTAATTCATTAAAACGTAACACACTCTATTTTATTTTAACAAAAAGTACTCAATTGTCCCTACATGAATGGATATGTGCAACACGAAAGTTATAATAATAATGAATCTGTCAGATCATAAATCTCTAATCTTACTGATACTCACTTGTAAACAAAAGTGCCTTCACATCCCTTCCCGAGCACCTCATCTGTATTGAAGGTGATGCGTCCAATACGGACTTCACCGCCGCCGACCTCCACCAAATGACCGGTCACTTCACCATTCGACGAGGTGGAAGCATTCGATGTCCTAGAACCGCCTTGTGACAGCTGTTGGAACTCACGAGCCTGTAACGAAGATATTATGGGATGATTTTATGTGCTTGTAACACTTTTTTATTTACCGTGTATCTGGTCACATTCATGGCCATATTTTGGGCGGAGAAGGTACTCAGTAACATGAATAAAGTTTAGATTAGCAATTGAACATCTATATTCGCGCCTATATTTCCCGAAGGGAACGCCAAAGATGTATAGTAAGTACATCCACATCTCCAATTTAGTTAGGTGTCTTTCTGCTTTGTTTAAGTTCGCCTTACAATTGGAATTGCTCCTGTCAGTAAACCATTGTAGGTTACAAACACAAGTAGCACATGCACAAATAAAATGATATCAAAAAAAATTACAGCTCCTGTAATTACATTGCCTATTTTTTTTTTTTTTTTGCTATTTCGTCCCACTATAACAGGCGAATATCCCACACATAAATGTACAGCATTCGGTCTTTCCGAAAAAATATGAGACAAGATAAATGATCTTGACCTCTTATCCGGTGTTAAGTTTTTCTAAACACTTTGGTTTTTACAACTTAATCAAGTTATCAAAAAATGTACCTAAGTACTGATATATAATGTAAACAATAAAAATATCGGTGATACTGGCATATTTTCAATAACCTTTCTCCTGTGGTTCCTATCAAACTTAACTTCATGACATAATGGTTGCCAACAACTGTGATAAGGAGCTACAAAGTAGCTATAAACCAGGTTTAACGTTTATCTTCGGTTTTTAATCAACGAAAACAATCAATTTTATTACGACTCAAGACAAAATTTAAAAAATTTAGAAGTGTCTTTTTGTATCTTTTCAGTCAATTCTTAACCGTATTCTATTCGAATCCGATTTTTTTTTTTTTAAGACAACAATTGACTATTTAACAATGTAAAAAATAAGGTCATAAGGTCATAAGGTGATTTTAGGGTTTTTTTTATAAATAATACATTGTTTTGCAGTAAAATTAATGCAAATCGCTTTTAAAATCGATTTGCATTAATTTTACTGCAAAACAATGTATTATTTATAAAAAAATCCCGAAAAAACTTCATCTTTTTAAATCTGGCGCCACGTAATCGAAAACGGTCTGGATTGGCTGAACTTAAGATGATGTCATGATTTAGTAAATTTCTGTTTATCGTTGACAGAACAGATGACTTTTGTCTAGTATCTCGACCGTTTCAACGTTTGTTTACGTGGATCGTGACGTCACGACGCCATATTGTTAAAGATAGCGTTTTGGCGGCTTATTTAAACAGTACATTTTCATTTACTATTTTTTAAAAGAAATACATTATGCAATTTGAAGTAATAGGTTTTTGTGTGCTCGTTAGACACCATTAAATAATCTGAGATGTTTATCAGAAACCAGTCAAATAGCCTATTGTCATTTTTGACAGTTATTAAGCCAACTTTATTCATTTTAAATTGAATAGTTTAAATTGAACTGTTACACAGGGGACGACGGTTCCGCTCTAGTCAAGGTCAACCAATCCCAATTGTACAAACAGGCTGAGGAAACTTGCGTTTACTTATGATCAGTCAGAGCATGATATGAATTTCAAACAAAACCTGTACTACAAACAGGCAATTGTACATATATCGGCGGTTGTATGTCAATATGTATATTGACATACAACCACATGGACTATATTACAATACTATATAGTATTATATTATACTATGTAGTAAAATTCGTGTTGTTGTTTTAAATGCTGTATGACTACAGATTATTCTACTCTGCCCCACCAATCTGTCCCACCAGTGCAGTGGCATAGTCAGCCTACAATAATTCCCTAGGCCTCCTCTCTTGGACAGGCACTGGACTGTAAGCTACCACGCAGGCCTAGTGCGGGTTGGTAAATGTCTTCGAAGTTTTGGTTCTAAGACAAGCCGGGTTTCCTCACGATTTTTCCCTTCACCGTTTTGAAAGCAGTGGTAATGAAATAAATTACACAAAGTAATGTGCCTGGCTGGGTTCGAAACCCCGACCTACGACACGCCATAACCATAACCATACCATAATCAGCCTATAATGTTCCCACTGCTGGGACACAGGCCTTCTCTCGGTGAGAGGGAGTGGGCTATAATCCACCACGCGGGCCCAGTGCGGGTTGGTAGATGTCACATGTCTTCGAATTTTTTGGTTCTAGGACATGCCGGTTTCCTCACGATGTTTTCCTTCACCGTTTTGAGAGCAGTGGTGATGAAATAATTTACACAAAGTAAAGCGCCTGTCTGGGTTCGAACCTACGACCTACAACTCGTAAGTCGCGGCCATTACCACTTGGCCACCACTGCTCTACGACACGCACGACGTTCAAAAATGACTTTTATTTGCCTAATTATTTAACTTTAACTTTAAGTCTGGGCCGTTACCACTGGGACAAAGAGGAATGTTCACAATTTTATAATAATCCAAAAACTGCAACTCGGCATGGTCATGAAAAACACTATTGGGAATGAATTTCTCATTAACAATCATTCGCTTTTTCATTAATGAAATGACATGTAGTTATATCGCATTACAAAGTAAGTGCTATAATCTCGAGACGATGCATTTTAACAGTACAACGGTTTTAAACCAATACATAAACCAATCAATACAATACAAGTTCAGTTACTTGCACTTAAATATTACCCGTTATAAGTAACCAGCATTCTTACATCGACGTCACCAAAATTTCAAAGTCAATTCCAATCGCATACAGCTATGTATGATAAGAAAAATAAATCCAATACATAAATATTAATCACGTTTGTAGCGGTGTGTTGGTGCCAACAAGCCGGCCGCGTGGCGATAAAACTACGCACTTTATTCAGTTACATAGTAATCTAATAATGCTTACCTGATAACGAAGATACCAGAACATGGTGATCACCAATCCCACTAGAATTATCAGCGCCACTTTCAGGACTTGATTCTCTTGTTGATGAAACCACAAATATGCTTTTTTGTACCATAGGTCAGGTCTAAAATCAAACCCTTCAAACAAGTCATCCGTTTGAACGGACACCGAAATCGAATTTTGATTCGAATTCGACTTCAAATTGGTTTCATTTTCGACATCATTCTCGCCTTCGGAATGGACCTGCCCGTTAATCAGTTTGATGGCACTATTCTGTGAGTTTTGCACGTTTAGGAAGTTTGAATTCGGAAGCTGAGGCATCCATGTTGTGGTCAGCTCGGGGACTTTGTAATGACCCAATAAAAGATACGGTGCTGATACATGGAGGTTTAAATCTTTGAGTTTGTAGTGCACGTTCTTGAAAGGCTCGTATGGGGGCGTTTCTGACTTGGCCTCCGTTTCTGAAGGGCCGTCAAGAAGCAAAGGTTGTGTATGGCCGGTCGATATTGTGATGGTGTTTTTGTCGACTAGCGATGATAACGCGTAGAGGCCGTGGTTGTGCTCGCCGACATATAACGTAGGGCTGAAAAGAAATATTACTTTTTAGGATAGGATTTTTTTTAGCAGTATCGATTTTGGTTTTTTGACGTTCTAAAGTGCTTTTTAATGACCTACTTGGAATAAATGATTTGACATTGACTTTGTTGGAACATAGTCCTTATTACTTAAACAATAAATGCTCATTAGTGTGCCTGTCATAACTATGTTTACATCGCAAACAGCGTGTTACGACTGAAAAAGCAACCAAGTTATTACACTCTACTGAATGCACCATTAATTTAGAAATAATCGATTAAAAAAGAAATACATTTTCAATTTGCTCTGAATTTTCCTATTTTTCACGGATTTTTTCTTTTACTTTTTAACTATTTCGTAGACGAGACGAATTTTATTTATTTATTTATTATTAGACTTTCCAACAACGAGTACATTTTCACGAACAGACATGCACTTTATAACTTAAATCCATTAAAACCATTTTAATTATTTGATATACATTTTAATCATTAAATACTTTTCCTCGAGTATAAACGGTAACCAAGCGGCATATTTTAAAAAACTTAAATGAGTGTTTATTTTACTATAAAATATTACTGAAACAAATCAACAAAATACAAAAGCATTTAAACGCGAAAATAAAGTCAGTGATGCATGGTAATAAATAAGTTTCAATGAGACTGTTGCGTAGCCTTTCAATGAGAGTAACGATTATTTGATAATGAATCGTATCAATATCAAAATAGAATTCAAAGTTGCATGACAATGTTTCTCGCAGGTGTAATGACAGAATGCATTTTACTTTTACCAAAGTAGTACTTGTAGTAATCTTTGTAGGTTTTATAATCAGACGATCAGTCCTTCAGTTAGCGTATTATCTCGGTGTAATTGTGGATTATTACTACTGAAATATGTATCGATGGTTACGCGTTTTACCTCAAGTACATAGTGCTCGAAACAGCGAAATACAATCGATGCAACTGGGGTGTATTTATAGAAAGAGGTTAACTGCGCGATTGTTAAATAACCATAAATGTGTGGATACTATCTTTCCTAACATTGAAATATTTATACTAGACTAGACTTCGATTAAATAAGCATATATTTATGTGTTGAGCTGACCCGGCGAACTTCGTACCGCCTCAGAATCAATAAATGTTTTGCATCTTCATTTTTATTACGTGATTTTCTCCCATGTTTTAATAGCTATTCTGCTATTCGGGACGGAGACAAATCCAACAAATCAAAGATCATAAAAAATCAGTCCTACCGTTCTTGAGTAATGGTGTAACTAACCCGATTTTGTTTTATTTGTATAGATTAAATCCTCTACCATGCCGCACCTGTGTGTATTGGCCTAAATTCTTTTCAATTTCTATATCCCGAAGCCCTACACTCTTTCAGATTTCATTCATTCATTAATTCAGCCGAAAGACGTCCACTGCTGGACATAGGCCTCCCCTAAGCACCGCCAGCGCCACTTCGACCGGCTCTGTGCTTCCCGCATCAAGCGGATTTCTGTGGCCTACACAAGGTCCTTGAAGACAACTAATATCGGTACATAATTCATTCTTTGCAACGTTAACTTTTATCACTTCAAAGCGAACTTTATCGATTCGATTATCGGTATGGGGAATATGAAATGAGCAACAAGGGTCATTAAGTCAATCTCAATGTCGCCGTGTTAAATGTCCGGCTCGCGATATTACTACAATGCACTTATAATTTCCTACATGTGTTAGCTGATAACGGAAAACAATGACCAAAATATAGTTTTTCACTATGGGTAGTTTAAACCCCGGCCCGGCTGTCATTCGTGGATCTTTGACAGTCGCTACGAGTAGTCAGAAACCCGAAAGTCTGACAGCCAGTTTTACCAAGGGGTATCGTATTACCCAGTATCTGGGTTGTGGAGGTCAGATAGGCAGTTGCTCCTTGTAAAATACTGATATTCAGCTGCATCCGGTTAGACTGGAAGCTGACCCAAACTTTAAGGCTAGTATTCCACCAGAGATGAACGAGGATGCGTAGCGAGGGATGTGTGTGAAACCAACCAATAACATCGCTTCATTTTTATAGCTGGAACTAAGTTAGCGTTGGTATTGGTTAGTTTTACACACATCCCTCGCTACGCATCCTCGCTCATCTCTGGTGGAAAACCAGCCTAAAAGGTTAGGTAGATGAGATGGTTTAATGTCCATAAGATAACATCGCGCATGTATTCCCCGAAAGGTTTGGTAGAGGTACACCCACATTTCACCAGTTCTGTTTAAGTCCGCTGTCAAGTTAACGCCCATAGTCGGGATAACATTTAAATCCCAAGGGGACAAGACTATCAGGCCTCACTAGTTAGGTCCCTTGGGTCTCATCATAAGATAAAATAAATCCATGGTGAAAAAATCTTAACACTGACTCATTAGATGATATGAATTAAAAACTGGCCAAGTGCGAGTCGGACTCGCACACGAAGGGTTCCGTACCACAAGGCAAAAACACCGAAAAAACACGTTTGTTGTATGGGAGCCCTCTTAAATATTTATTTAATTCCGTTTTTAGTATTTGTTGTTATAGCGGCAACATAAATACATCATCTGTGAATTTTCAACTGTCTAACTATCACGGTTCATGAGATACTGCCTGGTGACAGACGGCCATCGGAGTCTTAGTAATAGGGTCCCGTTTTACCCTTTGCGTACGGAACCCTAAAAACGGTGAAAGTTTTAAGTCTATCTTTTTGTAATTGTAAAGGAGGTAGGAGTAGGACCTCTTTGGTCAGTTCTCATAAAAATTACCGACATAATTGACGTTCGACAACCATCTTGGTTCAAAATCAAAATTAACCATATACTTACTACAACTCAATATTAGAATTCTTGATACCCTGGCCATTGCTCAAGGTCGTAGCATCTTCCATAATATGGTCCAGCGTGTCATCGCCCATGGAATTGAAAGGGACAGTGATAAGTCCGTCCCTGTCTAACAAATAAGCGGCTACGACTGGCGTCTCGAAATTGTGGGACCATACGAGATCTCCGGTCTTGCGGTCGAAGGACATCACCCGGCCGTTCGATGTCGATGTGAAATGGATTATGCCTGTAGAAAATATTTGATGGTTATTTATGAAAAAAATATTTCAATGTTATTAAAAATATCTAAATAAAGACTTCCAGACCGAATTTCGGCCATGGCGACTAATCTTAGCGGAGACCAGCCTTCGGCGCGGTAGTGTGTGCGCAGACGCAAGTGCACTCTCTCTTCCCTCAGTCTCATTGTACGATGGGACGGCAATCCGACACGACTGGAGAGAGATCAAGCGCAGGACAAATGGCTTAACATGCTTTCCGAGGCACGACAAATCACACTGCCAACTTCCATGTTGCTTAAATTCGCAATGGAAAAACCCAATAACAATTTGCCCAACCCAGAAATCGAACCCAGGACCCCACGCTCAGCAGTCGCACTTGCGACCTCGAGACCAATGGGGCAGATAATAAATACCTACAAAGTAGATGTTAAATAGAAGTAAGCTTGAACGAGATATTTGTTTACAAAAGTAAACATGACAGGTGTATCGTAAGTATGTCTCCCACGAGTGGCTCTACACTTTCGGATAGTTCAGAGTCTGAACTAAGATATTTCCGTGTTTTTATGCAGGATTGTATAACAAATCAAAATCAGTTTACACTATTCAAACCTACATATAGGTTTGAATAGTGTAAACTGCACTTCAATATAGGTTGTTTAAAAAATAATTGTGATAATACCACTAATACCTATTATGGTCCGACTGCAGGGCAAACGCTTCTAACACAGAGAAGGCTAGGTTGGCGATTTCAGACTGACTTTTGGATGGTTATTTATGAAAGGTTAATTTCAATATTATTAAAATTACAAAGTGCATGTTAAATTGAAACAAACTTGAACGAAATTATTGTTATCGTATCACAACAATAACATTAGCAGGTGCAGTGTCTATCTCACGAAAACAACTCTACTTTGAATGAACAGTACTTTCAGTCAAGGCTCAGTCTAATTAAGGTTATTGCCACAAGCACTTTTCTATAAGAGATTGGTTCTTATGGTACAAATCTAACTTGGAAAGATGTATTATTCATATTTTGATCAAGATACAACCTGACACTGACCTGCAATATGCAGAAAACGTAAGAAAATTTGAATTTCGCGATTTACCACTACCCATTCACTTTAAAAGACTTATTCTATGTATAAAAGTTTCGTGGAATGCGCCCTAAGTATAATTAGTGTTACCGAGGTTCAATACGGGGTGTTTAAAAAATAAAGTATAATAATCTTACCATAATCATTCAGCATCTCTTTCCCCATAGCCAGAGACGTATAATCAAAGAACGTCACATTCCACTTATGATTCTGATTCTTAGAATCATGCATCAGTATATTGTACTCGGTTCTCGCTACATAGATCCCTCTCTTCTTGTCCTGCGAGCATGTATTGTCATCGGAGTTCTTGAAAATCTTTGATTTGTCGAAACCTACAACACAAGGAGAAATGTAAACTTGGCATAATGAAACAACAACTGCGGCATTGCAATGCGAAGAATTCTTTTCAAATAGAAAAGGTTTATTGTTGAATGGTTTGTTTGTACACACGAAGGCATACCTACTCAAACTTTTCATTTCTGTATAAGGTGGTGGCAGGGACAACGACGCGCAACATGTAACCATGGATTCAGTAAGTAGGTACAGTAAGTTCATGATTCTGAACCCCACTGCGTTGAAAATTTGGGTAGGTTATTAAAATCGCTATATTTGAGTTTTATTATTTTTTTTATTGTGTTAATCATTTACATTCTACTCTGTAGGTAATTAAGTGACTATTAATTTTATTATTTTCCTCTTTTGACATTATATTTCTTTATTAAACGACTATTAATTTTATTATTGTAAGAAATGAGTTAAGTATTGTTATTTTTTATTATCACTAAGTATTTAATAATTATTAATCTAATTGTATGTTATTTTATAATTTATGACTTTCTACACAATGTATTTTGTTAAGAAATAAATGAGATGACTTAAAAAAACTGGCCAAGTGCGAGTCGGACTCGCACACGAAGGGTGTACCACAAGGCAAAAACGTCGAAAAAACACGTTTGTTGTATCGGAGACCCCCTTAAATATTTATTTTATATTTAGAACTTATTTGTTGTTATAGCGGCAACAGAAAAACAGAAGTCTAGCTATCGCGGTTCTTGAGATACAGCCTGTTGACAGACAGACAGACGGACGGACGGACTGACGGACGGACAGACAGCGAAGTCTTAGTAATAGGGTCCCGTTTTTACCCTTTGGGTACGGAACCCTAAAAAGAAATTCTTATCATACATTTTGACCGCGTAGACCTTGCACTTTTCTATGAACACCAGTTTTTTTTTTCAAATGTCTACGCTAGGCTATGCTTTCTACGTCTAGAATCATGTACAAATCTTAGTAATAGGGTCCCGTTTTTACCCTTTGGGTACGGAACCCTAAAAACGTATAAAAAGTCGAAGAGCAAAACGTATAGAAAGTATTTTGATTTAAAAATAAATTGATTGAAAATCTAACCAGTTTGCATGATCATGCTACACAACTTTTTCTTGTGCGTCAAAAGATTCGGGAAATATATGTATGCCTTATTTTATCTCATGCGGTGCGGGTTGCCCACTGTGACGTACCGCATCGCTCGCTCGCCCGCTGTTTCCTTTTTCCCGTCTTCTAAGGGTCATTGCGTGATGTTAAGTAACCTATAACTATCCTCAAGAATATGGGCTATCAAATGCAAAACGAACTTTTCTCAAATCCGACTGGTAGTTCCAGAGATTAGCGCGTTCAAATTAACAAACAAAAAACTGGCCAAGTGCGAGTCGGACTCGCACACGAAGGGTTCCGTACCACAAGGCAAAAACGCCGAAAAAAACACGTTTGTTGTATGGGAGCCCCCCTTAAAAATACATCATCTGTGAAAATTTCAACTGTCTAGCTACCGCGGTTCTTGAGATACAGCCTGGTGACAGACAGACGGACGGACAGCGAAGTCTTAGTAATAGGGTTCCGTTTTTACCCTTTGGGTACGGAACCCTAAAAACAAACGAACTCTTTAGCTTTAATAAATAAAAAGAATAATCTAAAAATTAGCGTCGTTTCTTGCAATAAGGCCGCTATTCCATTATAATTTTATCGTCATAGAAAAGTTACCTCTTCTATGATAACTATGATATGAGTAATTTATATAATATTTAGTTTTAGATACGATATGAATCATCGGCTGGTGAACTATACAAAAACTTTACTGTCGATGTTCTGTCATAACTACTAATATAGTGGAGGTAACTCCTATGTAAGTAACCAAGCCTTAAAATCAGTGAAATACGTAACACTGTTTTAATGCCACGTTGATATAATTATGGTCACATAATACATTTGGCAGTGTTTGTTATTAATTACAAAGAGCAGTGTACGATAACAGAGCCCCTAGAGTCTATTGTCGTCTTCTCCCAACTATTATTTCTACCAGAACACAGACTAAGAAGACAAGTGTACCAGAATGACGGTTAAAGATCGAACGGTATTTATCGAATAAAATCTGGGGGTCTACTCCGAAACGGTTAACCACTGTATCGGCCGAATATTCGGTCATTTTCTGATTCGAATATTGTTGTCCTACTACGAATTAAAAAAAAAAGGGTTAAGGGTTCCTGGAAGGATTTGGGGGAGGCCTTTGCCCAGCAGTGGGACAGCATAGGCTAGCAAAAAAAAAAAAAAAAAGGGTTCTAAAAAGGTTCGGATTGGCACAGTTTGGTCGGGACCAATAGTCAATATAGGAAAGTAATGGTAGTAGAAAATGACCGAACATTCGGCCGATACAGTGGTTCACCGCTTCGGAGTAGACCCCCTGAACATCAGACTGATGATAGCGAATATTCGAAAGTGCTCGTCGCATTTCAGCAAAAAGTTATGTTCCATTTAACTATGTCACTGGCTGGCTTTCGAACGTTCAAATGTCGAACCATCCGTTAATTGTTCATGACTACTATTTTCACAGTTCGTTAACTTGCAACACCGTTTTTTCCAGATCAACGCGTTTAGAACAATGCCTTGTGAAAAGTCCTTTTGGTCTTAATTATAATTTCCTTTCATTCACAAATGCCCACATGCTTTATCAGTTTCCAATCCTATATCGAATGACAGCAGTTGTATCTACATATATGTAGGTACGTCATTATGAGTATGGGTCATGTGTCCATGTCCATACCGTAGATAATTGCCGTACGTCGATAAGCCTACACGTAGCTATGCTGTTCTAATCTATAACATCGTAGCATTATAACTATGTTTGCTCATTACGGAAATATGGACGAGGTCAATTTGATGGAAGTAATTTTTTATTATTTTGTAAAATATTTAAAACTTAAATGACTATACATATACAATGCAATTCTGCCATAAACAAAGGTGCATAAGAGTAGACAGCGGACGTAACGAACTAGACAGACGTGACCTTTCTTCATCCTATCTGGCCATCACTAGCGGCAAATCGGCACTTTCAATCAAAATCTGAATCATTTTGAAGGATATTACTAATCCATTGCTTCATATGTTTGAAAAATTTGTCTGCTCAACAACGGAATAACGCAATGAATGTAGTTGCACTGTCAAAATGAAAGCCATTACTACTATTAGTGTGTTACGCAACTATCCCGCAGTTCGGGATTCAGAGTGTAAGTTTTCACCCATCACCAACACACTAGCAGTTACTACTACTATGAGCTCGCTCTACATGGAGCTCCTAAGACTATTCTAGAAACCGTAAAAATAAATATAATACTTCAAACATACCTGAAACATGTTCTCTAGACCCAGTCAAGGGATCCAACATGAACCATGTATCACTCTTCTTCCCAGTGTAAAGAATACCGTCAGTTGACCTACACGGCGCGTTGGCGACCAACTCCGGTATGGTGAAGGGCAGCTTCTTCAGCATCTGCTGGTCGCCTCGGGGTCCGTACATGTAGAGGGTGCCATGCCGAGGGTCTGGGAGGAACTGAGGCATCAGATCCGCCTGCTGGTTTGGGACTTTTACTACCGGTTCTAAAGAAAGACAAAAGATTAAAATGGGCGTCACACCTGTAATTGGTAAAGGGTAATTGGTAATCTTAGTTTAATTATAGGTAGATTAGATTATAAATATATTATTTGTGTCTTTTCCCTTATTTATTTTTTTCTTTTTTTCTATTTTTAGGGATGAAACGCATGTGACTAAAAGAGTGATGAATATACATGTTGATGGATGGAGAGGGAGAGGAAGGCCGAAGAAAAGATGGATGGATTGTGTGAGGAATGATATGAAAGAGAAGGGAGTGAATGATAGCGTGACGGTTGACAGGGGAGAATGGAAGAAGAAAACGTGTTGCGCCGACCCCAAGTAACATGGGATAAGGGCAGGAAGATGATGATTTGTGTCTTTTCCCGAAATGTGGCTATCCTTTGCATTTAGACATTCCGAGTATCGAATCAAGGACTTCACAATTAGCTACTATAGTATTAAGTCACGACGATTGAGTCATTACTATGACTTTGATTCGAAGTTTTAAGAGTAGAAAGTTATAATGAAGAAAACATAAACAGTGATTCAGAGTTGTTGCCATAAGACGGTTTGGATTGCTTCGTTGACTCAATACAGAGATTTTATACGAACCTACGTAAATACTTATTAATATGTCGTAACTTGGAATAGACATTCTAGGATTTATATACTTACAACCTTTTTTGTTCGTGTCACATCTACCTATTTAAAAGATGCAGTATGACAATATGAAACACCTAGTTTTGTCGATACTTACGACTAGTTACCACGCCAAGTAAACAAGTTCGAGGCGAGATCATAGGTAATGAGAAATCTACAGCATGCAGTCAGATAGTCATCCTCGATCAGAAATAAGGGACACGTAGGTATATGGATAGATCGTCTCAGGGGCGCCGACTCCTTGGGAGCTTGGGGACTACAGCAACCACGAGAGGTAAATAGTGGGTGCAATTCCTATTCATATAGGTATGAATAGTCAAAAAAAAAACTTAACATCTCAACGCCCTACTAAAGCCTTAATAAGGCCATCCTGCAAACACAAATGCTGAATAGCAATCGAAACATTTAAACAAATTCAATAATGCAATATTATGTACAAATCTTTAAAAAATATATTTATTTGTTTATTTTAAAAAGGTTTAAATAGTTTTAATTTTTTTTTCTACTTTTTTTCTATAATCGTAATGTTATTGTCCTATAATCGCAGCAAGATACTTTATTTAATACACAATTAAATATTACTCTACTAACTTGAAACATATCACTAAACTGATTGCACCTCACTAATTAAACTATAAATAAAGTAATAATGAAGGTACCATTCACTCTATATAGTTCCACACAAGTCTATGTAATCCAACATACGCATGCACATAAAAGTGATAATTACTTCTGCCGCAGTAAGCGAAAAGGACGAATATCGGCCGAAAATGTAAAGAAAAATAAACCTTACTAAACAAAAAAGGGGCATCTATTAAGGCTCATTTTTCTTCATTCCTTTTCTTCACATGCGCCCCTTTTACTTACGGCAGCAGACTTACTGTCCACAAATATTTAATTATTTACTGATAACTTGTTTAATCTATGCATGTGTGGCACGCACATTGTGATAACATTTATTATCTGTGACCTACTAATACATAATCGAACTTTTTAATCTATCTAATCTCCAACCAAGCAACTGTCATACACTCACAGTAATTGTACAAATTATAATAATCTTTATGTGTAGATTAAATTATGAGTAAGTATAGATGATGGATGTTAATTTATTTATAACACAATTGATTTTGTTACATATTTTTTACGAAATAGGTTTGAATTTCAGAAAACTGTGTCACATGTTTTGTAAAAATAAGTATTTACACAATTTCTGCCACAACTTAAAATATCTCAGTGAATGACTAGATTTTTAGTTCCTTTGAATTTTATAAATTACAACCACCTTCAAATTGCTTTTTCTTCCAAGGCTTAGATCGACGTTAAACACATTTCCATGACAACTAAGAAAATGCATTCTTAGCTGTTTTAAACTAAGCTAACATGAAGGGAGGGAGAGCTGGTATAAATATAATAATGTTTTCGAATTAGTTTATGATGTTACACAAAAATAGATCAATTATGGAGACTACCCCATTTTATCAAGAAATAAAGTACCAACTACTTAGTGTATTAAAAAATATTATATTAGAAAACCCATAAACACCGAGTGATAATTACTTCGACTGATTACATCAATATAGTGATAACATATTTAATGGAAAATACACATGTATTTGAGTGAACAGAACTTTCAATTTATTAATATTCTTAGAAACATAATAATGTAGACCACCCATTGTATATTTTATATATAGTAGTGTTTGATGTATTTTTTATGTTATGTATTTTTGTGGTGTACAATAGAGTAATATAAATAAATAAAAGTTCTCTCACTAAAATTCCAGTTTCAATTTCATCCTAAGTTTAGGAATTTATGTATTATGTCAATTTGTTCTTAACACGGAAATAATAAAATTTAAATCTTAGATTAATCTATAAAGGAAATATTATTGAATAACTTGTATTTATATTTTATATTAATCCTTTTATCAAGGCATCGGAAAATTAGATTTTAGAAAACAGAATTTTGGGGGATATTAGTCATTGTTTACTGTAATGTGGATTTTTTTTGTTATCTTTTAATCAACAGACTAAGTAATGTTTTGTCGTAGATTAACGCTATTTATGTGAAATTAACTGTAATATTGGTTACAGTTAGTTAAAAAACAAACAAAAAAACACAAAAAAAAGAACAGTAATCATGTTTTTTTTTAACTGATCAAGGCCATCATGGCACAATAATGGCCCATTACAATAGAAAAATCAATTGTGCCTCATTAGTCATTAGTGATGATTAAGCTGTTATACAGAAATTTAACCACAATTTACTTTCAATATCTGATAAAAATCTGATGCAACAAATACTGATAACAGAAAATAATATGATGAATAAAAACATGCAATGTATTAGTATAAAATGAAATCTGAATTTTACAAATGGTTGAATATGAATTGAAATAAATGGTTGAGTCGGCGGAATAGAAATGGTTAAATATCAATCAATCAATCATATTGAATCACTTTAGCTGAACCATAATAAAATTACTTAAACATTATGTTAACCCACATAATAATAGTCATTGCTTTTAATGACTTATTGAAGGAAATAAAGCAATGAATTCTACAAACCTACTAGTAATAAACAATTAAGTGCTTTCTACAAATTGTAACATCACTCGCTTTATATTCTGTTATTACAGAACACAAGCTTTAAATCGAATGAATTTATTAATAAATAAAGGAAACAATAGTTATCACTCACCATCTTTTAGTTTCCATATAATATTGCCCGCCAGAGGCTCGACGGCAACCATGCCGCCTCCTAACGTGGCAAACAACAGAGGCCGGTCATCAAAAGCACGAGACAACTCCGTACTTTCCTACAACAACAATAACACCGCTCAACACACAACTAAATAACATTGTATTTACATATTTCATAGCTCTATCAATAATAAATGCGGCGCAATCGGTGGAATCTCACCTTCCCACCACTGTCCACAACAGAACCTACGCCGTACGAACCAAACAAGAACAATATCACAAATAAGTACTTCATGTTTGTCACTAAACTCAATGCACTTTATATTTAATCGTAAGTGTAATTTCCATTATTTTTGATGTAACAAACGCAAATAACCAAAACACTACAAAGAATCCTCGTCGCGAATGTTATTTTTGACAGAAGGTCGACTGACTCACAGATTATACTGAATCATTTTAGAGTTGTGCTTAGTCGATTAAAATTCATTGAACGTGACAGCACGTTATGAATATTGATAACAGGGACCTTAGTCGAGTATTCCACTATAATGCGCTCTTTAACCGACTTAAAAAAACAAGGAGATTATGCATTTTTTTGGGTGTCGTGTCGTGGCCAAATGGCAAAAAAGGGGCCACCATCAGGGTGGCCCCTTTTTTGCCATTTGGTTGATTGTAACATGTCCATTTGTGTCCCGCCTGTCCGCGTCCGTCCACCCTGATGAAATGAGACACAACTATTTTACTCGGAGACTGTTCGGACACTTTGTGTCGGACACTTTATGGATGAAAACTGGAAAGAAGGTGTATTCTATGCACCACTAAACAATGGTGTAGTGAAATGACAAAAATCAATATGTTATCAATAAATAATCACCTCATGTAACTGAGCAATGACAAAAAATGCAATGCATCTACGCGTGTGGGTTATCATTAGAAGATTCACACACATTAGCGGATGCGGATGCAGATGCGGATTTTAAGAGGCTCACATCCGCGGATGCGAATGCGGATGCGTATCTGTACAAAATACTTGTACTCGATACACATTTTACAAAGTATTTTCGAACCCATAGGTTTGTGTAAAATGTCGTATTTCAACGTTGCATTCGTTATTTCACGAAAAATCGCGATTGAAAGTTGCCAACTGTTGACATAATATCGTGACTGTACCTACATGTATGCGATGACACTTTTTAACAAAAAGCAAAATAAAAAAGTAATAAACTTGTGATTGACTATTTACGACAAAACAACAAACGTGCGCGTCAGATCTTGTCACAACCCAAATAATAGCGAGGCGCGTCACCGTCACCGATTCACCGAAGTCAAAAACAAAATATTGGTCCATCAGCACCCGCGGTCGACACGCGCCATTCGCCGGGTCCGCCTCTTTCTTTCTTGTCACGACCTGCTACACATCCGCATCTGCATCAGCTCCGCATCGATTTATGCGGATGCGGATGCAGATGTCTAAATCGATGCGGATTTTCCGCATATGCGGATGCGGATGCGAATATTCGCAACATCCCTGGTTATTATATTATTAAAAAGATTATGATGTTTATAGGTGACTTTTTTTCTCAATCAGTAGTTTTTGAGAAATAGGATATTTTCGTTTACAACTGCAGTAATAACTTTGTTTTTCATAGTATTTCTTGAAAATACTACAAACTTATTTTGTCATTTAAAATACGGATCTTTCTGTTCAAAAGTTTTGTCAGGTATGTACGTACAGACGCCAGCACATCAAGTTACTACAAACTGTCAGATTTCTTTAATAGATTTTCGACTTTATTGCTAAAACATAAGGTTCAAGGTTGATTGGGAAAATCTGACAGTTTCGGGTAGGTTGACCTGCTGGCGTCCGTACATTTGATCTAGTTTCAGTTGGTGGCCCTTGGGCCAGACTTAAATCGCGTCTTTAAAATAATAGAATCGACTAAACTTGATTCGATTACAGTAACTAGAAATGACCACTATGACATTTAAAATTTGACAACTTGACAGTTGTTGACTGACAAGAAAATCTTATTTTTGATTCAACGAGTGGAGCAACTTTTAATAAAATTAAATAAGGGAAATAGACTCGGAAGTTAATTTATTATATTTATAATAGGAGTTAGTTGTGACTAATGTGATTAAAACAATGGTTCTATATAAATAATTGTTATCTTTATTTTGATAAAATGGAGATCTCTGGAGTGGGTATGTGTCGAATTTATTTGCAAACAGCTTTAATTAAATAATTTTAGCATACGGTTGTTTTCACGGAATAGGAAACTAGTTTACTTAAATCAACAGTATACGTCAGTGTCCGCGAGGACCGGTTGTTTATCAGCTTCTAGATTAATGTACAGGTTTCAGTATTGGATGTTGGTCCTCTGACAACAAAGACGATAACACAAACAATCAGGCACAAATTGATCGCCACTTCGCCGCACCAATCGTGTTTCATTACAGTTCTTAGCTTTTTGCGTTCTTGTCTTTGTGTTTTATTTTTAGTGTGTTCTAAACAATATTCATTTAGTTAGGTTGATTAAAGAATGGGTAAATGAAAATAATAAAAATGTGATGTTTTGCTATGTGCTAGTGGTGTAACAGTGTTTATATTTTCAGGGAAATCACCAAATTCATCCCTATCCTTCAGGTACAATGCTAATAATGAGGAGTTAGAGGAGTTGTTCCATGTGTGTGAAGATGACCCCCCTACCCCACAGTGTGAACCTCCTAGCACACCTGTGGAGAGTGCAAGCCCTAAACGAGGAGAGAGGTCATCCTCCATCATAGATAAATATTTTAAATCAATTCGTTCCGAAAAGGTTTTGGAAAAGCTTGAGGATGCCAAACCTATTGAAAGTAAACCAGAAGAAGCGAAGGCTTCTCTACCTAAGGAAGTGACATGTTCTCCAATGAAGGAATACTTGAACCGCTTGGGCAAGCGGAGTACGCCTGACGTGACTCCTGATGTGAAGGAGGGCAAGGAGAGCAATGAAACATGGAAGATATTCCATGATTTCAAGTTTAAAATTGCTCAAGCAGTTGAAGATATGAAAACTCGTTCAGTTGAAGGTAAGATAGAAGCAATTTATTTTTCACTATAAATTTTTGTAGCACAAACACAAATTCATCACAAATACAAAAACATTGAAATTGTCTTACTTTGTAAGTTCTTTATGTTGGTATCATTAAAATAATAGATAACCATTTTGTAATGGAGTTATGTAATAAAGTTTAATATGTGTGAACAGATGTTATATGACATTTCTCATTGTTCTTATTATTGCAAAATTAAGGTTACTCAAAGTCAGAGTAGTTTATTCACACATCTTTTTTTTATCTTTTTAAAAAAAACGTTGCCCCACACTAGGAATTTCTCCTGTATCGTGGGTGCGTTTACAAACATTTAAACTCACATACACAAACAGCCAGACCCGGAACAACTACTTGTAGGTCATACAAATATTTGTTCCATGCGGGAATCGAACCCGCGACAAGCAGCGCAGCAGTCACTCGCTTAACCACTGCGCCAACCGTGCCGTCACATGGATATAATATTCTGTATCATTTACCATTTATAATGAGATTGTTTAATAATGAATGGATTCTAGTAATTTAAATATTTAAGTACTTAATATCATTTAAGTTTATCTTTCCCATCATCATCAGCCTACAGCAGTCCACTGCTGGACATAGGCCTCTCCTATTGCATGCCATTTGACTTGATACTTGGCAACCCTTATCCAGCCAGATCAAATCTTTCCCATTAAATATGAATCAGTTCATTTGTAAATATTCATTATAATTATTAACAATGATATTACAAGTGTAAAAAGGTAACTATTATTAATTATCTGAGAGCACTTAGTGACAGGGACTATATTAAAACATGTTTAATAAAATTTAAGGACACCAATTACTTTGAACAAACAAAGGCAGGGAGTTATCATAGACTTATCCTACTAATATTATAAACGCGAAACTTTGTAAGGATGGATGGATGTTTGTTGCTCTTTTACGCAAAAACTACTGAACTGATTTTGATGAAATTTTACAGTAATAATATAGCTTATACATTAGTATAACACATAAATGTAGGATACTTTTTATCCCGATATTCCCGCGGGTGTTGATACACTTATGCGGGTGGAATCACATATAATTTTGCATACTTCTAAAGTACTAAAACTCACAATGGTTAGTCATTGGGTGGCATCCTATGCATATGACAAAATGAAGAAAATTTTATCTTTGTTTCAGAGTTTAAAAAGTATTAAGAATGTTCCATTAATATTTCTAATGCAATATAATTTGATCTCTACTGTCTTCATATTTGTAGTTCATAATTCCAAAGCATACATATTACACAGTAATTGGTATTTTATAACTGTCTGCTCTTTCAAAGTAGGTGCAAGGTCATAATAGAATCTAAGTATTTCTATTTCACAATGTAGGTTACACACACATGTTTTATCTGAAGACCACAATAATTAATTACTCATTATGTACATTGTACTGTACTATGTAGTGTAATTGAATTTTGTATTTATCTATACGAGACCATGCATAATCAGCTTATAATGTTCCCACTTCTGGGACTCAGGCCTCCTCTCTTTGAGGGGAAGTGGGCTGTAATCTACCACGCGGGGCCAACGCAAGTTGTCACATGTCTTTGAATTTTTTATTCTAGGACATGCCGGTTTCCTCACTAGGTTTTAGCATCTACTAGCTCTAGCATTGGTGATAAAATTATTTACACAGAGTCGTGGCCCAGTGGTAACGGCCCCGACTTACGTGTTGTAGGTCGTGGGTTTGAACCCAGACACGCACTACACAAGACCATCCGTCTGTTCGAAAGTTTTATTTTTATTATATCTTGTTAATGAAAATAAGAATAAATAAAACTTCTTCACCCCAATTACAATTTTTTTTTATGAGTAAAGACTTTTTAATTGAAGAAACTAGAGGTGTTATTCATTGATACAGAAATGATAAGTAAAAAAATAGGCCAAGTGTGAGTCGGACTCGCACACGCAGGGTTCCGTACCACAAGGCAAAAACACCGGAAAAAAAACACGTTGGTTGTATGGGAGCCCCCCCTAAATATATATTTTATTTTAATTTTATTATTTATTATTGAAGTAAAAATACAACTGAGTATTTTGTGAATATTTCAAGTGCCTACCTGTTGCCATTATTGATATCGAGCAAAAAAGGGCAAAAAAAATCGCGTTTGTTGTATGGGAGCCTCCTTAAATATTTATTTTATTTTGTTTTTAGTATTTTTTGTTATAGCGGCAACAGACATACATAATTTGTGAAAATTTCAACTGTTTAGCTATCGCGGTTCTTGAGATACAGCCTGGTGACAGACAGACGGACGGACAGACAGCGAAGTCTTAGTAATAGGGTTCCGTTTTTACCCTTTGGGTACGGAACCCTAAAAAAGTAACATAGTTGCTGATTTTTACCTCACTCATTGGAAACCTAATAAAAAATGTTATTCGAAACAAAACCGTTTAATAATAAAATACCTACCTAATAATATTTCCTTCCTTAAATCAGATACAAAGGAAAAATCAATCCCAAGAGAAAATTCCACATCAGATTCAGAAGAAAATTCAGCTATCAAGGACTTGGATCAGCAGAGTGTGGGAGATACTGACAACCAGGTAAGTTGTCCCAACACCCTGTACACATTGGTCTGCTAACATCGTCCAACTTCTAAGGGTCAGTTCACACCGAGACGCGACGCGCAGTTTTTAATATAGAAATAGTTCTATCTTGAAAACTGCGCGTCGCGTCGCGTCGCGTCTCGGTGTGAACTGACCCTAAGGAATCACATTTAATCTTAACTAGAATACAAAGGGTCTATCATACGCCTCTTATCGTGCATTTGGAGCAGTTAGCCGACCGACGACGTGTAAAATACTACAGTGTATTCTTTCTTACATGTTTTATTTGGTAAACAAAAACGGGTCGAAATCAGGGAGTTTCCGCAGCAATCACACACATTATGGATTGTTCCAAAAGTATTTATCTTATTATTTATGTACACACAGTTCAGTATCTGCTAAAAGTGTAAACAAATCCTGTTCAGGCAAAATTCTTACGCAATCGCTCACTAAAAATAATCAGTTATACGCCACATTTTCCAGCAATAATTTGCAGGGCCATCATGGCCAGAGATCGCACAAGACAGGGAGGTTTGGAAGGAAAAAGGGGAGGCCTTTGCCCAGCAGTGGGACACAAAATAGGCTAACAAAAAAAAAGATTTTTAATTAAATAACACATTATGAAATTGTAGTTGACAAAACATAGACGAAAGTCAAATGAATAACATATTTAGGATGATTTAAAATTCGTATTTTGGGTTTAAGTATTGAAATAATCAAATCAAAGCACTCAACAAAGTGACAGAAATTGGCATTCACGGGTACGTTTTCTGATCCATTTGTTTACATTTTCATCAGATTCTTTTGGAACAAACTATAGGTAACGTTTGAATGACATTAAAAACAGTTTCGAATTAAATATTCATTCAAATACATTATTTTTTCTCAAAATCTAAATTCCAATACGCCATGTTTGTTTACAAAACAAGCAAAGAAAAATACACTATACATTCACTAATCATTACACTGTGACAAGTACTTACTATCTAAAGTATTGTATTGATGACACTACCATAGCCCACCTCGATCGACGCTGAAGAACATGTAAGTGATAAGAAGTTACCTGCATTCAAGCATTGTCAGTGTCTATGTATTGTTTAGGTATCTAATATGGATAATTACATTTTTCCCTAAGGGCTGGCGCAGTTCGGGCGAAGCTCAGCGCTGTTTTCACTGCCAAACAAAAATCAACATTGGTTTCCTTAAAATAAAGTCGAAAATAAATAACCGTGAACCTCTGTTCACAATGTTCACATTGATGCTGTCTAGGATTAATGGAAGATTATTTATTTTCAACTTTATTTCAACATTTGCAAGATTGATATTTGTTTGACAGGAAAAACCGCGCTTTACTGCGCTTTGCCAGGCCTGCCGCGCCGGCCCTAAGTGTGCACTGCATCCAGCGCATTGTTCTTATATGAATGCTATTGCTAAAAATATTTATGCTAAGTATGTCCGTTTATGGCCTATGATTGGCTTATCATGTGGTGCTTATGAAATAAAGTTTGAAATATTTAAAATGTATGGTATTTTTGTGTGATGCTATGACCAATTAATTTTTATACAATAATATACTCGATACATGTATGAATTGCACTCTATATTTACATAACATATCCGCCTCGCTTCGCCCCTCATTGCTCAGGATATTATAATAATCTGTTAACAAAGATCACACTTGCAACACCTATACTATTTACATAAACTCATCTCGCGCACTGTTTGTCTCAAGTATGGCTAAACTTCAGAACGATTATTGCCCACATACCTAACTAAAGTTGCATTTCACGATCTCTGATCCTTCAGTGCAATTTGAACCTTATGCTAAAACCGTAGAAGCTACAATTCTGTCATCGTGAAATGCAACAGTTGTATGACTGACGTGTTTATTTGTTTATGAGTCATATTCTTTCTACTAGGTATCTTCCCTGGACAGCAGTATACAAAACTTATCTGAAATGACGCAACCGCTGACGGCTAAGGCCACTGAGCGAGACCCAAGTCTTCCTGTAGATAACAAGAACTATTCGGATTCCAGTGATGATACACACAAGAATTTAAGTAAGTGTGAATTGGGCTTGTTACTAACCAATTAAGGGGGAAGCGCTAAGGTAGCCCGCGAAATTCAAATTTTCAAACGTTTTTTGTAATTTGCTGGTCAGTATTAAATTGTACGTTGATTAAAATATGATTCGCGGCCGTAACAAATATGTATTTACAGAATTATAATCATTAGGATCAGTAATACTGCATGTCGATTATTATTTACAATCATTTACCAAATAGTTTGCAAGACTTACCGCTGACAATGTTTAAAAAAATACTTTTCAAACTATTACTATCTAAAAGATATTATACCATTAAGGACTATTTAGAAGACAAGTCAATAGAACCTGTAATTTGTAAGCTAGATTAATTGACATCGCTGATTGTGACATTTGCACGCCATGTTATGGCAGGATATGCTGAAACAAATTCACTGTAGTACCCTATGTGCCCTATGTGCCTCAAAGAGATGTCAGCATCGAGGAGGGGCCCCATAGGGCCGACGCCTGCCGGGCCAGCGGGATTGTCCGAAAGGGTTACCGCTGGCCCGGAACATAAAGGGCTAAGGAAGGAACACGGGTGGTTTTTAGTCAGTAAGAGTCTGACACTCCCTTCCGCTCCACCCAGAGCGGGAGGGGTCATTTGATGATTTCCCATCCGCAAAAAAAAAAAAAAAAATACCCTATGTACCATATTCTAGCAAATATTTTGATTTGATTTGTACAACTTAATACTGACCAGCAAATTGCAAAAAACGTAAAAAAAAAAATGAATTTCGCGGGCTACCCTGGCGCTTTCGCCTGCCATTATCGTAAGGACCAATTATACTGGAACATGTTCAACGTAGTAAAAGTCATAGATCAAGAAAGCAGGAAGCCCTCAATTTACATAAAGCATATTTTGAGTGTATTGTCCGTTTTATTTCGTCGGAAATTGCTAGGTTTTTACCCGACTGCGCGACGCAAAGGAGAGTAATGTGTTTATCGGCTTATGTATGTATGTATCTTTGCTACTTTTTTGGAAACTTTGAACTAAGGCATCTTAATTAATTTCACAAAGAATAGTAAATATGTATTCTCCATTTTGTACGTAACCATGTTTTTAGTCCACAATGACGCGGCTGAAGTAAGAAAAGACCTACTAAACGACAGCCAGATGGAGGTGGAATCAGGGGTCGAAGCTTTGGAAGATACCATAGATGGTTTTGGCGATATCCAAGACACTGACCCTCTGTGCGCTAGTGGAAAGCCTTTAGACACAGACCCTTTACCACCACCACCACCACCGCCCTGTGTGAACTTCAGCTCGCCCCCGAGCAAGAACAATATGAATAAAGACAACAAACTTCCCAGCAAACCGAACCATTTCTGCAGTTTCTCCATGTACTTCCTCACATTCCTAATATTTATAAGCTTCATCCTGTTTCCGAATTCAAATATTTGGAACGGTTTTGTGCTCGGTCTATGGTGCTTTTGTTTTACGAGCAGTTTGAAAAGCTGGGTGTTAGATACATATTTTAGTGATATTGAGCCGAAAACCTCGAGCTTGCTGCAACTGAAGCGAAGTTCCGCTATGCCAACTGCGTATACGATACCGTCTGTGAAAGAACATACGCCTATAAAGAAATACGAGGTTAGTAACACTTCAATCCTCTAATATATCGAATTTTATCGAATGTAGTTTTTTTTTTTATTAGCCTTCGCTGTCCCACTCCTGGACAAAGGCCTCCATCCTACGCTGTTCCCCTTTCAGTTTTGACGGAACCTATCCAGCTCGTCCGAGATCTAGGATTAAAACTTTTTATTATTTTAGGGTTGGATAAACCACTACAGATTTCCGGATTACGATCCGTACACGTACCACATCAGCAAAACAACAACAGCATTTATGAAACTCGAAGGTGAGTCACGTCATTCCATTTCACTTATCACTTCTTATAAAATCAATCCGCCTCGCTTTTTCCCAACTATGTTGGGGTCGGCTTCCAGTTTTACCGAATGAATACCAGTATTTAACATGTTGGACTGTATCTGATTTCTATAACTCAGTTACTGAGTATCACGGTACCCCTGGGTAAGACTGGTGGTCAGACCTTTGGGCTTCTGACTGTCTGTAACGACTGTCAAAAATCTACAAACATATTATTAGTGCTTTGTAAACAGTCATAAATAAACACTTATGAACTTTAAGAATGTTTGCAGATAACTCGGAAGTTTATAATCCTGTTATCTTTCTTTATCTCGTTCCTTCCTTATCATTGTAATTATCCCATTTTTTTTTTTTTAGGATGCAACCTAAGGATATCGTATACTTCGACTAAAATACCAAAGAGAGCATTATGGGATGAGAAATTAGATAAGGTGGCGTTCTACCAACATAGGCTGTACAATCTGACTGGAGCCAGGGTCACGTTGATGCCCACTGGATTAGTTAAAAGGAGGTAAGTAACGTGACTTTATTTATGCCCCACTTACTAGTGTCCAAAGTGCCCGTTCACCTGTCCCTGGGATGACTTAAAGGATGCCACTGACGCCCCAATGAACGTGGCCATACTGGGCTCAAACGATATTTAAAAAACATTCGTTGTAATGTACCATCGACACTAAAAGAAGACGAAGAATTTATAAACAGTTCTTTTTTGGGTGTTTTATCTTGATACGTGTTGGTCTTGTGACGTTATATTTGTTTTCGCATTTCTTGGCCAAGATAAGCGGTATTTTTAGGGTTCCGTATCTCAAAAGGAAAAATGGAACCCTTATAAGATCACTTCGTTGTTCGTCTGTCAAGACCCTTTTTCTCAGGAACGCGTGGAGTTCATCAAGTTGAAATTAATATCAAATACTTAGGGCTTCAATTCCTTGAAGCAGTGAAAAAAAACAAACTTCTAAGTCAACGCAATCAAAACATACAGGCGTTTATGATCCGTTTATGCCACATATTTTGACACTCACAAGAAAATTAAAACCTATAGGGCACTTCCCGTTGACTTAAAATCATGTTTGGCAAGAAGCAATGGCATGTAGCACAAGTAAAGGCAAAATCCGAAAACCGTAAATTTGTAGTTACATAGGTACCTACAAATTTTTACGGAACCCTCGGTGCGCGAGTCCGACTCGCACTTGACCGGTTTTTTTTTGTTACTGGCGGCTTTCGCCTACAGTGCGTAGCAGTAGCAGCTGCTGTATCTTTCTATAAAAAACGAGTGCGGTCGGGGAACCCCCGCCAGGATCGAAGTTCCCTACGCGATACTCGCACGCACACACTCCGACTCCGTCACACTCGTATATAATAGGAAGAGACAAAGAGAGAGAAAATGTGAATTCAATACGCGTTTTCAATACAGAGCCATCTAGTATGTTTTTAGAAGCTCTCATAAAGTTGTCGCCATTTTGGATTTTCATTTTGACCTTACTATCGGCTTAGCAACCTCGACAACCATCAAATATATTTCTCTAAAGTCGCATGGAGGGGGCATAACGTTTTTCGTTACGTGACGATTTCTTCGAGTCAACTCCTACCGCAAGAAATTCGTTCCTATATGCATAAATACTTTATAGAAATTTCCATAATAACGCCTTCCAGTCGCCTTGTGCTTTATTATCAAAACGTAATATAAATATTTGACTACATTACCTATAATAAATGTCACATTCGATCAGACTACATAAAAGTGGCACAGGAAGTATGCACATAATAAAATAAAAAAACCGGGCACGGAAGGTTTTAGTACGGAACCCTAACAACCACAAATTAATAAACACAAATTATTAATATCCACATTACTTCCTCTTAAATTACCAACATTTTAGTAATAGTCCGCCATCGATAAATGGTACAGACCTACATAAGTCTCTTTAAATGGTACCTACATAAGTCTCTTTAAAGTTGCTACTGACGCCTGACGACAGAAATAGGTGTGGCAGATAGTACTGCCACACCTATTTCTGTGAAAGCTCCCGGTGAGCTTATTCACAACAAGCTACTACAGTTGTTGCGTTTTAGCATGGCAACAGCAGCCATCCCTTTCCCTAATACTTATCCCTTCGTAAGAATCCGAAAAATAGACAATGTTTCGTTTCCCATTATATGAAAATGTTGAGGATCGTGATAGATATCGATTCAGGGCGTTAACGGACTTTATTTTCGCTTTTGAATTGAATGATGCTATAAATAGTAGGTGGGTCAACGAACGCTATTGCCAAGCTAAAATGCAACAACTATACTTTTTTTATTATTATAACTTTAGGACCCCCTAACGTCTCACTGCAGGGCAAAGGTCTTCCTTCCGTCTTATAATTTCTTTTCTCGGTATATTGAAATGAGAGAGATAGAAAGACGGAAGGGAGGCCTTTGCCCTGTCCTGGAAAATAACAGGCATATAATAATAATATTGCAATATCTGAGCAATCCTGGGCCTTCAACGTACCAGACCAGAATTAAGAAGTACTGCTACTTTTTTATAGACTTCATTTTGAGATAGTCCTCAGGCAATCAGTGAACAACGATAACATTCATAGAAAAAAAGACTTAGCAGTCACGTGCATAGCCCTACGTGAACTGATTCTATTTACTATTTATCGTTTCTAAACGATGTAGAAGTAGTGACGTATTCTAATATAAACTAATTTACTTACGTCTATAAAGGTCACTATCAAAGCGCTGATAAGCTGTTGGCGTAGAAGGGCCTCCGTCATGCGCGCAAGTGCAATTGACTAAAAATTGGGTTAATGAACGCGCAGCGTGGCGCTTGCGCTGTGACCATTATATTTATTTAGATCAAAGGTATATACAGGTACAGATACATGTTCAACCAAATGCGATAATTTTCATGTGTATACGGAATTAAATATTTAGATTTAAAAGTTTGTCCATGGAGTATCTTGGCCGTTATTCTCCGTAGGAAGCATCGACTTTCTGACTGACCGACTCCTTGACGATTCAAAAAGTGCCTGTAATTGGCTTGATTGAAATTAAAGCTTTGAGTTTGAGTTTTCGATCTCCGGACAAAGTGATGTTGAGTTTTACAATTTTCCAATAGGAATTTCTCAGTAGCAGCCCAAAATCTAAATTTGTGTCTAGCTGAGGGCAATAGGGCCTCGCCTCTTATCACTTGGGATGTAGGTATACTTACAGAACTGGTGGAATTCGGGTATAGGTACTTCAGACCTCAGCCTAAAGCCCGGTTTCCACCGCGAGCGGAACGGACCCATTATGAGCGTTTACGCCGTACGGCATTTCATACAAACTTTCAAGCCCTTGTTTTTCGAAATGAATGAACCGATTTTAATGAAACTTCAAACGCACAGGATACAAAGGTCTAAAAAGTTAGTAGAGAACATTTTCTAAAAATAGTGTTACAGCCAAATTAGACCGATTTTAAACTTTTCATAGAAACAGATTTCCAGTTATCTTTTTTAAAATACGACATTTCGAAAATGTTCTCTACTAACTTTTTAGATCTTTGTATCCTGCCGTATGAAGTTTCATTAAAATCGGTTCATTCATTTCGAAAAACAAGGGCTTGAAAGTTTGTATGAAATGCCGTACGGCGTAAACGCTCTTAATGACTTCGTTAAACTCGCAAATGCAAACTACATACTTGTATTTCCACCAACGGTAGAAGTACAAGTATGCAGTTTGCGTTACATGTATTTCCACTTGCGCATACTTGTATTTGCACCGTTGGTGGAAATACAAGTATGTAGTTTGCGTTTGCGAGTTTAACGAAGTCATTAATGGGTCCGTTCCGCTCGCGGTGGAAACCGGGCTTAATATAGGTCTATATTTCTACATTTTCATCCAAATATCGTAAATGTCATGTTAATATGCAATTCCAGTTATATTTACATTTAGAAGCATAACTGATGTTGCTATGTCAATAATGTAAATAGTATTGACTGGGCTATCTCCAAAAGCAATAATATTATGATGTTTAGCAGATACTTAATATATTAAACACTATCTATTCTAGATGGATTTGATTCTAAAGATTGATGGATTTGGTCTTGGTATATTTAATAAGACCTTTATTTTCAGGCTACCTTGGCCCATAGATAAATACCTTACAGACTAACATATATATTATATTATTATTATATTTTTTTTTTATTATTTTTTTTTTTATTTATTATTATTATATTTTATTATATTTGTTGCCTATCTGTAGGATTATTTTTAGACCCAAGGACAATACTATCGAACGACAGCGACAAGATGTTAACTCATAATCGTCAAGAAATCCGATTATTATCGATTTATCAACAAAACTTCACGCTAATTCGAGATTCATAATCAGCCTACAATGTTCCCACTGCTGGGACACAGGCCTCCTCTCTGTGAGAGGGAGTGGGCCATAATACACCACGCGGGCCCTGTGCGGGTTGGTGGACGTCACTGTCTTCGAATTTTTGGTTCTTGGACATGCCAGATTCCTCACGATGTTTTGTTTCTCCGTTTTTGAGAGCAGTGGCTATGAAATAATTGACACAAAGTAAAACGCCTGTCTGGGTTTGAACTCACGACCTACAACTCGTATGTCACGGCCGTATCCACTGGGCCACCACTGCTCTCAAAACGTCGAGATTATGCTGTAGTATAGTTAGTATGCAAATTATATTCAAAACATAAAACTACCTAAAATGAGAAAAAATATTTGTTTTTCAGTTTATATAAATTGATTATTTAGGAAATTATAAATAAATAAAATAACATAACATGACGCGTGCGTTCCCCGAAGGGCTAGGCAGAGCTGTACATAAATTGTTAGGATTAAAGGGGACACCAAAGTAAAGGTTCTAAGGATTTCAATAAGTAATACGTTTATTATCCTTTTATTTTTATATTGGAAGGTGTGTTTTAGGTACTAATATTATTTTAGCCTTGTGTGGTACCCCCATATTTCGCCAGTAAGTACCTACTGTTTAAATAAAATAAATATAAAATTATGTGAAGAATGTATTGTGTATGCTGCATTATATCACAAATTGACATAATTAAGCCATCCGTATAATTATAAAGTGGAGCAAGCCAAACAATTGTTTCGTTTAGTAACAAAGATTAGGTACCTACCTAAATATTATGTAAAACAGTAGTTCAATGTTACACAGTACATACGGATTTCCTGTTTTATGATAACATTTAGTTAGTAAAAATCATCATCATCTGCCTAACCTTTTCCGAACTATATTGGGGTTGGCTTCCAGTCTTACCAGATGCAGCTGAATACCAGAAAAATAAAAATATATTTATTAGTAAAAATATTGGACAAAAGTTCCTGTTGTTATGCAATGTTGAGTTAGAATTAATAAGATAAAACAAAATGACTCTGCTATGTTTGCGGTAGAATTATTGCGTTTATTGTACCTTTTCCACATTTTTTACTTGTAGGTCATCTACCTACCCTACTAAAAACGCTAATCGGTTATTTAGTTTACTTAATTATTGTATTTTCTCTCCAAGTGATTAATGTAATCTTTTGAGGAAATAAATGTCTTAAACCATAGGTAATAGTGGTTCAAATCAGTCGTTATGTCGATAGATAAATCTATTTACGCACGTTGTCGATTAAACTAATAGTAAGCCATGACTCATTAATAGAATTCTCCTCAATCTCGACTTGGTAATAGGTAATACGGGCTGGTGTCAGCAACTCATGCAAATTACGAATATGGTGGTTACCGGTGATGGCCCATATACATAAAAATACTGGCCGTTACACATTCGTAGATGTTGGATATAATATACAAATATTGTATGCAGTATCTTCATGGACTACACTTGACTAAATTTCTTGGAACATGCGATCAAAAATCCTTATCGCGTATTCGGACATTTTAATATATTGCGCCTATAAAAATCAAGTTTTCTTCGAAATAACGTCCCAGTGAGCCGAGAGTTGACATCTGGCTTGTGATGTATCATAAAAAAATCCCCGAATGCAACAGACCGTTTAATACTGAGTCAGAGTGCATATCAAAGATCACCTTTGTAATTATGAAGTGAAACAATAGATATGCGTTTCACACCATAAAAGTGTGTGACTAGTAGGGGAAAGGGGGGTAGCCCCGGCCAATTTTTTTGTTTTGTTATTGTTTCTATATTATCAAGAGAAATACAACGAAAACTACAAAAAAATAATCAACACTATATTTATTCGTATTAGAATATTGAAAATTTGAACAAAAATAATATCCAATCCTGATTAAACCTACTTCAATTAGTGGTCAAATTTTGGTAGCTTTTTAAAGTGGCGGGTAGCTCCGGCCACCCACGTAATTAGTGGCCAAATCGTTTTTTTGTGACACACACAAAACAGTTGTAGTACAAATCCGATAGATTTATATCTACACATGCCTCATGAGCCCAGTCTTCACATGTTTTGCATTGGATCCAGTCCTCATCGAATGTTTCACCACAAATTATGCACTCTGTTTCCTTATTTCCCGGCTCAGACGAAACCTTCTTCGCTTTCACCTGCACTTTCAAATATTTTTTTTTTACCTTTTCCACAGCTTGAGGATCTTTGTCCTTCTCCATTAATCCCTTTTTGTGAGGCGAAGATGTCAAAATTTCGTTTCTTTGTGTTTTTCTTCTCCTAGCTGTTAATCGTTTCTTTGAAACATCTGGAAGAGGTGACAAAACCGTGATTAAGGTTTTGTCATGATTATTCCCAACATCAACACTTGGACTAATTTAACACCTTTGACCCTATCCTGCAGAGAAGTACGTGGAACTTTATACTGATCTGCGGCAGCTCTGTCAGAACATTTTTTCTCAAGCACCGCTTGAATTGCTCTTTTCATGTTTTCTTCACTCCAGTCTCCGCGATTCGTAGTTCTAGTTTTAAATTTCGGCATTGTGACACTGCAAACAAATTTTTTTTTAAATTAATACTTAAAATAATAACATAATTATAGAATAATAAACATCTAACATATGGCCGGGGATACCCCCAAAACTAATGGCCGGGGTTACCCGACTTGACTTTCTTAAAAAAAAAAACTTTTAAAAAAGCTGGTAATTATATACGTTGAAATAAACTTCAAAGTGCAAAATAGAATAGTATTCCAATATGAAAACAAAATCAAATAAATAATTACTTACGTTTATCCAATGAATAATGGTTTTCGAAACAATTGAAGTCACGCGGCCGTCGTCAGCAAAAAAGAAATTTACTCGATCACGTTCGAACGCAGCAGTCAATCGACTTCAACTGTTAGCGTTTGACGAATTACTCTTAAAAGCACACAGAGATCATACGAAATTCAAGGTCACGCCGCGCGAAGTACTAATATTTGCTATGGCCGAGGCTACCCGCCGGCCGGGGCTACCCCCCTTTCCCCTATATAAATCACACAATAATACGTACTGTAAACTCCAGTTTATAAAAGAGTCGAAGCTTGTGTCGAAATCCTTGTAAAAGAATTCCGTTTTCATTCCATGGCAATATGTGCCACAAAGCCAATATTGCAGTACCTATTCGGGATTGAATGGTGCGAACTGACAAGCATATGAGACTTTCATCCTCCTCTAAAATCGATTTGCATTCCGACTTTTTTGTCTATTACTAATAGGCCTATGTTTGACCACTAAGTATCTCACCTGACGATAAGCGATGATGTGGTTGACGATGATGCGACGACATGAGTCAATGTCAGACTTGCAGTAAAGTTGCCCCTGGCTTCAAAGTAATGGTTGTCTTAGTAATTAATACAAAACATAACGTCAGGCCTGTATTTTCCGAGGGGTTAGGCAGAGGTGCACCTATAGTACATTCCGACTCAAACTTTATAGGGACTCGGAACATGAGGCGAGTCGCTGCGCAGTAACAAATTCACGTGTCAGCGGGGGTGAGGGGTGAGGTACTGCGCAGCGAGTAGCCTAGTGCACTTCAGAGCCACCATATAGTTTAAATCGGACTGTACACCAACATTTCGCTGGTTGTGTTTAAGTCCCATACAACAGGGGGCGATCCAGTTGCCATCAACCGGGCACAAATCCGTAATTATTAAGCAAACTAATTTAAACTTTCTCGTTCGATAGGTAGCATGCCATCATTATAAAGCTTAAACAAACTATATAGATTTTGGAATGCTTATAGTTATAACTTACTTAATATAACATAATTATATGAATCGTAGTAAGCTAGTATTAATTGTGGCCATCTTATAAGCTCAGTATTATAGCTACCTACTAAGTAACTAAACCAGTATGGAAATTCGATAATGGTTATAGGAATGTGTCTGTTTCGAAATTACTACCAGCCTTGGTTCAGTACAGTAGGCTGTACGTTAGTAGTAACACTTTGACATTGAGCTGGCCTAGCGGCACAGAATTTCAATACATTAAGCGCACGTTCGCACAGACGTGAAAATATCGCGGCGGGATTTTATCGCGCACTGGATTTTCAACTCTTGTTTGTTGAGGCGAGCGTTGAGAATCCAACAGAGCGCATCCTAGCGCGTCAAAAAAACACACTGTTGGATTTTCAACCCTCGGTGCTAAGCAGAGCGTTGAAAATCCAGTGCGCAAAAAAAAAATCGACGCGGGTAAAACGCGCCCTTACTACCTGGGCTAAGAGGCCAGGTACTAATTTTGTTACCTTTGAAGTGTGGCGTACTGTACAACTACGATCAAGGTTTCGAGTGCAGTGCGTTCAATACTAATACATATTGCATTGAGTATGCATTCCACGTGTTAGATTATGTTATTATATTATATTTTACTACGTATTCTTTTTCATGCGCCGGTGCCCGTAGATATCTAAAGAATACATAAGCACTTCGAGATAGTCAATTATCAACATAAAATATGACTTTAAAACGAGTTTGAAAGTAGATTGCGGTCCAGTGGTCGCAAGCGTGACAACTGTGCGTTGGGTCTTGGATTCGATGCCCGGAACAGGCATTGTTGTTGGGTTTTGTATTAGGACATTCTTAGGAGCACAGTCCTGGATCTGTATTTGTGCCCGTTCTATGACGTCACTGGATAGGAATAGAGTGCTTGCATAAAAAGAAGGATTCCGGTCCCGACCAGTCGGTACAAATACCGACCCGACAATTCGGGTCCGGAAAACTTGTATCGGTATCGACTGATAGGTACAAAACAACCCACGAGTGCCTGGTATGAAAAAGTGTAGTCGGTACGAACGCATACAGAAAATGTGGGACTATTTTCCCCGCTCCAATCGGTACCAATCCGTTACGACTTGTTCGTACTGGGAGCCTGTAACTTTATGCAAACAGCCTTAGAATATAAATTGCGATATTTATAAGAAAAGTGGGTATTAAAACCTAGGCTTGGTACTTTTTTTTGGAATCATTTTAAGAGCTGATTTTTTGTATGTAACTAAGGTGTTACGGTTACGTTACGTAAAGAAAACGCATTTTAACTTATTATGATCACTAAAACCATTTAAAAGAACTATATCTACATAATACTATCTTATTTCTTCTTGTAGACAATGGAGCAAGAAATATCCGATATGCATAATACTAAACGACAATGAAAAGATTCAAGTGCTGGAGAAAGAAACTTCTGCGGTAGAGAAGAAGGCGGCCGAGACTCCTTTAGAAAAGAAGAAGGAACAACAACATGAGATGGAGACCGAGACCAACACCAGTCCCGAGAAGAAACGGAAGTTTGTGTGGAGAAGACGGGAAAAGAGGTTGGCTCATGAAGATCATAACTCTTTATTTTTTTAATCATGTTCTTGAATTCTTATAATAAGTGATAAAATTCGAATTTATTATTGATGAAAATCTTATTTATTTATAGACATTCTTTGGATCTTCTATGTCGCAAAAGAGTAAAGTGTGAATGGTATTTGTTTTTTTTATAAATATTTTATCATGATTTTTTTTTGCGCCACACTTAATTGAAAACGCCATATTTCATTATTGTTTGTTACAGCAGTTCACATTCTGACGGGGAAACAGGAAAGGAAGGCCTTAGGCATAGACTCGTTAGAAAAATGCACAGAGGTGAGTGGGTATTATAATATTTTCACACAATTACGTCAACTGTTTGCTTTATCTTGTGCAATCGAGGTAATATTTGAACTGTGAGTCATAATACATCATACAAACGTTCGTACAAACGACGTTTGCTTCCATGTTTAACGATCTGGACATAAACGTACATACATGAACGACCGTACATTATTTATACAGGTACCCTAGGAAACAGAAATGTTAATCTAAATATTGGCGAGAAACACGATGAGACACAATAGAAGTTTTATTGTTACCACGTCTATAAGCGTTCAGTGTACCGGAACCCGTTAACTATAATTGTAATTTGTGTTTTTTTTATGTTCATGCTTGCCAACCAGCTGATGGTAAGTGGTCTATGTCACCTATGTACATTCGTCATACTAGACGAATCGTGTTACCAAGCCAGAGGCGAAGCTGAAATGTCTCAGGTGCCTGTAATAAATAACACCGGCAGCCGTACCCTTCAAACTGAAATACAGCACCGCTGCTTGGCAACTGAAAGTCTCCAGACGAAGGAGCTCGTCTACTACTAAATCTATATATAGCTAATAATAAAACTGAAGAGTTTGTTTGCATGAACGCCCTAATCTCTGGAAGTACCAGTCGGATTTCAAAAAATATTTTTGCTTTTGATAGCCCATTTTTTGAGGAAGACTATTTCATTTAACATCACTCTAAGATCCTTAGGAGCCGAGCAAAAAGAACGCTAAGCAAAAACGAAGTAATTACACGGGCAGGTGATGCAATGCGACGGCGTGGTTCGGGGGAACAATAAATTTCACGCGGACGAAGTCGTGAGCAGAAGCTAGGGACATAGTAAAATCAAAAGTGGACTTAGTTAAGTCAGAAACGAAAGTCGATTAATACTTCAGTTATTTAAATCATAATATAACGCAATATTGTAAAAAAATCAGGAATATGTAACATTAAAGTGTCAGATTATTTTCCCGCTCATACTGTTTTTCCGCATTTCATGTAGGTAATGTACAGTCAACAAAGGAGATAAGTATGCAGGATCGTTGGATAAGTTGAAGTTTAGTAAGAAACCGATGGATGTTATCGAATGAAATTTAATTTGATAAATGAGCTGTTTATTTTCTATTAATAAAATTAAATTTTATTCGAGATCATCCATCGGTTTCTTACTAAACTTCAACTATATACGACGATCCTGCATAATTGATCTCTTTTGTTGACTGTATATAAAATTTAAATATGCGTTTTACGTATCGAATAATTTTGCGTCAATTCAGATGGCCTTTGTTAAAGTAACAATGTATGCTTGCTGACCGTAAAATCTCCTTTAAGGGAGGATGCGCTAAGTGTCAGGTTGTATAATGATTAAAATATGATTCACGACCGTAACAAATATGACTTTACACAATTATAATTACACAATTATAATTATAAGAATCAGTAATAAAATGCCTTGAGTTAGAATTGGCCACAAATGTCTTGAAATAGTCATTCAATAGGGTAATATAAACTTAGAGAGTTGTATTGATGATTTTTATAATTATTATACTACTAGCAGCGCCCCGCGGTTTTACCCGCGTAAGTTTCGATCCCGTGGGAGTATCGGGATAAAAACTATCATTATGTCCATTCCCGGGACTCGAACTATCTCTATACCAAATTTCATCTAAATTGGTTCAGCGGACAGACAGTCAGACTTTCGCATCTATAATATTAAGTATGGATAAATAAATATTTTTTACAATTGAATATCATATTTAGATCAACGTGAAACCTTATACTGACCTGCAAATTGCAAAAAAACATAAGAAATTCGCGGGTTGCCCCGACGCTTTCGTTTAATAAAATCTCTATCTCCCTTCAGACAAGAAGACAGACAACGTCTCCACAGCAACAGAACCAGTGGAGACTCAAAGCCAGAGCGCAGTGAAGCCTGAGAAACCGGTGTTACTTGACGACTCCTTCCATGACCACGAGATCGACCTAGCCTCCACGTCTGTCACCAGCACTAAGGATGAAAACGACGAAGAATTCGATGATAACGAACTGTCCAAGATTAAGGACCTTTTGGAGGAAACGGTAAGTTTGATACTTATGATTATTATTTTATAGATACAGTCTTTATACAAAAAAAGGTTCATTAGAAAACCAGCTTCAGAGTGCATCTGTCTGGCATTAATGCTGAAATGAACCTTTTTGGCGCAGCCGTGATGCACACACTATTGTCGTTTGAAACATTATTTTTATTTTGTTAATTTTGTATATTGTTTCACGAACTGTGTCCAAATAAACTTTTTTATATTTCTATTTTAATATACAGGTGTTTGTACCATTATACCAGAAACTAACTACTATATAACATTATTTTTAGTATATGCGAAACCCGAAACACGTGTCTAGTATTTTTATATAAAGAATCTATGTACAAAATTTCAAAACTGTATCATGAAAAATCACAAAGTTATAAGCTTGTTAGGTTACCTGTTTGTCCGTACAAAAACATTCTCACCCGCGCCGCGTCCTCTTGCGCTCATTGATAATAGTACCTAGGTACCTAAATGTTCGGCGCGGAGATTGGATAACCTACTTAGTTTCGCTCGGTGTCCAACTTTTAACCTTTTTTAAATATTTTTGGGACAAAATATATCACGGGGTAAAAATTATTGGAATCGATTCAATTACTTATTCTGAAAAAACTATATTCAGGTTTCACATATACTAAAAATAACGTTGTATATTAGGTTTATTAGTATTAGGTGCCTTTTTGGTCGTAAGCGCTATTGCTGAGCATGAAGTACTGGGTTTGATTTCTAGGTCAGGCAAAGTGGTATTGGGTTTTCCCATAGTATTTCTTAGTAGCAGCCCGGAGTCTGGATTTGCGTCCGATTGTTGGCAATAAGCTCGCCCCCTATAAGATAGGACTTAAACATAACTGACGAAATGTGTGTGTACTATAGGATTTCGATTCCCTCTTATTGTCTACTAGCAACCCGTCCCTGATCCGCACGGTTTTTACGACTTGACAAAACATTGGGAATACTTCATTATATTTAAGTTTAATAATATTGTGTATTTATACTCTAAACCTTTCGGAATAAATTCTCTAAATGATTGTGAAAACCGCATCAAAATCTGTTGCATAGTTTAACAGAACAAGCTACTTTAATTTATAATAATTATATCTCTGCCTAACAAAACTGAACTTTCTGTCTTGGAAAACTGGCGTGATATCATGTGGTAGATTTTATGTGGTAAGTTTATCTACTTAACAAAAGTAATGAACATGAATTTAAGATTTTTATTTTCTACAAAAACTGTTCACAACTTACAAAAACATATTATGGTTTATGGTTTAGGTCTGACTTAACATGCGCAAATGCTCATGAAATCTCTCCTAATAATAACATTTTTTGCACAAACCTTTTTAAGGCGTCAGATAACGCCAATTACCTTGACGAGCAAACCCACAAATATACAGCGTGAAATTTTAATGGTTGTTTTCCCGAAGCGAAATGATTTTGTCTTGATAGTACAATCGATTTATAAAAAAATAAAAATAAAGTATTCAAAAATGGCAACGCGATCTCAAACCAATAGTATAGCTACAGCGCAAACGGACGACTGCGCTTGGTCGTCCTGCTACCTTAAAAGATGGTAGGTAGCGGGCGGGCGCACGTGAGTTACTATTGATTCTCACGCTTTCGAATTGAGATCATATTTTTATAATTATAATTATTATTTATAATTATAATTATTATTTATAATTAAGTATTTGAAAAAAAAAATAACTCCATGAATCGGTAGCACTACTGAGTACAAATCGTTCTGCCACGGGAAAACAACCATTAAAATTTCACGCTGCATAAGAAAGTATTTCGAAGCTAAGGCCTAGTAAAGTTGCCATTATTTTTGTAACTGTTGAAGAGCTTAACTAACGTAAATAAAAACAAGTTTAGTAAATTAGCCGTAGGTTTGTACAAGCAAAATTCTTAGAACTTCGTACTACGTCCGTTCGTTAACATTTTTGTTACTATTGAAAAAACTCGCTTCTATACCTTTGGTTTTTACACCAACTTAATGCAAAAAACACTTCGAATGTACCTAATAGTATATTATTTTTATTCAGAACTTCCTCTTATATTTTCCTTTGACGCGCAGACATCGCGTAACCTTGAGTCCTATCAGAACGGTAATACTTTATATTATAACGAACTCGATAATAATTAACAATAGGTAAAGCTAATCAGGAGATTATAAAATTATATGGTGGTGGGACTTTTAATTAGCTGCAGTAATATGTTACTGCAGCAATTTTTAACGAAATGACGGTCATTTCGTTAAAAAATGATACCACACTATATCTACTAGTGATGTGATTAAAATGCAATGAAACATCGTTTTAGGCCAGGATATTCGATTTTTTTTTTAAACGTTGCCCCACTCTAGGAGTTTCTCCTGTATTGTGGGTGCGTTTACAAACATTTAAACTCACATACACAAACAGCCAGACCCGGAACAAGTACTTGTAGGTCATACAAATATTTGTTCCATGCGGGAATCGAACCCGCGACACGCAGTGCAGCAGTCAATCGCCTAACCACTGCGCCAACCGTGCCGTCAAATTTGCAGCATTTTGTATTAACTATAAAAATCTTTGCATTGGTCGGATAAAAACATTTATGTTCTACATTATATGTTTCATTCACAGTCTTGATTATATTATTTATTGTTAGACATAATACAGGCTGATTTTGATCGTTTTTCTAGTTGTAAGTACTAAAATTTTATCAAGCTTTTACTCCCAAAAATGAATGAATGAACGTTAATTGAATGAATCGATTCTTTTGTCACATCACTATTTAAATTTCGTTAAAAAGTGCTAACACAAGCTGTCTTTTTACTGCAGCTAATTAAAAATCCGACTGTAGGTATTTTTAAACAGAAGATTATCGTGTTATCGTCACTGACCAAGTAATATTTTGTAGGGACTTCCCAAGCCTTTTATTCCGTGGGTATCTTTTCTCAGCTAGAGATGTGAATGGCGCAAAATTGTGTATTTTACAGAAGCCCAACAATGGACATTTCGATTCCCTCTTATTGTCTACTAGCAACCCGTCCCTGCTCCGCACGGTTTTTACGACTTGACAAAACATTGGGAATACTTCATTATATTTAAGTTTAATAATATTGTGTATTTATACTCATAAACCTTTCGGAATAAATTCTCTAAATGATTGTGAAAACCGCATCAAAATCTGTTGCATAGTTTAACAGAACAAGCTACTTTAATTTATAATAATTATGTATATCTTAAAGATCTATATTCAACCAATTGTGATTCTCAACTGCCTGGATCCGATACCCGATCATTCTCGGTCTGATTGAGACATTCATAGTTCCAGAGGCATTGAAAAGTAAACGGTATTCATTGTCCCAGAGAAGAATTACATAAACGCCGGCTATCGCTGAAAAACGCTGAGCGCAGAGACGTCGTAGCATTATGCTAAGCGATGGTTGTTTTGCGTGGATGTGACGCATGTTCCCCCAATTTGTAATTTTTTGTGTTTCTGTTCTTTCTCTGCGTCATGTCGCAAATTAAAAAAAATATATTTCATATATTTCACCTTTCTCCGTACACCACTAAATGCTGAACTGTCATGTGTTTTAGGAGAGGGAGATAGCTGCGGACGGTACGAGCGAAGGCGAATGGAGCGTGCACGTGAAGGTTTCCAAAGACTCGCATCTGTACTTTTTCACGCGAACTGGCAGAGACAAGCACGAATGGTAAGACATGTGCCACCAACTGCCATCTGTTTTTCTTTCTTTTTCTTTTTTTCTTTCCATGGCACACCAGCCAAGAATTACAAACGTTCAAGATCTGGTCGCAATCTCATCTCAGTGACAATTAATGTCAAAAATTTAGGGAAATTGGAGGTATTTTTGACAGATTGAGAAGTAGATTAGACTGAGCGTTCTTAAAATTACGAGAATTACCCCTCTGGAATTAAGCAACTAAGAAGTCAGGTGAGCGGCTGCCGGCACACCTTGGTCAGGGTACACCGATGAGCTGCAGTGCGGCTGTGGAACCACGTCCCACCTCTTGTCGTGCTCTCTGTGCACCGACACCTTCACTATGGAAGACCTAGGCGGGGCTAATTATAACGCTGTCAAAGTGGCCGAATTCTGGTCGAAGCTTATTTAAAACAAACAAATGGAGTCATCGATACGACGACGACGATTAGGAACTAGTGAATGTGATACTCAGTAACATAGTCCAACAGACCCCCAAAGATAAATTCAATTGACAAAAGTCACCAAACAGTCTCGAAAGTACTTTGAACCTTATCTTACAATACACTAGCTTCTGCCCGCGACTTCGTCTGCGTGAAATTTCTTGTTCTCCCGACCCACCCCGTCGTATTACTGCCCGCGCTATTACTTCGTTTTTTAGTAACCTTTGATCTGATTTTTTTTCTTTTTTACTCGGCTCTTAAGAGTCGTAGGGTAATGTTAAATAATTGTGGTATTAAATACAAAAATAATTTTTCAAATCGGACTGGTGGTTCCAGAGATCAAAGCGTGTCAAAAAATCTTCAGCTTTATTATTAGTATAGATTTTATTCCTGTAGAAAATTCCCTAATGACCAATGTCCGTTGTCTATCTGCGAGAATGCCTGTTCAGCTTAAAGTAGGACAGTGAGGCTGGCACTCTATTGAGACGGAGCGGAGGAGCATTACCCAATAAACGGTTCTTCTCCGCTCAATATTCTTAAGTGAACTAAACTGGTTACTGTAGTTATCGTCATCGCTATGGTTCATAATCAGTTCGAAACCTATTATGTGAATCTAGTGGTATAGTATGATTGTTACCTTGCGAATAAATACAGTGTGAGTTTTCATAACGTGCACATATCGAAATGAGGGAAACTAAGCTTAATTTTATCGACGGAAAATATATTTTAAAAAACCTAAAAAAAAAATTTTGTAGCATTTTTTTAAAAATTTTAGCTGCTTTGAGCCCTGTGTAAACAATCGCCCCTCAATTGAGAATTATGGTTTTTTTTTAACAAAAATCTGATATTTTTTCATACATTTTTACAATAATTGTAAAATTACTCAATAAAAGCCCTGATTACCTACCCTTTTTGATTACTTTAAATTATTCTCCATCGTATCAGATTTCTAAACATAAAAATACCATGTTTATAACTCAATCACAACATTTCCTATCAACTATTAAAGAAAGGCCTTGCAATCACCATACTTTAGCAGGTAAAGATCCTTTTAAATATTTTTTTATTTTTTCAAATATTTTTTCCGTCGATAAAATTAAGCTATGTTTCCCTCATTTCGTTATGTGCACATTATGAAGACTCATACTGTATAAACAAATAAAGGAGGCTGAGGAATGATGTCATAACGCAGCGGTTTGGTTTAGAAGAAGATGTAGTGACAAAGATTCTTAGAGTATGCTTAGGTGGTTTGGTCATAGTGAGAGGATGAATGAAAGGCGACTAACAAAAAGTATTTACAAGACAGATGTGAGTGGAAACGCCAGGAGGGGACGACCTTTTTTTTTTTTGCGGATGGGAAATCATTACATGACCCCTCCCGCTCTGGGTGGAGCGGAAGGGAGTGTCAGACTCTTACTGACTAAAACCCACCCGTGTTCCTTCCTTAGCCCTTTATGTTCCGGGCCAGCGGTAACCCTTTCGGACAATCCCGCTGACCAGGGGATGCCCTAAGATTACATATAGTGACCTTATTGGTGATGTTCATCAGAAAGGTCAGGTGCGTAGTATTCGCAACCGGCGTGCGTTTATGACCAGATGTATGAACGTAAACGATGCAAAAGGAGTATGCAATGATCATAGCAGCCGGTCGATTCTGTAAAAATCTCACCGTGAAAACTTAGGTGAAGTGAGTTTGTTTTTGCTAGGAATTGACACTATTGACAGCTCACTCCACGCTCACATCACCTAAGTTTTCACGGTGAGGTGGTTACAGAATCGCACTGCAGGTGGCGTTCTGTAGCTTCTGCCTATCCCCATGGGAAGAAGCCGTAAGTTTGTGTTTGTATGTATTTAAACAAGGGTCCTCGTATAAATGTTGTTGAAGGTTAATTTTCCCTCGCTCCTCCTCAATAAAGGCTCACTCATAAGTGGCTATTATTAGTATACTTAAGCCATATTTTCAGTATTTACTTATTGGCCTATTTAGTCGTACGCCGTTCGTTTGTTTTCCTCTTTTGATAGACTTTCTAAATCATTTAAAGTTTTCCTTATTGTTTCTGAAAGTTATCAGTATCAAGTTCCTACCGATAATTATCGCATTTATCGCTAGCATTATCGGTATCGCTTAATCAGCCAACTGTAGTGGCAAAAAAATAAATTTTATGTTGTTATATAAATATATAAACAATGCTGTTTACAATAAAATTCTAATTTGATATAATTAATTCGATTAAGTGTTCATACGTAGTTGATTCATCATTTAATTATTTATTGCACCATTTTACCCTGTTCTGTACTCATTACCCGACTATGGCATGCGAAAAGTAATGGTTAGAAATATTTGGATTTGTTGATTAAGATTATGGCTTTATGACGTCACAGGAAATTCTATTTTTATGGCGGATGCTAAGCATAACGAAGTATTGTTCAACTTTTCTGTTTTTTTCTACTATAGTTGGATTTATTGGTCAATCCAACATTCTTTACGTAATGGTCTTTGTCATGAAATTATTCTGTACCAATGGAAAGGTACACTACCACCCAGGTGTACCAAAAAATTTACACGCTTTAATAAGAAAAAAAAAAGAAGAAAACCTATCGATTACAATAATAAATGAGTTGTATTATAATGCATAGTTCGTTCTGGAACGAACGAACTATGCCAACAACTCAAGGAGCACACTAAAAAACGAAAAAGAAATATCAAGATATAAACAATCACTCAACGAATGCAACGAAGACCTCATGCACTGCCAAGAAACCAATTCTGTACAGGAATGCTACGACATTATAGTTAATATTTTAGAAACAAGTTTGAAGAAAGCCCTCATTCATAGGAGAGATAAAGCAAGGAGCAGCGTGATAGCAACTCATACTACAAAGCTGATACAACGCAGAAGTGTTCTACAAAAAATCAAACCCAAGACGCGAGCTATGAAAAATGAGTTGAAAGCACTGTACAAACTAGTAAGCAAATATGTTCGAAAAGACTACTCAAGCCATCGAAAACATACCATTGAGAAACACCTTAACTCGACAGGAAGTCTTAAAAAAGCGTACAAGGAGCTGCGTTCTCATAAAACATGGATAGAGGGACTTCACGCCCCTCAAAAAATAACGCACGACCGGAAAGATATCCTACACATAGCAACTGACTTTTACGAAAACTTGTACAGCGCCCCAGTACGTCAAGAAGCAGACCAAAGCGAACCAGAAAGTTATGACAATGACGTAGAAATAGAACCAGTGGACGATCTAGAAGTTATAATGGGAATTGGAAGGCTAAAAGCAGAGAAGAGTCCAGGACCTGACAGAATTACAAACGAGGCCATAAAAATAGGTGGAGCTTACCTAGCACATCCTCTGACACACCTATTTAATTTGATATTAAGTTCCTCTACAACACCTACACAGTGGTCCGAGTCTAACATTATCTTGTTGTTTAAAAAAGGTGACCCAAAAAACATAAGCAATTATCGACCAATTAGCCTTCTTCCATCACTTTACAAGTTATTCTCATCAATTATAGAAAAGAGAATCAGTACCACTCTAGAAAAAAGGCAGCCAATCGAACAAGCAGGGTTTCGAAAGTGCTACTCCACAATAGACCACATCCACTCTTTGGAATTGCTTATCGAAAAATATCAAGAATACCAACGGCCACTCTACATAGGGTTTGTAGACTACCAGAAAGCTTTTGATACAATACTACACCCCTCAATATGGAAAGCTTTACAATCACAAAAAGTGGAGAAAAAATATGTACAAGTATTAAAACACCTTTACGAGAACAGCACTAGTAGAGTGAAACTAGAGACCGCAGGACCACCTATCCCCATCAAGAGAGGAGTAAGGCAAGGCGACCCCTTATCGCCTCGAATCTTTATAGCAGTACTGGAATCGATTATCAGCAAATTAAATTGGGATAGTGCCGGTATTTGTATAAAAGGGAAACATATTAGTCACCTTAGGTTCGCAGACGACATTGTTCTCCTATCAGAAAAAAGCACAGAGCTAGAGTCAATGTTACACACGTTACAGCAAGCAAGCAGAGAGGCAGGGCTAGAAATCAACCTGAGCAAAACAAAACTCATGACAAATACCGCACAAAATCCTATAAGTCTTGACAACACACCAGTAGAGTACGTCGAGAGCTATATCTACCTAGGGAAACAAATTTCCTTCCAAAAACTAAGCAACGATGCAGAAGTAGAAAGAAGAATAATAACGGCATGGAAAAAGTTTTGGAGCTTAAAGGAAATTGTAAAAAGTCAGATGCCAATGAAAATCAAAAGCAAAGTCATGGACTCGTGTATTTTGCCATCGCTTACCTATGCTTGCCAAACATGGAAGTTCACCAAAGCAGTAAAAAATAAAATCACGTCCTGCCAACGAAGCATGGAGAGAAGTGTCGCAAAAATCAGGAAGTGTCAAAAAATTCGTCACACTACCATCAGGCAAAAGACAGGAGTGAAAGATGCTCTCACCTATGCTCTAAAATTAAAATGGAGATGGGCAGGACACATAGCGAGAATGAGCGACGATCGTTGGACAATACGCATGACCTCATGGCCAGGTCCTACAGGCACTAGGAAAAGAGGAAGACCTGTAACTAGATGGGCAGACGACATTACACGAGTCGCTGGCAAAAACTGGCTGACAGAAGCCAAAGACCGAGATCGCTGGTGTTCTCTGGAGGAGGCCTTCACCCTCACAACTTGAGGGGTTCATGCATGCTATTTAATAAAAAAAAATAAAAAATATTAACATTTTGATTTTAAATTAATAATAAACGTAAGCACTTAGTTTAAAAAAATAAAATAAAATATATTAACATTACAAACACACAAATTGAATTTATACATTTTTAACTATTATAATTAATACATTTTAATTATTATTATCTATAATTATTACTCATTTACTCATTTTCAATTATTTTTTAAATCATCACATTGTACTAAAATATACATTACAATTGTAAAAATTGTTAAAAAATACTTTTGTGAATGCATGAAATAAAAGGCTTTTTTATTTTATTTTTATTTATTATAATGCAGTCAGGGAAGTTAATTGTTAAGCAAATTGACTACAAACATAAATTGTCCATACAGGGTGACTTGTAATTTGATGCATTCCTTTTTTTTTTTTTTTTTTTCTATTTATTTAAGGAATTTTTATACATAAAGTACATGCCAATTCCATCGTACCCTAACTTAAACTAAATTACATCTACTTACAAAGTTATAACTTACGACTAAATAACATAAACAGCGCTTTAGCGGATTCAGACGAAGGAGAGGACAATATCTCGTGGAACATACCCACATTAGTTCTGCTCAAGTAGAAATTTCCTATAAGGAACTCTCGATCCGTCTCGTAACGTACACATTCCACCAACAGGTGATGAACGTCTTCAATTACACCGCACACGTCACAATTTGGAGAATCTGATTTCCTCATCATGTGTGCGAACTTGTTAAGTGGAACGTGACCAGATCTTAACCTGAACGCTGTTACCATTAAAGATCTACTCAAACTCACATTACTGAGCCATGGTATTCGAGGAGGCTCACATTGTATTGTTTTATACCAAATTCCTTTTTCCAAAGATCTCTCATTAAAGTATTCCGTCCACTTATCCTGACAGTACTTTTTGTATTTAGGCAACAACTCAGTGTAATTTGGCAAAGTTAGAACCTCTTTTCCATCTACTGCTGCTTTTTTAGCCAACATGCCTCCTCGTTACCTCTGATGCCAATATGTGATGGAATCCACTGCAACTTCAGCTGAATGTCCTTTAAATTGTTCTCATAAATTTCAGAGAGGATGTCATAAGCTATCGATGTACCTCTGCCACCAGAGGCGCATCGAGCTATATGATATAAAGCGCTTCTACTATCGGAACAAATTAGAACTTTATTCTGTTGAATTGACCGAGAATACACCAGTGCTTCTAAAATTGCTATGAGTTCCATCGACATAACTGACAATTCATAGGTTGATTTAAAACAATTATTGTAAAATGATTGATTTGCTACATGAGGATCATAAAAGGCAGCACCGCGACCACTTGCGCTTCTTGAGCCATCAGTAAATATGACATACCAACCGTCATACCTTTCTCTTAACTCGGACATAACATTGTATTTTAAAATGTTATAATCATGGGTTTTTTTAGCGCGAACACTGTCTAAGTGAAATTTGATTACATTATTAACATTAATGTTAGTCACCCATGTTTTAAGAGAAAACATTCTTAACGGTGATGACGATGACATGATCTCGTTTTTCATCAAATTATAAATGTCTACAAGTTGAGGCGTTTTTTTCCTGATCCAATAGCTATTATTACAAAGGGAACTTAATTCGGATAATAAATTAACAGTAACATTGTCAGACTGAGAGAAAGCTTTTAAACAAAATTTGCATGCTAAATATTTCCTACGTAAATGCAGAGGAGGAACGCAAAGCTCCGACTCCATTACATGTATGGGTGTGCTTCTTATGAAACCACCTATAATCCGTAATGCTTGGTTCTGAACTTTGTCCAACTTATAAGTATTGATCTTACAACTATTATCATACAAGAAGGAACTATAATCTATTCTGCTTCTAATTAAAGATACGTAAAGTTTACGCAAATGTTTTGGGTGTACTCCCCATGTCGACCCCGCCAGGACTTTAAGCAAACTAAGATGCCTTTGTGTCTTTTGGTAACATTCATTTATTTGTTTACCCCATCTTAAACAGCTATCAAGCCAAAAACCTAAATACTTATATGATGTGACTAATTCTAGAGGGTTGTTACTAATTAAAATCGGTAACTGGAGATTTTTCCGTCCTCTGCTAAATAAACATAACTTGGTTTTAGTAGTCGACAATGTCAACCCCAATTGATTTAATATAATAACTATAGCGTTGAGTGCATTTTGAATGTTATTTACACTTTCTGTCAAGTTTTTATTACAAGTATACAAAACGAAATCGTCAGCGTACTGGCATATAAAGATATTGTTTATTTCTTTACTGATTTTAATTGTAGCTATATTAAAAAGGATGGGAGACATAGGATCACCCTGTGCGAGGCCCCTGCTAGCATATCGCATAATAAATTTACTCTCGTCAAGATCATCCTTAATTTTCAAATGTCTTTCCGTCAAAAAGTTCCATAAATATAAACATATCCTTTTACCCACCCCTATTTCATCAAGATTTACTATTAGTTCATCAATCAATATATTATTATAAGCATTCTCAATATCCAAGAAACATGCTAGTGTGGGAGAATTATTCGAAAACCCTATTTGTATTTGTGTGACAAGGCGAACTAAATTATCATAACATGACTGTCCCTTCCTGAATCCAGTCGTAAAAGGTGATAGTAGATTATTATTTTCTACATACCACTCCAAACGCTTCGTTATCATACCATGTAAAATTTTGCAAACACACGAAATCAGAGAGATTGGACGTATCTTAAGATCATTCTTTGAAGGGTTTTCTCTCTTTGGTATTGGTACAACTCGAATGTCACGCCATTGGACAGGGATCTCTCCAGTTACAAAAAATGTGTTATATAATTTTAACAAATGTAGTTTAGCACAATGCGGTAGATAGTAAATCATCGAGTATGTGATCCCATCGTCACCTGTAGCGGTATCTTTTTTTTTTAAACAATTATACATTTCTTGAATAGTAAAGGGGTTATCTAATATATCATTAACTGATCGTATCTCTGGTGAGCATGGATTCACATAATCAGGAGCCAGACTATTTAAAAGAGCTTCTTTTTTATCGTCAGAAATATACGTCACAGGTGACCGACGACGACCCTTTAACCATCCTAGTCGCTTCCACATTTCCGATATAGACGTGGTTTCATTAATGTCGTCACAGTATTTTTGCCAATTTTCATTCCTAGCTCGATGAATAGCTAATGTGGTGTTAAAACTAATGTGTTCTAGAGTATTTAGATTAGATGGAGTAGGATTACTCCTAAATTGACTAAGAGCTAACCTACGTTGAGCAATAAGTTTAGAGATTGATTGATTCCAATATGGCTGGGGCCGAAAATTCTTACTAGGATTATTAAATTCTTTGGTCATCGGAATGTAAAGATCCGCTGCACCATTAAGTTTTTTAATAAAATTATTATACTCCATTTGAACGTTACTAACTTCAATAGAGGTTGTAGAGTAATAATTTTCTAAGTATTTATTATAATCATTCCAGTTTGCAAATTTAAAATTACGTTTTTTATTTACTCGTTGTATATCTTTAAAATTGAATTTCATTTTAATAATCAGGTGATCACTTCCAAGGCTATCATTCGTAACTTGCCAGTCACAACACATAGCTATATCACTCGACATAAATGAAATATCAGGCGAAGTTTATTGAACAACATTGTTAACCAATTTCACTCTAGTCGACTGACCATTATTTAACGAAACAAAATGTTCCAAAGTTGCATCATATATTTGTCCACCTCTGGAGTCATTTCTGTTCGACCAATTGGTATGGTGAGCATTAAAGTCACCTGCTATTAGACAATTGTGTTTATAAGTTGAAAAAAGGTTATCCCAGTCGGATTGGATAGTATGCACTGACGGGGGACAATACACTAGCATTAAAAACTTAATCTGACTACAGTTCAATAATCTAATACATACCACTTCTATGCCACGGTTAACATAATTTAAACTACACTCTTGAACTTTAATTGAATTATGTACCATGATAACAACACCTCCGTATCCATCATCTCGGTCTTTGCGATGTAGATGATAACCACTTACTTGTAAATTAGAATCAGGTTCCAACCAAGTCTCGCATATCAGAGCTATGTGAATTTTATTGTAAGACAGCAAAAGTTTTAAGTCCATAAGTTTTGGTCTTAAGCTTTGCGCATTCCACTGCATTATATTTAAGCCAAAAACTTTTTGTACGTTAGCCATTGGTAAATAATGAAATTAATTTCGTAAATACCTCTTGTTTTTGTATTAATTCAAGAATAAATTCTATGCACTCTTTCACTACATAACTACAAAACATTTTTATTTTGTCTTCGAAATCGATATTTAAAAGGTAAATATCTTTTATTTTATTCAAAAAACTCCTAAAACTAGTATTTTCCTGTCTTCTTCTATAAGGTTTGCTGTTGCTCGTTTCAAAATCAGGTTCTGCTCTAGAATTACTTTCTTCTTCCCCAATATTGTTCTGATTGTTGTGACACTTTTTCTTATTTTTTTTCTTTTTTTTTAATTGTGTTTGTTGGCAGTCTGTGCGCTTTTCTTCGTCTTCTGAAGTTTCAGTTTCATGTGCTACATTATCCAATACTAATGCTTCAAATGAATTGTTTGCTACCGCATCCCTGTACGATTTTGATTGACCTAGCGTTTTGTTCTCCCTTGTAGTTGTCATAAAATCTATCGTCTCAGTCGTTCCAGCTTCCTCCATTTGCGATTTTCTATTCTCCAACCATACTGATAGGGCTTTTCGATAAGTACAGTTTTCAGATGACATAATTTTCCTGATTGACTTTTCTTTAGAGAATATAGGGCAAGATTTATCGAGGGCCATATGAGCGCCTTTACAATTAGTGCATTTAAAGTCCGTTACTTCACAGTTATCGTGAGGACCACTACATTTCGGACATACTGTTTTTTTGGTAGGACAGTATCTAATTAGGTGACCGAACCTCCAGCACCCTGAGCATTGCGTTACAGGAAATGTATATGGTTCCACTTTAAACCGACACCCATACCCATATACGTATGAGGGTAAAGTGGAACTTTTAAAACATAGCCGTATAGTACTGCTGTCTGTCCATTTATTTGAATCATCTAATCGTTTTAATCTTTTCACCGATATTCTCTCATGATCACACTTCACATTGTCACCAATCTCCTTATCTTCAATTTCTAGATCTATGTCTCGTAAAACACCATATGTTAAATTTAATTCATCGACCAGTTGGCACCTGAATCCTAAAGTAATCATTTTTTCACAGCTAACTAATTTCCTTGCACTTTCTTTATTTTCAAACTGAATCAGTACCTTATAAGGGCTTTTGTATTGAATTCTTGAAATATTTGGGATATTTTCGGCTCTCAACAGCTTTGCCATTCCAAATTGTTTGGGTAAAATTTCTTTAGATGTAATCATAACCATAGCTATTTCTTTTTGCACTTCCAACTCTAAATTACTTCTATCTGTGTTGTTAGACAGCCTCTTTGTCAACCGTTTTTTGCCTTTTCTGACTGTGATAAAGCCCTCATCTTCTTCTATTATCTCTTCGCTTTCTTCTCTTGTCCTCTTTTCAGGGATTTTTTGACTTAGATTAGTATCATCCTCATTTCCTTTGTGTATTTCTACATTTACTTGTTGCTCGCTTCTTAAAATCTCCTCTTCCATAACATCACTCCCACTGGAGTAGCAGAACTCCAAATTCTCCCCTTCGTTATTCATCGTACGAAGACATGTAATAAACTATAATTGTAGGTAGATGTAAAAAAGTATGTAGCTACAAACGCGGAACTCGCTACCTGTGCGTGCGCTCACGTTAGCGTCTCGCGCGTAACTGATGCATTCCTTCTAGGACGTGATAGTGTGACCCATTTGTAACAATTAAGCACCCCATAAAGCCTAAGCAAAAATTCATGGGACTCGAGAAAACTCAATTTTTATAATTAAAGGAAGAAGTTTATTAACCACTAGTTTCTGCCCACGACTTCGTCCGCGTGAAATTTCTTGTTCCCCTGACCTACCCCGTCGCATCACATCGCCTGCCCGCGCTATTACTCCGTTTTTGCTTAGCGTTCTTTCTGGCTTGTTTCTTTTTGCTCGGCTCCTGAGAATCATAGTGTGCATGTTAAATACCCTATAGCCTTCCTCAAGAATTGGGCTATCAAATACAAAAAGATTTTTTAGAGAGATTACACCCATACATACAAACTTGACCTCTTTATAATATTAGTATAGATTTCCAAAAATCATCTACAACATACATGAACTTTAATACCAGTTATCTCAAAATTTTACTATGTGACTGAGATCAGACTGAACGTACTTAAAATTACGAGAATTGCCTGTTTGAGTTCCTTGACTACAAAACTAAATATTTTAAACTAGAACATGTTTCTTCTACATAGGTACCGTCGCCTAGTAATAGCGATAACAGACGCCAATGCAGCTTCGGCGGAGAATTCAGCGGCGGAAGACAAGACGGGCAGCGAGTCCACAGCTGAGAACAAAGACAACATTGAAATGGCTGTTTATAAGCTCACTGAAAAAGAAACTGTCGCTTTCAATAAGTCATCTGTGAGTATAAATAACAAACATTAAAATATATATATATATATACGGTCGAATTGAGAAACCTCCTCCTTTTTTGAAGTCGGTTAAAAACTAGAGACCGACCGAAAAAGAAATATGGCATGATTTTATTTCGGCCCTTCTTTTTTGGTTTGTTTAAATACATGAACAAAATAAAATAAAAAGTTTGTTTGGTAAAAACTTAGAGAATATAACACTGGTAACGGAATAAACGCAATATTTTGAACAAAAAAGTCTGTCACTTTCACTACTAAAAAAAACAAAAGCCGCTCGCCCGGAAAGAGGAGTCCGTACCATCGACTTTGTTTATCGATATCGATATTCATTCAGAATTCTGACTGAATCCATGAAATAAAACAGCTAATGCATAAAATTGTTACGTTTTAATTTGAGTAAAACTACAAATTAAATTAGTGTAACAAAATTTATAATAATCTTTATAATAAAATGGTTGAAACAAGTAAAAAGAGATTTCAAATTATAAAACCAAATATTCCCATTCTATTAATGGAAATATAAAAAATATATAATGTGTTTTATACACATTATAAAAAAAAACATTTATATAACAACAAAAATGACTAATTCGTTACTTTTAACCATTAATGTCCCATCGAGCACACGGCTTATAAATCGTCTAATTATTAAAAATATATGAAATGAACAACCTGCTTTTTCCTTACAGAGCAAAACAGTAGACTCATCTGAAGGCGGTGTCACGATTTCATCGATATCGCAGCCCATACAGCATGAAACGGACTACGAAAAGACTTTCTGGCCATACCTCCTCAAAATAATACAGGTGATTACTATACTTTATTTGTGTGACGTAAGGTTTAATTTAGTTTGACACGGCTAAGTTAGGGAGCATTATTTGTCGTGTAATCATCGAGGCCTTGAATTGTGCTAAAAAATAAACTGTCAACCGCCTCAGTGGAAATATTTTACATTGGAAATGCTCAGTTAGAGATTTCCTCCAGTTTAATTAAACATAAGTCCTCTGTCAAAGTGTAAAGCTGGCAGTTCACCAAGGCGAAGAATAGAAAAATAAATCGTAATATGAGTGTTGAGCAGAAAAGAGTTGTTTATCAATTTTTTGGCAATTCAATGGCAATATACGGCTATAGCCGTCATAACAATAAAACTTCCAGTGTGTCTCGCTAACCACGCCGGAACCTGCCGGTCGATTCTGTTAAAATCTCACCGTGAAAAGTTGATGTGAATTTGTTTTTTTTGCTACGAATTTACACTATTGACAGCTCACTCCACGCTCACTTCACCTAAGTTTTCACGGTGAGATTTTACAGAATAGCACCGCTGTTTACATAAATATCCTTCGCTGAGCCTCGGTGGAGTGTCAACCGAAAACAAACACCCTACCAATATGCTTTACTTATAACGATCACATGAGTACAACTCGCAAGAGTAAACTTGAGACCCGAGCAAGACCCATCCCGACCCCCGCACTGTTACCGCTCTCGCCAACGATGCCCCAGTACCGCGCGCTTATGACATCCGAGCGAAGTCTCAAGTTAACTATTGCGGGTTGTCCAGTCATTTTACAGTTATGTAACAAGAATAAAGATTTTGACAGTGAAGGAAAATCAGACTTAAAATAACTGTGAAAGGACTGTAGTCACGTGTAGATTGGCGGTTAGGCCTCGTCCAGGGTGAACGTGCGGTGATTAGAGCATTGACGGTCGCGGTGGAGGGCGGGATTATATGGCCATATTGCTTCGCGAGTTGTAAGGGGGAGTAGAGGCTATACGTGGTTCCACTCGGTAAAACAATGGACGGTCGCTGGGCGCTCAGATCCGGCCATAGTTACTTCAGTATCCATACTTAACCCATTCCCTGTCCCATGAATCACATAAATGATTCATGTTGATTGTTTAACTAATGTGTCTTTTGCCTATATTATTATAAAGTGACCTTATCTTACCTTAGTTAGTTGACCTTTTTCCACTTCAGCTGGGATGCCACATTATGATTTAAAATAAAATAAATTATCAGGTAATCCTAAGGGTAATCCTGATTTTTTTTTATGATAAGTCGTAGTAGTTACATTAGTCAATAAAAACGTTATAGTGTACAGTTCAAACATTTAAAACTAGAATTTTAAATCATAATGTGGCATCACAGCTGACGTAGAAAAATGTCAACTAACTTTTGGAGGGCACTGTAAATGCAAGAATAACTATGTCTGTCTGTTACCATTTCACGCCTTAACGGCTGAACGGATTTCGATTAAATTTGGCACAAAGGTAGACCATGACTGTAGTTGAGTGAGACATATGATACTGTTTATCCCGGTAGTACGTTCCCGTGGGATTAATCCCGACCTACACGCAAGCGAAGCTGAGGTCAAAAGCTGCTGACCTAATATTTTTGATATTTCGGGCTCGCCCTAGCACCCGCGAGAGCTCCTCACCCTGGACGACGCCGTAGACATTCGCATTAGGCTAATCGTAATGCGACGTGAAACAGTGTCACGATATGACGTTAAACACGACTTCGGAAAAGGCGGTGTTGTGTCAAATAGAGCCGTCGCCGCGCGACCGATCGAAGAACAAAAAGAAGAGAAAAGATAAAGAAGTTCGTTTTATTTTTATTTGTTTTATTTAGGGTTGATTTCACCAAAGTCAGATATGGTTATCGGGGAAAAAATTGACAGACGTCAATTTTATTTCACATATAAAAAAAATCTGATGTTGGTTTGATCAACCTTTAGTATATATTTAGTCATTGTTAGTATAGTTAGTACTGTCAGTAGTACCACATGAAGTTCAAAAGCGACCCATAATGCTTTGAAATAAAGACGCTATAAAAGTTACCATAGTGTATGCGGCTATGAACATGAGAACGTTCAAAGTACCGTTCTATTAGTAACAGAAGTATCCTACAGATATATCCATCAGAAAAGTTAGTGTATGAGTATTTAGTGTTTTTATTATTTTTATTTAATCTATTTCTTTAATTGAATATTTTGTTTACTATGAATCTTGGTCGTATCGTTTGGTCTCAATAGTTAGTTCGGAATATTTTTTAGCATTTCCGGGCGCTATAATATTACTGGCTAAAGGAAACGCCCTTCTGTAATTAATTTTGGTTCTTTACATATTATCAGAGAACCGATTCCTACAAGTCGTTACAGCTCTATTCAAACTTTATGGCGGTTCGGAACATGAGGCGAGTCGCTGCGCAGTAACACATTCACGTGTCAGCGGGGGTGAGGGGTGAGGTACTGCGCAGCGACTAGTGCACTTCAGAGCCGCCAAAAAGTTTGACGCGAACAACACCTATTGTTTGTTCCAAAGATATTTATGATAAATGATAATTTATTTTTAATTTAACGTTTACTGCAGAACAAAAATTCACCACCGGACTGTTCTTGCCGATTGCTTCCGTCGGAAGTGACGTGGGTGAACACAGTGCTAGCGCGAATCATGTTCGACCTGATGAGGAACCCTATCATGATCACTCGTCTACAGAACAGGATACAGAGGAAACTCAACACGCTCAAGGTAAAGTGACTCTTATTGTGATTTTACTAGGATTCTTTTTATTAATTTCTTACTGATCTGATCTCTGCCCTCACCTGAATAGAATACGATGAACATATAGAGGCATAAGGAACAGGGTGTAAAGTTCACTCAACCTCCATAGAAAAGGGAGGATCCTCCGACCAGACGGGTGTTGTGTCTGGCGGGCAACTGCCCGATGATTCATGTCGGGCCGTTGTATCTATGGTAGTTGCGCGGTAAACTCTGCTTGCGCGATGCAGGATTTGCGTGACGTCAGTATGACGCGTTTGTTCGTATGTTGCGTTGTAGATACCGCTACAAACACAGACATGATGTCATGTTTAAAGCATTTCCTCTCCCCAGCTACCATCCTTCATGTCGCCTCTCATGGTGACGGAGCTGTCGCTGGCGGGCGCGTGCCCGCTGGTGGAGCGGGTGCAGGTCCCGACGTGGGACTCGCGCGGCGTGTGGCTCGACGCAGACGTACGGTACGAAGGAGGCGCCTACATCGCCATACTGACGCAAATCAACCTCATGAAGCTTAAGGAAAAGAGTTAGTATTATTTTCACGTGTTAAATGGCGAAACTTCACAGACGCACTGAAAACAAGAAAAATGTTTTACTAACTATCTGTGTTAATAAAACATTTTTCTTGTGTATATAAAAAAAAATATTTATTGCAGTATGTTTGGTAATAATCGTAACATAAATAGCTACTGTAAGCATTGGAATAGAAATTGTTTATTGAAATAATTGATTTACATAAATATTCACAAAATAGGGTTTAAAACTAGAGGTAGGTATATAATAATTAGATTCTTCTTGAACTAGGAATAAACCTGCACCCTAATTGCGTAACACACTATTACTCTCAATTTGAATAATTTTGAAGTATATTGCTAATCCATTGCTCCATATGTTCGAAAAATGTGTCTGCTCAACAACGTAAATAACGCAATGAATGTTGTTGAACTGTCAAAATGAAATTGCTACTTATAGCGTGTTACGCAATTACCCTGCTGTATCTCAGATATCTCACTGAAGTGCATAAACATAAGTATAATCTAAATTGCCGGCGTTTCTAAATTATTGGCGTTACTTACTCATAATAAAATATATCTCATATATATCTCATGCGTCATGTTCGTGAACGGGCGCCGTCGGTTGAGACTGGTCATCTCTTAACTGCCATGGCTTATTTTTAATCTTATGTCTTGAATTGTTTCTTCATTTCTGTCTTTTTTACATTGTTCTCACATATAGAAGCAACAAGAATAATGTACCCAGGATTTTGTAATATCTTGATTTAAAAGAGTGTCCATGGAGTTTCTTGCCCGTTCTTCTCCATAGAGATCTACGCTTTGAAATGGGCAACTAGCTTCAACTTTCTGACTAACTGACAGACTATTTAATTTTGACAATTCAAAAGTGCCTGTACAAGGTTTAATTGAAATAAATGATTTGAGTTTGAGTTTGATCTTTTGATATTGCACGACTACATAACCTCTTTACTTCCTAATGAATTTATTTAGTAAATAAGCAAGCACCCAACTGTTTATCAACCAATAAAATTAAAAATATGTTGTTACTCTCCCATCGTCTTACCAAGGGGTATCGTATTACCGAGTAACTGGGTTGTGGAGGTCAGATAGGCAGTCGCTCCATGTAAAATACTGGTATTCAGCTGCATCCGGTTAGACTGGAAGCCGACCCCAAAATAGTTGGGAAAAGGCTAGGCACATGATGACTCTCCCATCCCATCGGTCATATTATTCACCTCATAATTTTGTTTGACGAAAGTAATATAAAAATAATATTTTTCAGACATGACGCTGGAGGAACATTTACTGTCGCACAGCGTTCATGGGCTAAGCAGCAGTAGGCAGACTGAGGCGGCTGCAGCCGAGGATGCGGATCATGCGCGACGGGTAACACTTACTTTTCAATAACATTCTACCACGATATAATACTGTACAAGGATTTTTTTTTTTGCGCATAGCTAAAATTGGAACTAAAGCTGCGATCTTGTTTTTAGGGTTCCGTACCTCAAAAGGAAAAAAATGGAATCCTTATAGGATCACTTTGTTGTCCGTCTGTCTGTCAAGGCCCGTTATCTCGGGAACGCGTGGAGGTATCGAATTGAAATAAAACCATATACTCAGGTCTACAGTCCATTGAAGCTTGAAAATATAAAATCATAGTTAAAGTAAAAAAAAGAACCGGCCGTTTATGCCGCAAAAAACGTATAATTCGACATTCTCAAGGGAATCAAAATTTATAGGGTACTTCCCGTTGACCTAGAATCATGTTTGGCAAGAAGCAATATCATGTAGCACAAATAAAGGTAAAAATCCGAAAACCGTACATGTTACATACCTACAAATTACGGAACCCTCGGTGCGCGAGCCAGACTCGCACTTGACCGGTTTTTTCAATACAATTTCACAAAACAATAAAAGTTGGGACCAGCTGAAGGCGGGTTTGCTGAAAGAATTCCCGGATTCGATAGATAGCAAAACCATACATGAAATGATGGCCGCTAGAAAGAAGAAGAAAGACGAACGTTGTTTAGACTACATGTTAGTTATGAAAGAAATGGGAAAGCGCGGCAAAATGCATTATTATGTCGCCATAAAGTACATCATAGACGGCATTATGCAAATGTCCACCAATAGCGCCCCCTTTCGGTTTGCCGTTTGACATATGGAAAATGATTCTTAAAAGTGACGGTATTGAATGGTGTAAAAATACAGGCTGTGTTATTTTCTCAAAATCAACATTTTCGATTCCCGGCTAGGAAAATTAATTTTATTTTTTATAATCGAATGATTATTAAATGCCCATTATTGATTAATAAAATTAAAACTGCATTTTTTTTATCAAAATTGGCCCCAAGACTCCTTTGAGTATTTTTTGCTAGGTACATCTTATAATTTCGGATTTGGCCATCCACGTACACTTGGAAAATTCACGCTGTATACTCTAAAATAAGATATTCCACGACACAAAGTTAAGTTTGATCAGCTACCTCCATCATAGCTGAATTTGAAGAGATGAAAATATGAGTAATAAAATAATAGCGAATGTGATCACTGATGTTAGGCAAAAGTGAACCTTGTGTCTTTTCTGTAAGGTTAACAATATTGAACGACTTTATAATATTGATCATCAATAGAGCCTCTGGCAACTTGCTTAACTATTCGTAAGAGACAATGGACAAAAGTGGTTCCAATGTCCACTACTTACCTGTTTTTTTTTTTATAAGAGGCCTCTCGCCGTTCTTTCTATGAGATTGTCGTCTGCTTAACCGAGCTTGCCTGTGGATGCCTCAATAAATTAAGGCTTCCAGCCAGGGCTTAAAAAAACTTAGAAACTAAGCGACTACACCCTAAGGGCACCTCCTGTAGGGTACGAACCTCGGCTTAGGGCGTCGCTGGAAGAGCCAGCAAGGGACAGGCTGGATCGGAATTAACGAAACCTGTGTAACTGAATAGTCTATTAAATAAACAGTAATTTTTATTCAGAAAATTATTATTTGTTCAATAATTTTCGTATAAACTACTCGATTGATCTAAAGAATTGAGGTATAAAGTAAGGTTTGTCTTGTTAATAGTAGGGTATTATTGGGCATTCTACCCCACCTTCCGTTCCATCGGCTCACTCCGTTCGCCTCGTCACTCTCGGTGGAGTAGAATGCCCAATAATACAAATGAAAAGTATTGGTTCGGCGCCTATTCCACCTGATGAAACGGAAATATTTTCCAGTGTGTGGTTTGGGTGCTACTCCACTTTCGAATCTTGTTTGGTTGACAATAGCATAAATGGCTTGTCCGGTTGGATCCTATTCTTCGATGTACTTCAGTTTTCGACTCGTTTTATTCTTTCTAACATTCACTCTTTATAGGATATTGACTTCTCAACATATTTTTTTCCTTTCACAGCATTTAAATAATAGCATTCAGGAAAGTTCGTAGCATGCTGTAACCAAGGATCATCATATATCTCCCAATCTTTGATACTACCTCCACAAGAAAAACACATGACTTTATCGTTTACACAATTTCCACAATAAAAAAATCCTGCATCAACCATTTCCATCACCAACCTTTTTTGTGATTGAGCGGTCGCCCAATAATGTCTGAACGAAAATAGACGAATTTGATGTTTGTTGTAAATTTCATATCGAGGACTATAATTTTTTGGATTCATTTTAAATAGCTGTTGATACGTTCACCTTCATCGCTTTCGGTGGTTGGAATGGCGGTTGCTCGTACATTTGATCGAGTTAGCGACAATGTGTTATAAATGTCAATGTAATACATTAATTGACTCATTATTAATATAACCGTTTCAAGCAGTCATCATGAAATTTGTAAAACAACCACAATCGTTACATGTGAACAAACTTTGTGTTCATTCTCAGGAGACTGGTTTTCGCCATGGAGAATTATTACCTAAATCGGTACGATGCATCATTTGCGGGCCGTCAAACTGTGGAAAAACTAATTTATTAATAGGTCTTCTTATACACGAGAATGGTTTAAGATTTCAAAATGTTTATGTTTATTCTAAAACCTTGCAACAACCCAAGTACGTTTTTTTAGAAAAAGTCTTGCAACGAGTACCAGACATTTCATTTCAGAAATATCATGAAAATGAGCAAGTACTGAGTGTTCAGACCGCAAAACCGAATTCTATAATTGTATTTGATGATGTTGCTTGTGAAAATCAAAGTAGTATGCGTGATTATTTTGCTATGGGGAGACACAAGTTCATCGATTGTTTTTATCTAAATCAGACGTATAGTAAAATCCCTAAGCAGTTAATAAGAGACAACGCAAACCTAATCGTATTGTTTAAACAAGATGAAAGAAATATGAGACATGTTTATGAAGAACACGTCAACACTGACATGACATGGATTGAATTTCGTGAAATGTGTTCTGAAATATGGAGTATACCTTTTAATTATGTTGTAATTAATAAAGATTGTTCCAAAAACAAAGGATGTTATAGAAGTAAATTTGATACATTTGTAGTCTTTGACTAAGAACACGAATACATATAAAAGGCTGTTACCTGTCTGACATTATTATTCACCTTACGACCCTACTTCAACAACACACAACCACAACCATTACACCCTATTTTAACAATATGGAAAAATCACTGAAACGACAAATTGTTGATGCAGCAGAAGCTGTAAAGATAAAAGTACGAAAAATGAGAGATGCTGAGATTACCAATAAACAAGCACTGGAAACTGTTTTCAAACCTGTAACAGACCCTCTCAACCTAATTGCTAATGCTAGTAAGCAAACTCCTTTCCTGCATGCTAGTGATGATTTTGCTGATGTTCCGTTTATTAACGAATCTTTGCAGAAAGAAGGAATTGGTAGCGCAGAAAGTAATGATAATAATGCTGATGAAAACAAATATGAATCCGATATCGACAGTGACTCTTCTTATGAATCAGTAGTTGAAAGGAATCAAGATTGTGATACGTCATCCTGGTCAGTATCTTCAGAAGCGTTGGTAGATATTCCATTTGGAGTTAGAGCAGACCGCGGGAAACTGCTGTTAGGTTCTGCTTACATATCGATCAACGATCAATACATCACCGTGGCTGGACGTAAATATCAAAATACACCTGGCTTAAAACAGTTGTTGCTTAAGAAAGATGTAGATCTAAGCTTGGTTACAGATAATGATATGCAAAATTATAAGTCGATGCTACTTGTTACAAATGCACATCGTCGAGACTATGATCCAAGTAAACCAATAAAAAGTAATAAAGGACAAAAATATTTGCAAGTTATTAAACCTCTTTTTAAACTGAAGAATGCAGTTCAGGGAAAGGGTCTACCGTTAATAAAAAAGTGGAGAAAAAACGTAGATTTAGTGTACTGGGATAATCCAAATGAATTAGTGGAAAGGTTGAAATTATTAATTGCGTCTAGAGATGCTGGCAACACAGGATTAGATAATGAAATTATATCTATCATTGAAGAATTGCGTGAAAGTAAAGTTATAAATAAATAAATATCTAAAAAATGTGTTTATTTTACTACCAACCTCTCAATACAATACACCTTAAACATGAACGTAGACAAATTCGGACATTACATTCACAAAAGAATGCGTTTATCAGAGCTAATCGAGTTTAATGAGAATGCATTGATAAAATCAGAAAACGGAGATTTCGATTTAAAAACATCAAGACTGAGAGGAATTAGATCTCCAGTAGAAGCAGACGATGGTGTGAACAAGGATTATGTAGATCGATTGAATGCTAACACATTAAATGAAATAAATAATCTGGCTGTGAACAAGGATTATGTAGATCAATTGAATGCTAATACGTTTAAAGAATTTAATAACCTGATTGGTACATTGCGTTCTCAAATCATAAAAGATGCAAAGACTACAGTTCAAGCTACTTTAAAAACAAGAATACCTGAGGTTTCAACTCATTTGCATGATAACTTTTATACTAAAGCAGAGGTAGATAAATTACTTCAAAAAACTCCGTAATGGTAAAACAACAAATTGTAAATGAAATACACAAAGCAGCACGAAGAAATTTTCTTCGACGTTCTGTTATTCTGAAAGGAATCCATGATTTATGGCAAGCAGACTTGATGGACATGCAAAACCTGAAAAAGTATAACAAAGGTTATGCTTTCATCTTAGTGGTGATTGACTGCTTCTCAAAGTATGCCTGGGCTGAACCGTTAAAATCGAAAAATAAATTTGATGTTGCTCGTGCATTCGAACATATACTGCTTAGCAGTCGTAATAATCCTGTTAACTTACAAACTGATATGGGGACAGAATTTTATAACATCACTTTTAAAACGCTCATGAAACAGCACAACATTAACCATTACTCATCGTTTTCTACCAAAAAAGCATCCATTGTAGAGAGATTGATTAGAACTGTAAAAAATAAATTATATAAATATTTTAGTCTCAATGGAAACTATAAGTGGTTAGGGCTACCATTGGAAGATACATTGAAGAGATATAACAACACAAAACATCGTACTATTCAATTTAAACCGGTTGATGTGAATAAATGTAATGAACAAATAATCAAAGAAAATATTAAAAAAATAAACAAACATGTTTTAGTTCAGTGGAAGCCTAAATTCAAAGTTGGTGATTGTGTTCGTATAAGTAAATACAAACATAATTTTGAGAAAGGTTATACTCCTAATTGGTCAACTGAATTATTTATTATAAAAAAGGTAAATAAAACCTTACCAGTGACATATCACATAGAAGATCAAAGAAAACAAATCATATTAGGCGCTTTTTACGAACAAGAACTGCAAAAATCTAATTATCCTGATGTTTATTTGATAGAAAAGGTTTTGAAAAAGAAAGGAAATAAATTGTATGTTAAATGGTTAGGTCTAAACAGTGCAGAAAACAGTTGGATTGAAAAAGCTGCATTAATGGACTAAGATATTATATAATCATTTTTCATTTGAAATCCTATCATTATAATTTGAGTAATGCAAGGGGGTGGACTAGTTAACAACATAATTAATAATCTACCATTCGAAGTTCATTTGCCAGGATACAATTATTGCGGACCAGGAACCAAACTTCACAAACGCTTAGCGCGAGGTGACCGAGGTGTAAATAAGCTAGATGAAGCTTGCATGCAACACGACATTGCGTATACAAACCATACAGACTTATCAAATCGTCACAAAGCCGATTTACAACTACTTAACATGGCTAAACAAAGACTTAAATCAAAAGATGCCGGGAAAGGTGAAAAACTAAGCTCTTGGTTAGTGAGCAAAGTTATGAAAGCGAAACTAAAGTCTGGATCAGGCATTAAAACATTTAAAAGCTTAGTTTCAAAAATAAATTCAAAAATTAAGAAACTCAAACGCAAAGATAATAAGACTTTAATAAAAGCAGCTTACTTATCCGCAAAAAAGTTATTTCCAATCATACATCATCGAATTCGAGTACCTCGAGTAATACCTATACCAAAGACTGGAGGAGTTCTACCTTTAATTCCAATTTTCGCTGGTTTGTCGGCTTTAGGAGCTTTAGCTGGTGGTGCGGCTGGAATTGCAAAAACTGTGAATGATTACAAATCAGCTCAGCAAAACTTGCGAGAGACAGAACGACATAACAGAACTATGGAGGGTTTAGCAGTGGGTAAGGGATTATACATAAAGCCTTATAAAAACGGTAAAGGATTGTTCATAAAATCATCAAAAAACTGAACAAGAAGCTACCCAATCGCCCACTAACTAATGTAGACATCCAAAACTACGCAAGAGACATCCCATATTTCCGAGGAGTATATATGAAAGATCAATTACCAAGGAAGCCGAAACGTATGGAATGTGGTATAGTCAACTTAGACGATTCTAAAAACGAAGGAACGCATTGGGTAGCTTATGTAAAAGTATATGACTATTGTGAATATTTTGATAGCTATGGAAATTTAAAACCTCCATTAGAACTGATAGGATATTTCAAGAATTGTAAAGTTTCATACAACTACACAAGGTATCAAAAATTTAACACTGTAAACTGTGGTCATTTATGTTTAAAATATCTGTGGACTTTTTGGAATAAAAATGTATAAAATAAATTGTTTTTATTTTATTACAATCATTTGCAAGATGTCACTCACTTTGTCGATAACTGGAAACTCATCAGTTTTATCTACGTACTATCCTAATACGTTGCAACTAAATGGAGAATATGAATGTGCTTTATTACATTTTTCAACATTTAATTCTATACCAAATATTGATAAAAGTAATAACAAGTTCTATTATGGCTCAAACGAAGTTATTGAAATACCGGAAGGCAGCTATGAATTGCAAGATATCAACGATTATTTAAAATCTGAAATAAAAGATGCTTCCATCAAATTACAATGCAATAACAATACTTTAAAAACTAACATATACTGTTCAAAAGATATTAATTTTAAGAAAGAATACTCTTTCAGTAGACTGTTAGGGTTTGACAAGCAGGTCTTGAAAGCAAATAAATGGCATGTGTCACAGTATCCAGTCAACATTTTACCGACGACAGTGGTAAGGATCGAATGTGACATTGTGAGCGGCTCTTACATAAACGGTGAAACAAGTCACATAATTCACGAATTCGCACTCAACGTGCCACCTGGATACAGAATCATAGAAATCCCGAAGAACGCTATATATTTTCCAATCAATCAAAACAACATAAGCTGCGTACATATTCGACTACTAGATATAAACAATCGCTTAATTAATTTGCGTGGTGAAGAAGTGCAGCTGTATTTACATTTTAGAAGAAAAAATGATTGATTACAATAAATATCTGCCTCAACAAATGAAAAATACCAGTTCTACTCAAGCTACCTACCAAATAAGACGTCGTTCTAAGAGCAAAATAAAGTTAACTAAAGACAATAAGACATTTCTCAGAGCGATCGGATTGATAAAATGAATATCTTAGACGTCGTTTCCACTCCGACTTACGACAACAGTATAGAAGGAATCGAATTTCATTCGTACAAACCTTATGTAACGAGTTTCAACAGGAACGATGAAATTCGCATACCTATCAACCAACAGGATCTTTACATATTACCATCAGCCAGCACTCTGTATTTAGAAGGAACCGTTATCGTCAGCAAAAAAGATTCAAAAGAGAAAGCTACTAGTATCAATTTTACGAACAACGGACTACTCTTCTTATTCCAAGATATTAGGTACGAACTAAACGGAGTGGAGATTGATAAAATAAAAAATGCAGGTATAACTACAACCATGAAATCATTAATATCAATGAGTGAGAATGAATCAAAATTATCCAAAGCTTGGGGTTGGAGTATCGATGGTATAAAAAATGTTAATGGAGGAAGTTTTTCTGCGTCTATACCACTTCGGAATATTCTCGGTTTCGCAGAAGATTTTAAAAAAGTTGTGATAAATAGTAGACATGAACTAATATTGTTACGAAGCAACACTAATTTGAACGCTGTAAAACTGAACACCGGTGAAATAGTGGAAGACATTCAAATCAATAAAATCATATGGCGCGTACCCCATGTTAAAGTATCAGATAAAGAAAAAATAAGTTTATTAAAACTGTTGGAAAAAGATCGATCGCTTCAGATGATATTTAGAAACTGGGATCTATATGAATACCCCGCTTTACCTAAAACTACAAAACATACCTGGTCTATCAAAACTTCATCTCAAATAGAAAAACCAAGATATGTTATAATTGGACTACAAACAAGTAGAAAAAATAATGCAAGTTCTGACATGTCACAGTTTGATCATTGCTATGTTCGTGATGTTCGTGTGTATCTTAATTCAACATATTTCCCGTATGAAAGCCTCAATGTGAACTTCGCTAATAACAGAATTGCTTTATTATATGAGCAATACATCAGATTTCAACAATCGTATTATGGACGTTGTCCGGAGTCTTTATTAAGCGAGAATCAATTTAAAGAGTTAGCACCGTTGTTTGTTGTTGATTGCTCTAGACAGATCGATAATCTGAAGACTGGACCCGTTGTGGATGTAAGGGTAGAAATTGAGAGTGATTCAGAAATACCAGATCAAACTTCAGCATACTGCCTCATTCTCAACGATTGCATTGTTGAATACAAACCATTAAGCAACACAGTGAAGAAGATATCATGAACGCAGATATTATCATTGTCGAACTCCAAGGATTTAAATATTTAGATAATAATTTTATCGTCAAAGAAGTGGCCATAGTAAGTAATGAACACACACAGACGTTCTTGGTTAAACCACCGCATTCGTTTTATTATTTGACTCAAGAAGAAAAGAAGCAGGTGCGATGGTTGGAAAGAAATCGTGGAATTTTCTGGAGTGAGGGTTTTGTAGACTACAGAGAGTTTCAACACGTCATCGTACCATATTTAGAAAATAAAAAAATTATTACAAAGGGATTGGAAAAAATTAAGTGGATTAAAGAGTTATGTGCAAACTGTGAAGTGATTGAAATAGGTGAAAAAGGGTGTCCTAATTTTGTGACATTACAAAAAAAGTTCTGTAAAAATAAAAATGATTTTAATTGTGTGAACCATAAAATGAATTGTGCATTAAATAATGCGGTGTGTATTAGAAAATGGTATGTGGACAATAATATGTCTGTATTTAATCTATTTTAATTTATTTTGTCATGTGAAGTTAATAAAATTTATTAATAATGTATTTATGGTTGTTTTATTTAAATTTATTCAGGATAACGTAAACATCAAACTTTATATTAGCCCTAATAAAATGAATCGAATTGAGTAAGTATTCTATTAATTTTAAAATAAGTATTGACATGTAATGAGATCATTTCATTAGAGATAATTTAAAGTGTGAGTTTGTTTATGTATTGCCAATAAAACATATTTTAAATTATAAATAAGTATATTATTTATTTAGTTTTTACATTATTTGCAATTATATAATATTTTATTTATGTACTTGAAACTTATGTAACTACTATGATCTATTATGTATTTAAACATATTTTAATACACTATCAGATTAACAAATACATTATTTTACTTCTTATAACTTAATCTCTATAGTTACAATAAAACTTATACCTTAGATACTTTATTTATACAATCAAAACATATTATAATAACTAAAAAACTTAGGTACTAAGGACTTAAATAAGAGCCACAAGTTTCCTTAATATTTTTTTATACAATTTAATACACTAGCAGATTAATAAATAAATTCATAATAGATACCAATTATTAAACTAATTATTTATTTCTCTTTAAACATTAAACATAAACATTCAAAACTTATACATACATTAACTAATATCCAGTAATGTTAGAACCCCGTGCTCAGTAGTCACGCTTGCAACCACTAGACAGCGAAGCAGTCTACAAACTGACACAATAAGTTAGTACTAGATAAATAGATTACTTACTTACTAATAACAATCGTCACCACAAAGTTTCTTTGAAATTTTATTTATCAATGATTGGGTCTCTTCCATAATATAGTCCACCGGTTCACTAACTACATATTGCGCACTTAACACTATCACCTCTTCACCATCACTTGAACTTGCAACACTTGGTTCTTGTCGTTCACTGATGTCCAACACCTGTATCTGGATCAGTCGTAAACCTTTTTTCTTTTCGTTGTTTATGACGTATGATTGACATAAAGGATGATGATGTTCAGATGCTTTCCGTTTTAGACCCTCCCGTCTTGCTCGAGACTTTTTTATGGTTGGTTCAGTATTTGTTGCTCTGGAACATGCCAGCTTAAACTTGGAGTGGGAAAACCTTGACCGTATTGGGAGAAGATGAAATCGGGAGAGTCACACATTATTGATGATCTGAAACAAACAAAGTTATAAATTATTGATAATAATTATATCTAACAGCATTTATGGTAATAATTTTATAAGTAGGTACTTATACGTTTGTACAATAGGTACTTACAATTTGTTCTGTTTTTATTCGACGTGATGTGACCGGTCCGACTGTCTGCCTTCTGATGTATTTCATGTACTAATCCATCATATTATTATAAAATGCAAACTCCATAAAACCTTGCGCTGTGAATCAAGTTCATGTTTCGACAAGTTCAGCCTGATATGTACAACATGAAGCGACGTGCGCGTGCAGCTGATCGGTGTCATATTGCACAATCCAGTCGGCGCAATGCGCTTTGTCATCAGGAATGGAAATGAAACAGATTTATGAACTTGAACTATTATTTATTTAAGTATTATTTAGTAGGTACATGCAAATAAAAGTAAACTTATAAGACGTAAGTATAATTAACAGAAGCCGTATAGATAGAGTATAGTTATACCTACACTGTTTAGCTAAATATATTCACTATTCTAATTCTCATGTTGATATTTTACTAAAACTAATAATTATGTACTTAATAAAGTCTATGGGACACCAAGAATACATACATTTTAGAATTACATACATAATAAAGCTGGGTTCAATTATATTACACTACAATGTTACATTCACACTAAAAAAGTAACAATCATCTATCTATCCACCCTCACATACCTTTTAAGTATATTAGTAGGTAGGTTGTAAGATTATACCTATAACTTTCCATTTAATACGTTATAAGTTTTACAATCAATAAAATACATGCTATAAATGTAACATGTAACTACAGTTGGTTCCTAATTACATTTAAAATTATGGTAATGCATTACCTACATAAATATATTTGCATTACCCCAAGCTAAAGTAGATACTTTATCAAATGATAGCAATCGTTTATCATCATTGCTTGAAAGTGCTATTTTATTTACGTTCTGAGTGAATATTTCATGTTTTATTGATCTAAACAATACATTTTTTCTGCGAATGACATTGCAATTGTATAAAACATTTTTATAATCAAACATATTTAAATTTTTCGTTACACATTTTTTTGTACCTTTGGCTTTTTTAATTGTTTTGTTTAAGGTTTTAATACAATAAAGCTTTGAGCGCAGTCCTACGAATTCTTTGATAACTTTGCCACCCATTTCGTCCTTAAACAGTCCTGGAATCTTCTTATTAATAATAGGTAAGTCAAATTCATTGTTTAAGTCATAATTAGAGGTATCAAAATAATTTAAAAAATTGAGCTTGAAATCTTTATAAACGTTATTACTCTGTACATCATAAATTAGACTATCTGTGTCAGTATAACATAATTCAATTCGCTTGCCATAAAAAGGTTTCATGATAGAGTAGTGAAAATCGTACATATGCGTCTTAGATAATTCTAATACTGTGAACCCTATGTATATCGGTTTATTAAGTATAACACGCAAAGGCTTCATTTGGATTGCTACTAAATCATCAGAAAATACAGAAGCGCTGTGAAAATATGGACTGGCTATCAATTTCTCAGCACAAATTGTCTTTTTTGTTTTATTGCTTGAGTCACACCACTTGTTTACTAACTTAACGTCTATTCGATTTTCACTGTTTTCTAAGGTTTTCCCAAAAATACAATTATTTAATAATTTGAAAAAATCTTGTTCAAACGTTGACTCTGCTTTTTGACGTAACTGAGTGTTTATATCAATATATCGCTTTAAAAAACAACTTTGCTTAAACATAATAGCGCGATGGATCCTTCTCAATATTAAACCGTACTGTAAGCATTTTTTTAAATGAACATAATGAATTACATAGTGATATTTGTCGTACAAATTCGGTATTAGTTTTTTATTTTTACCACCAGGTGGTAAACATTTTTCTGGACAAAAAGGAAAGTCATTGTGTTCATTGTGTAAATTTTCTGGATATATTAAATCAACTTCAAGAATGTAACCGTTTTCCGCATTATCATCGATGTCTGTCAAATTCTCTTGTAAAAAATCTATTTCTTGTCTATTCATAAATCTAAAACCGGAACAGGGCAGCGATTGACACATACTGTAACCGTATAAATTATTACAGTCTAAATAAATGATAAATGAATTTGGGCGGCTTGGATCGAAGGTATCTAAATATTTATGATTGGCTTTGGCATGTCTTTTGGAACACATACAAACACCTCCACGAATACCTTCTTGTATCATTCTAAAAATTTCTACATCGCTAATTAATTCTAATTTAACTCCTGTTTTTAAAAGCATTGCATCAAAAGATAGACTTGGTGCTGTAAGATAGAACGCAGGATCGAGATTGTAATGACGTTTACAAGTTTTCCGAAAATTTTCAAATACATCTGTTAGCAACAGAACGTCTGTTTTAAGATATAAATCGGTATACATACCCATGTTTTGAATATTAAATGTTGACCAAATGGTACAAGCGTGATTATAGTCTTCGTCAGTAATTGACTCATTGATTAAGGAGTTAAAAAAATATTTTTTTGCTGGCAGACATGTTTGTTCATATCGTTCCCATTGAGACATATAATCATAAGGATACACTCCTTTACGCGTGAGTAGGTTAAATTGTGATTCATTAGGAAAATAAGATTTTAAATGGTTGAAGTCTTGTTTTTTCATTGTACCAACTAACTTTTCTAAACTAGTGCCTAAAAATTTGAAAGAATCTACAAACCGAACTTGAATGCTTTCCTCAGATGAAATCGGAATAAACTTTGTGAATGAAATATAGTTTTCTTTTGTTTTCGGTACCACTTTAATAGATCCAGGAGCTTCACCTAATTCTTTTATAAAAAGGTGACAATCGTATCCGGACAAATTATGAAAGAATACTGGCAAAAATGTTGGTAATCTGTATTGTAGGTTACAGTAACTATGAGCTGCGCCGCGATACTTTCCAGTCAAGTGACAATGATCACGAACCCTATCGCCAAACAAGAAGTGGTTGCAAATATGACAAGTCATAGCGTTTTCAAAGTCGCGAGCATTATCTTCTGAGTATATCATAGGAACATTATTTTTTAAAATAGCGTAATATTTTCGTGCATCTTTATAAATAGACTTCACAAAATTAGATACACAATCCGAACCGCGATAAGAAACGTAACGATTGTAGCTTTCGTCTAGCGCACACGTGATATGGTAAGCGTAAGCTATAGGCACGTGTCGCTGTTGCGTAACGGTGCTCGCCTTAGTGGGATCAGGGTCACAAGATTCATACCGTTCTAGCATTGTTTCAAAATCTGCGTATATAACAAATGGTACAATTTGCTTTCTGTTATAATTTTCAAACTGTATGAAAGAACCTTTTGGAGGCAGTTCTGTGACAACACCTCCACAATTATGTGAACTAAGATTAACGCATGAGTTAAAAAACATTAAACAAACATTACAAAAGTACAGTTTGCTGTGGTGCTTTGTTATTTGATTCTTAACAAGTCGCGGTAAGTCTTTAATGAGACAGTAATGCGATAAATCATCGCTTTCTAAATAAAGTAAATGAATCACCTTTCCGTTTAAAGTTTTTGGTTTGTAAAGAGGTCCTACGATGATATTATTTTTTAAACCATAAATATAAATACAAATTTCAGGGTTATTTCCTTCAAACCGGGTAATATCTGAGAAACTCATTGGGAATGATATATCCTGTACGTTTAATACGTTACGAAAATCAGGATAAGAAGATACTCTTTCAGGATGGCTTTTAGCTGGATATAAAGCAGCAACAACGGACCATAAAAAACAATAATCATCATTATTGCGAATATTAACACATGCTTTTTTCGATTTTATTGATGCAGGCAGTTCGATAAAACCTGAACCGCGCAAAGGTTGATATTTGTTAACATTGATTTCCAAATGGGAATTATTCAAGAACGTCCATCCACTATCTCGATCCTGAAATTCTTCTATCTTTTTTGTTAAAGTGTTTTTGACTTGAGACAATAATGAATCCAATTCATAATTCTGATGCAAAGTAAAGTTTTTTGTGGCAAATGATTTTATCTCCTGAGAGTCATTTTTAACCATTAGAAACAAAGCGAAATATTCGAAGTTAACTTTTAGACAAGTGTGTTCTATAAGAGATATGTCAATTAACGTTTTAATTTTATTTTCAATATTATTAAAAAATGATTCTAGAGAACAATTCTCAGACGGATCGATAATTCTATAAGAAGCTATACGATTCCGAAATGCAGAATGTATTATTGCAACACCTTCGCAAAAATGCGAAATATTTTTGTTTTTATGATTAGTACTACGTAAGTGACCTGTCCAGTGACTGCGCTCAACAGATGTGTTACAAACGGTACAAAAAGGCATTTTAGATTATTATTTTTATTAGGTACGCAAAAATAGTTTAGATTTACAGAGGTACCTACTAATAATTAATTTAGTGTCCCCAACAATTTAAAACTAACTTATTTTATACTTATACTATCGCTATAAAAGACAGGCTCGGAATTGTCGAACAATTCGTGAGTCCGTCTCATAAACATTTGCAGCCCATACCACTGGGGAGTGTTGGTATTAAGTTGTACTTTTAACGAGACCTGAGCTTTCTTCCACCGTTCTTCCTTGGGGATGGAGGCAACTTCGTCTTTTGAGTAAACTTTAACTTCCACGTAGAAGTCTCCCGTAAGGTCTGCCGTTCGCCGTACTTTCCCGTTGGCGACACGGCTGATGAGCGATGAAGCGAAGTCCCCGCTTGATGGCGTCTTTAAATTTTGACTGTTCTCCAGACCAAAGAGGTCCGAGCTCAAGCTGCGTCTTTTACTGTAAACAATTACACATTTCAATTATAATAATTTACATTTATTTCTTATCTAACTAAATTAATGTGTATTATACACCCCTGTTGAATCCTATGGGGAATATAAAGCGTAATACATATTAGATTATAACCATTTCAATAAGAATACCTCATGAAGTAACTGACAACATTCCTGCATTGAATATAATAGGACAATGATTTTACCGTTCTCTGCGTTACAATTCTAAACTCATTAACCATTATGTATTACTGCACATACCAATTTAGTTGACTTATCATACCCATCAATCACCTAATCATACAAGCAGTAATATAAATTACCTTGACTTAGAGTCCGATGGGTGGGCGCTGGTTTCAGGTGTTTGGCGCTTCACCGCCTTTTTCTTAGGCTGCTTTTTTGTCACCTCGGCTACTGCAGCTGTGGGCTGTTGTGAATGGTATTCCAATTCCGAGTCAGACCTGAAATAGAACACACTAAGATTAATTTTGTAACTATAAGCAACCTCGATAATTATGGAGAGGAGAGTTTCAATGGAATATATCTCGCTAGAAGATGACTATAGATGTTATGATGATGATAGTTGCCCCAGCCGGCAGGCAGAAACCAGGTCCGTAGCTAGGTAGCAATTAAAAACAGATGAAAGTTACACCAGCCGGCAGGCAGAAACCAGGTCCGTAGCTGAGTACACATTATCAAATTCAGTAAACTTAGTAGTACTTACTCACATTTTAAAGTTGTAGGATATTGTAGTAGGTATGTAACGAAAAAGGTCAGTAGATCACTGGAAGATACTGGAGCGAATGTAATTTTATGATCAAAATTGATTGGTTTTATACATAAAAAATACCATTTCAGCAATATTTACCTCATAACAAAATTAAACCTTAACTACATATCCTCACAGGTGTATGACTAATTTATGTTACTTACGTCTAATTAAACCGTGTTGATTGAAAACCTTTTCTGTCAAATTGCAATTTTATCGTGAGAAATGAATTACAAAACCAGCTTCTTACCCTCACCGACAAAGGTGAAGCCGATACCAGGCTGTTACTTATAATTAATACAATAGGTATTATAATAAAGTATGTATGTTTGTTTAATAAGTCTTGTTGCATGACAAGTGAAAAAAAAAAAAAAAATTCAAAGATGCAAGCTAAGGTGAGTTGATAGAAGGTGAGTTGATAGTAAAATATCCTGAAATCATTTTTTTTTAATTTTTTTGTGCAAAACAATCCATGTAAACGAAGCCATGTCAAAACGTTAGTTCACAGGTATGTTGCAGTAAAACTTAAAATTGTTATAAAATCATCCAACGACGAAAACAACTTTTTATAACCATTTCATTCATGCAAATGTTCAGTAGGTACTGATATTAAGAATCATCTTTCAATCAATCCTAGATTGATAGAACTATCGCCTTATTATAAAACATATAAAATAATAAACAAAGGTATCAAAACTGGTATAAGATCATGTTCTATAAAAGGTTTCATCCCAACTCTACATGAAACGTTAAAAGTGTATAGTCAGAATGAAACACATTTAGACGAATTAAAAAATACTTAAAAATAAGAAATCGTAAAAAAGGCAAATTTTAATCAAAGACTGCTACATGCACGAGGATCATCTTACAGTGTAATTGTTAAATACATGGAAATTACTCATACAGACACGACACCTCATGTAACGATGTTAAAGTTCTATAACTGCAAATTTACATGATGCAATTTTGCAGTCTTTGAGATTTTAAAGACTTAATTACACTTATACTGTACGATCGTTTCCGACGCCGTCGTCAGGTGGTTTACATAGAATAAGTATGACACAATTAATTACTATGGTACGGTGCACGAACCGTTTCGAAGGTGAGAAAGCATCTTAATCTAAATCCAAGCGCAACGCAGAGTAACAGCAGACAACCAGTATCTAGTTGTTGTTAACATGTAAGGTAGTGTTAGCTGTATGAATTAATTAAATTAACATTTGGATGTCCTTGGTGTCCAATCTGGGACCATAGAAATAGAATGTGTGTGTGCCATTAGGTGCATGCATTTCTTACTCTGTGAAGAGACATGAGACAATCTGTCCCAAATTTTAGTTTAATGTTTGCGATATCCTAAAGTTCAGATGTCCTTGGTGCCCAATCTGGGGTCATAGAAATAGAATATACGTGTGCCTGTAAGTGCATGTTATTTCTTGCTCTGTGAAGAGACATGAGACAATCTGTCCTGAATTTTAGGCTAACGGTTCAAGCAGTGACCGCCCTTATTTGTTAATAAGTAAACTAGTTGTTGTTAACGTGTAAGATAGTGTTAGCTGTATGAATTAATTAAATTAACATTTGGATGTCCTTGGTGTCCAATCTGGAACCATAGAAATAGAATGTGTGTGTGCCATTAGGTGCATGCATTTCTTACTCTGTGAAGAGACATGAGACAATCTGTCCCAAATTTTAGTTTAATGTTTGCGATATCCTAAAGTTCAGATGTCCTTGGTACCCAATCTGGGGTCATAGAAATAGAATATACGTGTGCCTGTAAGTGCATGTTATTTCTTGCTCTGTGAAGAGACATGAGACAATCTGTCCTGAATTTTAGGCTAACGGTTCAAGCAGTGACCGCCCTTATTTGTTAATAAGTAAACTAGTTGTTGATAACGTGTAAGATAGTGTTAGCTGTATGAATTAATTAAATTAACATTTGGATGTCCTTGGTGTCCAATCTGGAACCATAGAAATAGAATGTGTGTGTGCCATTAGGTGCATGCATTTCTTACTCTGTGAAGAGACATGAGACAATCTGTCCCAAATTTTAGTTTAATGTTTGCGATATCCTAAAGTTCAGATGTCCTTGGTGCCCAATCTGGGGTCATAGAAATAGAATATACGTGTGCCTGTAAGTGCATGTTATTTCTTGCTCTGTGAAGAGACATGAGACAATCTGTCCTGAATTTTAGGCTAACGGTTCAAGCAGTGACCGCCCTTATTTGTTAATAAGTAAACTAGTTGTTGTTAACGTGTAAGATAGTGTTAGCTGTATGAATTAATTAAATTAACATTTGGATGTCCTTGGTGTCCAATCTGGAACCATAGAAATAGAATGTGTGTGTGCCATTAGGTGCATGCATTTCTTACTCTGTGAAGAGACATGAGACAATCTGTCCCAAATTTTAGTTTAATGTTTGTGATATCCTAAAGTTCAGATGTCCTTGGTGCCCAATCTGGGGTCATAGAAATAGAATATACGTGTGCCTGTAAGTGCATGTTATTTCTTGCTCTGTGAAGAGACATGAGACAATCTGTCCTGAATTTTAGGCTAACGGTTCAAGCAGTGACCGCCCTTATTTGTTAATAAGTAAACTAGTTGTTGTTAACGTGTAAGATAGTGTTAGCTGTATGAATTAATTAAATTAACATTTGGATGTCCTTGGTGTCCAATCTGGAACCATAGAAATAGAATGTGTGTGTGCCATTAGGTGCATGCATTTCTTACACTGTGAAGAGACATGAGACAATCTGTCCCAAATTTTAGTTTAATGTTTGCGATATCCTAAAGTTCAGATGTCCTTGGTACCCAATCTGGGGTCATAGAAATAGAATATACGTGTGCCTGTAAGTGCATGTTATTTCTTGCTCTGTGAAGAGACATGAGACAATCTGTCCTGAATTTTAGGCTAACGGTTCAAGCAGTGACCGCCCTTGTTTGTTAATAAGTAAACTAGTGTCCCCTGCATGACTTAATTAAAATAACGGTAACACGGTAAGTTAATATTTAGTTTTAGAACTAAAGTGTTCCTCTCACTGTGGCCAAGACACCTTTAGCCATCATCGATCCTATGAGTCTGTGGGATCGGCGGTGAGAAAACCATTTCCTGTGTACATTGCACGACGTACACAAATCCCTATTCCTACCCAAGTTCCGTCTGTTACCGTAGGTTTCCTTGTAACAGACTTCCCTCACGTTAAACCAACTAAACCTACGTTTGGTGTGGTTTGTATGGTAGGCTAGGGCGTTAGGATAACTAGGGGCTAGGTTTATAGTTTCAGACATAGCCACGTCACGTACGCGCTTGGAATAATGGCCGTACTAAGCTGTAAGTCATGTTGGTGTGGAATAGGCGCCGAACCAGTATTTTACTGCACTACGTAGGAATTCATACTCCACCTTCCGTTCCATCAGGTGGAATAGGCGCCGAACCAATACTTTTCATTTGTATTATTGGGCATTCTACTCCACCGAGAGTGACGAGGCGAACAGAGTGAGCCGATGGAACGGAAGGTGGGGTAGAATGCCCAATAATACCCTACTGTTAATGATGGACGTTTGTACCAAGCACATCATACATTTTACCCAATGTCCTTTTAATAAAATAAAATTCCGTATTTTAGTTGAGAAACCCAGCGATATACAACTCGGATATGGAGGATTCAGCGGAGTCAAGTGACGACGATGAGACTCCACCCGTGCAGCCTGTAGATAGCGACGAGACTATTAGCTCTGATACTGGGTAAGTTTCATAATTATACAGTACTAGCGGCCTGCCCCAGGCTCGCACGGGTGCACTTTTTTTTTTCGAATTTTTCTTTCATACAAACCTTGTCCTGGCAATACCGAACACAAAAAAATAAAAACAGTGGCACTCCGGGAGTGCCGACAAACGTGAAAACTTGAACAATTACGCGTGTACTTTTTGAATCGTCTTATAAACATAACACAAACAGAATACTTTGCCATCACTTACTGACATATCGGATATGACATTAAAACCGGGTACATCCCGAGGATAGCCGAACATAACCTAATGTAGCGCGGTGTCGGTTACGGTAACAGTGTCGCGAGTTCAATGGTTCTTTTCCCATCTCAAAAAATGCCCAACGCGCCTAAAGAAGTTTTCACTTCAAAAAGAATTATCCAATTTGGTGCAATCATTCGGAACTTATGCGCGTATAGACATTTCGGCGTCTTTGTTTTATATATTACTAGCTTCGGCCCCCGACTCCGCCCGCGTGAAATTTCGGCCCACGATCCACCGCGCTATTACTTCGTTTTTGCTTAGCGTTTTTCTGACCTTTTTTTTATTTTTGCTCGCCTCCTCAAGGCCGTAGCGTGATATTAAATAACCTATAACCTTCCTCAAGAATTGGGCTATCAAATGCAAAAAGAATTTATCAAATCCGAATAGTGATTCCAGAGATTAGCGCGTTCAAACAAACTCTTCAGCTTTATAATATTAGTATACAATGCGTAACATAATGAACGCAAGACCTCATACACCCCAATTAGAGTATTGAGTTAAAAGCATAATACAATGATCAAAACAATTTTTTTTAAAGCTAACTATTTTTATTAAGTAAATTGTGTTGACCCTATCATTACTTTATGCATTCAAAATTGAGTCTTATTGCCTTGACATAAGATTTAATTTTCTTTGGCTCAATCGGCGATCAGTATGGCAAAATACATAATTTAAAAAAAAATACCTATCTTAAATGTTACCGAAATTGATTCAGTAATCAATTATGAACGAACTACTTTCAGGACTTGCGTTTATTCTGTTACACCTTGTATATGTAAGGGTAATAAATGAACGAAGAAAGAAAGAAGGAAGGGATTACCCGGTAATACCCGGTATACAGATTTCCCAAGAAAAGTATGATGAAATAATAGAGCAGTGGTGGCCCTGTGGTAACAGCCCCGACTTGCAGAGTTGCAGGTCGTGGGTTCGAAACGTAAATTATCTCATCACCACTGTGTGGTGGCAATGTCCTAGAACCAAACATTCGAAGACATGTGCCATCTACCAACCAGCTCTAGGCCCGCGTGGTAAATTACCGCTCACTCCCTCTCACCGAGAGGAGGCCTGTGTTCCAGGTGTGGGAACATTATAGGCTGATTATGCGAAACCGTTGACCCTGTAATCACCTATAGTTACTCGCACTCCAAGTTTAGAAAATCATATTTTATTGTGTTTAGATATCGATAGGCATCGTGTTTCTGAAGTTTCGCCAGCTAATTTAATTAGACCATGTATCCGCGGGCGTAAAAATATGACAATATCGAGCTTTAGAAAGAGATTTTCACACAGGTATGAGTGACAGAGACGGCGCGGCGCTCTACAAAGCCGAACTTTTTACTAAAATATTCGTTCGTGTTCGTGTATTTACAGCCGGGTATCGTTCTTAATTTGATACTATAACACGTTGAAATTAACTGTTCTTTCCAGATCTTACACTCCACTTGTTACCGAAAGTACCTCTTCTAAGAAAAAGTTCTTACGTATGGTCGACAAGATAGCCACTAGCAAATACTTCCAACAAGTGAGTATGCTTTTTTTAATAACTACAATATGTAAGTCCCTTACAAATTATTTTGGTCGTGAAAATCTTCCGTTAACATTAACTCCGATAAAACAATGGCCAATTAAACGTTTAAGAGGGCGCAATCAGAAAGTTGGTAACGTCGCAAATAACTGTCAAATATTTGCCTATTTTAATTAATTTATCAATATTACAGAATGAAATCTCGCTTTATAGTAGTACACTGCACGCTACTATTAAATGTATTGTTTTTTTTTAAGTAAAAATCAATATTCAGTGCTACGGATATATTAGGGATTGTAATTCTTAATCATATTTTATTACTAGCTGTTCCCCGCGGTGTCACACGCTGCCCGGCTCCTAAGGGTCGTAGCGTGATGTTATATATATACAAGGCCTATAGCCTTCCTCGATAAATGGACTACCCAACACTAAAAGAATCATTCAAATCGGACCAGTAGTTCCAGAGATTAGCGCGTTCAAACAAACAAACAAACTCTCTCTCTCTCTCTTTCTTCTTTGGATTATATCCTTCTTGGTTTTGTTGCTCTCAGGTGACCGACTACAAGTACGTGAAACGTGCAATGGAAGGTCTATCGAACACGGATATAAAGCTGCATCTAGAAGTGCACGCTCTAGAGGGGCGACTAGCGTTCAATTTACCGCCACCACCGCATGATAGGATATGGTTCGGGTAAGACACCAATCTATTCTATTTTTAGACATCTGTGTCTCAGCAAAGACCGAAAGGAGCACAAAGCAGGGCAATTATATGATGATATAACATATACATAATCAGAGTCAGAGGTACACTTGTGCCTATAGTAGTAACCGAGCACAAATGATAACATTGAACAATAAACTTAATTTTAAGTGCCATAAAGTGCAAAATAGTACACGCGATCTTATCTTATTACCCCCTTCCTCGTCAGGTTCCGCACGAACCCACAACTAATACTAAAAGCCCGGCCGGCGGTGGGTGCGCGCACGCTGCGGTTCGCGCACATCACCAACTGGATCGAACAGAAGCTCAGCAAAGAGTTCGAGAAGTTTCTAGTTCTACCCAACATGGAGGACTTCATGATAGACATCATGACACCTACTCCGGTACATTTCGAGTGAAACTGTACGTACAAATTTGAGTCTTATGTCTGAGATTGAAAGTGTGTTTTGAGATGACACAATGTGAGATTGCATTTTGCACGTCGGTTGATGTAGCTGCTGAATGTGATTAAAAATTACATTCTGTAATTACAGTAAACTATTCAAATATAATTTTGATGTGTCTATGCAGGTATTCGTGATTTGTTAGAAAAGCTATGAATATTGAATTGTTTTGATAAATATCGATGTGAATAAATTGTTTGAAAGTTTTGCCTAGAATGTTTAGGGTAAAGGCAAATTAAAACACGGTTAACTGTCATGTCGCCCCAAATACAGTTCTTATGCGTTTTACCTATTTATTTATTTATTGAGAGTTTATATTTTTACACCAGTATATACTTTGAAGACTACTTATGTTATAATTGTTGTTACGGTGTAAAATGCAAAGTATTACGTTAACTTACAGAAAACATTAATTTAAATCGTCATTTTAATTCCATTCCATAAGGCCTGAATTCCTGTTACGCTGACGTCGCGTCGGTCGCGTACGTCGGTCGCACGTGTGAATATACATAGTTTTCTATATAGCACCATACTGCCACGCTGACGTCAGCGGCGCGTATGTTGGTACTGACTGAACGCGACCGACGTCAGCCTAACAGGAATTCGGGCCACATCATTTTTTTTTTCGACTTTATAAAAACTTCTTGAGCTAGTTGAATGTGTGTTAATAATCCGTTTTTTTTTTTGTGTAAAATCTAGATTTCTATGGTCGAATAGCATTTTTTGTGTATATCTTTAGTATTTGATAGAACAATAAAAACACTGTACATTCAAATTCAATTTTATAATTTACTGGATGTTCATTTAATTTGATTAAACCGCAAATGTGCAAAAAACTGTTTATAGCCAACAGAACATATGGAAGTCACTAAAAACTTAAATGACAAAAAAATCTTGCCTCAGGAACACGAAAAAAAGGAAAGGATACGAAATTAAAAAAAAACCGAATTGAAATGATTGACGAAGTCAAATCAAACAAACATTAATAGAGCTAAAACGTACGTAATGTTTCAAACTCATAGCAATTACGTCTGTGCAATGATTAAAATATTTAAAAAAATTAAAGAACACTACGTATGGTGTAAGTTGTTAAAAATAAACACCAAACTAGAGTTAGCATTTTAAAAGATAGATTTACTGTATAAACTATTTTTTTTTTCAAATGTAAAAAAAAAACCATTTGTAATATATACACGTTAAACGTTTTGAAAATATTATAGAAAATTGCCTAAAGTTGGATTCTATTGTGCAAGATTTTTGCTCTTCCTTTAACCAATAGTAGTTACTGTTAGTAATTAATTAAAATTTTGGAACATAAATTGCATTGTGTTAATATTAATCGCGATTACTATTCTAATAAACGCTAAAATATCAAACGCGGTCATAAAACGAGCGAGTAGGACGAGAGTATTTAGCTCCTACGGGATTAGTCAAAACTATACCGAGTCTCGTGTTATCTCGCTCCAGCGTTGTATGACCGCGCCACGGATATTAGCGTATATTATAGTTACTTAGGTTACCAGATAAATCATTTACGTATTGAATTAATGTTAACTGATTCATCTTGGCACAATGTTTCATGCTACTAGTGTCACATCGAATTCAAGGATTATACTTTATGTTTAAGAATATTTATGTAGGTATATTATGTTGATTTAAATGTTTATGTTCATCACATTTGTATTGAATTGTATTATTTATTTAATAACTGTGATGTAACGCTTAGTTAGACCTAGCTTGTCTTATACTTTTATGTTTTTATTATTTTTATATCCTTAATTACTTTTTATCGCACGCTACTTGAACTACATATTGATTTGTTTTACGAATATTCCATTCATTTGAGAAAGAAATGATATTTTAATCACCCAATATCACTAGAAAGAGCTTCCTCGCGTTATAAATCAATGTTTTCGACAATAATTCCGTCTTAACCTGTTATTCGTAATCGCAATATAATTTTTTTATATATAACAGGACTATGAAAAAATATAAAGAAATGTAAATCTATGAAAATTAAATTAATATTTTGAAGAATATTGACCTGAACGGTGTATGTAGTTGTTAACGATCGTTAATATTTTTCTAGTAGTTAACAGAATTTCTAATGTGTTTTCTTTCAGCTTTTTCTTGAAACGTAACCGTAATATACGCCGTGTTCCGGACGATATACATAAACTTCGACCAGATGTTCAGACCATGGAAATAAGCATTTTTCATTATGGACACATAAATGCATTCTTATTTTTAGTTTTTGTTAATTTTTATACAAACTAAATACCTTGACATAAATCGCCCGTTATGCATGCCTCTTTATACGAATTGTCAACGACGTATTTTCATTCATAAGATTTGGCGGGCTGAAACTTGTCAAAACTAAGTTAAGACCCTTTCTTACTGCATAGCTCAATTAAATTTCATGAATCGAAATTACAAATATCTTTGTAACGAAACCTTTTTAAGTACTACGTCCTTTGTTAGATTTAAATTTTGAAAAGCTATAGAAGCGTTTGACAAAGTTTATGGATAACGTGAAGAACGCGGTGTATATCTCATTGACATTCTGTCAACATTTATTCTGAATTGGTCGCACAACTAAATAGTTAATTGGCTTGCACATCGCATACTCTTTCTTTTACTCCTTTTTATAAGCGAATAAATTGCATTTTCACTTCTTTGAAAGTTTGTAGTTCCTGCATGGGATATCTGTCCATTCAAATTGAATAAAGGAGACATACTAGCTTTTAAATAATAACTCTATTTTCCCTGTTTCTCCTCTTCATATGTTTGGTGGGCAGACATCCATATTTAATTACTCGTATTTATATGAATGTGATTACTATAGAGGAATGCGCAATTACTTAGAGACGGTTCCGAACTATGAAGGCTGATAGTACTTTGCTCATTGTCGTGGCGATTGTCGGTAAAGGTGGTGTGTGTGCTAATTTGTACGAATTTAATGAAGATGCGGACGAACGAGTGAGCTTTTGGATAAAATTACTGAGTATATAATAAAATAATGTAATACCTATTAAAGTTCGAGTCAAACTTTATGGCGGCTCTGAAGTGCGCTACTCGCTGCGCAGTACCTCACCCCTCACCCCCGCTGACACGTGAATGTGTTACTGCGCAGCGACTCGCCTCATGTTCCGAGCCGCCATAAAGTTTGAATCGGCTGTACTCAAAATATACATAGCCTACTATCATGAGATCATGACTGTTACTCCGTAATTTAATCCTTGACATGTAGTACTGCTTAGCATTAATCCAGTTTTATATTGCTAATATTATGAATATATTCACTTAAATGCCAAAAAAGCCGTTGTAATATAGACACTTGTTGTTTTCTACAACTTATTTTGCATACATGATGTATTATTACTTACGTAAATGTAAAAATCTTATGAATGTTTGGATCAATATTGTTGCCTACATCCACTGTTGGACTGTTTTAGTAGTGTAAATTCTAAACTTATACTATGTTGAGGTTCCAACACATAGTTATCTTACTTGTTGGTGTAAGTTTAAGTTACTGTACCACAACTTGTTGATACTCAATATCTCCGACGTATTTAGTACACGAAAGACGTATATTTTGAAAAGACAGAATACATATCAGACACATTGTAAACTACGTACCTGTTGTTATTTCCGTTTTGTAAGCAGTTGATAATAACCTACAATTAGATTCACATGGAAATAGTATTCAGTAGTTACGGCAAACGGGTTGTAGTGAAAAAAATCAGCTTGATTAATTATAAAATTTTTGGTCGTTGGAGTTTCCGAGGTTTTGGTCCGGTGCGGTATTAAGATGTTCTTGAATAAGACGGTTTGTAACAAACCAATGTGTTCATTCTTTACTGAATACGAGTGACTCGTAGGTATGCAAAGGCTTAACCAGTTTGACTCGACTGTAAAATAGTATTTGTTACAATTAATTCGTTACACATATTGTCGATCCGATCCATATTTTATTTTTATTTGTTTTAATATGTATATTATTTCGTTGTTTCTTTTCTAGTTAACATTTTTTATTTAAAACTCTAATGTAAAGGAATTATTTTGTTTTGTTTTGACGAGCTGCGATCAGTGGTTGGTATTTTCACAAAGTGTACCAAATACGAATAAATGTCTATGTATATAGTCTATCAAATTATAAAGTGTTTATGTGATATTATATATAGTTAAGAGTTAAACCGTGCCGAGTAGTTTTTCTATGTGGTATCAGTTGTGATTTTTTCAATAAACGAATTGCTATATTTCATGTTTATTTTTCGTAATACTTATCGACAACATTTTCTATTTTCCTCATACTTACAGCCATGTGTAGGGTTGCCAACTTTTTTTATATCAAATATAGTATCTTCTAAGCCATTGCTTGTAGGTAAAACATAGGAGACGGCGAAATAATAAAAAATATGGTAGGTATGTTTCAACAATATTTTATTTTTTTAATGGATATTTTTGCTACTTTTAGCTTTTATTAACAGGTTTTTATTTTTTGTAAATGTCTTAACTAATAATTATTACACATCACGCCATTATGTAGATTGAAATGAAAATATAGTAGTGTCACTAATTTATTTTTTAATATCGTTTTTAGGCCTCTAATATAGCAGGATACTATTATTTATTATATAGTACGGTTGACAACCATAGTCGTATGTGTAATCGTATGACTCCTTACGGGTTACACGTATGAAGCGTTCAGCGTTGAAGTACCAAATTATTAATGAATCATCACAGACTTTCCACTTACAACATCTGCTGTAGAAAATATGAAGTCTGGCGACAAATTATACGCTTACTGTATGAGTTTTAAAATATAAACCTCTTTACTAAACTGGGAACAATAATAAAATGAAATAGAAAAAAATATTTTAAACTATTTTATTCAACAGTTTTTCTTTTTACATAATATTTGTGTATATTTATAAACACTATGTATTGTCAATAGCTATATTCTCGTATATACATTAGGCACTTCATAACATACTCGTTGTAAACTATATCACATATCGACAACTATACTTAGAATTTTGTACAAAATATATTACTAAAGTATTCACAAAGGTTGAATGGTTCGTTCAGGCGATAATATAGAAATTGTATTTAAAAAAATAAAGAATCTGTCTATGGAAGCACTAAAGAAGACTGTTATGGCAGCACCATAATATCTACATCGGTCACCTTACTTTGATTCTGGAGAATATTAGATAGTTAAAATTTTGAAGTTCAACATCAAAAATGGATATAGGAGAATCTTGGTTGAATTAAATGATTATTAGACAATTCCAGCTTGTCACAATAATTAAATGTGTATCCAAGAGCCAACTATTTCATTTCTGATGTGTCATTGAACAATATAAGGTTTCCCATAACATTGGCACCGAATAGGCATCATATAAAATAAAAATAATCTGTTCTAAATCACACTTAAACTGCAATATATTACGTTATAACTAATTATGGTGCTTATCTAATATGGCTTTCTTTATCCCACTTAATCATAATATGTACAGAGTTGAGATCAACCTTACATCTAAATGAAGATCTTACATATTTTGGCACTCTGGACCACATTTTCTTTAAAAATCTACATAATATATCATTTACAGTAAATACAAACATTTGATACATAAATAAAGATTAGAACTTTTGTACAATATTGCATTAATACGCAGGCTGATTTTATGGCAAGCAGTAACATAACTTATACCTAGGTAGATAAAACTCTTGAAATAGGATCTGAAGCAACAATGTTTCACTGTTGTATTCAAGATATTTCTTCAAAATAACCAACTGCTTAAAACTTATTCGCAGACCATTTTCTTTACACTCAGCGTCCATCATTATCCTACTCACAAGTGTCTTTATCGTCACTGATTTTAACCAATCACAGCATTAGCCAACGCTAGCACAACAGCCCATCTTTAGGGTAACACAGTTCATGTCAATGCTGCAGCTGGCAATGTGCCGTGCCATCAGCGTTCCGTCTCTTAACCAGTTCGGCCCAGTCGTCTATCCTGGGGGCGCAGACTAAGGAGTACCTCCCGAGGCGTCTCCTCGCCATGACAAGGAACTCGCCCGCGCCCGCGGCCGCCCCGCACACCGAAGAAACGTGCACGTGCGCGTGAAGGCTGCGCGTTTTCCGCCGCTTGTGGTTGCGGTGTGTAGTGCGCTCTAATGTGTTGTCGACGTCATACCTGGAAAGATGAAGGTTCATTACAGTGGTGAACATAAAGAAGAAGTATCAAGATGTCCAACCAAGATTTACAGATCTACCGGATTCTAAAAGCTTGTCCTATAATTTTGTTTATTATTTGGCACGTAAGTGTTTTCGTTGGATTAGGATTTCAAAACATAGTGGTAACTTCTCTAGTTTGAGCTTCAGTGAAATTACACATGATGTTTTGTTTTAAAATACTGGTACTCCTACGTATTTCTTACAACAGTTTGTAGGAGACCTGCTCAGTCCCCAATCATGTCCAAGAGATGTAACAAAGATAAACCTTATAATAACTTTTTACTGCAGTCTAAGAGGTTTATGAGCGTGCATGTAGCCTAGTAGGTGAACAACAGGTTCTAGATACCATCACACAACAAAGTTTTAGGTACTTACTTGGTTTTCTTAAAAGTGTGTACCCATTTGACTATCTAATCAATTTAGTTTGTAAAAGACTTAGTGTAAGTATCTTTTTATATAACAATTCCTTTGTCTTTCAAACATTTTTTATACAATGCCTTGACTGTTCTAACTTCTTAAAAGTTGATCATACAAGGTTTCGTAATCACTAGCTAATGGTTATGTAAGCGGTCATTCGCAATGATCTACGCAGGGGACTGCAATTACTTGGTATCTAATTTTTTAATGCTTCACTCATAACGATGTGGCGTGTACGAACATTGTCTAAATGGCTTGCGTATTCTGGGGCAGGCATGGATTTGTCAAATTGATTAGATATACAAATGATAACTAACCAGGATCTGACGATTTTACTAGGAGCTTTTGACATTCTCATTGGACTTAGGATAGGACCAAACCTATGAGGATATTCTTGTCAATATCCCTGTAGGTAGGTAGTTAAAAGCTTCTTAGGGTTTAGCATTCTCAGAAATTTCTAGTGTCAGATAGTCTAGCTACATGACAATCAAATTACCTGCTAGTGAGACGCAAATATTTGAATATTGAGCAAATATTCGGAAATATTTGAATATTAACAGTCAGTCCTTACCTATAGTAATCGTCATCTTCAGCCAGGTCATCAGGCTTGTCCCTGGATTCCTCTCCCGACGTGGCACGTATCAGCTTGGTCAGTCGGAGAGTCAATTGCGTAGTGTCCAGGTCTTCGCGAGCTTCACTCATCACGATCACGCCTCGGGATACTGAAATAGAGATGGTACGTTATAACAATGGCACTTTTAAGTTTTAATTCTGGCTTCGAATAAGGTTAAGGCAGGTATCTTTATATTTGAAGTTTTTAAAGCACTCATCATTAATTTATTTCAGACCGCAAATTAAAATTTAAAGTAAATTTATAATCCTAGAATAGAATATATTGTATTCAAAAGAAATACAGGTTTCGCCATAATAAACAACCAAAATGAAGTTGTTCGAGGAAAATATCCCACAATAATAATATTTTGCGTCAATACATTGTATATTAGTAAAATATGTAAATGTGGATTCCTTAGGTATATCTAAAACCAAATTATTATCAAGCATTGCATTTACAAAGATTGTTTTGTTTGATAGCGGAGTTTTTGTTAATTATATTAATTGCTACGGCACAAACAAATTAGAAGTTATAAAGTTTAATGACTGAGCTATCTAAGCGTGTTTCGAGAACACAATTGAGTCAGCGACGAGTTTTCCTTTTAACTACAGCGCGGCTTTAAATGTTCAACTGTTGTCACGCCGCCATTCTTTCACGTTTGGAATACCATATACTTAATTTTATTAGGAGCTCAAGTTTATTCAAGCATTTCATCCTTTTACTATTTTGTGTCCTTTACTTATAAGTACCTAGCGTATTTTTAGCTATGTCAATGTCAAATTTTGCTTCAAGGAAAAGCATAACTACTCTGTTAAAAATTCTCAATTTTTCAAAAGCTTTTACAAGGCTTGTAACTTGGTTGGAAACAAAAGCCGGTAGATGTCCCCCACTTATCTCGGTGAGGTAAGAGCAGTGTTCAAACTGTAGCACAATGTAGCTCGCTCAACGACTAGGTACCAGTCGCGACACCAGATTTATTGTCCAGATATTAATCACTGTGTCCCCATTGTCCGGGTTTTTTGTCCGCTCCGTGAGTAAGCGCAAAATGTAGCCGGATTTTTTCTACGCCCAGCTTTTGTTTGAGCAAGATAAGTGAATAGTCCAAGTCGTTGGTAAACGGTCATCAACCCGAGCCCGACAGTCGATAATTACATAGAAGGTTCACTAACGAGCCATCATGACTATCTCAGTACCGCGGTATGTTATCAAGACAACTGTTCATTTAATTGTAGCTAGTGTTTATATCCGAAATATGCGGCCGAAGTACGGACGTTAGCTATGTTCCGCTCTTCGTGTGGTGAAACCTTCTTGTTTCTAATAACAATCCTCCGTTGTCTGATAGATAACTAATGATTCATTATTTATTTATTCAAATACAAACAGAAACAATAGGATAATAATTTTCATTTCTTGACAATTTAACAATAGCTTGTCATTTTTATTTGACAAAGCACCTTAACACGTACGTTGCCTTGATCCAAAAATATCTACCTTTTTTGTGTGGAATGACAAACAAAAAATCAATGATACGTGTTGGAGGCGGCTAATAACGTGGGTGCGCGGGCGACGCGGCGGGACGCATGCGCTGCAGTGACATAACTCCTCAACTATTATAATTTATCAAACCAGAAAAAACTATTAACATGAACTCCCCGCCGCGTCGCGTGCCGTACGCCCATACTAGTCTATCCGGTATACACTTGTCAAGCACCGTCGTTACGGACGTAAATTGAATCTAAGCAGCTCATCCTGGCTGGCTCACTACATGCAAAAGCTTCCGTGAGTCATGACCGGTATGAAATGCAATCTAATTGTAACAGAAATCCAACTAGCACCAAGCGGCGATACAAAAGGCTCTACACACAATGCGCAAACCTTTTTCGGTTGCATCCATTTGCGTAAAAATTCAACATTGTTTAAAATTTAAAAAATAACGAGCCCTTTAAATAAATGATCTCGCTGTGTAAATACTTCGTGGTAGTTAAGCGAGGAAAAATGATAAAATTATTTTCAAGTATAACAACGTTTAATATAATTTGAGGCGGAATCCCGATGATGGCGACAAATTACTGTGCGGTCGTCGGCGCGGGTTTATTAACATTCAGCGGGGCGAAGGCTCCTGGTTTTGTGATTACTCATTATTGCGGTGAAGGAACAGCTAGAGGAGTAATGAGATTATCGTGTGAGGTCTTACCGAGGTCGCTGGTGCAGAAGGCCAGCTCTAGTTCCGACTCGGTGCAAGGTCTGCAGTCTGCAGTAGAAGGGTCGTAGTGTCTCCGGACCAGGGGTTTTGCTTCGTATTTGAAGGTAGCTTTTCTTTTCTGAGGACCATCTTCTGGTTCCGCTTCAACGTAGAGCGCAGCACGACCGCGCCGGCTTCGGAAGCATCGTAGTTCCCTTGGGTCGCCATCGTTGGGCGCATACAAAGGAACTAAGCGACGAGCGCCCTCCACAAAGAGACGCGCTGGAAACCGTTCCGCGACTTCTGGAAAAAATGCATTACTTAGTAGGCGACCACAACTAAATCATTATGTTAAAGGAGTTTTACTCTGGTATTCAAAAAGGGTCCACACAACCAACAATTTACGCAGACCGCTTGCCATCTGTGATCATCCCTAACTCCATTAATTATGTGTACCTACATTTTTATTTAATTTTGTTTATTTACTTCTTTGTATCTTTGTTCCTTGAAGAAACAGCATAGTATTTATAAAATAATTATTTTTATATAATTTTGATGGAATTCTGTTTGCAGATCACCCTGATAAAAATCTATATCATTACTAGGATAGGAAGCACCACAAAATTACCTGTATCATTAAGTCGCAAGGTGTGGAATAGATCAGGCGGGTCTGGTCGCCGTATGACCCTCACGCAGACCTTGAAATCCCTCTCATCAGCCGGCAAGGATGGTCGGAACAGCAGCCGCAGTGCACCACGAGGGTATACCCAGGAGATGCTGCCCTCTCGACAGCGGAGGTAGACCGGAGTCACGCCTCGCTCCGTGGTTGAGGTCAGGCCACTGGAAACAAAAGAACGGTGAGTTTACTTTATAGTCTGTTTAAGATTGGCTATGATGAAAGAGTTATGGAAGATTCAAGGACCATCAGTAGTCGTTATTTGTCCTCTTTAATTCGGGAATGCCTGAACCTAGTAGGTACTAATCGTTAAATATTAAAAATCGTGGAGTCATATATTAGACCTATCGGCGCATACAGTAGCTGCATAATTAACAGTCTAGTACATTTATTTATAGCACAGTCAGAAAGTTGTCTTAATCATATTTGGGCGATTTGATTGGAACGCGGCTACCGTAGTCATTAATTTACCAGAGAGCTCATTACGTATTCCGTGTTCAACGCGACACTGCCGACCGGCTTTATATACTCCAACCAATAAAAAATATTAAAAACACTCAAATTGCTACCGCTTCAAGCCACTACGCTTTTACGAGCCAATTCTGCATCAACCGTTGGTTCTTATTGTTCCAAGATTATACGCTACATGCAACTTATAACAGTCATTTATAGTGTCATCGGCCAAATCTTCATCTCATCTCGGTTATTACTTGTGTTCACTCAATTTTTATGCGATAATGGAACGTGTAAATAAATATGTGGTTTGTGTTTTAAGCTGGCAAAGTAATGCGAAAGCTCTTGAACTTGTTCTTCTAAACTGCAACGCCATAAACCAGTCCAAAGCACTATTAAATTCGATCAACGCGAAATCTAGACGAAAGTTCTTAGCAGGGAGTGGTAGATTAAGGCACGCGATCAAGGTGTCATTTCTCGTCGGTATCTCGGAGTGCTCCCATAAACAAGCCCGAAGCGGACAATGGTATCTGCGATCAGGCACGTGGGCTCGATTCTGGAGTAGCGCCCACGCCGCCGCCGGCCCACGGCAACTCAGCCACACGCCATAAAGCTAAAATATACGAGTTATACGACACACCACACTATAAAAGATGCCACGTAAAGATTTTACATGGCCAACCAATAAAAGCAAGGCGTCGCTTTTATGTTAGAGTGCATTGTCTGTGTGGCCCGCGTTGTGTTGTTCATGTGTCTCTTTGTCGACACTTTCGAGGCTTGTTTCATCTTGTTTGAATGGGCTCTCTTTTGCAATCAGTTCTCTTAAGAGGTGATCATGGACAGTCCAGTTGGTACTCTTCTAGTTAGTTACTTATCAGACTCACTCATTTGACAATTTAAATAGCCTAGAAACAACTTTTGCTTCCAAATGCACCTCCGAATTTGCCTCCAAATGTTTGTCAACAGTCTAGATGTTGTTGAATAGCCCTTTCAAACAACAAGAAACTTATCAACCTTTTAAACACTAAAACTGCCATGTATAAGGGTCATTGCTCAGTATACATCTCACTCCTACGCACAATATAAATGTATCCCGTGTGTCCCAGCGCGTACATTAATCAGGCGGTGCTCGATCTCGTCTGACAACGCATCGATTTTCTTTTATTACTGACGGAGTGACGGCAATGAGGAATTCTGTCGCGTCATATCCTACTTTCACGTCAGCGGGACTTCCCTAATCCGCTAATGGGCTAATGTTGAAAAATATGTGTTGTAAATTACTAACTAATAGCAACAAGTGGAACTGTGGGGCTCATGTGGCCACCCCTACCCGTCGCGACAAACACGTGGAAGGTAGTGCACCCCTGTCTACGGGGGTTAACAACCTTTTAACAGAAAAAGGGTTTACTACCTGAACTTTAAAAATCAAGCTTTGATATTGTAATTACTTCGTCTTGCTTGATCAATATTATTTTATCTGCCAAGCAATTTGTGCAAATAGATTTAAATGGCCACCTGTAATTAAAAACCGAATCATTAAGTTGTGTAGGTGTATTTTATAGCAGTATTTAAATTGAACGTTATTTTACTTAGAAATTACAATTAACGTCGGCCTGGCGGTGATTTATGCAGACATTTGGGTGTTTTATTACTAGGTTGCCTAGTTTACCCACGGAACTGAACGGTTTTAGTTAATCGTACCTACATTCTAAACTTAAAGTCTACCGGGCGGGCAACGTTAATTGCTCTAGTGGAATTGCTCAGCCTAAAAGCATGTAAAATAAAGTAAAACTAAAAACTACCGAGTGCCGAGTGCCGAGCCCTGTCGCCTATGTTATCGGCGCGCGCTAAGACAAACACACAAAAACAAACCTTATAAAAACCGCAGAGATTTTTTTCTTATTTCCAAACAGAAACACAAAAAATCTGTGCGAGGGGTGTTAACTGCAACGAGCGGACTGCGGCAGTTTATTTATACTTTTGAAACTATTGGAACATAATCAAAAAATTTAAAATAAATAAACAAACCTACATATATTTGGAACGCAGTGAACATAAAAATTATAAAAAGGATAAGATAAATATGTGTGCTTATATGCAGCAATAGATGCCATATATTTGAATATTGCAGATCAATATTCAAACACGATTCATATTTATAAAGTGCAATATTTTGTTGTTGTTTTGTGCACAAAACAACAACAAAGAGGTTACAGTAACCGTGATCCATTAACCAGCGAAGTGTACAAAAAGATGACGGTCGGCAGATTCAAATTGAGGCAATCCCGGCCCATTACCACGCAAATGACGCGGGCGCCGATACCGACCGGCCTAAAAGCCGCTAATGTACCTTAACGTCACCCTACCACACTACACCCCTCTCTGTCACACAATATAGTTTTATATCTATCTATCTCATTCATAAAAGTCTAAAGAATTACGGCTAAAATGGAGTCACGCGCGCTGTCCAATTAGTGTTTATATTATTTTTATTCTCTGGCACAAGACACAAGTGATATGAAGGCATTGCAATATGAAACTTTAATTAAATTTAGAAACAGTTGAAATGATTCGAGATCAATTAAGTTTGATTTGTATCAATTAAAATTATTGATATTTATGTGTGTAGTTGTAGATGCATTGTAATTTGATCGACGGAGAACCGGTATCCCGTAGTTTATGTCCTATTTTCGGCATATGAATACGGCTTTCTATCGTTGCTATATTAGCAATGTTTTACGTTTTTATCATTCTACATAAAATATTATTACTTACCAAGTAATAAATTTAAAATTTTAACGCATTCGTGTTAATATGCCAAATCAAGTAGAAATACGTTAGGAATTACCATTCCACTAAGATTCACTATTATAAAAACCTAACAATCGGACAGGTTATGTAAATCCAAAGTTTATGACTAGGTATATAAAATATCTATCTACCCATATTGTCTTTTTCCAAATATCATAAAAAATTGGCAGTTAATTTTTGTAACGACACGAAATCCAATTTAAGTTTTTTAGACAATGGCGCCGATTCTGTTGTTCACAAACTAAACTAAATTTAAGTTCAGGCATCTGTTTCTTTCTATTTCAATAAGAAAAGGACAGAAGATAAATATTAGTTTAGTCCTGTCAAATTAGTCAGCGCCTGACGTAAATTGACGTATTTTTAATAGCCAATTTTTTAATCTCGTCTAAATTGTCTATGGAGTATCATAATTTGACAGGACCAAACTAATATTTATCTTCTGTCCTTTTCATAATGAAATAGACAGAAAAAGATGCATGAACTTAAATTTAGTTTACTTTGTGAACAACAGAATCGGCGCCAATGTTTATGATCCCCAAACTTTGGTCGTACGTCTTGTGTTGTGAAAGTTCGTTAGTGCACGATAACAGGTCCCATAAAGCGTTATCGCGACATTACAAGAGCCTCGACAGAATAATAAAATAAATGTGTGTTTTCTACGAAGAGTTTTATTTATTCTCGCCCAAACCTGACGCAAGATAACAATGTCGCGTGCGTTCAACCTCCGTTTCTTTTAGGGCTGGCTGGCTGTACTAATACGGATTTTAGCTTTTCCTATGTTGAAGTTCACGTTTCGAATAGGGAAGGTGTATACAGTGTCTCGGCATAATCATTTGATTTAAAAATTACCAATTTATAGTCGGTGGGTCTTTCCCACAGAAATCTAAATAATAAATTTAGATTTCTGTGAATCTAAATAATAAATTTAGATTTCTGTGGTCTTTCCAAAGCAATTTAACGCTGTATTAGTAAACTTTGTACAGACTCAAAAGAAAAACAAGGCCTCCATTTATAATCTGACTAGAATATTTGTAGAGCTATCCTAACAGCAAAGCATAGCAATTATTTGTTGTAAGTAGATAATATGAAAGTGTTACAGTTAGTTCTAGCAGCCCTGGTGGACCGCGCCCGCGCAGCCTGTGCTGCCCACGCCACGCGCCGACTATTGTTAGCCGTATAGATACAAATTGTATACGAAACCACCGTGAATTCCGTTATTGTAAATGTTTCTTTATTAAAGTACTGCGGTCCACCGCAATTCAAATGAAGTAGAAAATTGAAAAGCTCCAATAGTTGAAAGCTTTGATTTATTTTTTAAATCAAGCCATAAAAATAATTTGCTCCAAATTACACGGACATTATAAAAGCTATAGGTATCTAAAGCTCTATATTCGTTGCACTAACATCAAGCAAGTTTTACTGCCGGCTCTTACAATATGGTAATATGCCAGGCATTGTGTCCCTATCGAGTTGCTCTTGTCAAGTCCGCCCTCACACATGCGCAGCGACAAAGATTTATAAGCTTTTAAGCTCACCCGTACATGCGCAGTTCGAGATCTTATAAGAATTGAATGTTCTCGCGCACAAAGGCAGGAGGTAGTGGTCGGAAGGTTTTTTAGTTTGTAGGTCATAGTCGAACGTACGGCGATTGTAGGAACAGCTAAATAAGCAAAGCAGTTCCGTGATCTAGTTGTCTAACAGCATTGTGCCTTGCCTAATAGTCAGCTAGTGTGTTAGCTCGTTATTGTATTCTAGCTAAACTTGTTATTGTCTCTAAGGCAACTTAGATCGGACAAAACAAGGAAAATTGAAACTAATCATAACCAATCATGTAGTCTAGCGTTTTAGAAAACTGCAGATTGCTCAGCTAATTATAAGAAGAGGTAAGTTAGTGATGCTGAGTAACAAAATATAGAACTTTTACCAAGCTTATAATATAGGTAGAGTATCCTACAAATGTCAACGTATGACGTGAAGAAAAAAGAAACCATTTCATTGTAAATTATTATTATAATATTGATCATCGACAAGAATATGTTTATGATCGGAATCTCAATTATTATAACTCTTTTCTATCTTTGTCACAATGTCCACCTGTTGAAACAATACATTTTATTGTCATTTCCCCTTCAACATGTTATCCTGTGCCACCGTATTTTATTACCTACGATGACTAATCAGTAATCACATATAGTAATGTTATCAAAATAGGTTAATACTGTGAGTGTCAAGACATGTACGGAGGATTTCCGTGAAACAATGGCTGGCTGGACAATGGCAGAGGAGCGGACGCCGCGGGCGACGACGCAGCACGTGCGTGCTATTGTATTCATATACGATACCAGCGATACATTCAATACAATGCCCAGGGACCCTATTGATCATCGAGAGAAACTCGCCTCGCCTTCGGCTACGCACGATTAAAATGAGAACGCAACATTTTTGTACGGCCCGCGACAATCGCTTACAATCTCAACGAATCAATCTTGAAATTTTATTATAAGCTGTCGTTATTTCGCTACGTGAAACTTTTGCGCAGCAATTCTTTTCGATTGCTATTCACTAAATTACTACTTGCATCTATTATACTCTCGCAACGAGAATTGCCAGGAAACAATCACAATAATGACGTGCCAGCCACGATCTAGTGTAAAATAGTGTAATTGACGTGGGCAGACCTAGGAAATTGTCTGATGCGCAATGTCGAATCTGCTAGCATTATACGTTGATCAAAAAGATTTGTACTCTTTATATTGTTGGTTGAGTATTATAATAGGATCATTAGGTTAGTATTGAGCTAGCCTTGGATTGTTCAGTGAGTTGACCTCCGTGGCCGGCGTGCGTGGTGAGTGGTCGTGTGTCCCATGTGCTGATTCGTCCTGATTGTATAATAGAGCAGAACTCGTGCGGGGCGCGTGGGCGCCCCTTCTGTCAGCTGCTAAGAAATACGGAGGTAATTGCTATTCTGCACCTTGTAAATCAATTGACGGCGATAAACAAAATTGAAGTACATTGGTCGCGACTTTGCATAACAATGAACATTTTGTTGACGGTATCCGTGGCGGAAATGTACCTGTCTGAGTTCAAGTAGGTATGTTGTTTCTTAAGAATAACCATTTTTCTTGTTAGAAACTCAGGACTTGTAAAGGAAACCCCAGAAAAAAATACCTCATTGCAACCGGACCACCAAATTATGCAAGTTGACTACCGCGAAATACCTACCTCATTTACCTGCACGTCATTACATACGATTAGCAAACATTCTACCGCCTTACTTGGTGTAAAGTCATCTCGTCCAATCAGTGGCTCTAACTGGCTCTATAAACAGCACGACACGACATACAGCGTGTTCCATACAGAGTAAATAGTAGGTACATGAATACATGATGTTAGATTGAAGCGTGACCACTTATTACTGCCTGTATATGACTTGTACCACAGAATAACTAATAGTACTAATACTTTGTACTAGCAACTGGTGTTGTGTACCGCGTTATTTGTGATATAAGCACAAGCATGCATAAATTATGCGCAGTTAGCATCATCGTAAAATATTTAGAAGTCATGCATTTTTGATGACGTCAATATTTTGTTACTGAACGGTAGTTGATAAACTAATATTATTTATCAGCAGTCAGCAATTGTTTTGGTGACTGCTACTTTCGTGCACGGAGCACCTAGAGTACCTATAGACGTATAGACATCAAAGATATTTTCGAATTACTATACTAGACCATTAGTTATTCTGTGACTAGACCTAAGTAGGTAAATCTAATGCAGGAAAAACCGACCAAGTGCGAGTCGGACTCGCACACGAAGGGTTCCGTACCACAAGGCATAAAACGCCGAAAAAAACGTTTCTTTTATACCTCTTTCCATTTTATCTTTATTTTATTTTTATTATTTGTTGTTATAGCGGCAACAGAAATACATCATCTGTGAAAATTTCAACTATCTAGCTATCACGGTTCATGGGATACAGCCTGGTGACAGCCAGACAGACGGACAGTGGAGTCAAAGAGAATATTATAGTCTTTGGTGGAGTCTTATTATTAGGGTCCCGTTTTTACCCTTTGGGTACGGAACCCTGAAAAAGGTTTGCATGTTACAAACTACGGCCACAAAAACAGCCCATTTGTGTAAACTGGCTATCATCTATGGAAGAATAATTAATTTAAATTTTTATATCACACTCCGATTTAGGAACATTTGCAAGAAACTTGGCAAATTTTATTAATATGGCGTGTCAGTTCAAAATTAGTTGTATTAGGACAAATGTCGCTAATAAATCGTGTCGTGTGTGTGTGTGTGTAGGGCGCCGGGCGGTATTAAAATATTTTTTTGTCTATAATACTTGAGTGTCAGTTGAGGTTTGGCCATGAATTAGGCTGAGTGCGCATGTGCGGGCGGCGCCACCGACGTCACCGTCGCCATCGCTGGCGCCCGCGCAGCACATGTGAACACATGCTGACAAACGTTGTAAATAATCTGTTTTATTCAAAACATGTTGACCTCTGCTCTGCTCAACATAAATACTCGCCATAAATACCATTCATAAACGTAGGTACTCGACATATCTGCTGCAGTCTAAACATAAAATAAAATCGCAAATGCCTCAGTGTTTAATGTCCTTACTCGACATTAATTATTATTATAAAAATGCTGTATAAACTAGGCAAATAAAAGGAACAAAAATGTAATTTAAAAGACAAAAACACGCGAGCTCAGTAAAACACAGCTCCAATTACATGTAATTTGGAAAGCATGCAATTATGCGGACCCTGAGGGGCGACATTTCTCATTCTTTGTGCGTGTCTCTAGATGCAGTCCTAGCGCGGCGCTCATTTAAATAATATTATATTAAATATTCAGTGTTTCGTGACGACGGGACACTTTATCATATTTGATTAGGCACGATTTTATCTGCGTTTACTACTTCATGAATATTTTTTGCATTGATTTGAAATAAAGATCGTGGAGCAACGTCTATCGCTGTTTTGACGTTTTAATGGAAGTCTGAAATTGATAAAGGCTTCAAACTTTATGGAGACATCACTTATTGAATATAGAAATATGCAGCCAACAAAATATATGGGCAATTTAAATATTCACCACATAAATTGCAAAGTTTGATTACTTAAAATCTTTTAACTTCTTTAGTCAGAAAATACACCTATTACATAAGTATAGATCTACAGTACTTATCTAAGATCTTCAAACTGTTCATTACTGTTCCAAATATTATACCTACAGAAATATAACACAAGATAAAATCGATAGACTGATAACATTGTATGCAAATAAACGTCAAAAAGGTGCAGTTGCATGAATAGTTGGCATGGGAAAACATATCGGTAAAAGATAGGGATTTTCGACCCGATACCCGAATACTTTCACAGCGTGCGAATCGTGGGAATTGATTAGCGATGATCTTTAAAAAATAATCTATCCCGACATTGTGACTAGCTCGTCATAAAAGTTCTGATAAGGATTGATTACCTGTGAATTGTAAATAGTGCTGGGATCACACACGTATCGTTGATAGCTGAATTTAATGTGCTTTTGAACTTACAATAAAATCAAACCATATTCAAAGTGGAAAGCTTTATAAAATTTTGGTATAGTGAAGGGTCATCACCAAAGTACCATTAATAGCCCAATGTAAAATTCTAATTCATATCGGTTTTGATACTTACCTATACTATAGGTATTTTTTTTTTCAAAATGGGGATATTTCGTTGTATCAAAACCACCTGACATCAAATAGTTCCCACAAGGTGGGTATTCTATCAATTTCTATCTCGTGCGTGATCATGATCACAGTCGCTTGCGCAGATAAGCGCAGTTCACACGACCTTATCTGACGACTGACAGCTGTGACAGTTGTCACCATGACGTTTCGGACGGTCAGTCAACACGTCTGGCTGTCAGTCTGTCAATTATGCGACGACATATATCACGAGGACGGAGAAAGCATCCTCACATGAATATTTTTTTTCATAATAGTATCGGGTCAAAATAAAGACGGCACGGTTGGCGCAGTGGTTAAGCGATTGACTGCTGCGCTGCGTGTCGTGGGTTCGATTCCCGCACGGAACAAATATTTGTATGACCTACAAGTAGTTGTTCCGGGTCTGGCTGTTTGTGTACGTGAATTTAAATGTTTGTAAACGCACCCACAATACAGGAGAAATTCCTAGAGTGGGCAACGTTATGTTTAAAAAAAAAATCTCATCATTATAAAAAAAAATATAGTCGAAACAAATAATAAGCCTCCCAATATTATTATAACAAAACATTCGTTAAGGATTTTCTATTTAGTTAATACGATAATTAGCGACTGAAAAAATTAGGATTAAGTTCTTTGAACCAATTGGTAGAGCTTTAGAAACCCTCGGCAGTTTGGATGCGGAGATCGGATTTCAGTCCCTGCATATAAATCTTCCGATATTCCACCGCTTTACCTAATATTATTCGAAAAAGACTAATTATAATGATTGCCAGTACCACCAAAAAAACATAACTTCTAGGATTACAGCCTTGGCGACAAAACTATAATGTATGTACAAATGTGGCATTGCCAAACTTAGATAAATCTTGTGGTTGTTTATTACACGAATTTAAAATTTGGTCAGAGATTTATAGCGAGTTCAAAGCAGAGGGTTACAACAAAGCTATCGTGTGTGTTGTCCACATGTTTGTCTCATCCGATTACTTTAACTTAAGCGGTCATAACTCATAGAGTTATGTGCTACGTTACGATCAGGATTATGTATTTTTTACACGCATAAATAAACATCATACTTTTAATTTTAATACCTCTTGCTTTTAGTAACGTGCCTATCGTTTTATGTTTCCTTTTGATAGTAGTTCTTACAGTACCTAAACATGAAAGTTTACTGTCAACCTTAGTTCATACGATATTTTTTTTATGTCCCACTGCTGGGCAAAGGCCTCCCTACTCTCTTTCCACCTCTCTCTGTCCAGAGCTGCCAAGGACCCATCTTTATTAAAGGAGTCTAGCTCAACCCATTTTTATACATAGGTACCTACTTAACCGTTTTCATTTTTATTGAAACAAAAACATGTACTCATAACACAACAACACACACATGTATTAACATTGTGTTAATAGCTATAAAACATGAGAATTAGAGTAATCAATCAATCAATTCTTAATTATTTAAATATCACAAAACTAAAAGTTGTTCTAATAAGTTCTCAAGCCTGTTCTCTCGCCCTTGACCACTTATATTTAAATATACCAATTCATAATACAAGACAGTAAAACTTCTAATAGATTAATATATTAGGTACCCGTAATTACTTGTATCACAGTGTAATTACTATGGAGATAACTTGTACAGTTTTTAAAAAACAACTTTCGATGTACCAATGTATCGATTGGTGTTAACATGTCGAGTGTTATCGAGTAATAAAACATGTAGGTATCGAGTAAACGGAACTCTAGTTACGAAATAATTTGAATTGATTGTAGACTCGTTCTTATGTAAATGTTGGAAAGCTCCATATTTATGGGCGAACACTTAAACTAGTCCAGTTATTGCATATCGTTGCAAATCTAGAAACTGCTAACGGTTCCGATTGTGGACCTATATATAAAATAAGTGGTTTTATCTGTATGTGTGACTGTATACCTCTAATAGCGGCCTGGCGGTCTCATGAGACGTTCTCTTATTAAGCAAGTTTCAATGTAAATGTTATAATTAACGTTGAATTTACGATTCTAGGAAATATATTCGCCACGGTATTCACTAGTCGCTATGCAGCGGAGAAAATGGTAACTGGAACAATTGCGGGATATGTTCATAAACCGAGTAAAGTAAACACTGAAAATAGAGAGCGAAAAACTAAGTAACGGTCGAGATAAATCTCGATTCGGGGAACGAATCTCATTAACAAATTACTTTCCGAGTTTTAAACATGCTTTTCCATTAATGAGTCTTTGAGAGTCAGTTGCATTTTCAGGAACACCTAAAATACACCAATAAAACAAATGACAATCTACCTGACTACCTCAGTCTGAGACGAATTGCTTTCCCATCAGAGATATCATCTTTCAAGTGATATCAAAGCGCGTACTCGCGATAACATTTTAATAGATTAGGGAATTCACAAACCCGCATGTTTTGGGGCAGGATTCTCACGCGCGGACGCCCGTCGAATACGCAAGGAGGCGTGTGAAACACTCGTGCGGTTTGCGAACTGAATACTAAAATACTAACAAACTCACTTACTTACAATTTCATTGCCCTATTTATTTTGTTTGTTGCACTTTCTAATGTTTTAATATTCAATTAGACGTTAGAGTGAAGGATCTAAGGATTAGTTGCGTAATTCAACTTTCTTTTAAGCTTTCACAAGCATAATTTGCTCATGCGCATTATGTTTAATTACCGCAAGCTTATTATTGTAATTGTAGCTAAGAAACAGAAAACCTGTTAATTTATTTATTTTCCATCAGCAAACTATGAATTAATTGTAAAATAAGCAAAATATTTTTTCGGAAGAAAGTTCGTGAATGTAAAGAAAATGTCAGCCCCTACAAAAGACATCAACGAGTCGTATTGTTTCATCACTTTCAACGCAATATGAAATGCGAGAAATTACACATAACCTCGTATATACAATGTTGTGTACAGTCACGAGCATAAGTATGTATACACTCGGCTTTATTCAAAGGCGATTGTCTCCTTTATTTTTGAATGAAATTTTATATTATTGTGAACATAGTATTTTCGAACCCATAGGTTTATGTAAAGTGTGTTATTTCAACGTTGCATTCGTTATTTCGTGAAAAAATCGCAATTCAAAGTTGCCAAGTGTTGACATATTAGTGCTCGTGACTGTACATGTAATCAGTTCTAATTAATGATAGAAAAAAAACTATAGATCACGTGCGTAAAGAAAGTTTCGAATCTAAACTTAGGTCGACACAAAAAGTAGCCGCGGAGAAGACACGCGAGCAGCGAGACTTACATTACAAGTAATAAAAAGAAAAGTGGACACTTCCCAGTTAGTTGATTAACGATTGAACTTGTTTCATAGATCACCAAGTTCCAAGTTGTGGTCAACAAAAACGTTGTCCCGTGTCCAAAGTGTTTCGTTTTCAATAAGTGCTATGTAATGCGGTGTGCGGTGTGGTCGCGCGTTTCGTGGTCAGGCACAATGCGACGGAATGTGCCGAGACAGAATGTTCGACCGCCTGGAAGGAAGCCGCACGCTCTGGCTTCATTAATGTAAGCTTTTTCTAAGCTTACCTTTTTTGTTATCACCCCTCGATTGAGTCGAGGGCGGGATTTTAGTAGGGGTGGGGTGACAAAATCAAGACGAATGATTAAAGCGTATAAGATGAAATGAATTGAAAGATATAAGAAAATCCTATCCTATAATGCTGATTTTTAACTTAATATGTGCTCAGATCACTAACTAATAACTGAAACAACTTTATAGTTTAACAATATAATATTTTCACACAATATAATAAAGACGGAGGACATTTAAAACATGAATCGACTGCCTCTAACTTAGAGGCAGTCGAGGCTCTAACAAAGGCCTTCGCCTTCGGTAAAGAGCCCTATTAAGGCTTAATATAACAATGGTCGCAACGCTGCTCTTGTTTAGGTTCCCATGCTGAATTTTGACCCAATCTTATCGATATTTACGTCCGGCGGCTCGGGATACAGCAGCACACGCATCTCGCGTCGCCGTGAGCTACCATGCCGCTCGGTGAGGTCAATCAAAGAGAGCGCGGTGATCGCCAACATGATAGACTAACAAAACGTTAAGAACAATTGCGTAGAATAAGTCCAGCACCTGAACAAAGGCACAATAGCTCGGCTCAAGCTAAGTATTCAACTACGTAACCGTCCAAGCGACTGGCTTGACAACTACGGAGCACCAACAATAGTAGGCTTTACATAGCCGCTGGCAAACCCGTCTACAGCCGTTCTAGCTATACAGAAATGCAGAACACTACAATATTTTCCGCATTGGTATTGCGTGCCCCGTGCCCGGCGGCAGCAAGCAATTTATAGCCAGTGGAACTACGTACATGCTTGTTATTATTTAACGGTGGACCGAGCCAAGACAGAACGCCCCCGGCTATTGCCAATGCGATCCTGCTAAACTTGTAAGTATTATTTTATGACTAAGAATACGAATGCGCCGCGCCGGCACACTTTTGTACAGGTAACCGCCAAGAACTGCTTTATGCACCCACGTATTTCAACAAAATCCAAGTAAAAAGGACGTTTGCAATTACGGGCTCCTGCATACAGATTGCTACATGTTAATTGCCCCAAATAACATCAAGATGCGTGTACTTTATATGTAGGTAAATGAACACCAAATTCTGACATCTCACCAAATACGTCATTCAAATTGCGCCGCCATCTCTCTTTATACGGCGCGGATATTTTTTATCTGGCGGTGATTTGAATAAAGTCATAGCGGTGTCCGGTATCGTATGCAATGCCTTACAGAGCCACGTGCTTGGATATGGTGTAACGACAGCAATGACGAACGCGTACGGCTTGCCAAACAGGTCAAATCTCCATTAAGGAGTAATCATAATACTGTGCAGGCCTTATAGAGCGCGCGTCGTGGCTGCGCGTGCGCGAGCGAGACCGCCAGGATATCTGACTCCTTCAGTTGACCGGCCTTGTGGCACGCGCCGCTTCGCCACTCGTATTATTCCATTTGATTTACCGATCTCATTAAAATACGTCTACATTTCTAACTATTCCAACTACCCACAGAACTTTATAGGGTATCCAATATCTACAAAATCAGAGCTGAGATTATATCGATAGCCAGTCGGAACAAGGAGAAGGGAAAGGGACAATGTCGTAACCTGAATAGATTGGACCGTTTATTTAAATTCACGGTATTGTCGCAACGGCTACACTACAAAGTTTTACAATGTCTAGAACCCAAGAACATAAATTACTTACTTACTGGCGCACAATCTAAAAAGTACTTAGTAAGATGTAGTGGTTCGTTTGGTGTCATATTTCTGTTATTTGCCTATGTAATTACCACCAATGACCCGATCGCCGCTGCCGCACTCAGAATTAATTGATAGCTATAAATAAGGAGATAATTTGGACATCTATCCGAATATATCTTGACGAACATTTTCATTTTCTTAATTTGTTTAACAAATGCTTGGAAACGAACCTAAGAGTTCACGTCCAATAAACCCAAAGCGCAGGTAACACTAAACGGTTATAAAACTATAAAAGGTTGATAAGTCGAAAAATGTTCATCAGTAGAATTTATAGCTTTTGAATAATATAAATATGAATATACTAGTTTCCGCCCGCGGATTTGCCCGCGAGGTATGTCGATAAAAACTATCCTATGTCCTTCTCCGGGATGCAATCTATCTCTCTGCCAAATTTTATCGAAATCCGTTCAGTGGTTTAGGCGTGAAAAGGTAACATACTTACATACAGACAGACAGATAGAATTACCTTCGAATTTGTAATATTAGTATGGATGAGGAGTGTTCTAGGTCGGTAAATAGCTGTCGGTATGCAAATGATTTACGTTGAAACAGAGTGTCCGCTTAGTCAGAACTAGGACCCAATTAGTGCGGTACCAAAGGCCGACTTCGTAAATTAAGCAAGATGACGATGACGGCTTGGCCGCTCCGCTGCCAACACAGATATTCGCATCCTTTTCTTGCAACTACACAATGTCTTATTAATTGTGATTTATGTCCCTAGACGGTTCTGATTTGATGATACAGACTATGCCAGATGTCTGCATTCTTATTGGTTGAAATATTTTTAATATAATAAGACCTTATTTATACACAGTCACCCGAATCCGTTGTGGTATCATCCTCATTGATTTTATCGGCATCTGAATAAGAGCTTACATTTCTTTGATCCTTTTTAAAAATTCAAACGAATTTATTTTTATAAGATCGTCGAAGCTCGCGCTTACGGCTCGATATACTCGTCATAAAATACGGTAACTTGTCCATACTCCTCAGATGGTACAATTCCGATGGTTATTTCATTGGAATCGGCTCGGAAAAGAAAATATTATGATTTAGACATAACGCCGGAGTACCGAGTACCGAGTAGTAGCGGTGGCCTCAGAGTGTTCAGCAAACAATATCTTATTTCATACAGTCTTGATTCAACAATGCCTCGAGCGAAGTTTAATGAACTCCAATAATAAAACGTTTTACTAGATTACTATTTAGAGAAAGAAGATAAAAATTGAATATTGCACCGCGAATCAAATTAGAAACCTCCGATGATTCGATCAGAAATAATGATTATATCTCGCTTTATAACTTAGATTACATCTAAATTGCTAGCGGGTTTTACTAGTTATTCATTTAATAACTGTAGAAATCGACAATTTAATAATTATAATTTAGGAGTTTCCTATAATAATTATGAAGAGATAGTCACTCGTAACTAAACGAATGGTATAGGCCGCATATTTCTTGCGTGGTGGGACATAATGTTCTGACCGTTGGCACGTACGTGGAGTTGTTTAGAAGCCACTAAACCCCAACACAATGGTGAACCACAAACAGGGCTTTGTGCCTTTGTCCGGGGTGCTCGAGCAAATAAAATATTTTGACCGCGCGCCACCTTGATCCTCGCCCGTCCACATCCTACGCAAACATTCCTTGGACTGCTTTATTTTCTTAACTATTGTCCAAAAATACTGTTATTTTTGTGCAAATAATGTGCCTTTTTTCAACTTATTTGGCGTGTTTAATAAAAACCACTCTCTACGATATGCGATATCAGTAAATTTTTCCACTGCATCTTCTCGCGTCTCATGGATATTTTCATTATTGAACAGGATGTTCACCCGATAATTTCAACAATGTCCAGTACATATCGACACACAATGTGTTCGCTTTCTAAACATCTTAGAAGTGACACCTCATCCTTGACAGCAGTACATGGCTACTTGGAGTCGTGTTGTCGGCGTGTGCGCGTGCTCACTGCTCATAATATAGCCACATGAGCTATGTGGCTCAGTGGTCACCTCTCGCGGCATGTTTACATAACTCGTTAGACGCCAGGCCGAACCGCCCACGCCCGACCAGCTATTGGATATATCTAAATATTAACAGTAAACACTAGATAATGTTCTATTGTGATGTCACGCAGGTGTACTATCGCGCTACCATCATTATAATAATGATAGCAGAGCTTGAACGTCTTACTTGCACCAGCTTGCAAGGTCTTAATTTTATTGTTCTACAAGAAAATTATCAGTGAAGCAGCTGGGCGACTAGTTTCTATTCCGTGAGTAAATTGTCCTGGTCCTGAAACACGTTTAGGTGCACAAAAGCAGTTCGTTTTCGCTTAGGCAGATTTCGATTAACCACTTTTGTCAGTCTTTTATTTAGAAGCAGACAACTGCACGCTTGTACACATTAAGTACGACAAGCGACAAGAAAGCGTATACGTGCACCTCATCATCGCTTCAGTCTCGATAAATTGTCTCATCAATCATCAAGAATTGCAATAGCGATACTCGGGTATGTCAAATGAATGCGATTTTTTTGTCCCCGATTGTCGGCGAGGGCCCGTGACGAAACGACACGTAATGCAATTTTGATTAACTTGACAACAAAACCTCTGGCTATTACATCCATGATGATGGAGACATTACTTGTCGCTGATATTATAAAGGGCCATTACGATAATAACTGTGTCGTCAAGTAGACTCTGTATCTGTACATGATCTTCATGTCGTTTATTTTTGTCAAAATCAAAAACCCTCGCTAACGAGGTGCAATTATACTCCATCTGTTGTCAATTTTAAAGTGCACTTCTGAAATTCTTGGTCTTCCAAAATCCTGGGCGATGCTGACCAACAGTCAGCTGCAGCAGTTTGATTATAAAGAATGACCCCTCATGTTTTATAAACAGATGTATCTGATTTGTTAGCCGTTAATTTGAATGGAAATGTACCTACAAATTATTGTCATCTCGTATAATGATGTTTTGGTAACACGCAAAAGGCTCGTAACGTCGCCGCGTTGTCGCAAGCACAACGTAAACTTTCACTTGAACAATAGCGGCCGCTCACGATTATCACGACCCAGAGTCACGCAGGACGCAATATCGACACTGTGATACCAGCATCTGATTGATGGACTCGTTGAAAGGTCACTTTCCTACACATCGATCTCTCTATTTAGCTGGCATTCACATACTGTTAAGTGGAGAATATCATGTGTTCTGCGTCGTTATTACATTTGAAAAACAAAACATTCTGAACTCTCGGTTGTTAAAGCATCTGATTGATGGTTGATGAAAGGTCAGTCTCATCGTCGATCTCTCTATTTAGCCCACATATGCATGATCAGTTGTGCTGCGTCGTCATAATTTAAAAAATGCATCTTTATTATTTATTTCGGTTCGGAGTCATTTAGTAGAACTGTTTTTTGTCTTCTATTCACAAATTACTCAGGGTCAGGGTCTTCTTTTACATGGGCGAGCTGTTGCCTGATTTGGCCAGTCTACTAGATCTATTACATACCTACTGCCTATTTTACAAAAAGTCATAGTAGTACTACTTAAATGACTTTTTGTAAAATAATTAACTTTTACTGAAAAACTTTTACAGTAAAAGTTAATTAATTGGCTCCTATTTAAGGTTAAGGTCTACTTTCGCTGCAATTGCTACTAATCTTAAACGGCGTATGAACGACTCTGTAACATAAGCGAGTTATCCTCACTCACGTCAAAATATATTTCCAAGAAGTTCACCGAATGTTTTACAGTCCCTACAAAATTATGCCGCCGCAGGTTTCAAAAGGTGTAAAAGCGCAGCGATGACCACCTCAAATAAAAGTAAAAAATGCTTTTACATAATGAATACATGATATGTAAAGGTAAGGCGCGAACTTTAGGGGTAGATACACACAAGGCGTGAACGCTAACGCGCGGCCCAAACAAGGAGGTGTGAAAAGCCCCGGTGATCGTGGCGTTCTTATTGTGGTAGCAGCTAAGCCGCTTACGGGACCAGTCCCATAAATCCAAGCGCTTGTCCCTGACTATACAATCTTACTGGAAGGTACTAAGGTACCCGTGTACTCGCCGATGTCGTGCTCGATTTGATAAGCGCCTAAGCCAATGTCGTTGCATTCATAAAGTAATATCTGACTAAGCGCATTTCAATGCACATGGTTATGTTATGCGCATTATAAACGCTATATAGTCATAAAATGTGCAGACAACGACGTATGCTATAGTTATTTCTCTCAAGTTAATGAACTTCATCTTTCATAGGTAGGTAACACTTTTAATAAAAGAACGTGTCAAAATCCGTTCGCATCGCTCCGTCATAGTATCGTGTGTCGTTTCGCGTGTTCTGGTATTAAGTTACACCTACTTTTCAAGCGTGGCCTAAGCGCATTCGGCTGGAATTAAGTGAGTTAACATGAAATCATAAAAGGAAGTGAAGGCATCCCTGCGGATACAAGATAGCTAATAAAACGGTTCGAATAGCCCATACAATGCCGACTTGAATGTAAGAATATAGCGAGAAAATCTTTTCATGACGCCGCAAACGCGAAACACGATTGTCACCGATACAAAGTTAATACACCTTATTAAGCGAACTAAAGCCAATTTAGTCCTCTATCGGACGAAATCTTAACGGACGCCGGCATAAGCTCAGTGGTCGGCCATTGTTGTGTCGCCTCGGCTATGGGCTTCAAGTCGTTGTGTAAACAAAACGAGTTATTATATGAGAACTGAGCCTCACTTTATGGCATTCCAGTCTCAATTTAAAACGCGGCTTCGTATGCCAGCTCTTAACTCTTCAATGCTCTTCGTTGTGTCCTCCTAACTATAATAAAACAACAGAAGTGATAGTAAAGCGTAGTGTGCATACATTTTGAATACCCGACCGATCCATATAAAAGGCCTTTCCACCGTACAAAAGATAAAGTAATAAAAACTGGAGACACAATCGCATGATACGCAGAGGCATTTTGAAGAGGGACCGCGGCGTTTGGCAGTTTTTGTGACACCGAATTTTCATTGTCTTTCGGCAACTTATCTCATTTAATTATAAGCTCGGAACGGTCGATAGATAGGGAGCGATCCACCGAAGAAAATTGTTGCATGGTTTTTTTAGGAGTCGAGATTGCGAAGAGCTATAAATGGCGCAGCAGGCCCTGCGGCAGTTGCCATTTGCAATCGGTTATGGAACGACCGCGGACCTCTTTTTACATTATAATCGGTTGGTCCCCCGCTCACTTGTTTTTTGCCCAGGACCGATGATGGACCTAAATGGCCGTGGATGCAAAAATGAAGTAAACATGATATTATGCGACGCCAAAATCTACCGGTATGTTGTCTGAGACAAAAAGTGCATTTTTTCCTTTCAAGGAAAGTTTTCGTAACGCATCATTGGTGTTAGCTTCCTTCCTGTGGGTGGTATGTCCACCTTTGTCCATGCGCGACACATGTATTATGAAGTGACAGATGACAGGTCTCTCAAGCCTCGTCCAGAGCTTGCTTGGCTGGACCCATCGTCTCGCATGATCAGACTGAAAAACGTTAAAACCGGCCCGTGCCATCATTAACGAGGCACTATTTTGCATGCAGCTTTACCAAAAGCATCATATTTCATTGTCCTCTAAAATACAATATATTATGCAATATGTAGGTATTTGCTTAAGTATCATAATCATGAAAGATAGAAGATAGAGGTACAATAGGTACATACATAATTTATTCTTAGCGTGATTTTTATGTGACAAGGAATATATCATAGGAATATATTTCGGAAATACATTCAAATGAAATATTGTAATTTGACAGCGGCCGACGAAATTGTAGCGCATTAATATGCAGCTCGTGCGGCAAGATACTGCGCCCGCGCACCGTCACTAATAATGGACCAGACGCGTCTAATGCATTATTCAAAAGGTCCTGTTGATCCCGAATTCGAATATTTTTAGCAAATCTAACGTGTTTTTGGGTTGATAGTTCTTCGAAGGTGCCATTTGGACCTAAAATATTGCTTTGACTTCTGGTTTAATTTACCACACTATTTCTTGTAAACTTTTCTGTTTATTGACTGGAATCCTATCTGTATTTTCTAATAAATCATATATTGAGATAACGCAACGTTTACTATTGTATAAATTGTAAGTATGTAGGTGTAGCTAGCTATTAGTAAAGGCCTTATGGTCATAAAATAGATATTGATCAAAGCTACCGCGATACATATCTCCGCTTACATTACAGTTATCACCTGTTAAATTAATATCGTGGAAACAGAACAACTCCGAGAACGAATTGAAAGAGTAAACAGTAGCGACACAAAGAGAGGCTTCATTGACCCATCGACACAATGCCGACCTACAATTCGCCGTTAATTAGTTCTGTTTCAAAGAAGCCGTGTTGGATGGAAACGAAACAATTAGCTTTATACTAATTGTTGGGGAATTACCATCTTATTAGATACGCCGAATGTTCTTATTCGATAGAGATGCTTCTCGAAGGAGGAAAATTCAGAATACCAAGTTTGCACTTTCAAATAAATTAGTCAAGTATCTACTTTGGCGTGACTAAGACCAATCGAAGTAGGTCACAATCATTACCTACAACAATCAATGCCAAAAAACTTGTGAACGTCAGATATTATTCAATTCTCAGAATGATCTCGAACTTTACGACAAAAAGATAAGTAGACACATGGTACAAGCATTGGATTACCCTTCAGAGACCGGCTAACGTGCACCTATTATCTCTGTGATTGGAGCTTGAGAGCGTAATAAAAATTCTCTTTAAGTAGAGTTACATGCAGATATGATAGGAGGCTAAAGATGATAGTAGTAATGGGAATTCTTCAAGTATCTTGGGAACGAATTAGAATATCGAGTATCCTTAGGTGCTAGTCCACTTGAAGGACAGTCAACTTTTACTCCTGAATATATTGTTTACAAACATTTTAAGAATAATTTGGTGCTCCCAATAAGAGTAAGTACTCTCAGCTAGTTCTACGATCATTTATTTGACTAGACGCAGTATCAACGAGCTCAATGGATGCCTAAGGCGAACGTCTCGAACGGAACACGTGTCGCTGATTGCCCTCAATTGGCGAGCGAATAAAAACAATCGTCGCTTAAAAATAACCGTGATTTCATCCAGCAACATGTGATGCTTGTTTTCTTTCGGTGTAACGAACATATTCCCACAAGTTCCCATGGCCGTGCCATGTGAAATGTCCTGGTTGGGCGGTCCCAGCTCCCCGCCGTGGCACCGAGCTGTGAATCACTAATGATAATGAACCTCTGTGGAATATGGAACGGGAACTTCTTCCAGGAACAGGCGGAATCGTAAAACAGCGTAACGCGTACGCGCACCACCATATGGAGAGCGTGAGAGCCCGCGCGTCGCAATCCACCATACAACATCTGATGTTTTTATCGTGGCTGACCATTACGCAAATATTGAGATAGTGACATCCGTAGCGGTTAGCTACGTTCAATAAATGGGTCAAATTCAGGAAGTAAAACCGCAAACATCATTTTCCCATAAATAACAATGTATATTTTTGTTACTGATAGATACCGCAAAAAGACTGAAGGTAATTGCATATAACTGTAATGGTATTTTGACATTCTTATTATTTATGATATAAGTACTGTACCTAATGATATTTTAAATATTTAAAATTTCCTCTGCTCCCGGTAATTCCTTATTGTGCTGTACCGGTTCAAAAATTCGTACCAAACTCTTTTCAAGATTCAAAGTCCCATTAATGAACTCATAATGTATCCCCAAAAAAACCTTCAAACAGCTTATTATTAATTTAGATATCTGGTTTTTTCGTGTGTCATTAAGTAAACGTTCTCACACTCCACCGCACGTTTGCTGGTAGGTCTCTAGCTCCACAATTCAGATGTGTCTAAGAATAGTTTTATTTTAATTCATCGCTAAAATATTTTAATCTCCATTCTTAAACGCGCCATTTAATAATTAGGTACTAAATCTTAAGTTATTGACGAGCTAAGGCTGAGTGGCTGTAGGGATATTAACAAATAATAGGAATTTTGAAGCAATACTTGTATGCCAATTTTTTGTGCTATGAGCAATTGAGCACCTAACTATTTAGTGGCAATGACGATTGTTGGAAGTCAAGTCGGATAATGTGTTGAAAGGCGCCAGTCAGATAAAAACCTTCTTACGGCCATTTAAGCCTTATCTTCGTCTCATTGTTGAAGTTTTTTTCCCTCACAAGACCTGATAAAAGTGTTTAGTAAATATATATTATGTTTGAAACACTTTGGGTAGCCCTGGAATTTGATAAAGAGTACACCCGGCGGCTAAAATTTTGAATTTCTCATTAGGCATGACTTTGACAAATGGTGAAATATTAGGTGTTGGAGCACATGAGTCTACTCATGTGGTTGGAGTGTACATTTTGCGCATGTTACTTCATACCAAGTTTTGTTTTTCGTGACATTCAGTTGTCACAGTCATTACGCACATCCGTTGTTAAGATGCACTTGCGTGGGGCAATTTAATTAGCCAATTATAATTCAGTGCACATTTTGACGTCAGTACGAGGGTCAATCCGTTTACATCCAGTTAAGGTTCTGATAACCATTCAAAGGTTTGTACTGATTACTTAAATGCGGCTACGATTAACTTTGGCATTCTTTCAATTTGAATCGTACAAAAACCGGATAGGGTTAGAGCTACAGGAAATTCAATATTCATCCCCATTGTCAAACTTTAATTTCCATAGATATAAATACTCCATACAGATTGATCCGGAGGGTTCCAACAATCGGCGTTGAGCATTTACCAATCAGCTGGATTGGAGCATATCGTGCGAACGCGTTATAATAGGAGGATATTATAATAAACAGATCCCGGGCCCCTCCGTTCACTCCTCCCTCCCTAATAAATATTAATGTATGAACTTGAATGCTCCTCAATGTTCACAGTGATGCTGGTACATTGACACTCAATTTGCTTTTTGCAGTCTCTGCATTGATAGCTTCTTCGTGGCAAATCTTTGTGCTTACTTTCTCGCACGTAGATATTATCCCGTATTTTCTCTTCTTATTATTTGTATTGATACCTATGTTAACGCTTCGTCGGGTCGTAAAAGTACAGTTTTAATAGGTAATGTAAATGTTTATGGCGACATGTTGTTCCTAAAACGATGGAGATTCATTCATCTGGGATAAAGTATCGTTTGTTTATTAGAAAAATAAACACTGTCTGATGGGAACTTCACCTAGCAACGAGGTTATGGTGTAACTTTCTCATAATAATGAACTTTTAACAAAATATTGATGTGTTACGAGTTGTACGCGATTTGTCTACTAAGCAGTAATGTAACACATTGTGTGATAATTTATCACCGTCCTATTTTGTGCTTATCCTCGGTCAGTATAGCTTGATGTGTAGCCGTGCGTACATAGAAATATTTCATTAATCTATGGTCTAGCTACTATATTGGGCTTTCAGCCTTTCAGTCTACTAACTTTAATATTTAAATTTGTTAAATTCGTCCAATTGCACAACTATGTAGCAATTACATCTATCGGAAATTTTATCTTTCTCTCTAAATCAATAAAGTACATGATACGTCAAGGGCGAGCCACCCTTTTAGCCGGAAGGGTCATGTATAATACAAGTTAGGGTTGACGAGAACAGTTTCCACTTCGGTTTCCCACGCCGCCCCTGCAGGGAAACCCCACTTGTTGATTTTTGTTCCGTAATCGAGCCCCCATTTGACAGCATTTCCGGGCCCCATTAACAATAACAATTATTTTATTTTAATGTTGTAACGTGTTGACATCGGAACATCAATAATTATTATGAGTGTAGTTTGAGTGGGGAGAATTAATGAGCTTGTGTTGCTCACTGGATTGTACCGTGATCAATCATTGACGAACTTTTATCTTTATCTCCTTTTATTAGAGTGTACAGTGTACTGTAATTATGGTTATTACAAGGTACCAGTACGAGTGTGATACAATGGCTGTATCTATGAACGGATTTGAGCTAATGCAAACTGAAGTTTCTCAAAAGATTATTTCTGCAAGTTGGGACGATAAATGAACCTATGGCTAATAAATTAATATTCGAAGTTCTCTACTCGATAATTAGTTTTTTGACTAATTGTTCCCTACAGCAGCTTCATAAAATATTGTCTTTCGAGATAACATGATAACATCAAAATATATCGTCAAATTATAAGAAGCACTACCTCCAGGCGGCACCAATAATGTGGGTAGTTATGATAAAAATGTCGTGCTCTCGTGGTATTCGTTGAATGATTCATTTGAATAACATCAAGAGGCTGTTAATAACATAGGACACGCAATCGCAAATGATATGGAAATAAGTTTGGCTTTATTAAGCAAATTGCCCCCAGACAAGATGTTTCGCCCCGGGTCAGGATTATTACTGATTGGGATGGATTCCGCGCGAATTCGCCAAACTTATTGGATTCTTACATTCTTCTTTTTTCTGGATGTAATGAGCTGAAATATACGAGGTACTTACTTATGTAATTTGTTTAATAAGTTACAGGCAGTCAACTACTTTTAAAAACTGGCCAAGTGCGAGTCAGACTCGCACACGAAGGGTTCCGTACTACAAGGCAAAATCGCTGAAAAAAACACGTTTGTTGTATGGTAGCCCCCCTTAAATATTTATTTTATTCTGTTTTTAGTATTTTTTGTTATAGCGGCAACAGAAATACATCATCTGTGAAAATTTCAACTGTCTAGCTATCACGGTTCATGAGATACAGCCTGGTGACAGACAGACGTACAGTGGAGTCTTAGTAATAGGGTCCCGTTTTTACCCTTTGGGTAACCCTAAAAAAGAGGTGAGAAATAGCTTGATACCACATCACAGATTTATAGATGGTGAGGTTTGCTAATCTTAGAGGCCGTTTGACCAGTGCACTGCGGTAGGTTGACACAATGAGTGTATCATAGGTAGGTATTTTCTGATAGGTAGGTACTTAAATTGTTCGATGTAGAACAAGAAATATTATTAAATATGCACACCTGCAATAAAGTTGTAAATAGTTGTGAGATTGATGTGTGAGTAAGTAGATAGATACCTACTTACATTAGGTAGTAAATGGCATGTTGTTGTACTAACTAGCAACTATTAAAGGTACGTACTTATAGGTGCCTAGTCAAGCTTGGATAGCTGCACTACTATTATTTATTAACCAAAATAAGTAAGTAGGTACCAAGAGTTATTCACACAGTTTAAAAACAATCAAGAAAGCAATGAAAACACGATAATAATACCATGTTTTTTTTTTAACAAATTACCTTCAAGCAAAATTCAACTAACAATAAGTCTAACTATGTTATTATACATTGATTCTATATTCAAATTGGTGAATAAAAAGTATGCCAAACAATAGAGCTTTCGACATCAACATACCTGCCATTCCAGTCGCACTGATCTCCCATCATCCCCGCCTCCGCTCTGCATAAAACTCCCAAAAATACAGTCCAAAATAATCGCGTCGTCTCCATTTTAACGAAAATTATATTACAATAACAGCAAAAAGTATCGCTGTTCCAAACACATCACTTTAATACATTCCTTTTGTCAGTTCCATATTATGTTGGTTATTTTACAAAAGTAAACAAACTCGCGCCGCGATTGCAACAAGCGACAGTACTACACCAACTCAAAAACACAACTAAAGTGCCGACCGACAGAGACAAAACTTCTGTGACGCTTATTTACTGCAGCGAGTAAAAGAGATGGATATAATAACACTTAGGAGAGGGACACAAAAATAATGTTATCTCCTTCTCTGATATTGTATGAAACATTATCCGAATTTGAACTTTATATCGAAGGTTATAAGTTAGAAATCTGTTTCGAATACGACTAAAAGCTTATAGAGAGCTTTCTGAATTGGCGGGAAAGAAAGGTTTACCGTATTATCTACTCCACGGATTTATCTATTCCGTGATCTACTCCGAGGTTAACTTTGGAGTAACTGAGTAGGTAACTTTGAATTTTAAAAGTCGCTATGGTATTATTTCCACATTTATTAAAATATCTACTATTGTGGAAATGAGAATACAAAGATAGGATTTTATAATATTGTGTTCAACTAAAAGTATGAAAGTCTCTGAAATTTGCGAACCGACTTAGCAGGTCATGTTTACCACTTTTTGATGCGAAAAAATGGATCAGGTGGCCTACTTACCATGGTGTAATTAAAAACTATTCAAAACCAAGACATTTCAGTTTAGGTTCCTTAACTGCATCGCTTTATTCGTAGGTAGATTAAGAAAAATACATTAAAAGATATAGATCATTTTGAGAGTTATAATTACCTGCCCTTTTATGGCCACGACTCCATGAGTTGGCACATCCTAATATTTTTTTAAACGGGCCTAAGCTTTTGGTGTAAATTCTGCACATCGGAATACTAGCAATAAATGTTTAGATAATTGCAGTTTTTGCTACTAATGCTTAATTGCTTAGGGTCTAATTTGTATTTTAGCTGCGTTTAATTTTTTCGATGAACACAAATAAAATAAAGTTTTATACGCAGTAACGCAGATCCTTATCGGTACCCAGAACCACGCTTTTTGCGGGTGTTTGGCGGAAGATAGGTGTGGAATATGACTTTCAAGAAAGTAAAAGATTTACTTGGGGTTTGGTTAAATGGTCTCGTTATGGTATATCGTTCACGGCACGTCGTCCGTGCTTTGAGGGCGCGCGTGCGTTGTTTGCGAACAGATAAACAAAATCAATAGGCGGTGTTTGTTCGGCTGGTAGATAGCCGCATTGTCGCTATTCACTTGTGCTTGTTTAGGCCGATGAATCGACCCCTTATCTTACTTTGACGCAAAAATGAGTATATAAACCAAGTCAATAGACTAGCAAACATTCACTAAAATAAGATAATAAACACATAGGTAACTAGTTTCGATTCATTCATGGGCTTCATGGCACTATAATAATATCACTGGCGGACTAAAGGGGGAGAAAGGGGCGCTCCGAGGCGACAAAGTAACTCCTATTTGTGTATAAATGCTCAAAAAGCAATACAAACTATCCGAGACAGGGTGCAAAAAAAAAAAATCGCTTCGGTCGTTCTTGCATCCTGCATACTTGCTTTTAGGCATAAGTATCCTATTTCTGTATGAATGTTCAAAAAAAAAACCTAACCTTTCAAAGGTCTAAAATTTTCGAGCTCGCTTCACTCGCTCTTGCATCCTACATTCTCCTAAGTCTAAGAATAATTTTCGAGATCGCTTCGCTCGCTTTTGCAACCTACATTACCTAGCTCCTCAAACTTTTCTGCAGACTGAGATCGGGGCCTCATTTAGTTTTGCCACCCGAGGCCCCGACGCCGACGGGCTTAGTCCACCACTGGACTTTATTTTTACTATCCGATTGAACTCATTCATTGTTCAAAGATGCTAAATGGACAAAAGGCTATTGTAGAATCCTCGAATAGCATTGTTCGATTTATCAGTGTTATAAACACAGTCAGTGTCAGTGGTAAAGTTAACTACGGCTTCTGATATATAAAAGAAATTAGTACAGCGGCGTATCTAGCCTAGTTAATAGATCTAGTCATAATGATCAATTGGACTTTTTTCATGTTTGGCGTAAGTGTCGTTTCGGCTTATGCTCAGATATCGACGGCAAATTGCTTGTGGCACAATAATACATGTGAGTATATATAATCTATTCAATCATCATAATCTTATTTAGCGTATAATTATATATTCGGACGCAGGCCTCCTCTCTGTGAGAGGGAGTGGGCCATAATCCAGCACGCGGCCCCAGTGCGGGTTGGTGGATGTCACATGTCATCGAATTTTTGGCTATAGAATATGCCGATTTCCTCACGTTTCTTTCACCGTTTTGAGAGTAGTGGAGATGAAAATAAATAAGTACACAGATTAAAGTGCCTGGCTGGGTTCAAACTCACGACCTACAACTCGTGAGTCGGGGCTGATACCATTAGGCCACCACTGTTCTATCTATTCAAACTTACTCAAAACTGGATTTTCAATTGAATTGCCAAGGAACATGGGTACCTAACTAGCCAAATTTTTTAGGTAAATTGCTCGCTCCAAAGTGTTCTATTCATATGAAAACGAAGGGACAATAATTTACTCTTTTAAATCAAGTTACATAATCCCCATTCACCTACCCATGTTCCAGTATTAAAACACTTAGCAATCTAAACAGTACCGTATTTGTCCATCTCCGTAAGATAAATGCTTCGACGAACCATTAGCGTAAGATGATCATTAGAATAATCTCGCGTTGGAACATTTTTAGTTCGTGACCGTCGGTTTCTTTCGTTCATCGTCATAACTGTAGGTACCTAATGTGCAATAAAAGCGGCCCTTAAATGGTATAACATAAATTATTATGGAGGTACCTTTAGGTAACTTACATGTAAACCATAATAGTAGAATTCAGTACCTACCTACAATATAAAATATTCAAAATACTATTTAGTTTGTATATAATCGTGTGATTATATTATTATGTTGAATTCTAGGTGTGGAGAATTGTCCAGAATGGATGATTAAAAAAACAAGCAACTGCTCCCAATCATACTGGCCAGCTCAAAGAACTTGCGACCATCCTGAGCAGATGTTAGTTGGAACTGTCTGTGGATTCTCGAGGTGTGATTGTCCTGATTCTATGGTGCTAGACACGGAGATCGGTATTTGCTACGATGTTGACAACTGCCCGACAAGACATGCTTTGGTGTGAAACAGCATGAATGAGACATAACAATGTGAAAATAAAGATCGAAGAAGTCTAATTCAGTTACTTAAATTACTAATTAAAGTTACATTTTAAGTTTCTTATGGCCTGTTTCATCACCTTCGGGTAAGGACCAAGGGCCAGCGGTGGTTAGGGACACGAAAAAAGTATCGATACTTTGTGGTATCGATACATTTCCATTCGATACCGATACTTTTGTACTCGATACTTTGTATTCGATGCTTTTACTCAATGAGTACTTTTTGGCAGGTATCGTATCGAATAAGAAATTAAGTTTTAAATGGGTAATCTTAGAAATTACCCATTTAAAACTTGCGATCTTATGTTATTATCTTACGGCTTATGTTTATGGTTGTGGCAACGCCATCTAGTTCACTCGTCGATCTTTGCTCGAAATCGTTCTTTCCGTTCACAGTTAAATTCTTAACCTTTCCTTCATTCATTTACTACACTAATCCATCACTCATTCACTCACTCGTTCAACGTTGTCATTTAATTTTATCGTATTCGGCGGTATTCGTTATTTCGTTTCGCGCTTTGTTTTTCTACTATATTAATACGGTTGATCATTATTTTGCTTGACTATTATTTGATTTATTCAAGTGTAATCTAAAAGTACTCACTATTATTCTGTGCTGTGTAACTATATTGTCTATCGATATTTGAGTCATTAGAAGAATGCCGCCTACTAAAAGTGAACTTTGGCAGTATTTTATCAAGATTAACAACAACGAAGTGAAATGCAAGACTTGCTTCAAAACCATAAAAACGTCAGGAAATACGTCAAACATGAATAAACATGTTAAGAAACACTCTACGACAAATGCGTCAAGGTATTTTTTAATAAAATGATTCCATGTTTTTATTATTATTGCTACCAAGGCTGCGTTCCGAAATGGGCGAAATTCACAACGGCCACTGCGTTCCGTAACGGGCCTAAACCGCTGAACGGATTTAACCATATTCATAGAAATAAAATTGGCGTGTCTATTTGTGATTGCGAAATAAAGGTCCATTGGTATTACAAAAACTCAAACTTGCATTAAGCATTTATTCCTACGTAAAATGTGAAAAACGTTCCACGCGAACAACGTTGGTAGAATTTGCTATTAATTATAAATACCTACCTAAATTTGAAAGTTACTATCTGTGAATCTGTTAACTTTTCACGCATAAACTACCTACCACTAATGTTATGGTTAATGTATATGCTATATTTGATTATATAAATATATGGGTCAAGAGCGGGCCCATTTAGTAATAATAAAAAAAAAATATGCCTAAAGTACTAAATAATTTAATTTTGTTTCTATTTTTTTTTTGTTGAATTACAGTTGTCTTTTTTATTATTGTATTAAATTTTTGTACCAATACCATTTGTTTTTTCATGTCCTGCTCTACTGAAGTTAAACTGACGATAATTACTGACTGATATTGACCTATGCTCTATGCGAATTAGGCACTAAGAAAAGTACTCGATACCTTGAAGTATCGATACTTTTGTTTCGATACTTTTATGAGTACGATACTTTTTTTTCGATACTACTCATGAGTACAGTATCGATACTTTCTATTCGATACCGTGTCCCTAGCGGTGGTATTCTGTAAAAATCTCACTGTGAAAACTTAGGTGAAGTGAGCGTGGAGTGAGCTGTCAATAGTGTCAATTCCTAGCAAAAACAAACTCACTTCACCTAAGTTTTCACGGTGAGATTTTTACAGAATCGACCGGCTGGAAAGTTATTTGGTAGTTAATTATAAAAATTGTGATTTTTTATTATTCTGGTAGTAGTTCCCATCTGCATTGCTATTCTGTACCAAATCTCACCGTGAAAACTTAGGTGAAGTGAGCGTGGAGTGAGCTATCAACAGTGTCAATTCCTAGCAAAAAAAAACTCACTTCACCTAAGGGCGCTTTCCGAATTAGCTATAATTGCTCACAGCGCTCACATAATCTCACATGGCGATGGCGTTCCGATTTAGATATCACGATGATGACAGCTGAGAGCTGTCAACAATTCGGAACGCCCGTGAGCGCGCTCACAGTGCTTACTCAATGTAAAAACGATATTATTACAGTATTTCTTTGTATAAACACCACTATTTCTTCTTCTTTGGTTAGGTGGCGACTATCAACCAGAAGCACAATTTCGAAAATGCCACGTTAGTTTAATTTTATGATAAGATGCAAATCAAAACAAAACACACACTGACACATCCTCACACACGCATTGTCATTTTTGACAGCGCTCACGGTGATATTATTCTAGGGCATGGTCGGCGTTATCGCAAGATGGCGCATGTCATGACGTCATCTATGACGATTCACGGAACGTCGTTATCGCGCTCACGCTAATTCGGTACGTGTTTAAGCACGCTCACATCGATTATTTCCCATCTCGGAACGCAGGGCTAGTTTTCACGGTGAGATTTTTACAGAATAAAGCCAGCCAGACACGCTTTATGCAGCGCAAGTTACGTGAGTGATTTAACTTGGGAAGACTTTACCGCTAAAATGGATTTTGTCATCCTACTTGGAACCTAATATAATTTATGTTTTTTTAACTAAAACTCTTGGTTTCTGAACTTAAAACTAAACTTTTGTCAAGTTGTCACTGTCACTCACTGTCATTGTCATTTGTCAATTATAATATGTTCTGTGTTGTCAACAGCTGTCAATTTGTCACAAATTCACAAAATTACTGAAAAGATCTCGCCGATTGCAAAATCTGAATTCAATGGATTTGATTTTTCAATTTGCCGTTTCATTTCTATACTAATAAAGTAAAATATAAGGCAAAATGTTGCGTTTCTGTGCTCAAAGTACGTTCAATCATAGTAGAGTTTTAATCCAACCTCTCACTCACAAACAAATAACCTCGAAATTAAAATCAATCATCAGCTGTTCCAGTGTAATAAGCAGGAACTATTCAGTAAAATTGAAAGATGATGATAACAAATTGGAGTGTATATATTACGGTCCACTGACGCCACAGATAAAGGGTGTGAAAGTGTTCTCACTGAGTTCTAGTGCGGCCGGGTTGCTAGCACAACCTATAATCATCAGAGAGGCGGCAACTATAGGCAGTACTTCACTAATCGTCGCACTTTGCTCCGTAGTGGGTTTCTTCACATTCATTACGCCTTTATTACTTCATATCATAACTAAGAAATATGTGACAGAAATACACTATGACCCTGCAACATCAACATATACTGCTACCACTATAAATTTCTTCCTAGCTAAAAAAAAGGTGTGTATAGTTTATTGTTTGAACAAATTCTTTATTAGTTTACTCTGGTATTGTCAATAAGTATCCATTGTCGAATGTGAGGTCCTTTGTAGAAGTATTGTCATTGTTTTTTTGTGTGAAACTGTAATAAGCAGTCCTTAACATAGTGGGGAAATGGCTCGGCAAATGATTATGAATTGAAGATAAAAGGAAAAGCTCCTTTCCACAAAACTCAAAGAGACTTCATAACTGCTGCAGTACTTATGCTTTTAACTTATGGTCCATTTAGGAAAGAAAACACAAGCACTAATGAAGAATAAATTGATAGAACATTGTTTCCACTTTTTTTTTTTATTACTAAATGGGCCCGCTCTTGACCCCGATCACGCCTGATGGTAAGCGATAGATGAGGTCTATGATGGAACGAGCGTGCCCAGAAGAAGCCTGTGCACTCTTGCTTTGAAGGCAGGGTGTGCCTTATGTGCCACAATCATGTATAGATGACAAACCAAAATGTGCCCAGCATGCCACGGTCACGACTACATGACAGACTTAATTCATATTGGCTTTTTTAATTTGTATTGATGCAGCGCCGAGGGCACGTTTTTGCTTTTTTGATGTAGCGGTCAAAAGGATAAACTCTATATCTTGATTTTATGAAAATATATTAGTTTTGTGTAGGTACCCCAAGAAATTTTATGTAAAACTCCTGTTTAGAAACATCATAATCAACATTCAGCCAACAGATGTCCTCTGCTAGACATAGACTTCATTGTAGGAAACATATTTTATTTTCAGCTTGACTTCAAAGTGGAAGATGTAGAGGTGCCCGATATTCCTGGTGCATTCACCACAATGAAAGCAAAAGGAACACCTCTCTTTGTGGAAGCACGGCACTTCACGGACCCTCTGTATTATGCCAAAATCATGGGTTACGATAAACCTATGGACTTTAAACTTGGTGGGGAAGACAGTGACAGTACCAGTAAATAGTGATAAGCATTTGTTATTTATTATATTAGTTGCTGTTAAGTAAATAGTAGTCAAGTTTACTGATTTGTTTTGTTTGTCTATCCTAATTGGTTCAGGGATTTGATTTAATATTTTGAATGCAGTAGTTACAGAAACCATTAAAAAGCCATTGTGGCTTGTGTGGATCCATGTTCCAGCGGATACAAAGGGTTAATTTTAATAAAGCAACCTCAGAATTTTATTCTTAAACCTATTCCATCCAAAATGTGAAAGAGAGGAGACACAATCTATATTGAAATGATTCAAGTTCCCATTGCATTTAAGCCACTTGAGTAGAATTTAGATTAGTTAGACATTAACAATTTAAAATATCCCTTGCTAATTCTTGGCAAGGCTACTGAATCAGATGATGAAAGTTCCTTTTCAAACAATTTATTGTAGAAAAACCGGACAAGAGCGAGTCGGACTCGCGCACCGAGAGTTCCGTACCATCAAATAAAATTTTCATCGGCGAGGCCTATATTCGTCAGAGAATTTTAATACTGCACACTGTGGTGTAGAATATTGCAGTTTTAGGTCAGCGCCATCTCTTGACTCTCAAAAGTCGAAAACTAAACGGACTAAAAAAAAAGAAAAGTGTTTGAGAATGTTCAAACTGCGCTCTTTCTTATGATACCCCACATTCCCTAGTAGCCCCACTTTGAATTTTTCAGAACAACTTTCAGTCTGTTGCAAAAAAAAAAAAAACTTATTTGCAACATAGTTGGCCAAACGTCATCTAAAACTGTTCTAAATTTCAAGTTGAAAGAATTAGTAGTTCTTGAGATATCCAGCTGTGACAGACAGACAGACTGAGTCGCACCATAAGGGTTCCTTTTTACCATTTTGGTATGGAACCCTAAAAAGGAATCTTTGTAATAAAACATGAAATTTTGTTCATTGGTTAGGGCATCACTTCAGAATCGCTGGTCCAATTTGGCAAATTTTTCTTTTAAAATATTTGTAATAGTCGGACTATTACAAATATTTTAAAAGAAAAATTCATGTTCTTACAGAAAGAAAAATTGGAAAGTTGCCAGGTAAATTGGAAAATTCGGGGGAATTTTGTATGAATGAATGAAATTTGGACAGGACAATGTCTGCTAACTAGTATAAAATAAATACTTATATGAAGAAAACAACAGATATGTTATTAAAAATATTTTATTTTCAATAGTGTTCCATAAATTGCTTACAAGTACAGTCAACTGTTATTTTAGAATATGAAAATAAGACTAGATAGTAACATCAGCAGTGAAATACTATTAATTTTAAATAGGCGTTCAGACATACAGGAATGTTAAAATAAAAGCATGAAAATAAAATAACAGATATAAAAGTACGTACTAATATCTACAAACTAAATTAAAATAGAGAAAATATACAAGGAATGTTTCACTTTAGATGTACAATAGTAGTTTCAAAATTTCATGATTTTATTTAGTAAACCTCGAGTTTTGTGACTAGAAGTCCTTATACAATATTTTACCTTTCTTCTAGATATATATTACTTTCTATACAAAAATATTTATACACTTTTTACACTCACAGTATTATGAGTAGAGCACCACACTTTGCCGTCCATACATTAATATAATTATGTATATATTCTCAAATGACATCTTAGTAGGTAATTGATGAAATCCAATGATTTTAATGGTTTTGTGAAGTTTAAATGTGGATACAAAACAATAAATTATTCCCTGTTTCATTCAATGTGTAACTTTTACCAATAATGGATAAATCATTATTTATTATTTTTCACTTTAAAGCTTGCTGTATTTTGCTTACAAACTATACTACTGATGCGCCGTAAGCCATGACTCCATGAGTGATGAAACATTATTTTATTAAAATAATAGGGCCAACACAGACTAGAGATTTAGACCAATAATTTGGTCGGGATCATTTGTCAGGAGTATTAGCCCGATTTTAAATCGGTAAATTCGCTCACTGATAATGCTTCATACTAATTTCCCGACTGTATGAACTATTGCTCGGCTTAAATCTCTCTAGTGTGTTCCGGGGCTTATTGTGCGAGTTACTCAATATCTGGAGATTTTTTTATGACACAGCCAACATTGCGAGTCCACCGTTATTCTCATTTTTTTTTCACTGACATGCAATCTATAAATCGTCATCAATTCCTGAATAATTTCGTTTCCTAAAACAAAATATAGTAATAATACTTCCATACTACACAGGAATAATAAGGAATGTGATTCGAATAGTATTCAAGAGAAGCCAAAAACAATACTTACACACCAATTAAATTAAAATTAGTTTTTAACATAACAACTACGTATGTACGACATTTAAATCGCCACTGCGCTTGCACAATTCGATATTCAAAACAACGGCTTTTCCCAGGCAGTTTAAAACATGCACGCATCGACAACAATTTTATTTCTGACAACAAACAACTACGCGTTATCATAATTCAGAGTTGTTAAAGTTTTATTTTTAAAATATTTTTCCTTATAATTGAAAAAGCTTTACTCTTATTTACACTTCTTTACTAAGGCTGCCCGAATTGCATACACACGCTGAAGTAATAGTGATTTTAAAAACGAGGAGTTGCTCTATTCCTCAAATCATTAATTTTCCTATTGTTTTTTTAAGATTTTCTCTTCACACCATGCAGTTTATGTTAGGGGGCAACATAACCTAAAGCGCGGTCACTGTCGGACTGCATAGAAAAGAAAGAGAAGCGCGATGACACAACGCTGGTAATATGAAGCAATTATCTATTTACAAAAAATCGATTGTTTGGACTAAAAAATTAAAACACTAGTGCTTTAGTATGTTGCTTGTAGAATAATCTGCCAAAAAATCAGAATGATTGTATGTAAAAACTTTCTTTTCACAATAAAAACCATACTAATGTATGGTTTTAGTTGTGAAAAGAAAGTTGTTGTGAAGTTTTTAGAGGTATCTTCATGATTATTTTCTATCGTATCAAATTAGTTGTATTATGTTTTCAACACACTCTACCTAGCTTAAATCCTGAAGAATATCATATATTTTTCTGATTTTGTTTACTGTATTCGATCTTAATCTTTTAGGCATTCAAAAACTTCGTTTTTTGAGTTTAGGTTCTGTAGTCCCCTTAAGTTATTCGAGTTGCACTCAAAAATACTTCAAAGATCAGAGCGCTAATTCTCGTATCTCATTCTAATCTCAGTTTCAATCTGTCAAAAGAGCCTTTATTTTACTTACATTTTTGTCGAGTTTTAGAAATTGATTGACGCTGAGATGAGATTGCGACTTGAATTTGAACGTTTTTTAAGTATAAGAATTGGTCTTCAAAATAACCGCTTTCCTATCCCAATCCAATGACGAAAAGCCAAAAATGTCTATGAGATCCGCGCGTCCATGGTCGCAATTTAACTTTGACAGTTACTACAGACATACTGGTTGACCGGTACAGAACTTATAGAGTAACCCTTCTTCCTTACACCACTTAAAACTCAGCCAGTACCACGTCTCAGTCATAGTGCAGCGCATTATCCGCGAGCGCATGCGTGGTGGGCGAGCTCTTGTCGTCGGCCTCGACCGCGAGCTCGCGTGCGCGCGCCCGCGCGCCCCACTCCACGCGCACGAAGCACGCCGTGCCCAATGTCGCCATGATGCCGAGGATCGTTAGTTGTACTGATAGGAAGGCCTTCGATGAGTAGAAGAAGCAGGCCGCTGCTGCTAGTGACTGGAAAGAGAAATACGTATTTTTAGAAAATAATATAACATAAATTACGCCTGTAATCCCTCCTAATGATAGGCAGAGCTGTAGCTAGCTAGCTAGTTCCTATACCTACATTTCGCCAGTTATGTTTAAGTAGTATGTAGTGTATGTGTTTTAGAAAATATTTCAAATAAATTATGGTTTATGCTTAAGGTAAGGCCTAATTTCATGAATCATGGATGTGTACTGTGGATCTTTCACCTTGTCTCTGCAGAGCGCATAGGAGAGAGTACGGTCATCATTGTTAGTTCTTAGGGACTATTTAATTTTTGAAATTCACAATGCTTTACATTTATAAGCTGAGATTTCAGCGATTTTTTCAGCCAGGGGAAGAGAAGAAATTACTTGTTAAACGTGGCACGGGACACTAAGGATTGTCCGTAATTCATGAAGGATTGGGATGACGAGATCAAAGGTTATACGCAGTCAGCCTGTAGGGACGGCCGTAGCTATACTGTAGGTGGTTATGTTATTCAGGTAATTGTTTTTAAAGGCGACAAACATATTCGTCATAGCTGTTATGACGAATATGTCGACGACTTGAGTGTCATCAACAACAACAGTAGATAAAAAGTCCGATTGTAAGTATACATATAACAATGGTTTTAACGATACCGCAAGAACAGCTGTGTTCCGGTAAATACGTTTCATTAATTAATTTGTCACACACTGCTGTGAATTTGTGAGAAACAATTGAATGTTCATTATCGCGTACTCATTTTGCGCTAATGTTTTTACTACTGAACAATTTTCTCGATAAGGTCTTACAGTTTATGCGATTCGAATAACAGTTTCGTTATACTTATTTAAAATAATGTATAACTTTGTCGCATAGAGCAGTATTAAATATCCTCATTTATAACCCACTTCCTTACAAAGAAGGTTATCTCTATGTGTCGACAACAAAGCAAGTTATTTTTTCCTCTATAATTCATTCAGATAAATGACCTTTTGTATCGTCAATCGTTTATCAAGATTTATTCCGAGAAGACACGACAGATAGAACATAATTGCACTGTGGTTTTCTCAGATTGATTACATCAACTGTTTTGTTAATGATTACAGTTTGCATTTATTCTACATATGCTTAAGTACCCTTTAATGTTCTCAATGCTGGGACACAGCCCTTCTCTCTGTAAGAGGGAGAAGGCCATAATGCACCACGCGGACCCAGGGAGTGTTGGTAGACGTCACGCGTCTTCGAAGTTTTGGTTCTAGGACATGCCGGTTTCCTCACGATTTTTTCCTTCACCGTTTTGAGAGTAGAGGTGATGAAATTATTTAAGTACACAAAGTACAACGACTACCTGGGTTCGAACCCACGACCTACAACTCATAAGTTGCCGTTGCCACTGCACTGGGCCACCACCATCTATAAATATTTGATCATACCTGCAAAAAGAGGAGGCGACTCCATTGCAAACACTACTGAGGCTTAAGTGGGAGTTTTTTCAATCACGTTCGATTGCGAGCGCGTTAGAATTTTATAAGAGAAAAAGTTATACGCGTCACCTGGCGGTCACTAGGAAAAACCTAATTTCCCATACAAAATTCTAACGCGCTCGCAATCTAACGTGAGTCGAAAACTCTCTGTTCACACTGCGGTTTAAGTACCTACGTTCTTACTTACAATTTAAAAACTTCCAAATGCTCACCTGAGTAAACTTAAACAACGCGAACGCCGAAGTACTGTTATCCGAGTAGTTGCCTCCCAGTATCGAATAAATCTGAGTGTTAAAGCAAGCATCTCCGAATCCTAGCAGGAAGCTGCAGAACATCGCCAGTTCAGGAGACGGGGTGATGTAGGAGACTTCGTTGGTGTCCCCGAACGGGGCTACGGTCGGCAGGTTGATGAATATGAGGAAGAAACTGGCTAGGTGGATGAAGTAACCCATGATAACGATCGGGTCGCGGCCCCAGCGAGTCGTCTTTGAGCCAAGGATACCGAATAATGCGCCTCCTGGAAAAATATGAGGGTGGTTTTAATAAAGGATTTGTGCTTAAAGGCCCAGGTTCGCATGGGCACGTTTTGCCCGCGGCGCTCTTTTTTGCGCACTCGATTTTCAACTCACTGCTTAGCGCCGAGAGTTGAAAATCCAACAGTGTGTTTTTTTGACGCGCTGGGATGCGCTCTGTTGGATTCTCAATGCTCGGCTGAACACCGAGAGTTGAAAATCGAGTGCGCAATAAAATTCCGCCGCGATATTTTTACGTCCGTGCACGTGGGCTTATTAGTAGTTAAGTATGAATTTTGGCATGAGACTCAAAATCAAAATCAAAATATTTTATTTCACATAAGCCTACATGGGCACTTATGAAACGTCAGAAGCTAGGTGCACGGTTCCAATTGGTCGTTTCCTATGGAGAAGAACCGGCAAGAAACTCCACGGTTACTCTTTTTAAAAATAATTGGCTTTTACAATATTTTCAAATTACAGTAGGTATGGGAGGATAGCGTAGGCCTGTCAACAAGTATCAGGTACTTGATAAGATAAAAAATGGTCTACAGATCTAAAGTCTACAAGGCCTACAAAGTCCTCACATTTACAAAATAAGAATCTATCAAAAGGATAAAATAAAAAATAAAAACCTAATAAAACCTAGTGATATGATTCCCATTACAACCACTAATAAAGAGATGAAAAATTTGAATTGTCTGTATATAATTTCAAGTAATAAAGAGATTATGTCAAAAAAGTAAATAAAGTAAAGTAAATAAAAAATGAACATCGTAATTTGAGAGCAGTTAATAGACATTTAAATAGTTAAGCCGTTAATGACTGGGGAATAACTACTGAGAAGTTTTATCTAATCATAACCGTAATAAAGAGATTATGTCAAAAAAGTATGTAAAAAAAAGTAAATAAAGTAAAGTAAATAAAAAATGAACATCGTAATTTGAGAGCAGTTAATAGACATTTAAATAGTTAAGCCGTTAATGACTGGGGAATAACAACTGAGAAGTTTTATCTAATCATAACCTAACACTTTTTTTAAGCGTTTTTAGCAAATCATTATTTATACTGTCATGTGCCCGGAACAAATACTTACCCCGCAGCCCATAAAATGATATGTCTATGCAAATATTGTAATTAATTAGGTATAATAAATCTTATGACGTTTGACATAAAGTTTAAATTATACTTAGTGCATATTGGTGTAGAATAAATATTTATCCGCGTTGTTGGCTCATACATGACATAAAAGTTAATTACGCAATTCTAGAACTAATCAACAGACAGGTATTAGTCAAGATATCCTATTAATTATTTGATATTTAGCGGTTTTGATTGCCCAATCCAAATATTTGTAAACCAAGTCATCAACGACAATTAATTATAGTTTTATCTCAAGATTAATTTTAAAAGGTTTTCTAAAACAATAATCATGTATTGCATTGATCAGATAATATAACAAATCGATACAATGCTAACTAAACTGTTTATAATTACCTACCGGGCTTAGCGTTGTGTAATTACAAATTACTCAACTGTGAAGCAATAGACATTTAGTTACAAGATTTACAATTAATTGGTATTTTGGCGGTATGAGCAACATCAGGAATTTTAATTGTAATTAATTTAGTGATGCTGATATCTTTTCGTAAGTTCGGTAAATATAAATTAGGCCTTAAAAATATTCTGTATCAAATTGACATACATAAGTAGGTACCAGATAAGCATAAATATTTACGACTTCAATTCAAAACAATGCCTTCAATCTAGTCGTATAATTTCACGACCGATCAATCATTGTAATTTAAACCTTATGACAAATACATTAAATTCAGAACTCACCGAGCACTTCTCCCAAACCAATGAAGACTCCGGACAAGCCCACCAGCTGTTTAGCATTCTCGCCCATGGACAGTGTGAAGCCGATGCTAGAGCTGTATACTCCGCTGAAGAACGATAGCTCAACACCTGAAAAATATTTTTAAAAAATCGTTTGAAAGAATAGACATGGTAAATAAGTGTTTTGTATTGTTTATTAGAGTATAAGTAGTATATAAGTCAGGTTTTATACCCAACTGTAGGCACATTAGGTTCACATTGTAAATATTCGTATGCCTATTAGAGGCGGATGTATTGAACTTATCCATAAATTCCAACCAACTTTGTACCTACCATATCCGACGAATAAATGTCTTTGTCTTAGCCGGGCGATTCGGCATCGATTATTTATCTTCAACTCACATTGGGCCGGCGAGTGTCGGATTATGGTCAAATACATCATCATGCTCTTGACCATATCCATACTTATTACAGACTAGCTGCGCCCCGCGGTTTCACCCGATCCCGTGGGAATATCGGGATAAAAACTGTCCTATGTCCTTTCCCGAGACTCAAACTATCTCTATGTCTCTAGACCAAATTTCATCTAAATCGGTTCAGCGGTTTAAGCGTGTAGAGGTAACAGACAGACAGACACACTTTCGCATTTATAATATTATAGTATGGATAGGCGCAGCATGTCTTCCTAATTCATTTCTAGTAGTCGTCATCTCAGTATCTATTCACCCCCTTTCTAGCCATACCATCTTTCACCCCCTTTCTAGCCATACCATCTTTCACACAGTTCATCTATCTACGGATTATTGCCCACTCCCTCTTACAGAGAAAAAGCCTGTATCCCAGCAGCAGCTACTTGAAGCCCTAAGCAATCCAAGCCTGTGGGCCCCCCTATCCACTAGTAAACTAGTATCGGTCTTTAATTTCTTTTTAATGTATTTATTACAATGAGGTCGATCATTCATTACGTACAGACGCCAGCACATCAAGCTACTACAATCTGTCAAATGTCTTTAATAGATTTTCAACTTTATCGCTAAAGCATAAGGTTCAATGTTGATTGGGAAAATTTGACAGTTTCGGGAAGCTTGATGTGGTGGCGTCTGTACTCTAGAACATGTACCAAAGACGAAAGAGATTCATTCTTTAGTAGCATTCTTCAGCCTTGAATGCTATTCTGTTAGACAATTTTGGGCTTACTGTTCTTTGTTGTTTCATTGCATGTTTACATTAATATAATAGAAATAAGGATACCTAGGTCGATGTAGCCGCTACAAGTGCACTACAACCCGGACATCGCCATTCACAAAGCAATGGGTCTACTAAACCTTTTTGATAGGTTTTATATACCCATAGTTCTGGGACTTGTTACATCTAACATTTATTATTTTAATTCCCTTTGTGTTTCTAACTTACCAGTATAAATGAAGGTAACGCTCAGTAACAGCATATCCCGGGTGCAAAACAACTTCAAGGCACCTTTGAACGCATCCATTGGGCTTTCCTGAACCTCATGCGGAACCGTTTCTCCCTGAAAACATCAACAGTGCGTAAACCCAGTATTCAGCCAACATATTTTATACGTAAGAAACAGTACATAACATCACGCCTGTAATCCTCGAAGGATAAGGCAAAGGTGTACCTATAGTACACCACACCAACATTTCGCCAGTAATGTTTAAGTCCAGTGCATTCGGGGGCGAACCTTTTGCCATCAACCGTGCAGAAATCCAGACTCCGGGCTACTACTGAGAAAATCTTGATAGAAAAACCCCAATAACACTTTTTCCGACCTGGGAACCAAACCCAGGACCTCATGCTCTACTGTAGCACTTGCAACAACTATACCAACGAGGTAGTCAATAAACAGTACCTAAAGACAAGAGTCGTAAGCACTTTATTTCATATCCTTCCGCATTGCCACCGTCTCAAGTTTGAAGGGCAATACACTACCAAAATCAGGGCTTTACCTTGACTCGATAATGTCGATGTATGGGGCTCCGATTTATAGTTTATCGGCCCTACTTGCCATTTAACTTCCCGTTAGCCCTCAATAAAAATGCTGCCTCATAAAAATAAAGTAAAGAAAACGCGATCAAGGGAATTGAAGCTTGCTGTTCTCGATTTCTTCTTGCGTTAATAATAATTTGAATTTGTATTATCGGATAATACCAAAAACATCACCGAGGTGGTTCAATAAAATCTTATTTAAGACCTAGTCGACCGTGGTTTAGTTTTACTTATAACATACATTATGTCAATGGGACAGGGTGCAATTTACCTTGGCATCTTCGATATTGGGCATACGCTTAGCTGGTCGAAGGAGCATGAGGAAAACTAATCCGACGACGCAGACACCTGTTAACGCACCGAACACCACATTTCTGGTCTCCACATCAATTTGGGTCTTTCCTTGGAATTTTATGAACACGAAAAGATTGCCGAAAAACATGCTGCAAAGAGAAAGCAATTGATTTAGATGCTAACAAGATTTTATATCCATATTTTATAATAGGTTTTCTAATCCGCACTAGAATATTATAGCAAAAATAATTGGAAAGATATAATCTTTGAAATTCTAACGTCAACTTTTGATTCGGATGCTTCAAGATCCATTTGAATAATGAGTAAACTACAACCACCAAAACATAAAACTTCAAGTCAATGCATTCCAACCACAACCAAATAGTAGTTACATACCTGCACTGCAACATAGCCCAAAAGACACCAGAATTCCTGGATATGGTATCCGCATCGCTGTTGAGCGTCAGGTAGTTGCCCTGGCCGGTCCATATCGCAGCTGCGCCTGCGCCGATCAGCACGCTCGCCACGTACAGCAGCCACGTACGGGGGAACAAGAAAGTCACGATGAAGAACCTGCAATGGTACATCTAGTTAATGATGTGTCTGGTACGCTTGTTTTCTATGTGATTACAATGGTAGAAGGTAGGTAATGAATAGATGGAACGATTAGCATCCTGTTTCGGTAGTGGTCAAATTATATAGCCAATCAGCAAGGTGGTGAGGGCCGACTGCATTGATAAATAAAAAGTAATTTAAAAAAATTAAACCGACTTCAAAAAGAAATTAACTCAAAATTATGAAATAACTTTAATTTCGGAAGTCGGTGTCTTGGGATCTGTATTTTAGTTTTATGCCACCGACTTCCGAAATTAAAGTTATTTCATAATTTTGAGTTAATTTCTTTTTGAAGTCGGTTTAATTTTTTTAAATTACTTTTTATTTCGTAATTTTTAGTTTTTGCACTAGTATTTGACCAAGGTTTTGAGATGTTTTCCCTTTGACACTACACCCGTAGCTCTTATCAATAAGCCAGGCCGTCACACTTACACGTATTAGTCCATATCTTGAAAATTACTGAATCGATCTTGATGAAACTTGCACTGTTCCCTAAGTTGAAGAAAATGTAAGCCAATAAAAAAAAAATGGTCACGATCCGATTAATAGTTCCGGAGATATGCGTGGACAAACATACATACATACATACATACATACATACATACATACATACATACGTCTATGAAATTTTGTATATTTGTTTGGAAGCCCTAATAGATCATCATATGTGAATATAATGCAATTCCAATAATATTACATACATACGTATCGAATTGATAACCTCCTTTTTTTTTGAAGTCGGTAATAAAAAAATCGATCTATATACCTATTGATACAAAACAGCTAACAAAATTCTGCCAGATAGCCTTAAGTTTCCAGACTTTCATGTGGTATAAGGTTTGTGGAATGGAAACTCTGGAAGACTATAATATTTGTATATATACATGCAGAAGAACAGCAAACTTCTGCTGTATTAGGAGCTTCAATACAGAATCCTCAAATACAATAGCCCCAAGATTTGATCGTGAGAAGTGTACTACCTACTATAGTATAGAGCTCCTTTTCAAATGATGTAATAACTAAAATCTTTGTGCAAAACATTTCAAATTGAAAACAAATTCTAAGAACAGGTCCATTTCATTGTTCACCGTAGACGTAAGCTTTGCTAATCCAATTTCACGAGTATTACGAAATAATGGAACAAAAAAGAGAAACGAGACGAAGGCTTTTAATTTTGGTAGGGAAGTTGAACTCTGGCACGATGCCATCCAACTACGACTGTGAACTTTAAATATGATGTCCAGTGGGCCACTAACACACTGTCAAGTAAATGCAATGTTGTTTGTTGCGCAACAGCAGTGTTTACGAGTTACAACACTGTAGGTTCATTTTGTCCAACTGTCCACTATAACATAAAACAAGTATCGGTTATGCAACCCGCTGAATTACTTAGTTCGGATGACCGCTAACAAGCTCGCCTCGGACCTAGGCGGGCTAAGATAAATTATTAATGTTTGAATATTAATGGCTGGTGTTTACTTTGGTAAGACTCATCATCATTTCAGCCAAAAGACGTCCACTGCTGGACATAGGCCTCCCCCAAGCACTTCCACTTCGACCGGTTCTGTGCTTCTCGCATCCAACGGGTTCCTGCGGCCTTCACAAGGTCGTCGGTCCACCTTGTGGGAGGCCTTCCAACGCTACGTCTTCCGGTACGTGGTCCCCACTCCAGAACCTTTCGGCCCCATCGGCCATCTGTTCTGCGAGCAATGTGCCCTGCCCACTGCCACTTAAGTTTGGCAATTCTGGTAATCGCGGTCAAAAGTAATGCAGCTAATCTGTGACAAGTGACAACGTACCTTGGTAACATAGCGCAGAACGCACGACTATTGACGAGAATTTCGAGACCCAACGTAAAGAAATCGATACTGATTGAAATGGGAGAGAAGAGGACCACCTGGGAATGCCACTGGCTGTTCAGAGGAGTGCACCAAATGCATGAGTAAGCTGTAACAACCTGAACCTGGTGGCTGGTGGATGAACTCAAACTCAAACTCAAAGCATTTTCAAGACATTACAGTCCAGATAAATCAGTCAAGAAATAAAGATCGATAAAATTGTTTACAATACAAACAAAATAATGCACTTTTGCTGTAGCTGATTAATGCACTTGAATAATTGTGTGTCTATTTGCAGTTTTATTGTCGTAAAAACTCTTATTTCCCTGAATTAAAATCAAGTAGCCTGGAAAAGTTTTAATGGTACCTATTAACACTAGATAGTCTAGAATAGGTATATACCACCTCTATACAAAAAAATTTCATTAAATCCGTTCAGCCGTTACGGTCGGATTGAGACACACCTCCAAACTTTCGCATTCATAATATCAGTGGGATGGGTGGTCAAGGTCATACACGATTCGCATACCTACTTATATAGGTACCTATCTAGAATAACAAAGGCCTTAAACCTTGCCAAAGAGATTTTATTGAAGAACGAATTAATAATATAGGAAAACAAGCAACTAGTTATTTTAAAGGAAAGCCATTTTTCTATAGTACTATTGAATTGTTTTTGTTCTTCGCAATATAATCTAAGACCGGAAGAAAAATAAAGATCATTATCTTCTAATCATGCGCGTTTCGCAAAACGTTAAGGAATGGAAAGGACATTACAAAATAAATGGTGGTGGTGGTGGTGGTGGTGGTGGTGGTGGTGGTGGTGGTGGTGGTGGTTTACACCGCGTTACAACTCTTACAAGTTAGACGTATTTTTTTATCTATTTATATAAGAGTAGCTGCGCCCCGCGGTTTCACCCGCGTAAGTGTCGATCCCTTGGGAATACCGTGATAAAAAGTAGCCTATACGTTAATCCAGGGTGTCAGCTACCTCCATACAAAATTTTATCAAAATTGGTCCAGCCGTTTGAGCGTGAAGAAGTAACAAACATATAAACATATAAACACACCCCCACACTCAAAAACTTTAGCCTTTATAATATTAGTGTGATTCAAAGTCCTGACTGACTGATATTATGATATACCTATCAACGCACAGCCTTAGAGACATGAAAATTTGGAGGGTGTGTTCTTTGTGAAGAGTAGGCATCCACTAAGAAAGGGATTTCGGAAATTCCACCCCTAAGAGGGGGAATGGGGGAAGGGTGCAATTTCACGCGGACGAAGTCGCGGGCAGAAGCTAGTGTTGAAATATAGTAAACTTTAGTTCAGTAATTTTGTTAGGCGGACGAAGTCGCGGGCAGAAGCTAGTGTTGAAATATAGTAAACTTTAGTCCAGTAATTTTGTTAGGTACTAAAATTGCTCGTTCCGACTCTATAAAGGATAAAATTACTCTTGTCGATCTAGTTCAAACGTTCACGTGAATTACACACACACACATTTCACATGCACGTGGCAATGCTACGTGCATGTGAAATGTGTTTGTGTGTATAATACATGCCACTCGCAGCCTGAAAACTTCTGCTCATTGTATGACTGATAGGTAGGCATCGACTTGCGTAAATAACGGTACACCAACACATCATGTTACATAGGATACTATTGGTCTATTGTTACACGTCTCTTGCATAGGTACCTACGTAAAGTAAGTACTACAGGCACTAAAGCCCGTAAAACTTGATTACTATCAGGCATGATAATGCCGCATTTTCCACAAAGTTTCCACCGTTCTAATGAACACATTGTAGAGAAAAAATGGTTGCCTGTAAAGTCGGTTTTACGGGCGAAGATTTTACGTGACAACGACCGATCATCCGATCATAGTTGAGTGGGAGAGAGACGCAAGGCATTCGGCGGGCCTCTCTCTCGTTCGGTGACTCATCGTAACGTTACCGCGCGTTACACTTTTTCATAAGTGACTCCCAGTCGCAACCTAATTTAAGACGTTGTCACGTCAAAATGTTATACGGGTAATTACCTAATAACCCCTTTTCTACTAGCTTCAATACATTTGTGTTTACTTAAATCGACAAAATGTATGGAACAGCTGTTTTTTTTTCGCGATTTCAATGTTGGTCCCATAGAAAAAGTTGTTCAAAATGATGAGTATAATGACCCCTTTTCGGGTTTAGTATAAACAAAAACTAATGTTGTATATACAGTAACGTTACAGAAATAAGCTTATATTTTTTTTTTCTTCTAATTCTATAATTTGTATTCATAATTTATTATCGTCTTAACACCTAGTTATATGTGCATGCTGTGGTCACCTGTAATTGAAGGAGCACACGTAAAAGAACCTTTTTTATTATTGTAAATTTCTATTGTTATGTGTATCCTTTGTTGGAGATCCTCAATAAATAATCAAGACAAGGTCACTTTCTGGTACGGTATGGTATGTATTGAGTAGCCACTACAGTATTTTCTAACATGTTGATTACACGCCTACTTTCGTTGACAGCTCCGCAACAAAGCATTTTGATCTAGTTTCCAGTTTAAATGCTTGTTAAAACGTTCAGGTTTTTAGGTAAAAATGTTAATTGGACTTCAGTTTTTTTATTACGATTTATCACTTCGAATTACTACTTTTAACCATATAAGTTGCATATATTTTTGTAATCGCCTTTTAAAACCCTTCATTTTGATATCCCCCCACTCGATGGTATTACTAGAAGAAGAAAAAAATTCGAACTCCACAATATGCCACCCCAAATCCGCCATTTTACTTTGTTTTTTATTTTAATGTAGCCAGTGACACTCGCGCTATCAATACAAATCTAAAGACGTAGGTATAATTTATCCAAATCCGTTTAGAAGTTACGAGGGAACAAAGAAACGGACATACATACATACAGGTCAAACACATAACCCTCCTTTTGGGCTTCGCCGCAGTCAGGTAAAAAACAATCACAAAAATGATTAGGAAGAACGCATTCGTGACGTGACTAACAATAGTTTAAAAAAAATGTATATTATCCTCTAGCGTTGCATTAAACTATAAATAATATATTGTTAAAATAAATGAAAGGAACTATGCAACAAAGCCAGCGGGCAACCTTGAGGGGGCGTGATCTAGCCTAGTGAAGGTTTGTAAGCGAAAATATTTCGATACACTTACAACTAAGGAATTTATGTGCGAGTGCGGTAAATGATTGGAAACCACCTGTCCACTTGGTAGAAAACACCTTATTGATATAACTATGAGCAATAACGTACCTACCTGATCAAAAGTGTCAGGCAACTGTCATGATTCCGGAATTAGCTTCCCAAGTGGACGTTCTAAACCAATCACAAACATACATTCTTTGAATTACTCCAAGTTAAGGCTTCTAATTCTTCTTTAACTTCACCTTGAAGTATTGGATTGCCTTGATCTCCAAGATAAAACGTAGGCTCGACAGAAGACAATGTACGAATCGGAATGACAATAGGGAAACTCCGGTATCAATACACCTTGTCAATCAGTATCAAAACAGCTTGTCAAATTTGTATAAAGATATTTTCTTTTCCACGGGGTCATTGATCAAACAAGGCCGTACCTTCGCCAGAAACGAAAGGACCGTACACACTCGCCACAACGTGAAATCATTCTTTATACGCCTACTACAGTAATACACAATGCGTAATTGTTGATGTACTTGTAGGACTCATAGTTTATCGAACTTATGGTTCGATAAATTATGAGTCCTACAATACGATAGACAAATGTTTAACATATTGTGTGTACACAAATAAACAAAGTAAGTTTTTCTTTTTTCTCGATAGTTTATTGTCCCCCGTGACAGATACCATTATGCTGCCTCGTCCTCAAGGCATTACATACACCTTTGGAATTTATTATTGAAGTGTGATTCCCTCAAGAATGTCTTCTTTACTATTTGAATCTCATCATGAATTTTAAACGTGCATGAATGTTCAACACTTTAGGGACCCAAGTTGAGAGCTTTCACGGTATTTGTTTTACGAAATATAAAGTACTAGCAGCGCCACGCGGTTTCACCCGCATAAATGTCGATCCCGTGGGAATATCGGGATAAAAACTATCCTATTTCCTTCCCCGGGATGCAGTCTATCACTCTGCCAAATTTTATCGTAATCCGTTCAGTGGTTTAGGCGTGAAAAGGTCACATACAGACAGACAGACAGAGTTACTTTCGAATTTATAATATTAGTATGGATCGCCAATACAGAATATTCTGTATCCAGGGATTTGGTAGTGTTATGCATTACTGCATGATAAAAGATAAGAAGTTTAAACAGCTAGGTAAAACCAGACAGATGAACTCTTATGCTGAAACAGCTCTATGCTTTCAAGCCTAAAGTAAAAGAAAGAAATAGAGAACAAGTAAGTAATAGTGTTTATTTGCCCTTCAAACAACCCATGACATCAGTAAAAGCCTTCAAATTGCATTAGGCAATGACATAAACAACTTGGAAGTACATTCACCAATAAACGATAAAAGGTTCCAGTGCCAGTGCCAAAAATGGTTTGATAATTAGATCGCAAGCACCAAAGCAAAACAAAAATTTATTCCTTAATAATGCACACTTGGACATAACGGATCGTACTGACACACTCTACGAGCAGTTATGTTAGTTCCACGGCGCGAGACTACGACGCAATAGACGCCACTTTTACCTTTGAAAAGCAAACATCTTTTACATAGGTATTTGAAATGCCATTTTCTCTTGGGATAAAGTAACTTTTGATTTCTTCGTAGCCGCATAAAGATGTAGATACGTTGAATAGCAACGCTCAGTTCTTCTGTCCATATAAACAACTACAGGAACCGACAAGGCTTGTCGGTTAAAGGACCGAACCTTTGGAGCAGACAACTCCTCGAGAGCTCGAGAGGAGACCATGAATCGGCAAGCGTAGACCCCAGATGGAAAGGCGGCTGGGGGTTCGGGACAATCACAGACTGGATGCCGAACGCAGAGAACCAGAATCCTTTGTCAAGCAGAAAACAGCGTCAAGCTGAGGTGATTGATTTCAAATGGAATTTGATTTCTATCTAAAACAACGAAGACCGAAATTCCCAAGTTTGGTATTTACCAAGAATTTTCTGCAAGAGATAATTCATCTAGAATCTTAGATTCGTTAAAAATCCAGAGTTTTGTTAACATGACATGCATTAGATTTATTACCTTATCTTATATTTATTACCCATAGGTACAATGACATCTTAAATCACTAACTACAAAAAATCACGCAATTCTTTAGTAAATTTTTAATGCAAATGGAGTGTTAGCTGCGCGCGCGCGCGCAATATTTTCACACAAGTGTGATAATAATGGATGTTACACGATGCTAACAAACAAATGAACGGTGAAAGTTCGCTTGGATTTTATGCGATTTTTGACTTTAAAAGTGAAAAGATCTGCAAAATCAGCCTATAATGTTCCCACGTACTGGGGCACATGTCTCCTCTTTCTGTGAGAGTGAGTGAGCCATAAACCACAAGGCAAGCCCAGTCCGCGTTGGTGTATACTTAAATAATAAAGATTACTTTATTTATTGAACTTGGTAATAACGTAACATCACGCCTTGTTTCCCCGAAGAATTGGGCAGAGGGATACCTGCCTATAGTACGCCCACATTTCGCTAGTTATGTTTAAGTCCCATGTAATAGGGGGCGAGCCTATTGCCACCAACCGGGCACAATTCCAGGCTCCGGGCTGCTACTGAGAAATTCCAGATAGAAAAACCCAAAAAACTAATAAATGGGAAAATAATCTAATCTCCCTGTAAAATCCGCTTTAGTAAATACAGAATTATCAACAAAACTGTTAAATTATCGCGAGTTAACCCTGGACAGTAGTAAACTATGTCGGTATAATGTAGATATCCACATACGTATTGCTTACAAATCTTTTATTAAACATTACTGGAAATCATGAAGGTCTTAAATACAAAAATGGTAATTTGGAAAGCCACATCAATGGCTAAAAATATCAAAATTGGAAAGCTAAATAATATAAGTATTATGGAAACCAGTCCATAATTCAAACAAAAAAAATATATTTTAAAATTTTATAAAATTGTTATGCCTACGCGTCAAAAACCACTTTCTTAAATGATCACGTAACTAGATTTCGAAAACAACTTGATGTAAGTAGAACAGATAGACAAACAAGCAAAGTTCCATTTCCGCAAATGTAAGTACTTGTTCATCATAATGTTGGATGATTCACAAACCTCAATAGTTGGTCTATGGTCTACAAATTGACAGATGATGGACATCAGACCATTAGCATTTCGCACTTATTACAAAAAGCGTAGACAGAGTAATCTATAGACTCATGGTATCCGTGTCACCGAAAGGGACAACAAATTCCGGCAATCTTCTTCATACTATCATTTTTACAGCTTATTACACTACACCTTACCATTTTCACAGTTGCTCAAATGTCCTATTATTGAATTATGCACGAAAAAGATCTTATTTTCCGTTTTAATCGCGGTGTAGTTTTTATTAATTCATTCATAATTTTGATTATTTCATTCATAAACGTCAAACTTGTTGTGCACATTGATGTGCTTAGCCGACACACAGTAAGGGACAGAAATATTCATTCTCTGTCTCTTTTCTTTGCTAGTGACGTTACTATATTTCTCTTTTTCTTGTGCGAATGAAAAAGAAGATATGCAGCAGTCTATAGTTTACTCTGTCTACGACAAAAAGGTTGTATAATGTTACACGCGCACAACGTCCGTTATAGATAATACTTCAGATCTAGGCAGCGTAGGTATTTCTTTACGGGAAGCTATGTACCTTACCTTTTAATCTACTCAATAGTTCAAACTTTTCCGGGAGGCTGGAAACTCAGGTATTAAATCAGAGAAAGTTTTCTGCTGTAGTTTAACTTTCTCGTGGAAACCCTATGATGATTCGACATTATTTATATGCACATAAATCTCTATTTTACAAACAGTTGTTTTTATACTACTCTTTAATTGGAAACGTTTTACAGCGGGCAATTATTAGTTAAGTAGTTATTAACTAAGTAATCAATACCTATGAAATTAGGTGCACTTTTTGCAGTTCACAGCCAAACAGTTAAAGATACGATAGAATGTAGTTGGTATTAGATAGGTACCTACACTAACTTTTAGATGTCCTGTTTAATTTACTAGAACTATTATAAACCCATTCCATTAAACGCAGTCAGCCCTGCTAATATCCTGCTGACAGTATTGCGATTGCGTAGCTCAATGTCATCGATTGAAGAAAAAACTTTTTACTCACAAGTAAGTAAGTCCTCCAACAAACATGGCTCCCCTTGGGCCAGTGATGGTGATGATAGAAGGGGCCATCCAGTTGCAAATGGCCAGCGTGGCGTAGATGATGGCCAGCGACGTGTAGCCATCGCCTGTGAATTCCGGATCATCGTGTGATATGCTGTCCAACACTGTTTTCTGTGAACAAAAAATTATGATTTAGACTTTTAGACAAAGGTAGGCATTTCAAGAGGATGTTTAGAGGTATCCTGACATTCGTACAAAACAGCTTCAACATCGCCGTTCTTGAAGCAGTCCATGATAATCTCCAAGTTCTACATGTTCATGTTTAAAAAGATGTGGTAAATTTTACCAGTTGAGTAATCCTGAATTTGGGAGTGGTTAGATACAGGAAAATCAACAAGAAACAGGTAAAAGTAATTCTAAGATACCAATCAACTGCCTAAAACTCTAATTGCTTAGTTGCTTATTGAATAAAGAAATCATTTCTAAAAAGAAAATTATATAACCAAATACACTTTTAACAAAATTTCTCTAGGCTACGCTCTATGCCGAAGGTAAAATACCACATGCATGGAACAGAGGTGTGGTGATACTTTTCTTTAAGAAAGGAGACAATGCGCTTCTTAAGAATTCATTCCCATCCCACTGCTGAGCCATGTCTACAAGCTGTTTTCAAGAGTCATCACGAACCGTCTCGCGCGCAATCGAGAATTCGAGACATGGGCTGTACTGCAGTCTCTTTCACGGTGCCTCGGTACATCGAGGTGCTGAAGTGTCTGTACGAAAACGACACTATGTCAGTCGGACTTCAGGATCAGACCTCGAAACCTATCCTTCTGCAGCGAGGTGTGAGACAGGGAGTCGTTATCTCACCGAAACTGTTCACAGAGGCACTGGAGGATGTCTTCAATGTTCTGGACTGGATAGGGGCTAGCATTACCATCAGTGGCGAGTACATAACACCTTCGCAGCTTCGGTTTGCCGACGATATCGTAATCATGGCTGAGACTATGTAGGACCTCTGTACAATGCTCGATGACCTCAGTAGATCCTCCGAAAGAGTGGGTCTTAAAATGAACATGGTCAAAACGAAGGTCATGTCAAATGCCCATGTAACACCCACTCTCATAAAGATCGGAGACGCTACACTCGAAGTCGTGGACGAGTATGTTTACCTAGGACAAACTGTCCAGTTAAGTAGGTCCAACTTCGAGAAAGAGGTCAATCGTCGAATCCGACTCGGCAGCGGAGCAGCGTTCGGGAAGTTACGCAATATCTTCTCGTCCCACATACCGCAGTGTCTCAAGACAAAAGTCTTTGACTAGTGCGTATTGCCAGTGATGACCTGCATATGGCACTGAAACGTGGTTGCTCACAATGCCTTATTAGAAGGCTAAAAGTCACCCAAAGGGCAATGGAGAGGGCTATGCTTGGAGTTTCCCTGCGTGATCGAATCAGAAATGAAGAGATCCGCAGGAGAACCAAGGTAACCGACGACATAGCCCGAAGAATTGCCAAACTTAAGTGGCAGTGGGCAGGGCACATTGCCCGCAGAATAGATGATCGAACGGGCCGAAAGGTCCTGGAGTGGCGACCTTGTGAAAGCCGCAGGAACCCGTTGCATGCGAGAAGCACAAAACCGGTCGAAGTGGAGATGCTTGGGAGAGGCCTATATACAGCAGTGGACATCTTTCGGCTGAAATGATGATGATGATGACGCTCTATGCCAATTTTATGACACCATCTTACAACAGATCGCTAGTCAGAGTCCATTATTATTTAAATTCAGTGGATCTTATTATCAAAATTAATGTCTTAGTGACAGTTCTGAAATTAATTAATATACGAAATGCTCATTACGAAGGTTTATCTTAGATTGGACCTTGAAACAGTTTCGCATAGTCAAAAGATCAAGAACAACCGCAGTAGGTACATACTTGACATTGTAAGATGTCAGGCGCTTCAGCATGCCGATAAAAGACATCATTTGTTGTTAAGACAAAGTCGTTTAGTGTTTAAGCAGGTTTACTTACTTTATTTTTATTTTCATGAGAAAGATCACCGTTTAAAATTTTATTACCTATGTCATTAACTTGAAGTCACCCAGCTCTTTCTCTTATTTCAATTTTGCAATACAATGTAGGTACTTAATTTTGGAAGTTTATATTTACAACCTTGCTGCTCCCAAAAAAAATTACAGCCTCCTAAGGAGGATCTGCTTTCGAAACCAGAAAGCGTGGTGATGTTCGCTAAAACAGTACCTATCGAATAACCCACCCCGCTTTAAAAATATCTTCAGTACCAGTCCATTAAATTATTTATAAGCGCTTATCAATACGATAAAGCCCTAAAATGTCGTAAGTGTCGTAACACATCGAGGCGACAATACGATCGATTTCGAAATTTTCAATTTTAGTATCAATAAACCAAATCCAATAGGTATTCATCTGCATTTGGATATACAAGGATGTCGATAAAATTTTACCAAACGTGTCTTTATAAGGAGTGACCGCGATTTTGTTAAGTTTCGAAAACAATAATAAACATTTCACTGCTTGTGAAGACGCGAGCGTATCCTTGTAGTTTATGAGTGTGGAAAAGCCCATTGAACACTTTTGTGATATTTATGTGATTGCAAAATCGTCGTCGACTGCCTCGTTGACCTAGTGGTCGCAAGCGCAAGCGCTACTGGTGAGCCATGAATGAGGTCCTGGGTTCGATTTCCAGGTCGAGCGGTTTTTCTATGAGGAAATTCTCAGTAACAGTCCGGAGTCTGAATTTGCGCCTGGTTGGTGTGGCAATAGGCTCGCTTCCTATAACATGGGACTTATGGCGAAATGTGGGTTTGCTAATCACACCTCTGCCTAACCCTTCGGGGACTGCAGGTGCGAAGTTATGTTAGATTGCAAAATGGCCAGTTCATCATAGTACGTTCAACATGATGAAAATTTTACCGCAAATTACTTTCATTACCATAACTAAAGTATGCACTTAGTTTAATGGAAACCTGAGCAACAAAGTAAAAATACTGTAAGGGCCGAAAAGTAAGTAGGTATAAATAATTTCACCACCTGTCACCATGAGCTTTTAAACAGTTTAACGGGTAAAAGCCCCATGCAGAATATAAAGGTCTCTCTATTGGGGACACAGATTTTTGATACTAGATACAGTATCGTCCCCAAAACTTGTTATCTTTTCGTAAGGAGGTCGTTGAACGCCACCCATGTACAGCAAGTATGTAAATACAACACACCCAATAATTAAGTTCAAATTCAAATAGCCTTTATTAGCAATCTTACAAACTAGTTGAACAATATATTTAAATTAAGAATTTAGACATCCGTATCCATAAATCTCCAGATTGCTTTGCTCTTTAGGATAGGCCTCCCCCAGGCTTTTCCATAGCTCATCATTAATTTCTTATTTCTGCGTAGATTGCCACAATTAAGTATACGCTATCTCATTTTATTCGCCACGATTTAAATTTTCTTGTGGGAGGTTGTTTTGCAGCACTTTGTAAAATTCTTTAAATTACAAACCATTATAAACATCAAAAGGTAAAAGTACTGTGATGAAAACTGAAAATCTGCCATTTTCCGGAACAACCCAGCTTATCTGACTATCACAATCTCACTGCGCGTCACTTTCGACCTCCCAATTATCTGAAATCGACACATCATTGAAAAGACCCTTGAAAATAAATATCTTACCAGTAAATCTATCTGACCTAAATCGAGTACAAACAAATCCTTGAATATATCGAGCGTAGATAAACAAAACAATGATAAATATCCACTTGTATTAACCGCTCGTAAGTCAAAAGAGACAAATTAATGTAAGTATATTAATTAACACTGCAGTCAGAGTCATCTAGGTACTTCGTATACTGCTACAGGGTGGTGAAGGAAAACTTTAAAAGCCTAAGGAGATTATGGTACTCAATCAGCTAATTGAACAATAAATAAAAAATATTGCGTCGTAACAATCATTTTATCAAGCGTCTCTGCACTCTGTCTGAACTAATGACATCACACCGCCCGGGCCATTACTCTTTTTTTTTGGTTTAATTTCCACCGGAAATATGAATCCACGTTTTGGGCATGACAGTTTCACAACTGATCTAGGTGGCCAAGCACTCGGCGAAAAGAGGAGCCAGTCGAGTCAGCCCCATCTGATTAGACGTCATCCTCAAAATAGTTGGGAATTTGGGATACCCACAAATACTTTTACGGTTTTTCTTCAACACCCATCTAAAATAATCTTATTTCATCTCGTAGCCATATAATAGTTCTGAGAGCGTTTCATTGAAAGTGATCTTTCATACATAGATTATTCCATTAAATGCAAATAGATGGCGAAAAGAAGGGAAAGTATAGATATAGAGCATAGCAATGTAATACAGCTAATCAAATGCATTCAACTCTGCCTTTCTCCCGTCTGAACTGCGCAATGCGCAAGCGGCGATCGTCCATCAACCTAGTTTCATGATTGATTGATAAAAATATAAGTGACATAACAATGAGTAACGCAGGTCAATATCCCACTTTACAAGCTCTTCAGCATACTGATTATAAGTGCTGTTGAGTCGAATTAATCAGCTCACTGGTTAGTTCCACTGAAGCATTGCTATGAAAATAATTGGCTCTGTGCAACGGTGCAATATCCGTAACAAGTATTTACGTAATTATTTGCAGACTAGCTTCTGCCCGCGACTTCGTCCGCGTGAAATTTCTTGTACCCCCACCCCGTCGCGTCGCAACACTTCGTATTCGCTTACCGTTCACTCTGAGTTTTTTTCTTTTTGCTCGGCTCCTAAGGGTCATAGCGTGATGTTAAATAGCCTATAGCCTTCCTCAAGAATTGGGCTATCAAATGCAAAAAGAATTCAAATCTGATGAATGATTATTATTAGTATAGATAAAAAACTCTATGGCCCATAACTCCTTAATAGGTACCAACTCTTAACATCTTACACACGTGATAACTTTTAAACGAAATATCCGATTGAGATGAAACAAAAAGTATTTTACTTCTTCGTAAATACTCTTGATAACATAATGCTTAATTTCGATAAAGATTAATATTACGATACATATTTAACGTAGTTTTTTTTTCTTCACACGATTTAATAATTATTTTGAACACAAAATCGGTTATTGTGATTAAACCATGATAGCTAGATATGTTCTCGCGGACTTTTTTGTAGGTCTTAATGGGCTCTACAAACCCGTAGTATATTATTTTGTTCTATTGTCAATAGTTTTTGCAGCGCACGCAAAAATAGGTTTTCGATTTTACACCTTGTGTTACAAAATAGCAATTTTATTACGGATCCCTAATTTTGAAGAAAAAAAATATAGCCTATAGCCTTCCTCGATAAATGGACTACCCAACACTAAAATAATCATTCAAATCGGACCAGTAGTTCCAGAGATTAGCGCGTTCAAACAAACAAACAAACAAACAAACAAACAAACTCTGCAGCTTTATAATATTAGTATAGATTGCATACTTTCTACGATATTAAGCTGAGTATTGGCTTGATTTGAATGAATGAGGCCAAATTAGAGCGTGAACAGAATTTTTACCGACTTCAAAAAAACGGAGGTTATCAATTCGATACGTATGTATGTAATATTATTGGAATTGCATTATATTCACATATGATGATCTATTAGGGCTTCCAAACAAATATACAAAATTTTATAGACGTATGTATGTATGTATGTATGTATGTATGTATGTATGTATGTATGTTTGTCCACGCATATCTCCGGAACTATTAATCGGATCGTGACAATTTTTTTTTTGTTGGCTTACATTTACTTCAACTTAGGGAACAGTGCAAGTTTCATCAAGATCGATTCAGTAATTTTCAAGATATGGACTAATACGTGTAAGTGTGACGGCCTGGCTTGTTGATACGAGCTACGGGTGTAGTGTCAAAGGGAAAACATCTCAAAACCTTGGTCAAATTCTAGTGCAAAAACTAAAAATTACGAAATAAAAAGTAATTTAAAAAAATTAAACCGACTTCAAAAAGAAATTAACTCAAAATTATGAAATAACTTTAATTTCGGAAGTCGGTGGCATAAAACTAAAATACAGATCCCAAGACACCGACTTCCGAAATTAAAGTTATTTCATAATTTTGAGTTAATTTCTTTTTGAAGTCGGTTTAATTTTTTTAAATTACTTTTTATGACTATAGATGTGAATGATGAATAGGTAGGTACCTTATTGGTACTGAGTTCATACTGATAGAGATGTTTAGAAAAAGAAGATCGTATTCTGCGCCGCAGACCTAATAATTATTTGAATAATGGCCAGGAGTATGATGATAGTTGTGAGTGCAGGTTGTGTAAATGACAATCATTTATTGATAATGAATAATACCAACCTATTATTGTCCCACTGCAGGGCAAAGTCTTCTCATACAGAGATTCTATAGTTTACGGCATTGATCACCACGCATACTCAAGACGGGTTGGCCATTTCAAACTTATATCCATTCCTAACTAATACCATAAATGCGGATGTGAGCGCTTTCACGGCTAAACGGCTGAACCGATTTTAATGGAATTTGGTATGGGGATACTTTGAACCCTGGGGAAGGACATAGGCTTTATCGACATACCACGCGGGCGAAGCCGCGGGCGGAAGCTAGTTAACTATAAGTCCAGGTTTCCTCGAGATGTTTTCCGCCACCGATGTCAGTATGTTCAAGATAAACTCAGAAAAGTACATTGAAAAAGTCACATTGGTACTTGCGCGGATTTGAACCCAAAACCTCAAGCGACGCGAAGCCATACCCTCTGGGCCATCACGACATAGGTACCATGAATTTTATTGCCAATTTTGTAAATCTTTTCTAATCGCTTGCGCGGCACCTACTATTGAAACAATAAAGTTTTTTTCTGATCGATATCTATCGTATCAGATATCGGTGATCTCTTCAAAACCCCAGGGTTTACTTGCACTTTCAATGCTACAAAATACTGTCTACACTATTGAGAATGACAAGATTCGGAACATCAATTCCGCGGTATAGCCTCTACCATTTTACAGCAGAACTAGGTCAGGTGATGGCAGGTGTTAAGGTCGAATCCCTCGACGATAAGTAAAAGAGGAGCAGAGGGTTGAATTGGGTGGTCGCTTGGGCAGTAACATTCAATAGAACGTTTTTTTTACTATTTTACAATTAGGCACTTAAATTAAAAGAAAAAAACCTTTATTTATTAGATAACCATAATACATTTATTTTGTAACTATAATATTTACATAATTTATGCTAATACCTATTTAAAATAATATAATAATTATGTACATTTATATGAAAAAAATAAGCAAAATGATCATAGGGCATCAAAAAATTCGTCCGCATCGCTGACAACAGGAACAGTGCCCAAAAGGCTGGCAGCATTGCCACGTTGTATGGCAATGCTAATTCTTTGGCCAAGAAATAGGCCAGCCCTCTGGTCACGTGAAGAGTCGACTAACCGCTTGGCGATATCTCGAAAAACCAAGTGGGCACTCGGACCCCATGGCCCTAGTGTTTCAACCCCAAACGGCTCGAACATATAACTCCCAATCAGGTTGGAATATTTTCGCCGTTTGAGGTTTTCTACACCTGCAGCAGCCGCCCCAGCACAGCCCACCGTGCTAGGAAGATGGGATGGCGCAAGGGTGTCGACACATGTTGCATCCCACACCAAAGGTCTGCCTAACTTCCAGGGCATTATGGTCATTCCGTCTGGTCTCTTCCCATCGTCGCGTGCCAGGCCGTTGGGTTCTAAAACAGCTGGCACCCCGGCGGTGACAAGAGCACGGCGGATGATGTCATTAATGCTGGCGTGCCGTGCTATCCGGCCTGCGCTCCTACTACAAGATAGGCCATGGTGCCCGAGGCAGTCGACAGCTTCACCGCACTGACAGCGATGCGGAGCCCCGCAAGGAGCGCCCAAACGCAGACAGGTAGCGAGCCGGAAGGTGGTGTCACCCAGCATAGTGCCTATGTTGGGTGACGGGAGTGCTTGAAGCCAGAGACCCGACTCCCACTCACCCACAGCCAGCAGGCGGGCACGCTCAGCAGAATTGGTGGACGTATTAATAAGATTATTCCGTACCAACCTGCAGAGCGGCTCATCCCACTGTCTCTGGGAAGATGGGTTTACGGGCCGATCTGTATCCGGGCAAGCCGCTTTCCAGGCGTTCACCGCGTCGGTCAAGCACGGCACTTCAGAGTCAACTAGGCAAGGGGCTAAAATTTTTCCCGGTCAACTTTTCAGTGCTGTGGACAGATAACCATAATTGAACAAATTTCAGATTGAAGCCTCCTTTTATTAAGCAAAAGATGCCTATACTCGTATTTCCGTTTGACATAAGTAGGTAACTGTTCTGCAATATAATTTCTACCAGGATGTTATGTGTTTTATTTATGAAAACATACTTATTCGCAGGACTGCCTCGTTGGTTTACTGGTCGCAAGCGCTACTGCTGAGGTCCTGCGTTCAATTCCCGAGTCGGGCAAAGAGTTATTAGGTTTTTCCATCTGGAATTTCTCAGTAGCAGCAGCCCGGAGTCTGGATTTGTGCCCGTTTGATGGCAATAGGCTCGCCCCTACTACACATAACTGGTGAAATGTCGGTGTACTATAGGTGCACCTCTGCCCAACCCTTCGAGGAAACTAGGCGTGATGTTACGTATATATGTGTATATTCGCAGGATGTAAAACAAAATAGATTGCAACGTAGATCGTATTTCCTGTATTGCCGTACATTCATTAGCACATGCTAATCAGCAAACAGCTCTATGACATTTGCAGATTGGGGAGGTCTGCATTAGAGGTAGGTACTTACACAATACCATTGCGAATCTCGGACGATGATCTCAATTTACAATGTTGCGTAAGCCAAACATAAAAGGTATCTTACGAACATGCTTATAAAGTGGTTAATGTCACGGCGTTCCTTATTAACGTCAAATATTATCAATTTTATGCCCCTACGAGCCGAAAATAAAATTAAATAATGTGTGCTTTTACCTGTTACTCAATGTGTTATGAAATAACAGCTATGTATGGTAGTGTCACAGTCACAGAGGCATCCGTTTGCATATAACATGTTTACAATGTAGGTAAGGCCGACTGCATGTTAAGGATTTTATTGATTTTCGAATTGCGTCGTTCATTGCAGATAGAGATTGTGCTATTATGGCTATCTTCTCGGACGCTTTTCTGGGTAAATAGGGTCAAGCGTATGTGTATTGATAAGACGCTGCTAGGTCTAGTTAATCCTTTTTGATAAGACATATTTTTAGGGATCGTAAATTAACATGTCCAATCTAACATAAAAGAGCCGGGTAATCTGTAACTCAGGACCCTTCTATCTCAGACACCTTTCTCTATTTAAGATCTTGCATTTTAATAATCAGTGCCTGTAATTATGATGGGGAGATAAATAAAGATGATTATGATTATTCCTGAATTCAATTCTCTGGATACGCACTTTTACATCTATAGATGTCAATCAAAGGGTCAAACTGTGCCAACTCAGAACTTTTTTCGTAGGCTGAGTAGAGTAGGTACCTATGGTAGAGCCCGCATAACGGTTTCCAAACAAACGTTTAGTGCCGCGGCGATATAAAACATTAGTAGTCATTACATTATTGATCTACAAAGCAACACAAAGCGGTGATCGATCCGACCGCCACGCCTCCGCCTCCTACGTCAAGATCACCAAGCACATTGGTATTCATCGTGGTATTGTTTTGGCACTCCGTTGGCCGTCAGATTGCATAGGTACATCCTTATTTTTTATACCGTGTAGTTCATCCACACTCTTATTTATAGCATGGTGATTAACGCAACTGCGTGTAGGATTTAAATACTTACATAGAAAATGCCTACATAACTACCTACCTACATAGATAATATTGCGCTACGATATTGGTCCCGTAAATGATTCAAACATTTCTGCTGCGCTAGTAAATCGCTTTTACCCGGAAAAATCAATGTGTTATGAATATGATATTGCACATGGCGAGTTTTCCAGTGTTGCAGATGTTGCAGTGCGTAGATGGTCAAACTATAATGCGGGCCATACACGATCAAGTTCACCGTCAAGTTTGCAGCGGACTTGAAGCCGCGTCCAGTAAACTTGACCGTGTATGGCTATGGGTGTGCATGATAAGTAGCCATACACCGTCAAGTTTACTGGACGCGGCTTCAAGTCCGCTGCAAACTTGACGATGAACTTGTTTGTGTATGGCCCGCATTAGAAATAGCGAAGAGGATATTCGGCGACCATTTTGATGACAACGTTTTAGTTTTTACTATAGCTACTGCCACCACCAGAGCGACGCATCACATCGCCTGCCCGCGCTATTACTTCGTTTTGACTAAGCGTTTTTTCTGACTATTTTACTTTTTGCTCGACTCCTAAGGGTCGAAGCCTGATGTAAAATTACCTTCCTCAAGAATTGGGCTATCAAACCTCCAGATCTTACTTTTGTTCCAAAGATTAGCGCGTTCAAACAAACACTTCAGCTTTATTATTAGTACAGATAGCTTTATTATAATCGGCACAAGTACTTCTTTCGAGTATTTTTCGCTATTTCTTATAATTTTGGACATCCACTCCACGTACACTTTGAAATTCACCCTGTATACAACAAATGCGACAATGTGCCGCAACACCTACTCGTTTTAATGCGTCTTCACACTTTTAAAGTTACTTGTTCACTGGAGCGCATCTCTCAATAAATATCTACATGAAATGATACTTTCATGTAATCAATGTTATTTCTCTCGGAATAATTACGCCTAGGTAAATTACAGGTTTAAATTGTACCCTGCTGTTTTGTTTTTTTTTTTATAAAATTGCGTAGTTAGATGCTAATCGACTGTTCTTAAGCATCCGTATCATGCATATTGGTAATTAATGCCAGTAATTCATGAAAACTGTATGGAATATCAGCTGGAAACACTCATTATGTCACCATCATCAGCCCTCATTTAAAAGGGACTCCTTGTGACTGCTAAAAGGTTTCAGGAATCAAATCCATAATCACCAATCCCAAAAACTGGACAAGTAGTCACTATCTACCAGTAGCGAAGGATCAATTTTTGTAAGAGTTAAGCCGGAGTAGATATCTATAATATGATTATATTATTTGTCTATAGAATACTGACTGTGCCATTTTTCAAAGGGAAGCTGGTAGGAATCGAGTTGTATGGAATCTTCGCCACTGGTATCTACATATTATTATGAACTAATCTGCCCCATCGGTCTCATGGTCGCAACGGCGACTGCTGAGCGTGAGGTCCTGGGTTCGATACCCAGGTCGGGCAAAGTGTTATTGGGCTTTTCCATTAGGAATTTCTCTGTAACAGCCCAGATTTTGAAGTTGGCGGTGTGATACCCCCGTGCCTCGGAAAGCTTTTGGTCCTTTTGCCTGATCTCTTTCCGGACGTGTTGGATTGCCGTTCTGTCGGACTATGAGAGTGATCGAAGAGTGAGTACACTTGTGTCTATACCTGTGACCTGTAATATCTCCCGTGTAGATGAGCAGCGTCCGCTGAGATTGAAATTCGGTCTGGAGGAATATTATTATTACATTAAGACTATTCAAGATTCAAAGGACTGTGTATTCAACATACCTGATGAACTTAAAAAATGTAGTTTGTAAACTGATTTTACCACCAATTAGCTTCTAAGGCTAATGATACCATATAAACTGCAATTTCAACCACTTGGTTGTAAAATAATAAATCTATTATCTAGGTGAAAGTTTAATTTACCCACAGATGTTTATAGCATAATGAACATGCATGATAAAAAAAAAACTAAATCAAAATCGGTTCATCCGTTCGGGAGCTACGATGCCACAGACAGACACACACACACAGACACCCCCACACACACACAGACACGTCAAACTTATAACACCCCGTCGTTTTTGCGTCGGGGGTTAATAAATAGAAAAGGGCAGAAATATAAGGAAAACCTCCGACAGAGTAATAGTATAGTATAATAAATTACGAGTACTTCAGGGTTACCTATGTAATACATTAAATTTAATTCTTAATAGGTACTACGGGCTGGTATCCGCAACTCCACGTCAATGCGCGTATTTTGCGTAAGGAAAAAAAAAATTATTCTTATCAAACACGGAATAAATGGTAGGATGTGAACGAGTTTCTACATAATACTCATTTTATGTGACTGTATGATGATAATTGTACAATTTACTGTGTCTGTGTGTGTCTTTGTTGTCTCTGTGTGTGTGTATTTTATAGCTCATTTAAAAAAAACCGGTCAAGTGCGAGTCAGACTCGCGCACCGAGGGTTCCGTACTTTGTAGGTATGTAAATAGTTTATCACGGGTATTTTTTTAATGTACAGTCAGCAAAAGAGTTAGGTATGCAGGATCGTCGGATATAGTTGAAGTTTAGTAATAAACCGATTGATGTTGTCGACTGAAATTTAATTTGATTAATGAGCTGTTTGTTTTCTATTAATAAAATAAAATTTTATTCGACAACATCCATCGGTTTATAACTAAACTTCAACTATATCCGACGATCCTGCATACCTAATTCTTTTGCTGACTGTACCTACTAATTTACGGTTTTCGGATTTTTTCCTTTACTTGAGCTACATGATCTTGCTTCTTGCCAAATTTCATGATTCTAGGTCAACAGGAAGTACCCTATAAATTTTGATTCCCTTGAGAGTGTAGACATATAAGTTTTTTGCAGCATAAACTTGCTTTTGTTTTTCTTTTTTCTTAAATATTCATGATTTTTGATACAATATTTGATTTCTTTTAAACAGGTCATACAGAGCCTACTGATAGTAATTTCAAGGCCACTGTTTGACATTTGGGTTGATGCTGACACCTGCGGAATGTCATTATTTCTAGGACAACATAGTTTTGCATGACCCAGGAAATAATGGACAATGCTCAACTATTTTCACAGCAGACACACAATAAAACTATTTTGTATTTCAAAAAAGTAAGTATATTATTTTAATAATTATTTTCATGATAATGGTAATATTAATTGTTGTTATATTTATTTATCATGTGAGTGTTATGCAAAGTAAATAGTATTTTTTCAGACTTCAAAAAAAGGAGGTTAATTATGTATTTATTTGAAAAAAATATAATAAATGTTAAATGTCTGAGGTATTTATTTAATATAAAAATATTATTTTACACATTTTTTTCTAAGGTTTTATGTCATGTAAGTGCAACTCTTATAATAAAACAGATGTGATGAAAAAGGGATAAATTCAATAAAATAATTACAAATTGTTCATCAGCAAGTCTGAATGCAATTATTTATTTAGAAAATGTAAAACTTACCTCTATATTTCCCATAGTTTGAAATGCAGTGAAGACAAACATAAATCCAAATCCAAGGATTATAACGTTTACAAATTTTCGATTCATTTTGCTGATGTTTTAAACTACTAAACGAAACTAAAAATTATATTACTAACTAAAAGTGATACGTATACGAGACAACACGGGACTCGACAGAACAACATGTAAAAGAGAACTGAGTTGTTGACGTAGTTTTTCAATAATATTACACGCAACTCCAAACTCCCTCCACCAGCACACGCGAGCAATAAAAGCAAAGAAATTATGTTTTCTTCATGTAAATAAATACACGACACGAAACCTGTTTTATCTAACAACAAGTGTCAATGTCAAAATTCAGTGTCATATTTGATAACCATCGTCGGTTTTTTTTTATTGGTTCTTGGACTTAGTCTTTATAGCCCCCCTTTTTTTTTCGTCCTGTTGCGTGAATATCGCCTGGAGCAAATCTGAGGCCGAGGCTAACTACTTGAAAAACTAGATCCCATATCCCTACAACAATAGTGAAACGCCGGGAGGGGACGCCCTAGAAGGACGTAATAATATAGTCACCTTATTGGTGATTTTCTTCACATCACAAAGGTCAGGTGTGTAGTACTCGCAACCGCCGGCGCCGCGCCGGCGCGGCGGCGTGTGTGTATGGATGGCCAGATGTTATACAATACGACCGACGTAACTTGGCGGGCCTGAACATAGGCAATAAGAACTTTCGCGCATGTTCTCTCACTCGCACTCGCCTCATCACCGCCTCTTCACCATTTGGTTCCTAAAAAATCTTACTGCGCAGCCTTCTGCGCAAAGTTCGGGCCCGCCAAGTTATGTCGCGGTCGGTCGTATTGTATGAAGGTTACGACGCAAAAGGAGGGTATAGGGATAGTGGCAGGTGGTGTTCTGTAGTTTCGCCCATCATGGGAAGAAGGCGTGTGTTCATGTTACATACATAAAGTCACGCCTTCTTCCCATGTATATAAATATGAGGGGCTCCCATACAACAAACGTGTTTTTTTCGGCGTTTTTGCCTTGTGGTACGGAACCCTTCGTGTGCGAGTCCGACTCGCACTTGGCCAGTTTTTAACCTTTTATTCTACCTCTTGAACATAATTACCTATATTCTGAAACAAGTTAGTGCAATACTTCGAAAAAAAAATGTGATGTGGGCCATATAGTATGTAAAAAGAGGCGCGAAACACATTATTTTTTTCTTCAATGTGTTGCACCAATTTTTTTCTTACGCAATTTTTATACCCGATTGCAAAACTTAGATAAATTGTGTTTACTCATCAAGTCGATATTAAAACATAAGTTTCGATGCAGGTTTCTATTTGGGGGCAGACTCGCCATATCTATCCGGCTAAACCCTTTCTTTATTTAGATTTTCAATTTTATCGCTAAAGTATAAGGTTGAAAGTTGATTGGGAAAATTTGACAGATTCGGGTAGCTTGATATGCTGGCGTCTGGACAATACTGTTAAACTGCCCACCAGGCCCACTGGGCCACCAGTGCCACTGCAACGGCCTCTGTCTGAACAACGCACTAATAAATTCGACTGACCCGACGCCAAGAAACGTTTTGTTCGATATCAATGACATCATCACGTTTTGTTACCACGCCACGTACATAATAAATATAAATAAAGTACTTTTTGTTAAATTATCTGTGCTTATTTTATTTTTCTGATTCATCGAGTGTATTTTAGTGCTGAATCTATATACGTAAAATTACAAATAAATAAGCTAATTTTAATGTTTTAAGTGAATAATGGAAATGTAGTGCCTTAATGAAAGTTTCGTGAAGTTAATTTTCGGATATCTCGACTGGAACATTCTTTGATGAGGATGATCTCATTGACTTTCTGAGTTTCTGACATTACGTTCGTTTTAGCGAAATCTTGATCGTTTTATTATTTTGCTATTGGGTCCAATGACCTTGTAACTTAAAAATAATTTAATCGAAATTGATTAGTGACAATGAAGAAACAGTTCTATAGGGTTAAGCAACTCGCCGACCAAACGTTTTCAAGGTATACCAAGTACTTTACATTATCTTAGTTAACAGATAAGATTCACTTTGTGGGTTTGGTTCGTTGTTATTGTAATCTTTTTACCAGTATCAGTAACATTAGAACCTATGTAGCAGCTAGTATCATGAAAAAAAAGTAATAATATACGTTTTCATCTTGTTATTTGTGTTTTTTTTAGGGTTTTAGTTATATCAACATTTGGTGATTAATATTGATATTCGCAGGTCAGGAAAACCGGAAGGATTAACAGATGAGTTACAAACAGCAGACAGGAAAGTAGAGCACCTCAGAAATGCCTTACAGTTGGTTAGCAAGCGGCTGTCAACAGGAGCAGGCAGTACACAGGGCCAGGACCCTGCAGCTAGAGAGAAAAGACTAAAGAAACTGCCTGAATACCTCCTTGGATTGTCTATGTGTGAAGCCAGCAACTATGATGATGATGACAGCATTTTAAAATATATTTTATTTGAATGTGGTAAGTGGTCAATTTACCTTATCTACTATTACAGGAATAATCTGTGTTTAATACATTTATTGTTTTTAAAAGTCATTTTAATTATGTCTTTTAGGTAAAACTGAAAAATTTCTTGCAAATGAGATAGCAGAGCATGAACTGAAGGTGGAACAGTTAGTATGTGCTCCATTAACAACAATCAGTGATCAAGACCTTCCGGCTATAATGAAAGCTAAGAAACAGCTCAACAGGCTTATGAGCGAGAAGGATAGTGCCGCCAGCAGATATCATGTGAGTTATAATCTCATAGTGATCTCACTTATCAAAGTTATCTAAACATTGAGTTTTAAGATCAATTCTTGCTTAATATTTGCCTTATCTGGCATTATAAACAAAACCGTTTAAACGTTTCCACCACCATTTGAGAGCTTTTCAATGTCAGTCTGATTATTTTGATAACTCATATTTGTGCATTTAGCCATTCAAAAAATAGTATTGATTCTGAATGGCTAACTCAGTATACAGACACAAATACACAGTTACAGATAACTAAAATAATACTTGTGCATACTGATGTTTAAATGATTATTTTCAAACAGCATACCACAAGTGCAGTGGTGGACCAGTGTTAATGGCCATGACTTACGATTTGTAAGTCGTGGATTTGCAAGCTCTTTAATTTGTGAAATTGATTTCATCACAAGGAAAACATTGTGAGGAAAGAGGCATGTCCTAGAACCAAAAATTTGGAAAACATGTGACATCCACCTACCCACGATGGGCTTGCGTGGTGAATTATGGCCCACTCACTCTCACAGAAAGAGGAAGCCTGTGTCCCAGCAGTGGGAACATTATAGGCTGATTATGCATTTTGCAATATAAAGTACAAAAATGCAGTTAGGGCTCAACTTTGTCACATTTCTAACAGTCGGTAAAGTTAGGCTTAAAATATTGCCTCAAAGAGATGTCAGCATCGAGGAGGGGCCCCATAGGGCCGAAGCCTGCCGGGTCAGCGGGATTGTCCGAAAGGGTTACCGCTGGCCCGGAACATAAAGGGCTAAGGAAGGAACACGGGTGGGTTTTAGTCAGTAAGAGTCTGACACTCCCTTCCGCTCCACCCAGAGCGGGAGGGGTCATTTGATGATTTCCCATCCGCAAAAAAAAAAAAAAGGCTTAAAATATTGAAAAGTAAAAACTTTCTTCTTCCCTTCTATTCTTTCTACTTCACAACACTAGGAAGTCTTAAAGAGTTGTTTTGGTGACTGCCTGTTGTTACTTGTGACATTCAAATAATGCTAATGCTCAGCCTAATAATAAGAATTTAATGATTTTGTAAATATTCATTTTCCTTTCTCTGTGCTTACCAAATTGGTTTAAACTTAGATTTACTGTTATTTATTTTGAATAGATATAACATTCCGATATCAATGTGGATTTACAAGATAAGGTTGCACATAAAACTTTAACTTATAAAGTTTTTCTATAGCATTTAGAGCGCCAAAAAGAAGAGAACCCAACCAAACTAAATGCTGCACGAGAGGAATTGGAGGATGTCGGGATACGGGTGGAGGCGGCAAGGGATGCCCTGGCTGCAGACATGTTTGCACTTGTTGCAAAAGAAGCCCAGCTAGCGCACACGCTACTCCAGTATGTCAAACTGCAGAGAGCGTACCATGAGTCCGCACTACATTCCTTACAAGATACGGTCCCGGAGCTAGAGCGATTCATCAGTAAGTATTTTGACTTGGTAAATAGATGCAGTTCTGTTTAATTGTGGTTAGCACAACTATCAATCTTAATTTGTGTTTTGAACTCCAGTAAGTATTTTGACTTGGTAAATAGATGCAGTTCTGTTTAATTGTGGTTAGCACAACTATCAATCTTAATTTGTGTTTTGAACTCCATCTCCGTTATAAAGTTTTGTTACTTATAAAGTATGGTGTGTTTGTATACTCAGTAAACCTCATCAACATTACCAAGTATCTATTATGATGATATTATCTTGCATTTAAAATTATCATTTGTAAACACTCAACTCATAAATAATTTATTTTGTCTTCATTGTGTCAAAAAATAATGTGTACTTATTTAAATTACAATTACTTAAAAAACTTAAATAGTTTCTTTCAATATAAAATTGTTTATTTACTTATGTAAGAATGAAGAAAGTGATTATGATTACCAATCGTTAGTTAATTTAACAGTAGTTAGTCTTTGTTAGTTCTATAATTAGATGTTTGTGCAAATTGTTTTATCAACATCCTCTTATAATTATTCAATAATGATTTCCATACAATGATACGGAGCGCTCTGTTAGGTACTTAGGTATAACCTAAAGGAAATATTAAAAATTATCCTGTCATACCTAATATTAAGCATTGGTGGTTAGCTGATAGCAATTTGGTTGTAATTTCATTTATATGCAGTAACAGGATGTTTAGCTGTGAAACTGAAGTACCTACCCCTGTAGAGTTATTACTCTACAGGTCATATAATGGTTTAAATAAAAATATTCCGCGTGGATGTCGGAAATTATGCCATGGTAACGTGCTACCGGGATAAAAAGTAGCCTTTGTACAGACGCCAGCACATCAAGCTACTACAATCTGTCAGATTTCTTTAATAGATTTTCAACTTTATTGCTACATCTTAAGGTTCAAGGTTGATTGCGAAAATGTGACAGTTTCGGGTAGCTTGACCTGCTGGCGTCCGTACAATACGCCCGACGCGACGTAACTTGGCGGGCCTGAGTATAGCCTTTGCGAACTTTCGCGCATGTTCTCTCACTCACTCACACTCGCCTCATGCCACCATTTGATTCCTAAAATACGTTCGTGCGCAGCCTTTTGCGCGAAGTTCAGGCTCACCAAGTTACGTCGGTCGTATTGTACTTTCCCAGGATGCCATCTATCTCCTTGTCAAATTTTATAAAAATCCGTTCAGTAGTTTAGGCGAGAAAAGGTAACATACAGACAGAGTTACTTTCGAATGTATAATATTAGTATGGATGAAAACAACTAGGTAAATACATTTAAAAAAAAATTACATACTTAAATAGGTGGGGTTGTTGATGATGATGCACCTTTGCTTGATCACTATGATCAGCCGATAGAATATCAGTGCTGGACATAGGCCTCTTCAACCAATATCTATAATATTTACATACTCACATCTAGGTTCTACCAGATTCAAAATTTTGCCAAGTTTTTTTAAAGCCTATTTTGTGTCCCACTGCTGGGCAAAGGTCTCTCCTTTTTTCCTTCCATACCTCTGTTTTTGTGCGATATCTGGCCATGTTGGCCCCGCAAACATAATTAGATTGTCACACTACCTTCGCCGCGGACTGCCTCGACGACCAAGGTGTCAAATATTTTGCCAAGTACAAAAAGAAAATATACATGCCCATGATATCAAATCAAAGTTCAAAGTAAGCCATGCATTTGAATGTCTCCAAATCTCCATTCAATAAATTATGTATGCTTCCTTTGCATCAGTCCAATGTCGACATCCGTCGTCGACACGTAGGCACATAGATCGACATAATACTTCCGCCGATGGACTGGACTATACCAATTTAGCGATGTACTCGGCAGGTGTAGCTGTACTTTTGTATCGAGTTTAATATTTAAAGAGTTGTAAGATAATGGAGCCGATTCTGTTGTTCACAAACTAAACTAAACTTAGTCCAGGCAAATTATTATTTAGTTTAACTAAAATTTATCTTCTGTCCTTTTATTAATGAAATAGTAAGAAAAAGATGCAGTAAACTTAAGTTTAGTTTGTGAACAACAGAATCGGCACCAATGCTTGTTTCTTTTGTGAAGAACAAAGATCGCTGTTGTAATTATCACTGTCAAGACAATAGATATAACTCTTCAGATGAAATGTAATGTCAATAATATTTCTGTGAGACACTTTGTTACAAGTTAATTTAGTAAAAAATTTAAAATAATTTACCTACTGTATATTTTATAAAAAGATAGAATATTGTCATTGGACGTTTAGTTTATGATTAAAGAACAGAACAAGAAATAAAAGACAAAATAATATTGTGAAAATTGGTATTTATTAAAATAGATAATTTAGAACATTAAAATTCCAATCAGACGTCGAGCGGTGCTTACGCCTTAAATAGTTTTCGCCATCATTATTTAATTATTAAGTGCCTAAAACAGAATCATAATAAATAAGTAACATGTTTAAAAACTGCACCCAGCTCGCGCGCTCGGTGATAACGCAGTTGTCCTTCCTCCATCAAAAACGCTGAAAAATATATTCAGAATTAGCATTTTTTTTTTTTTTTTTTTTTTTTATTTGAAATGGGTTTGCTCTTGACTCTAGTCTAGGTCAGAGTTGACAGAGACAAAGTCGACGATGGAGTGAGCTCACCCAGAAGAAGCCTGTTCACTCTTACTTTGAAGAGATTCGGGTTGTATGAGCTCGGAAACACAGACGCAGGTAAAGAGTTCCACTCTTTTGCTGTGCGCATTATAAAAGACATTTGAAAACGCTTAGTGCGAATTGGTGGAATAGCAACTAGGTAGGGATGGTAACTTGCAGTGCGTCTGGATGTCCGAAGGTAGAAGGGGGCCGGTGGAATGAGGTCGTGGAGTTCTTGGGCACACTCACCGAAGTACAATCTGTAGAAGACCGACAAGCAGGCAACCTTGCGGCGATGAGCCAAGCTGTGAAGCTTGGCATCCACCAGTTCTTCGTCGCCAATGAGCCTCTTAGCTCTGCGTTCCACCGAGTCAAGCGCGGCAAGTTGATATTTCGCTGAGCCATCCCAAAGGTGGCTGCAATACTCCATGCAGGATCGGACTTGCGCTTTGTAAAGGGTTAAAAGCTGTCCAGGCGTAAAGTATCGCTTCACCCTATTTAGGATGCCCAGCTTCTTGGCCGCAGTTTGGGCTTTGTACTCGATGGTAGCGCCGAAGTTGAGACTAGACGTCAACTCCATGCCTAGGAGCTCGAGCCGATCTGTTACAGGAACAGATGTACCCCGGAAAGTAGGAGTCTGGTCAAAAAGACTCCTTTTGGCGGTAAAAAGACACGCTTGTGTTTTGGTGGCGTTAAAAGAGACCAAATTGTCATCACCCCACTGGGAGACAAGGCTTAAGGTCAAATCTGTCCGCTCTGCCATGGCCTCTCTCAAGAAACGAACTTCGGCCCCGCTGGCTTTTGCGCTGGACAAGTATCTCTCTGAAACAGTACTGTCATCTGCGTACCCAACAATACCAGGCCGAAGTAGGTCATTGATGTGCAGCAGGAAAAGAGTTGCAGAGAGAACAGACCCCTGAGGAACTCCGGCATCAATAGCCATAAGGTCAGAGGAGCAGCCGTCAACGACCACTCTGATCGCTCGCTCACTCAGGAAGTCTGATATCCAGCTACAAAAATCAGCGGGGATGCCATAAGCAGGAAGCTTGCTGAGTAGACCGGCGTGCCAGACCCTGTCAAAGGCCTTCGAGATATCAAGCGATACAGCAAGTGCTTCGCCTTGTTTCTCGATGGCTTCGCCCCAGCAGTGCGTGACATACACAAGAAGATCGCCAGTTGACCGTCCCCGGCGAAAGCCATATTGACGGTCACTGAGGAGATCATTGTCTTCAAGGTAGGTCAGCAACTTACTGTTCAGTACCCTTTCCATAACCTTGCACAGAATGGAGGTAATGGCGATTGGACGGTAATGGGCAGGGTCTGCACGGTCGCCCTTTTTGGGCACTGGTTGTACATTTGCAATCTTCCAGGATTTTGGCACCGTTCTTTTTTCAAGAGAGAGGCGGAACAAGCGTGTCAACACAGGAGACAGTTCAGGCGCACACTGCCTCAACACTCTCGCTGGAATACCATCAGGCCCGCTTGCCTTGTTCACGTCCAGACTGCACAATACTCTTCGGACCTCTTTAATGTGAATTGCGATCTCCGGCATCAAGGAGCCACAATGAGGTACAGTGGGTGGTTGCTTCGAGCCAGCGTCCAGACGTGAATTGCTTGCAAAGAGAGATGCAAATAAATTTGCTTTCTCACTTGCAGAGTGAGCCAGCGACCCATCTGGTTTCATCATTGGAGGTAAAGTGGGACGACAGAAATTCGTTTCAACCGCTTTAGACAGGGACCAGAACTGTTTACTACCCGGAGGGTGTGATGATAGTTTGTTCCCAATACGTCCGACATGGTCAAAACGTGCCCCACGTAAGACCCGCTTGCAGAACTTAGCGGCAGAATTAAAGGCTCTTTTCCTCGCGCGAACCCTACGCGCTCTAACTTTGCGGTCGCGGGCCTTGACCCAGGCTTGGTACGCAGACTCTTTACGGGCCTCAGCGCGGGCGCATTCTGCATTATACCAAGGCCGGGATTTGTGACCGAGCTGGATGTCGGAGAATGGAATAAAATACTCCATCCCCTGCTGAATCACGTCCGCAACCTCGTCAGCACAGCACGAGGGGTCACCCGAGGAGAAGCACACCTGCCGCCATGGATAAGACGCAAAAAAGTGCCGCATCTCATCCCAGTCTGCTGACTCATATCGCCATACTCGCCTCGTGCCTCTAGGACTCTCATCTGGAGGAGAGCAGGTCGAAATGGATTTCACCAGGCAGTGGTCAGACGTTCCCAGCGGGGCTGAGACCGATACTGAATGACTGTCCGGATCAGTTGCCAGCAGAAGGTCTAAGCAATTGGGAGTATGGCCGTCGACATCCGGTACCCGCGTTGCCACATTCACCATCTGGGTTAGATCTAGCGTTAAAGCAAACTTGCGCGCCTCTAACCCAGCATGGTCAGTTTTCTGGAACGGGAACAACCACTCTTTATGATGGGCGTTAAAGTCCCCCAGAAAAATGAGCTTCGCTGTTGGGTACCGTTGCTGGGCTACGTCAGTCGACTCCACGAGGTAATTAAAGAGCGCCGTTGTCTCCTGGTCACCGCTGCAAAATTAGCATTTAAATCTGTTTATACCATAACACTACCACGCACAATGGTCCACTGAAGGACTAAGTGCGGAAACCAAACCCTTAACATAGAACACTACAAACAGTTTAAAATATTTCCTAAGGTGCTTTTCCCCTTTCCCATAATAGAAGGAACATCTTTCCATATAGACGAGGCCTGTACCTGTTAAAACTCCTAAAGGATAAGAGTCACTTATTCTTTACACTATACATCTTAAAAAAAAGACCCACTTTATTTTTATTTCCAACCTGTATTGTCTTACTTCTAGGTAAAGGTCTCCCCAATAACCTTCCATACTCTATGTGATTATTTAATCACCATTGCTCTCAAAACGGTGAAGGACAAACATCGAGAGGAAATCGGCATGTCGTAGAACCAAAAAATCAAAGTTATGTGTCATCCAGTAACCCGCACTGGGCCCGCGTGGGGACATTGTTAGGCTGATTATTCTCCTGTATGTGTACAAGTCATCAACCCCAGGCGTCTCCCAGGCAACGAGCCTTTTTTCCGACACTCACTGCGTGATGACTCGGGACTCACTTATCACAGTAATAACGAAAAAAAATATGAATTGTAACAAACCCTTTTGTTTCAGACGACAGTGCCGTGAAGCCGGTGTTCGGGTATCCCCTAGAAGAGCACCTGAGGGTAACGGGGCGCACCATAGCGTTCCCGATAGAGCTGTGTGTGTGTACGTTGCACGAATTAGCGCTAAATGAGGAGGGACTATTCCGGATCGCTGGCGGTTAGTAAGAGGAAAATACTATAATAATACCCTATCATGCCATGTAGGTACAGTTAGCAACTTATGCTCGGTAAACAATGCTGTAACTTTTGATATTTTGATTCATGTCATTTCCAACAAATTTTATGCGACTTCGTTGATGATGGTACTGCGATGCATAGACGTATATGGGCGTGCCCACCCCAGAATGGTAAGCTAGAGTAGGTACCTTCCATTATGATCGATGGTACAAATTTCGCGTACAATGCAAAGTGTCAAGCGGGCGCACGTCGCGCGTCGTACGGAACACCGCGCCGCGTGAAGTACCGCGCGCCGCGCCGCCGCTTCGATCGATGCATTTTTTTATTTAGATCTCGAAAGTGGAAAGCATTTTGTGGGTAATTATAGGGGCATTCTCCCAATTGACGAAACTCTTACGTCGTCGTGCTAAAAGAAATGGATTGGTCGTGGGATCGCCCGCACCACTACAACCTGTCAAATTTATTTAATCAATTTTCAACTTCATCGCTAAAGCATAAGGATCAAACTGATTAGGAAATTTTGACAGTTTCGGGTAGCTTGATGTGCTGGCGTTGGTACAAGTATCTCCCGGGCCCCCGACTTATGGTAGTAGAAGGAACAGTGGGGTTTTAGTTGGTACGAGTCCGACATAAAAATCCGTTGTTCCAATTCCCCAACGAAAAAAAATAAAAAAGTTGATCAAAAATAATAAATGGTGGAGGTACCCTCGCATATTTTTCTGTACCAATATACATTGGAATAATCCAATTTTCACCTTTAGTGACTGTAAAAAACATTAAATTTCAATACATAGTACATACGCCAGCACATCAAGCTACTACATCTGTCAAATTTCCTTAATTGATTTTCAACTTTATCGCTAAAGCATAAGGATCAAAGTTGATTGGGAAAATTTGACAGTTTCGGGTAGCTTGTTGTGCTGGCGTCTGTACAATCCATATTATTATTACCTTTATGCCTAATGCATATAAGCATGGACATGTTATATGTATGTACGTGGCTGTACACTTTTATTTGATGAGTCGTACAATTTATGATGACTTACCTTACCTTATCAAGGACCAATCATATGAGTTGACGTAACACACAGTAGGTCAAATTGATTAGGAAAATCATTTTAATAAATAACTTTAACACTATAATTTCATTTGATATACCCAGGAAAAAGCAGAACACGAATCTCATACTCAACTGTTCGATCAAAGGAAAAGCTCATTGTCGTATATCGTCAGTATCTTACATTCTATATTACCACCATCCAAGCGTGATTAATGCTGTTCATTAGTTCTGTAATGTTAGTTGCGAAGTAACTGTCACGCTCTCATAACAGATGTGTATTATTTGAACTCGTATTGCTTCAATGGTGTTTATCATAACAATGGCGGTAATAAGTAAAGTCTATCTCTTCCAGGGACGTCGAAAGTGCGCAGAATGAAACTATCTCTGAACGCGGGCCTGTTCACTGTGCCGCTACCCAGAGACTACCGGGACATGCATGTAGTGGCCTCGGTCCTCAAGTGCTACCTCAGGGAGCTGCCCGAACCCATCCTAACGTACCGCCTCTACGAAAACTTTGTGAACGCGTCCCGACAGCCCTCGGAACAAACTCGACTGAACGCTCTCTGGGAAGCCATACACTTACTGCCCGAGGCTAACTTCCAAAATCTTAGGTATCTTATTAAATTTTTGTCTACTTTGACACAGAACCAAAGTACAAACAAAATGACGCCCTCGAATCTGGCCATCGTGGTCGCGCCCAACCTGCTGTGGGCGGCCGACGACAGCACTTTCGACATGAACATCACCACCGCCGTCAACTGCATCGTGGAGCTGCTCATCAAGCATGCCGACTGGTTCTATAAAGACGACGTCAATTTCTTCATTTCATTCACCAAAGAGGATCTGCTTCCAGATCAATGCGAGTATGGTTTCTCGCCCAACTTCGTCCACGGTTACAACCAAACCGCCGCACTGAGTCAGGAACCAGCGAACGGAGACTACAGCAGCATGAGCAAGTCTATGTTCGACTACAATCACCAAAGTCTGAGCAAAGTAACGGACGGCGGCCGGCACTCGAGGAGCAACAGTCACGACACTAGTTTAATATTGCTTGAGAACGATATCAAAAAGGCTCAGTCCAACAGCTCATTGTCTGATCAATCTAGTCCCCCACACGGAAGTCCAAAGCCGATAATGAGGCGAAAAAACAAACCTTTAGCTCCAGTGCCGCCTAACTTTACTCCAGATAAAAATAAGAAAGTAGAGCCACAGCCACAACCCCAGCCCCAGGCGGCTCCTGAAGTGGTGAGAGAGCAGCCGAGTGCAGCGAAGGCTCAGGCTGACATCGACAAGCCTGCCAAGCCTCCCAGACCTGTCATATCAGCAGACACCGGCAAAGTGATCAGCGGCGTACAAACTATCAACCGCTCCACGTACCGACAGAGCCGGGCCATGAAGGAGGAGGCGGCGCGCTGCGGCAGTCGCGAGAACCTCGCCGACACGCGGCGGCAGAGCCTCGAGCTAGACAAGGACAAGCTCGACATACTGAAGGGGCCCGACGGAAAGGAGACCACACTAATCGTGAAAAACGTGACCGCACAGACGGGCGTAGTGAGCAGGATGAAGGTGGTCGGTGACGCGTACAGCGGTCCTGCGTCTCTGGGAGCCGAGCGGACGTTCGCAGTAGATAAGGCGACGCCTGTGCGCCTGGCGCCGGCCCCCAAGCCGGCCGGCCAGCCGCCGCCCCGGCCGGTCGCCGCGCCGCGCACCATCGTGCCCGCGCTGCCGGACGACGCCGCCGACGTCACGCTGCGCCACAAGCCCGCCGTGCCCGAGCGCCCCGCCACGCTGCGCCCGCAGAGCTTCAGGGCCCCGCGCTCTTCCCTAACCGATGCCCCGGACGGCTCTCCAACAGTTTTGGAACGCACTCACATATACACCGTCGACAAACAACACCCCATGGTCATCCAAGTAGGAGCGAGTGCGGCAGCGGTGGACAAAGAGGGAGAGGAAGTGCCGCGTGCGACCGTGCAGCGCACGCACAGTTCTGGAGGTCGAGATGGGGACCTGGAGGAGCCGCGCAGCCTGTGCGTGGCGAGCCGGCAGCTGTCGCAGTCGGAGGGAGACATTACGGAGTGCCCGTCCCCACGGCCGCAGACGGGGCGACCGCCGCGCCCTCTAGTCCCCGCGCCGCCGCCCCCGGTGTCGGCCCCGGCTGCTGCAGCCGCGGTGGGACCGGTAGTCCAGCCGTCCGTGCCTGCTCCGGTGGCCCCTGTGGCCCCGCCTGCGCCCGCTGCCCAGCCGGCCACGCCTGCACCCCAGTCTGCCCAGGTAGTGCAACCACAAAGAGAGAGTACGGATCTTTAGCCGCCGCCGTACAGCCCCGTGCCCATGCCGAGGTTGAAGCGCCGACGCTAGCTCGCCGTGTCGACCTCGCCGGGGCATGACAACAGTGCGTCGCGGTCGTACTCTATCACACATAATCTAGTTCCCGCTATCGTGAATTATGAAGTCGCAACGAGACTGATGTTCGCTCTTATTTTCTGCTTAGCCGTGTCTCGGTCGCGTAGAAAAAGGTATTGAGAATCGTTTTTCTTTGCATCAAATGAGTATTATGTATTTATTTTTGTAAAACTGTAGCATTATTAATAAGATAACAAGTGATAATTTGAATAATATTATCTATTACCAAAATAGAAATTACAGCTTTTGCGTAATACATAGGTTTGACGATTAATGATTGACCCCCGGAATGGTATTCCAAAAAGACATATCGGTTAGATTGTCTATGTAGCTTTTATATGCAATCTAATTTTATTAAAATAATGGAATGTTGTAAACTAGTTTGTACAATGAGTGAATGTTGCAATTAATACTTGTGATATTAGAAAAATATAATCACCACTCCCGGTCGGTGACCGCAAGCGGGAGCATGCACAAATGTTATTGTAACAAACAGCCATATTTTACGATATTTGAGATGGTGTGTTTCCATTGACGTGCAGACATTTGGCCAGCGCCGGCAGTCATTTTATTTGCTAGCCATTGAGACGCATTTTTCGACTAATTGGCTGCTAAACATAGACTTTATTTTTTGTATTCAGAGTAAATTAATTGTATTTATAAAGATCTGGCGTTGACCAACTGAATGTGTCTAATGGCAGTGTGCTGTCGTGAATTGTCAATGCATTAGAGTTAGTAATCAACGCAATGCTGTTTCAATGACTATTATTTTAGCTGTAAGTATGTTATGTAGTGTTTACAATCTTATGTGATATGCATTTTATTAATTATATACTTCAAGTATACCAGCTTCTGTTGTAAGTATTAATAAAATAGCCCAAACATTACATGTGTTTTTTACTTCATTACAAAGTTACTACCCAATATGCCCAATATTTTCTAGGATCGCAGATTGGTTTTCGGTCCGAAAACCGAAATAAAACTAAAGTTTCAATAAATATCTATATAATTACGTCTGCCATTTCACAATGTAGTAGTTACGTTTGCCAACCCTAAGTAACGAGAGTAAGTTCGGTAGAATGTGCGCAGACTGTGTGATAACTTCGTCTATCTTCTTTATTTTCTGGTGGTTGATGTAGAATCCGCCGGCTTCTATGATCCTCATTGCGTCATCTGGTGAGGAAAGATGATGGTTTGTAAGTAAGGGTGGGGATATGAAAATTTACTGCAAAAGTTCCATTATGCCAAACTTAACTTTAAATTCTGATAAAAATTAAGCAAAACCATGCCTAATATTACATGTATAATCCTCTAAGAAAAGGGGGGTGCCAAGCACTTATAAACCGTATTGTAAGTGTCATAAAGTGCAAATGAGACAGCCTAAGGAACCCGTTTGATCTTTTGTAATGCCACTGACAATGAAATGTATTGTCCAATTTCATCATTTTGCGCTCGTAAATATCAAATTCAACCATTACAAACTTTCTAAAGAATAACAGTAACTTACTCTCAGTGGGGAAACATTTGGCTTTCAAGCCAAGTTCTAACACGGTGATACCAGGAGAAAGCAGCAAGTTTGTCACAGTCGCATTTTCGAATATTTGCTCCAACTCTGTACTGCTAAGTGCGACTAGAGACTTCACGTCTTTGCTGTATATCGCCTCTGTTGCTTTCATTGCTCGCTCTAATCCCTCCTCTGGAAATTGAGAAATTGACTTTATAAAAACACAACATGACTAACGGCGCGTTTACTCGAGGAGACTTCCAGAGACTTCGAGAGACGAAAAAATCTGCAAGAAGTATAAGGCTAGGAACTCACGGAGCGATTTTCGCCCGCAACCGCCGCGGTAGCGGGCCCGCAGCTTCTGTAGAATGCAAATATTTATATAAAAAATTAAAGCACATTTCACGACGCGTTTTACGCCCGCGGTGTTCGCGGTTGTATGCGGCTCCCGCTGTACCGGCGGGCAACTAGTAGAATCGCGCGGGCCGCGGTTACCCGCAGCCTCGGCGGATGGCGCCCGCGCGCTTTGCGATCGGTTGGCGGGCGACCGCGGGGGCCGGCGGGCGGCGCGGCGGGAGGTACGGCCGGCCGGCCGGTACGGAGGTAGGGAGGCGGCGGCCGCGTAACCGCACGAATAACCGGTCTCGTGAGTTTTGAAATAAAACCGCAGATCCACGACCGCGGCGGTTGCGGGCGAAAATCGCTCCGTGAGTTCCTAGCCTAAATCATATGTGAAAGTACAAAAAGTCAAATAATATGAGCTCATATTTTGCAACATGTAGTTACTTACTTCCATGTACCAATGTTGTAAGCTGGTCAGCTAAACAGGTCTGTGGATATCTTTGATCTGGGTGCTCTTTATGTTTGAACATGATATCCTGTATTTCTCCTAAACTGTAGAATGTGAACAACTTCAGTAGCTTCTCCACTTCCGAGTCTTTTGTTCTAATAAAGAACTGGTATAGGCCGTAAGAACTAGTTTTCTTTGGATCTAGCCATATGGCGTTGCCTGCCGACTTGCCGAATTTGTCGCCTTCTTCTGTCGTGACTAGAGGTAGTGTTAAGCCTGAAAATATAAAACAGCATTTGTATTGTATGTACATAGTTTTTTAATATAAAAAAAAAAAAACTCAGCCTATCGCAGTCCACTGCTGGACATAGGCCAGGCTGCTGGAGTAAGTGGTGGGTTTTTATTTTTTTTAATATACCTACATTTGAAATACTCCATTTGTGTAAATCTTAACCCTCTTTTCAGATAACTGTGCTAGTTTATTTCTATAGAACCAAGCGCACATTACAGGCCGCAGCGCAACGCATTTACATACAAAAAATTGCAGTGCAAACTGCCTGTAGTGTGCATTGGTTTAGAAAATGTATGAAAGCGATAAAGGAGGATTTTTGTAATGCGTTGCGTGGCGGCGCGGCCCGCCCCAATCTGCTTTAACCTTAATATTACAAAAGTGGGTAGTTTAGTGGGAGCTATTAGGATGACGATTTTAATTGAATTTCAAGACTTACCAAATACACTTTTCTTAGCAGTTCTGCTGATTAATTCATGTCCTGCACTTATATTGCCCATTTGATCACTGCCACCTATCTGGAACAGTACAATTTGAATTATAATAACCATTTGAACTATATTTACATACATGAACATGTATAGTTTTAAAGCCTATGAAAGGTTTTACCTGAAATCTACAATTATATTCCCTCAGTAAATGCTGCCAGTCATATGACTGGAATATCTGGTAGGCAAATTCAGTAAAACTCATTCCTATTTCTGAGTTTATTCTAGCTTGCACACTTTGCTTCAGTAACATAGTGCCCATTCGGAAGTTTCTTCCAATCTCACTCACAAATTGAATAGAGTCTATATTTCTGTACCATGTCTCATTATTGACTACCCTGAAAGTGAATAATATTATCCTTTTAGTTATATTGGTTTTATCGATCTCATAAGCATGCAGTAGGTGACTCTTATGAACATTACCATAAAGTTCAAATTATAATGATTAACATTAGCTTATTATTATGTATGTACATTATTCCAGTGAAATATTTTCTTAGATAGGAGACTATAATTACTTGATAGGTTTCAGTTTACTTTCATCTTTCGTCCAGATATACTTCTTATGGTTTTCAAATACTGTCTCTAGGTTGCTTTGAATGCATTTAATATTCTCTTGTATGATATCACTTTGTAGAGCAATGCGATCTGTGTTTCTTCCACTTGGGTCACCAATGTATCCTGTGGCTCCACCTAACTGAAAGAAATGTTTGTGGGAATAGTATTAGCTAACAATTTATATTGCATGTGCGTTTGTGCACAGTAACCATTTGTTCCACCATAACCACCAACGGCTGCCATGACCCAAAATGGTCCACCCGAAGGACTAAGTACGGAAACCAAACCCACTGCCACTAAGCACCTCTAACATAGAATTGTGTGTTCTTCTTCTTTTTAGCATATTGATGGCAAAAATAACATGAAAAATAAATACTATATAGCTTTTTGAATTTATTCAGCCCAAAATTGTGTGTTGAGCTAGTCTAAAGAACTTGGCAGTACTGTGCTTTTACTGCTACAAGTATTAGACAATAAATAAGAAGAGAGCCTTCCAATGCAACGCTAGCCACTCTTGCTATCTCCTCTATGTGGACTAAAGGTTAAAAGATTTTACTTTTTATTTTAGAATTCTAATGAGTCATTTAAATAGAATAATACCTTACCAAAGCAACAACATAGTGGCCACCTCTCTGCCAATGTAAGAGGTTTATTATAACAAGCAGGTTCCCAACATGAAGACTGTTAGCTGTGGGGTCGAAGCCAGCATACACACACTGTGGGGCCTTATTCAATAAGTTCAATATTTCAGATCTGGAACAGAATGTGCAAATACATTGTACTTAAATCAAACTTATAACACCCCATCGTTTTTGCATTAGGGGTTAATTATAACAGAAAAAACATGTGTATGCAGGATACACATCAATATTATCAAACAGAACTGTATAGCTATGTTTTCTGTGTTTTAATTACTGAAAAACAGACATGGGTTATAGAAGTAAAGATACATAATTGGTCAGATTCGAAGAAGATTTACAAGAGATGGGAGCATGGGTTAGTTCGCATAGGGCCACTCAGGGCTTCTTTACGTCATAAAATAAGACTTTATCAGTTGTGACACTTACCCGGCGGTATTAGGAAACATATCCTGATACATCCCTCTTTCACTAAGTTTTAAAATATTTCTACTGGTACTGGCATAAGTCCGTTTGTACGACTGTAGCCAAGTTGTCTTGGACACACACATTATTTGTTTCAGTAACTTCATGGCAAAACTAAAGTCCCTGGTTAAAACCTATTTGAGGAATATAACCTCAATGTTACAAATATCGACAAAAACGGCAAATGCAATTTTTTTATAAACAGTAAATTATGGCTTTATTATTACATTTCTTCTTACAAACATTACTTATCAAAGTTTATTTTATTTTTGAAGCAAAATCTTGTGAGTTCACTGTCGCGGATTTACAGTATTCCTTTCCTTCCGAGCAATTTTAAAATAAAGTGTACCGTGCTGTAAAATTCGTTTTTTTTTTGTGTTTTTTTTTATTTTTTTATTTGACCTTAATATAAAAGGAAATATAGTTCATTATACAGAAAAACAAAAAGGAACGCGGGATTCGAGGCATTTTCCCGATAATATCGAAACAAAACGGACTTTGTGGCGGAACTGGTTCTGTTGTGTGACTAGGTTTAAAAGCAAAATTAAAGGAAAGTATGAAATTAATAAGCCTTTTTTTAATTTATTTGATTTAATAATACATGTAATTAATTGATAAATCAAAGAAAATAGCTTTAGCTTCAAGGATTAAAACAAAATGATTGATTTTTATTCGGTTTTGTGACTCTGTCGCTTTTTACTTGGCTATTTTTTAATTTTACTCCAAAAACATAATATGTTACTCAATAGGTGTAGCTTTTTCGAAAAGTAATACATTTATTGTAAACATATTTGTAGCCGCACAAATTTAAAAGGTAAAAATTTATCTGATTTCATAGATCTAACTCTATTAATTTGAGGGGACAGTGACAAAATGGAAGTCTTAAAATCATAAGGCTGTGTTCACATGATTCATACATTGCCTAAATAATACGTTCTGTAGTACCTACGTTAAACTATGTAAACAAATTTTGACATCAAATGATAGTAATTTAAACATTGACCTAATTGACCCCCTACTTCTCAAATTGGAACTATGTAGTTTTACATTTTTTTCTGTTAAAAGAAAATATTACTGAAAAAATTGAAGAACAGAGTAAGGTAGATAAGAAATAAAACAAATATTTTAAATATTCAAGTTATATTTTTACCTTAATATAATGTGTAATTACAAAAGTTACCTCAAACCAATTGAAATATAGCCAGGTACACCAATTTTCGTCTTTTTTTTCATAGGTTCACGGTTAGGTTAGGTTATATCGCGTTATAAATTGTGTACTGGTTGACATCAGCCGTATTTAAATGTCGTCAGCAAACTTCAATCTGTAAATTTGAAATTGAAACTTAAAAAACAACAAATAGTAATATATACCTAAATTATTTCAGTCAGTAAGAATTTGCAATGTGAACTAAGCTTTATGCATTCCGACCTGTTGTGACTTGCTGTTCCGTTAAATGTGACCGTAGAATAAGTCACAAAACGGAGGTCACATAATGCTACCTTCTTGTAGTTTTTAATTGTTTAAAAACTACCCATCGTACTTAGCACTATTATCTTTTTGGCATCAAATACTATACAAATTTTGCAATTTGTCAACAATAACAATAATTAAAGAAAAGTGTTTTATAATAGTAAAACTTGGTCACATACCTGAGCAAAGAAATTGAAACACGGAACACTTCGACAAATACGTCCGCGCTGGTCACAAATTCGTAAGTTTGACAATAAAAGCAAAATGGCGTCGATGAAGGATGTATGTTGTGTTGCCATTTCGTGCCGAATACTTTCCACGGTTAGAAGATTTTTTGCAAAAACGAGCGGTCACAAAACGGAATGTTCCGGTTAGCTAAAATTTTCGATTTTAATTTATAATTGATTTAAATAGAAAATATGTATAAAATTAATTAATAGATACTTATAGGTGATAAAATCGACTTTTAAGAATTCAAATTATATTTTTAATCACTCCAAATACACGTTTTTTTTTTAGAAATCAAAGGTTTTCTGACCGTGATTGGGAAGGGGACAGGTAAAATCGATGGTCTTCAATATTTTAAAATCTTAATAAGTTTTATATTTAGTAAAGTAACAACAAAACGACAATTTATACATGGATTTAAAAATATGTTTTATGCACGTACATTAATATATTCTGCTAGAACTCATTCATCACAAAATAATAAATGAACAAAGTCGAGGGACAAGGCAAAAACCGGGGGTACAATTTTTTTTGAAATTGCTCTCCTGTATTTGAAAAGGATTGAGTGCGCGGGAAAAATAAAGCCTATGGACAGCATCATAAAGCTCATATTTGATCGCCAATCATTTTGACATAATAGATTTCGTTCAGGAACGCTCTGCTATAACTGTGTTCGATTATAAAACCAAAACTGGAAAACTTAGTTCCGCACACTTCTAAATACCGTCATGTCCTAGATACACCTAGATAACGCAAGAGCAACTACTTCGCGTGCCAGAAATCGCACCAACTTACGTATGCAAAAATTGTAACCCGCCACTTTCGCGGTCAGTCCCAAGGAGTAATAGCACAGTATAAAGATCATACAGTATTGTATCTCGGCCGTAACCTTGAAATAAATGCCTACAGCCGCGCGGTACGTAAACATGCGATAGGGCTGAACGCCTCTAGCATTTTAATTACATTTGCCTACTTTATGTTTCCATTTAGTTTTGTTATTGTATTTTACTGTGTGTACATAAATATTATTAATAAAAACCACGTCTTTACTTCGAATTATACAAACTAACAAAACAAACATGCCCCGAGGTTTTAACACAAGCGTACGGACGCCAGCAGGTCAACCTACCCGAAACTGTCAGATTTTCCCAATCAACCTTGAACCTTATGTTTTAGCAGTAAAGTCGAAAATCTATTAAAGAAATCTGACAGATTGTAGTAACTTGATGTGCTGGCGTCTGTACCTACCGTATAATGATTCATGACCCGCCTATAACTACTAATTTCACTCATGTCTATCACTTACCTTTACTCAATTCACTTTATTTATTAATCCAGACATCTTTTTTTTTCGGGAGATAAAAGGAAATACTTATCCATTAAAAAGACACATTATGTACAGACGCCAGCACATCAAGTTACTACAATCTGTCAGATTTCTTTAATAGATTTTCGACTTTATTGCTAAACCTTAAGGTTCAAGGTTGATTGGGAAAATCTGACAGTTTCGGGTAGGTTGACCTGCTGGCGTCCGTACCTACCTACCTACTAGTAAGTAAAATTATTTTATAGTCTTACCTTTCAGAGTTTCCAGGTAATTTAAAAAAAGTTATTTCTGGATGCGTCATTGACGAATTCATGCAACCAAAAACAGCACTATATAGCCTACTCGTCATATTAAATATGTACTTACTTCAATTTATTTTTAGTGAAAAAATCGCGCGATTATTGTTAAAAAAAACAACACACCGTCCGTTCGTCACGCGGCACAGTCGCGACTGTCTGCATGCCGAGCGCGTTCCGAGGTCGAGGCGCGCAGGTATAGCTTGCGTTTCGTCCGTTTCTATGAAGTCGAAATACTGTATATCTTTATACTGTGGTAATAGTGTTCTGTGGTCAGTCCTATGCAAAGACTGAGTAATATATAATACGGAAGGTCCTGTGTACTGCTGGCTTTTCAAACAGATCGTGGTAATTATTTGCGTTAGGTAGGTCTATCTGTAACTGTCTCTGACCAACGAAAGCTAAGAAAAAAGTCGGAATCCGGCGATTTATAAAAATCAAGAGCTGTTAACCCTGGCTATACATTGCGTAAACGGAGTTGATACTATGTATTTATTATTCAAGAAATATTATGTAGGTATCAGTATTTCACATTTATACAGGGTCAAATTAAATTAGCTAGCGAAACTCTGCAGACGTGATGGGTATCGATATCTAAACACAATAAATCAAAAAGAAATTAATTTGAAGATTTTTACTGTTTAATTCGTTGTCAGCTTTCGTTGGCCAAACTCAATAAGTGGTCGTATTTATTCTGTAACAACTTTGAAAATCCTCAGGTGGCACTCATAGAGAATAATTATAACCACTAGAGAGCGTATAGGCCGATTTCTTCGAAGCACACGACTCACTACCGCGGGCCGGGGAACGAGGAAGAACGCGCGGCTGCAATTGGTTAGTTCTTGTAGGTTAGGTATGCCCATCGTTAGGGCTGCACTACTTCATTAGGAAAATAGTCGATATCGATAAAATGGATTTTAACATTATGAAAAATACTCAATTGAAATCATAGACATAATATTTAATCAAAATCAATCAATTACGAAAAAAAAGCATGTATCCTCTATGTGTAGAGAACAAAAAAATCCCGGAACATACATAAAAAATACCGACGAACTAAGAACCTTCTCCTATTTTTTTTGAAGTCGGTTAAAAGCAGATAGGTAATTTATTACGGTACCTATGTGAATAGAATATTTTTTTTATTAATTGTCATTTTATTATTTTCGATATCAACTTTCAACTATTAAAGTTAACAGCACTATTTTTTACGATAAACATACAAAGAGAAAGAAAGGGATAGATGCATTAGATTCGTCTAATACAAGAACGAGACTTTTCCAAAAGACATCAACGCGCGACTCAAGAGACTGTGCTCGTTTACCCAGCCACCATTTTAAATAGGTAATAGACCCCGGCGGCGGTAATAATTTTTCGTAGGTACTATTTACTTACCAATAAAAAGTTATGCCATCCTTTTTGTAACTAGATATCTTAGAATGTTTCCCACACCACTTCACCACGCATGAAGGTATTTTGATGCGTTAATATTGCATAAAAAATTGTATTAATTTAGAAGAACACTTGGACACAACTAAAATTGTTACTAGTACCGTTAGCCTAGACTTAGGCGACGTTTTCGAGCGTCGGGGCACTGTATGCTCAAGTCAAGTGGTTATAATTATAGTCTTGGCATAGGTACTCATGCAAAGAAAAACTAGTCAAAATATGCTAGTTTTTTTTATTTTTATAATAGTCTATATTTAGTAGTACACATTTTAGGGAGTTTTCTTATCTATACAATTAATTTATGTATTACTAAAATTCTCACATTAAATTTTGTACATAACAATTTATTCGGACGTCGACATCAGGTGTCAGCCAGGCAACAGGACTGCCACGTTATATTTCCCATTGATCTATGGTATTTCATGTTTCAGTAAGGTGCAAAATAAATGTTCTTTACACTGCTGATGCTCCTACTGAATCAACAACAGTAGCAATAAGCTTTGTGACAACAGCCGAGATTGGACATAACGCCTATCTTAACTGACGCGTCCCCGTTTCGTCTCCCAGACAGCTCTCTCATTTTGGCTGGCAAAATACCTGGCGTGGAAGTAATGTTATTATTTTATCTGCCAGTTTATAGCTCCACTATCAAGTTTGATAAATTGCTACATACACGCATCTAAAAGTCATCCACAAAAGCTATAATTACCTATCAACAAACATGAGAAAAAATATGCACTCATAATAATATATAAATAACACTCTATAAAATATAAAGATCAGAAGGAAGTGTCTTCTAATTTAATAAACATTCTAGAACCAACAAGCACTGCTCATTATGCAACTTACTGACATTTCATATATTTTTTTTTATAAAAAGGTCGACATTTCGTATTTTATTTGGAATATATCTTCAGTCTATCTCAGACGGCAAGGCATATTTTTAACAGTTTGTTTGGTAATATTTTTTCTAATTTAAAACTTGGAAAGGACACAATTATCATTATCCGAATTCGTCACGCGTTGGCACGAACAAGTGTAAAATGAGTGAAGCGTCTATAATATATATCACTAATTTTTCTCTACGCATTCTATATCCATTCAAATTACGTTTCGGACGTTGGATAAACGCTGGTGTAGCATCACCCTAGGCCGTCTCCGTATCACAAATTATGGTTTTGATATAAATATATTAAATTACAAAAATATTCTTAAATAAGTTTCAAACAGAAAAGGTTGAGGTATAACTGATATTCAATACTGAAAATGTCCGTTTAGACCGAGTTTCATAGTTTCTATTTTATAAACGGTATTAGTCAGTTTGTGAGGAAAGACGTCGATTACTGGTTATGATGAAAGATTACGTTAAAAAAATGTTTCCGCTTCGAGTTATCATTAATTAATTAATATACATTTAATACTTAACACGCTTAAACATAATTACCTCCACATAGTACAACAAAAAACTTCCTAAAACTATGATACAGTTTATAACTTTTCATTTTTTTTATGTGCCCTTGTGTGTGTGTTCTTTTATTTTTGGTACCGATCACCATGTTAAATAGTTCATTAAAATGCAACATAATAGAAACAAAATGCAGTGTAAGGAAATAAGTCAAGAAAAAAAATTGGTAAAAGCGAGACTGGCCTCATAACATCTTAGAATTTGCAGTAGGTACTAGATATGGATAAATACATATAATCCTATTGTCCAGTTTTCAAGTAAACATTCGATTAAAAATTAAACATAATAATAATACAAGCAACTTATAGAAATAAAATACACAAAACAAGGAATTATATAACCATTCCATAAAAGAGTTTTATAATCACTGACAGAGGTTTCATAATACTTTGCAGAATACTTCTATCGATTTAAAGACAACTTAATTTTGTAGGTACGCTGAAAAAACAATAATAATCAGTGACTATAAAACTCAAACAGGAACATAATACTTAATTAATACTTAACATTAAAACATGGAAAGCAACATCAGATATGACTAATCTTCGAGGGTGACGTTTTTGAAAAGATACGACATGGACTCCTTGTTGTGAATGCGTCTGATTGCCTCACTGAGGAGGACAGATATGTCTATGGTCTTGATTTTGTTGCATTGCATCTTCTGTAGTTCGTGAGGCACCGTGTTGGTTACCACAACCTCATCGATCGGAGAGTCTTCAATAAGCCGCGGTGCATCAGATGACAGCAGTCCGTGGGTTGCCAGTACGTATATTTTGTACGCTCCGCATTCCTTTAGAACTTCTGCTGCTGCGACGAATGATTGAACGTCGTCTATCATGTCGTCCTGTAATAGGATAAGTGGTTTATTACTGGCCATGAACGGAGATTTGGGACAACGTTGATTGATTGATTATAGTGTGACCCGTCCAAGATTTTGAACTGGGAAAGAAGTAGGGACCTATTTGGTTCCATTATAATTGATGAAAAGATAATAGCTGAAGTTCTCAATAATCAGTGCTGCAAAAACTAGTTCTTCTATACAAGGTTTCCATCGATGCTCCTGCATGATTCGGAAACCCTGTGTTGAAATATTTCAGTCATAAAAAAAATATTAAATGTTCCATACATTTTGTCCGCGCTGATATTGTACTATTCTATGAAAAAGCAGATTTTTTTTTTCATAACCAACGAAATTTTTATCCACACATATCATGGTTACAGTTTGCGCGTCGATGTCCCTGCCACCCTGCATCAGGGATACTTACCACCATAATAGCTATTCTGCCACCAACATCACCAACCACGTTGATTGGCGGCTTTTCCTTTGCTGGGTGAACGGGAACTCCGACAGATACATCCATGGTGCGTGATCGACTAGAAAGAAAAATACTGCTATAACATTCATAGGCAATTTGCTAGCATCTGAAGTTGGTATATAGCTTGTTGTGTCATCATCCTATTATTTGCAGTCACAATTAGATCAACATTTAGAAGATAAGCAACTTCAAATAGTGCTATCAGACCTAAATCGAAATCTGGAAACACTAATAAAAATGTGTATAATTTTTATCTGAGTGCTCCTTATCTTATCAGTCATACTTCCTACTAATTTGTATAAGGTATGATTTATAAGGGTCAATATTGTAATAAAGATACCTACTTTGGTAAGCATGGCGGCGAGTAGCGTCCATCAACCTCATCACTTTCAGCTTCCTTCTGCTCTCCGTGGATTACAGCAATAGCCAACCGTAAACGCTCAGCATATGAGGTGGCTTTCTTAGCAGACCCTGGGTTACGAGCCACTATCACCGAGTTACGATAATCTGGAATCTAAATTGACATTATTTAATTACTTATGAAGGAAGCAGGTGGGATGGTGCCATTTCAGGTTAGCTGGACTTTAATGGAAAATAACACCTTCTTGATATGTAGGTGATGCTGGACATATGCCAAGACATACATTAAAAGGAATTGTGGTGGAAAATTTCAATTTCATGATGGTAATTTATTTTAAATACTGTGTTTGCTTTGCCAAAAATGTGACTGATTCTACAACACAATTAAAATTTACATCATGCCTCTAATATGCCTTCAATTTAAATGTCTTTAGAACTAAAATTATTCTACTTGTAGAGCTGCAGAATTAAAATTATAAAACTAAAAATAAACTTACACTTTCCTGAATATACTGCAATAAGAAAGGAGATGCCCTTAAATTATCGACAGGACACTCGTAGAAACCCTGAATTTCTTTCTGATGCAAATCCATAGTGATGATATGTGTCAAGCCAGACTTGCACATCATTTTAGCAAGGAGTTTTGTTACGATGCAGCCACGTTTCCTCATTTTGCATTGCTTGCTGTATGGTAAATACGGAATCACTCCCACAATAGATCTTGCAGAGGAAGTCTTACAAGCGTAAGCCATTATAAGTAGCTCCATTATGTTGTTGTTTACATCTCTGTAAAAATATTATGATTAATTATTTTGTAATGAGGGTTCAAAGGCTCTAACAATAATTTATACTGGAGCCTCCAAAATAGAAAGTTTTAAAAACAGACAACAAAAACTAAATTCATGTTACTGAGGACCAAAAATGCAGCTTCGATTGTTATTATTTCCTTTTGAGTTTCAAAAACCCTTTTAATTAAGCACTGTAAGTGTGCCTAAATCTTATCAAAACAATTTTAATGCAATGTGTTACATATTTCTGCACCATTTGTTGGTTTGTATAAAACATTTAATAAACACAATCATTGTTAATATAACACTCAATGCATAATACTCTCATTCATTCAATGTAATAACATTGTATGAAACTAAAACAATGCTACCATAATGGACAATTGACAATGTACATCATGCTGATTACTGAGAAGCAGATATGTAACCACATTCTTATTAGCATTGGAATATGTGCATATTTACAAGCCAATCATTTTAATGCTTGAACATTCAAAATGACAGACTTGTCTTGAGTTCATCAACATTCATTGATATGGTAAAGCTTGGTTTTAAATATTATTTAGAATTTGTTTGTTTCTAATTAGTTTTGAATGTTATTACCATTGGTTGGTCATGATTTTTATTAGCAATACTCACTTAGTTCCAGTCTGAACTATGTAAATATTCTTTCCACGAATAGAATCGGCAATTTCAACAATAGTCTCCCTGTTGGTTTTGTGGTACACTGAGCATCCTCCCTTTCTCACACCCAGACGACTGCAAGGAAAGAATTTTCTTATTACAGCAACAAAGACATGATAGTAAACTAGCTCTAATTCAATTTATATCCATAGTAAATTTTGAATGAGGTCAAACTACTTAACCTCTGCAAGTGTCAAACACTAGGTCAATATTTGAAACCTTGAAATGGTACTTAAGTGAGGGATGAGGAGCAGTAACTTACTGAGCGATTAATTCGGCTAGTTCAGGGTGCGAGTTGCCGCTAATGATCACTATGTCTGACGTGTTAGTACCCTCCATATTGCTCTTGCGAGATCTATTAGTGAAACCCACCAGCCTGCAAAAAAGTCATGCACGTTTTCTTATTCGTCGGCCAACCAACCGCCACATGTTAATATATTAAATTAGGGAATGGGACGGCACGTTGGATCAACAAGAAAAACAATAAACCTGGTTTTGTTGAGTAACATATTAACCTGAAGGCAGATTTGTATGTATTACCGCAGAACGAAAAATAAAACTTCAACTAAATAAACCAAGAACTTCCCTCCGCTAATTACACTTTTTTAAACATAAGTGGGGGATTTATAAATGTGCTACTACGAGTAAAAATAATTATAATAATTACGGAATCACCGATTAGGAGCCGCCACAGATAAAATGGTACGATAGAATGATTTGAATGAATGTATTCAAGTGTGTGTCAAATTATTAGAATGAAATAAATTGATTGTTTACGTTTTTTTCATATCACTCGTTTTGTTCTTTTATTATCCTTTACCACTCCTCCTTTGAATTTGATAACACTCCTGAACACTTCGTTTGGCTTTCAATTCGTAAAATATACGTCAAATCTTTACGTTTGTTTCGTAAAACACTTGATTAACAATTTTTTCACTGCACGTGGTCAGACACAGACAGTGGAGTGGAGAGTGAATTTTTTTAATGGAATCACCAAGTGTGTCAAATTGTCAATCGTCAAGGCACAGCATTGGCTGTGTGGTTGGCAACATCCTCAATTAAATGTCATAACAAACGAGTGTGCAGTGTTTTCGATTTGAGGTTATGATAGCTTATTATTAAACAGAAATATTACCAAAAAATGGGTCTCACAAAGCAATATTTACGTTACGCACCAAGCGGGACCTTTAATGTGATAGCTAGTGCTGACTGTAATAGCGCTCATGTGTCTTTAAATGGCGTAAGCGGCCGATACTTGGCTGTTGGAGCATGTGAACATGTTGTGATCTGGGATATGAGGCTGGGGGAGAAGGTAAGACTGAAAAACTATATAAACAATTGTACAAACATTTATCCTTACACCCTAAGATGACCCACTGACCCACCCTTCAATTGTATTTGGACAATATTTCACTATAACAGCTGTTGAAATTCCCAATTTGATGTTGAAAAAACTGTGCTCACTATGTTATTTTGTTCCTAGGCTCAAGTTCTTCCGGGAGAAAACGTAGTAGTATCACAGATAGCAGCCAGCCCTAGCGGTAACCACGTAGCAATTGGCTATGTAGACGGAAACATCAATGTATTTGAACTGGTGAACAATGAAATAGTTTGTGTGTTTGCTGGACACAAATCTGCTGTCACATGCTTGCAGTATGATGAACAGGGACACCGCTTGGTGTCAGGTGCTAAGGTGAGATATTTAACTAACTGTAAATGTTAGGTACTAATAAATATGTAAGTGTGTGTACTCACATACTGTTTGTTGTGGTTGTTATCTGATACAACAATCTTGTTTATTAGATACAAAATTTTCAGAAAACTTCTTAGTACTATAACAATATAATTTGATTAATTGTTTCACAGGATACAGAGGTAATCCTATGGGATGTGGTCTCAGAAACTGGTAAGGCTCGCTTCAGTGGCCACAAGGGGGCTATAACCAGTGTCCTGTTTGTTAATGGCAAGAACTGTGTCATCAGCTCCTCCAAAGACACATTTGTTAAGTTCTGGGACATAGAGACAAAGCATTGCTTCAAGACTTTAGGAGGACATCAAATGGAAGTATGTACAAAAAAAAAACCAATCTATTTTAACCTGTTAAGTTTTGACTGTAGCCGTAGCATTAACAATTTATAGTTTACCAAAATTATCATGAAGATCATAAATAATAACAATAAAATATTTTTAAGGTATGGTCAGCAGTACTTCTAAAAGAGGAGAGATACCTAGTGACAGGTAGCATGGACCAGGAGTTGAGAGTATGGAAACTGAACTGGACAGCTGATGTCAAAGACGAAGAGAAACTATCCAGGCAACTTGAAATAGTCAAGCTTGAAGAAACTGACAATCTGGAGGACTCTTCTGTAAGTTACTTTATAAAGTAAGACTGTTGTAATGCTATTGTAAAAAAGGAACAGACTGTGCCTAGTCCTTACCATAGAATACACTGAATATAATCATGTCCTGTGTGCTAAGGTCATTTACTTACTTACAAAATCTTGTAATTGAAAGGGACATTAACTGGTCTAGAACCAACTCGGAACTGGCAGTAACCGAGGTGGTGCTGGATCCTTCGATCCATACACCACTTTGATCAAAAGTACTATAGAGTCTATAGTATATATAAAAGGAATGTTCAGTCAGATACAAAGTGTACGAAAACTTGTTTGACATCTTAAAATATTTGTAGGTATTGCAATGTCACCAAGTAGGCACCCTAGTGAGAGGAGGTCGAGGCCGCGTGGTGGGCCTCTCCACAGACCCGGGACAGAGTGTGTTGGCGTGTCACGGAACTGATGCATTATTGGAACTGTTCTCGTTCTGCTCCGACGATGAAGCCAAGATGAGGATGGACAAACGTATCAGGAAACAAAGGAAGAAATTGGCGTGAGTATTTTTATTTACTTTAACCAACTGGTAAAGAAAATTTAGGAGAAGTAACATGTAGCTGAGAGCTGTACTCTCAAATTCTGAATAGAGTCAGCCACACAGTTTTCAAGAGTACATTTGATATACACAGATTACTAATATATAAATGTAGCAAGCTATTGATATTTGTCTGATCTTCACTGATTGACATGACAAATTCAATAGCAATAAGTATAGACTATAGAAAAAAACTGTCTTTTATAAGATGAAACACTATGGAATGTTTTTATAAATGTTGCTTCAAGTTAAGAGACGTTTAAACCTAAAAAAATATGTATAAGAATACACATATCATTACTTCTAATTTCAAGCAATGTTTATAAACAAACCCCTATATTATTATTTAGGCTACAATCACAGTCACGTGTTCTTTTACAGAAAATTGAAAGAAACCGGCGAAGCAGACGCCGAAACAACGGAAATACCCGAGCTACTGACCTTGACTGACGAAGTGAAGCGCCTATCGTCAATCAAGTTGGAGGCTAAGTTAAAGTCTACCACCCTGCTGCTGGGTACTACGGGAGAGTTGCGTGTTGGCGTGACGTTAGCCAATAACACTGTTGAACTGCATAGTTTGAGAATTGCTGACGGGAATGAGGGTAGGTAGTTAAAATTGTGCCTGTATGCACTTCGCATGCCTCATTTTTTTTCTGAGGAATATTGCTTGAACAAACTCAAACTTTTTGTCTTTCGATTTGGTCTTTCTATATAGCAACTTTTTATCAGGTTAAATATTATGAAATAAAACGTTGTTATGTTAATCCTAAACTAGGCCCTTCAAGCCTCCAATCTGTTTATAACTTGATGATTATTCTATTCTCAAAATCTTTTCTAACGGTCACAACATTTCTATTTTGTTTTGCAGTACAATGTCTTAAACAGATAACACAACCGGGCCACCAAAAGGAGCCGCGATGTGTGGCTATCAGTTCAGACAATTTAGCTGTAATCTCAGCCTCAGCTGAATCAGTCAAACTTTGGAGCAGGTAAGTCACTGTAACAAAATCATCTGCCTAGCCTTTTCCCAACTATGTTGGCACAGTATAAAGATCATACAGTATTGTAACTCGGCCGTAACCTTGAAATAAATGCCTACAGCCGCGCGGTACGTAAACATGCGATAGGGCTGCCCGCCTCCAGCATTTTAATTTCATTTGCCTACTTTGTGTTTCCATTTAGTTTTGTTATTGTATTTTACTGTGTGTACATAAATATTAATAATAAAAACCACGTCTTTACTTTGAATTATACAAACTAACAAAACAAAACACACATGCTCCGAGGTTTTAACACAAGCGTACCTACCGTATAATGATTCATGAACCGCCTATAACTACCTATTTCTCTCGTGTCTATCACTTTTTTTTACTGTATTCACTTTATTTAATAATCCAGACATCTTTTTTTTCGGGAGATAAAAGGAAGATCTTTATACTGTGATGTTGGGGTCGGCTTCCAGTCTAACCGGATGCAGCTGAATACCAGTATTTTACATGGAGCGACTGCCTATCTGACTTCCACAACCCAGTTACTGGGTAATACGATACCCCTTGGTAAGACTGGTCAGACTTTCGGGCTTCTGACTACCCGTAACGACTGTCAAAGATCCACGAATGACAGCCGGGACCAACGGCTTAACGTGCTTTCCGAGGCACGGAGGGGTCTCGGTATGTAAAGATAGTCACCCATCCACAGACCAACCGCGGCAAGCGTAGCTTAACCTGATCGATCGACCTGTGCGGCTGTTATTATTTAGCCACGGGTCCCTCTAAGTCACTGTAACAAAATAACAACTGTATTTACTTGTGTAAAATGTAGTTTTATAAGAGCGGCTTAAAGTCTTAATTGAAATGACTCGCACTTTATTTCTTGGCTAGCTTCTGCCCGCGACTTCGTCCGCGTGAAATTTCACCCTCCCCCCATTCACCCTCTTAGGGGTGGAAATTCGAAAAACCCTTTCTTAGTGGATAACTGGATACCTACTCTTCACAAAGAACACACCCTCCAAATTTCATATCTCTGGACCAGCGGTTTAGGCTGTGCGTTGATATGTCAGTCAGGACTTTGAATTTTATAAATATAGATGAAAGTTTAGTAATGCGAACGGAGCTGGATCAAGGCGCTAATAGATTTTCTTGCCTTTTTTTGTTATGAACATATCTATTTTCTCTACAGATCAACACAAACCTGCCTCCGTACAATCCCGGTGCCCTCCGGTCGTCCTTGCAGCATTTGTTTCGCGCCGGGTGACAGGCACGCGCTAGTGGGGTGTGCCGATGGTTCCCTTCTACTGATAGACGTAGGCGCCGGGCGAGTACTGGAGCAAGTGCCTGCTCATACCGCCGAGTGTTCTACTGTCGGACTTACTCCTGACATGGTAAGTTCATAGTTTTGTAGGACTAGCCGTAGAACGGGTAGAACATTTGTTTTAAATGTTGCAGCCGGGAGTGAGTTTTGCAAGTGTTTACCGTCAGATTTATAAAACTGTGTCTATACCGCTTTAATGAAAAATTAACCACTTCGTCTTCTGCTAGTTTAATATCGCAAACTCTAGAGGAACTATCATTAGAACAAATGTGACTAGTTCTAGCAAGATCTATCTATAGTTCTATACAATCTTTGTTTTCTTGCAGCGAGGTTGCTATTCCGGTGGCGGTGATAAGACTGTCAAACTGTGGCAGTTTGAACTTATAGAAGACCAGACGGGAGAATCCAAAGCAAAGGTATTTTTGTGGTATAGGGAAGTGTCCCTGTGCTGAAAAGGATGGCGCTATACGTCCTGTATAGCTCCATCTCTTGTTGCACCAGAACAATAATGACTTTGAGACATCTTTATACGTCCCTTGCAATCTATTACAACTTATATTTTGATACATGATAATAATTAAATGTGTTATATTTCAGGTCCTCTCGCTCTTGCATACAAGGACGTTGGAACTGGAGGAGTCGGTGTGCGCAGTTAAAATAAGTCCAAACAACAAGTTTATTGCAGTAGCTCTGCTAGATTCTACTGTCAAGATATTCTTCCTTGATACTTTTAAGGTTGGCATAACTGTTTTGTTTTAAAAAGGATTGTGAACTATTATATTGTACTAATAAGGATTATGACAAGTGGTTTTCAATTATGAAGGTACTACTATTACAGTAGCTCCTGCAATGTCTGTATATCAACGACATCTCACTGGTAAAGGATATCGCCAATATGTTGCTTTGAAAAAGATAAGCTCACAAATAGTTAAATTGACGTTACTTTCAACGTAACTTCATACCGTGTTTTATTATTTTTGCCCTCATTACACCAGGTCGATCGTACATAGATCTTATAAACAATTAAAAAAAAATGGCCGGTCTTATAAACTCAACCTTACCATTTCCCCTACAGTTCTACCTATCCCTCTACGGACACAAACTTCCCGTCCTCTGCCTGGACATCAGCTACGACTCCAACATCATAGCCACGGGCTCCGCAGACCGCAACGTCAAGATATGGGGCATGGACTTCGGAGATTGTCACAAGTCTATATTCGCACACAACGATTCAGTGACGTCATTGCAGTTTGTGCCCTCAACGCATTACTTCTTTACGGCGTCGAAGGATGGGAAGGTGAAGCAGTGGGATGCAGATAGTTACGATAATATTATTACTTTACATGTGAGTGGTTATTTTTTTTAAACTTTAAGTTGTCTTTTACTTTAATTTTCCTGATGGACCTTAATTGCGGTGGTTTTGTTTGTGTAAGTTTGTGTTTTCCGGAGCTTTATGAAATTTCATGTATGACTAAAAGTAATTTATACCTGAATTTGCTATAATTTGCGGATTAAATTTCAACTCTCTACCAATATGTGGTTAGGTAATCCAATGTCACGTTTTTGAGTGCCGACCATTCTAACGTCAACAAACAAACAAAAAAAAATTCGCATCAATCTGTTGAGTGTTCTCTCATCCCCATTTAGGCGACAATAGGATCACATTTTTTTTTGATATGACAATAAAAATATGTCCATGTAATCAGGGCCACGCAGGCGAGTGTTGGAACATTGCCGTGGGCGCAGGCGGCCTACACGCGGCGTCGTGCGGCGGTGACCGCGCGCTGCGCCTGTACTCGCGCACCGACGAGCCGCTGGTGCTCGGCGACACCGACGAGCAAGAAGAGGGGCTCGCTACAGGAGAACAACATGTAAGTATCAGGCGAGTGTTGGCACCGCGCTGTTACTCGTACATATAAGGCTGTATTCACACTATTAATTACTTGTGATGTTACCGAACTTTGAAAAGGGCCCTAAAATGCTTAAACTCTCCAGCTTCAGCGGAGTTCATGACCTTTGAATTTAATTACAGGCTCCAGTCCCGGGATTGCCCGGTCTAATTATGCCGACAAAGAAAACTATCGGAGCAGAAAAAGCTGTAAGTATAAGAGTGTTCTATGCTTTATGAAATGTTCAGAGAAGAAAACTATTGTGTAGCAAAATGATGCATTTTTGTAATTTAAACCTTATGTCATTGTTCATAAAGGTCGCATGACGTGCATATCTAAGTATATAATTATCTAACTTAAATTTTCCAGGCGGATTCCATAATGGAATGTTTATCCGTGGGCGCGGAGTACAAACGTGAGCTGACTGAGGCGCGCGGACAGTTCGTTCAGCCGCCGCTACTAATGGCCGCCTACAACTGCACCACACCCGAGCACTTCCTTGTAGAAACTGTCAAGAGGATACGATCTAGGTATGCGTAGATATCGTTAGTGCAATAGCAGGATAGGCTGTGGGCGCCGGGCGGGTTCCATATTTGGTACATCTTTAGCTGTTTTATAGCTGATCATGAACCGATGATCTTGGGCCGACTGGCCGAGATTGGTTACAATAGAATTCGAAATGTACTTAATTTTTTTGGGCGGTGTCTTTTCTTTTTGCCGAATTTACCGGACTATAAATCAAATAGCTCCATTAGCGTCATGCTAATGGGTATGCTTGAAGTTCGATACATTTCGCCATCAACCCCGAAATTTATCGATCTTCGACAAACGTGAAAGTCCGCGCGGAACTAGTTGGCCGTGCCTTAGGTATGTGAGCGGTGGGACGGAGGGGCGGGGGCGCTTTCTCATTACTCAGTACGTGCGTTGCGAACGCTAGGCAACCCCGCCGCCCTCACCCCCGTCCCCCCCTAAGGCGTGGCCAACTAGTTCCGCGCGGACTATAGTAGCCGTAGTTCACTTCAGCCATAACAAATATCTCTCTAATTACAGTGACTTGGAAGAAGCTCTCTTGCTCATCCCATTCAGCGTTGCATGCGACATAGTAAAGATGTTGCCCAAGCTGCTAGACCGCGGCGACAACACGGAGCTGTTCTGTCGACTCGCCATATTCCTACTGAAGATACACCACGCGCCGCTTGTAGCGAATCAAGCACTGTTGAAGCACATGATACAGATACAGGCTAAAGCGAGTATGCGGCTCAATGAGTTACGAGTGAGTTGTGAAATAATAATTTTTTTCTTCATACGTCGCAACATACCGTAACGTTTTTGGTAAAATAACTTTGACACAAAGTTAATTTTGCGCTACAAAGATTTTTATGGCATTTTCATCAGTACTAATTAAAGTACTAACAAAAGTCAACTTAATTTACACTGACGTAAAGTTGATATTCGTTTAAGTGGATATGAAATCAATCGGAAACAGGGATTCGATTAAACGTTAGTCTTTATATAGCCACAAACTTGTTAAGCCTTGCCGTTGAGATAACGACAAGGTCGACCGATTTAGGTGGCATACTTATGTGGAAGCTAATATTTGATGATGATCGTGCTCTTGCACGCTTTTTTAGATTGGATTTGCCATGTTGTTCTTATCTGATCTAGGAAGACCTGTTTGACACCATGGGGAGTTCTTACAGAGAAAGACAGGGCTGATAAGATTATCCGCATTTTTAGACAACTTCTGCAACACTGCCTCATTGTAACAAACTCAAATCATTTATTTCAAATAGGCACATTAAAGGCACTTTTGAACGTCAAAAAAAAAAACTAAATAGAAATGATTCTAGTCGCCCATTCCAAAACGACACTTATGTACCTACATACCTATAATATTTGTTTTGTTTACTTACCAGGACATGGTAGGCTACAACGTGCACGCCCTGCAATGGTTACGGCGCGACGCCGAGGAGGCCGACAGCGAGCAGTTGTTCAGGGAAGCGTTCACTGAGAACCGCAAGAAAGACAAGCGGAGGCGCGCCAGACAAGCAGTGAAACGACCTATTGTCAGTGTTACTTAGGATTTAGTTTTAGGATTTAAGAATAAATGTAATTTAGCTATGTCTTTGTATTATTTGTCATTAGCTTTCCTTTGAATGTGTGTGTGAAGAATGTGCATTACACCGAAAATGTATCACTACATAGTAAAATGTTTGTTTGTTTGAAAGCAGTTATCTCAAAAAGTGCTGAACGGTTTTTATTAAAGTTTTACAGTTACGACGACGAGTCTCAACACTCGAGATATATTGCATTTATTGCATTCCACAAAGTGAACTTAGGTAGGTATATTAAAAGTGCGCAGTGCTGCACACCCTTATCCTATTTCAAGTTAAACAAATATTAACTTTATTTCAATGATAATTAAGTTGATTTCAGAGGGTCTAGCACTATTGACAAAGTTATAAAAATGTTTGAAGTTGTAGTTGTGTTGGTACTTTCGAACAAAAAAGTCAGTCTCTGGACTCTCTGGGAAAAGGTTTTTGTGTATTGTGTGTAGCCTCTTAGGCCGGTCAGCTACTGGGTAACAGGTATTATAATTTAAAAAATTAAAACAAAATAATAGCTGCTATAATTTATTTGTAAAAAAATATTCTACTCACTACATAGCCAATATATCAGTTAAAACTTTTAATAATTTAAGTATCCATCCCTGCGTAAGTCACATTATTTATCATCTATACAACAATAACTAATGTTTCACAATGAGTATTCCGGCCACGTGTTCATACTAAACAATCTCAAACGGATAATTTATGCTGAAACTTACTATAAATACAGTTATGTAATTTGACAACAACAATAACAAATGGTCCTTCAAGCTTTCTATATTGGAATTTATTGCTTTACATTATTATATATAAATACATCTTTACGAAGAAAATTGTTTGCAGACTTACTTTATAATTATCTGCTTATAGTTAGACGAGTTGAAATTTGACATTAAAGACGAGCTTATCGTTTCAAAGGTTTGCAACTGGGCGAGTGAGTCCGCAGTTCCTATGTTAATACAAATACAACATGTTATCTTAATTATAACTACGGTTATTATATTTAATTTGGATTATATTATAAGGCTACGGGACCATCCTGGTCTATTGCTTTCGTCAAATTGATTGCTATCGTAACATTACTCGAACTAGTTCGAACTATATCACAATAGACTGAGAGCTCACTCGTCCAGCGCACAATATATAATTGACAATATTCATTCTATATTATTCAGAATTTACTGATCAGTTTAACATACAATGTTCATCACCACTTATCACAATGTTATTGCTTTTCGGATACACACATCTACATTCTCCAACAAAATATATCACAATGAATAAAAATACTTTTACATTATCATTTTTCGAATAACTCGAGTGAAATAGTACGTGAGAGAGAATAAAAAAAAACATAAGACATTATGAGAGTTCTTGTCAGTCTTTAATCTTCGAAAAATGATGTTACATACAATGTCGAATGGAATTCCTAGGATATGAATACGAAGCCCATATTCCAGCATAAATTATAATAATACACAACAGTATTGGTACTGTCTACATCTCTGTCAGACGTGATAATAAAAACAAAATCACAAACACATGCTTGTTAGAGCGTAAGCACACACAACACAACCGGTTTGTTAGTAACTAAATGACGATATACATTGTTCATCAACTCTTAATACCGATATATCCATAAATTAACCTAACATAATAAATAACCAAATTGGAAGATCTATCATAGCTGTATTCTGCTGTATGTATCGAGTGAGACACAGAGAAATACGAAACGAGTTGGTCTTGCAGCAAGGAGACGACGATGTTCCAGTGAGAATATCTAACCAAACATTCCACTACCACCGACAACTACAATTAACAATTTAAATTCGGAAGTCAATCTAGATAAAACCTATAAAAAATACAAAAATAATAAACCTAAGACAAATGTACAGAGTAGAGTTGAATAAAATAATACTGTGTCACTACTGCAATCAGCAATATTAGTGGAGATTTAAAATTGTCATAACGATCCATGTACGCGGATTACTTCAATATTCCTACGTACGCTAATTATAATAACACGAATCCCCTACACTGCGACGTATTCCATAAACAACTGGCTTGCTTTGAGGCAACAACCACTTACTCCTTATTGAATAGCGTCGATAGGATTCTGTGTATATTTTCCTATATAAGAACGAATCAAAATGGTATACTCACAATTACAATCAAATTCGAAAAAAATATCAAACTATTTGAATCTTCACCATTACTTCTGGCTCCAATTTACATAAAAAATATTTCGTGATAAAATTCGATCAAAGATACACTCTTAGAAAAATAAACACGCCCTAATTACTATATCAAGTTCAAAAATTATCATGGATAAATCTTTTGAGTTCCATTTTAATATCATCATAAAGAGAGCTAAAGTTAATAGAGAGCGAAACAGTTTTAGAATTTACGTACATTACAGTTTCATCATAAAAGCGAATGAAACATTATTGTCAAGGTAGACTGCTACTCCGAAATAAACGTAAGCAATACTAAACGGTACACATTACACCGATAACTATACAGTGATCCCAATAAGAATGAATAAATAATCTCAATTTTTAAAGCTTTTTAAATACGATAAGCTTGACGTAACGTTGAAGGTTAGCTGCAACAGAATCACACGCTCAGATGCCTCAGCTTCGTTAGAGCTGAGTTTGTCTAGCTAAGTATTATCACAATGTCTCATAGACTGCTGTATTTTACTGGCCCGTGGGGTTTCGATAATAATTAAACGAACTAACACTAAATTAAGTAGAGACGTCAAGTAAAGGACGGTGACAGAGTTCACAGCTAAATAAGTCGAATGGAAGCAATAACAAAACAGCCCAGTTCAAGGTACAGATAACGTAAATGCTTTCTGCTAAAAATATAAACATAACACTGACCATCATGAGGTGAATCCGGTAGATTTTAACTCAATATAATGCCACGTTTCTGTTAAATGGTTTGTTCTAACTCATCACGACCAAAAATGCCCAATATTATAAATGGATTGAAAAATTAATTCTTAAAATAAATCTTTTACCTATGATGTACATATATCTATTTTAATAATGCCAAAGTTACAGGTTGTTATTAGTAATGTATAAAGGCAACATCATATAAATACAATGTTAATGAGATAAGTATACTATTTTAAACAGATTTGTGAACAAGTTATGTTCGAAAGTTTTTTTTTTTAGTTTAGGAATTCTCTAATTTAAGATAATGCAAAAAGCACGGTAAACCAAATATTTATTTCTTATAATCCCAAAAGTAACTTTGTAGTACTTATAATTTACCAACCCTACAGTATTCATGATTTCTGGACTTCCAATATTTCCAGAATCACATTTGCTTGTCATTATTGCTTCTTCTCATTTCGTTACCTTAACTAAGAAAAATACTCGACAGAAATAAAAAAATACTTACATTGTAAATACTGACCGAAACGGGAAATAAATTAGAAACTTATAATTTACTGAATTTAAGCATTACAACTACTAAGTAAACAATAAAATTTACAATATGACCTATAACTAAAAGAATACTTGCGTCCTGCAATAGGTAACCGTAAATATAATTTCAATAATATCAAAGAGAGCATTCTAAGGCAAGGCTTACTATAATTAAACCCGATATCATAGTGTCATTATCATTATCTTTTTGAGATTTATAATTACAGATCGAAATCGGCGCCTGTGCGTAGTTTTAACGACAAAACCCGAATAGTTTCCATACGGCTGCAAGAACTAATCTCATGTTTGGATTATTTCGAGCTGCCATATCACAAATTGCACGATGCTTTCACATGCATGACCAACAATCATACATATCACATGGTAAGAAAATATGTACACACAGAAAGTATTCTTTCGCATAACATTCACTGTGGTACCATTTTCTTTCCTATACATTAAATAGGCACTAATACAATGTGTATTGTTTCCCGCGACCAAATAACGAAGTTAAAATGCGTAATGCCCTGGTTTTTGTATATTGTTAACCGTCTCTGTAGACGATCCGCTTTGAACATCAGACATAAGACTGTCGACTACGAAAGTTGACATGATTTAAACTAGAGACATGTATTTTTTTTTCAGTTTCAGTTTCTAGTAAAAACTGTCATTTATAACAAAGTTGAAAATCTTGTGCCCAATTTCAAAACCCCTTGTCGCACTGTCATTCCAAAATTCAACCGGTCGTTTGATAACCTATTTGGAAAGCCAAACCCATCAATAAAGTGCTAAGTGAGAATCGTTTATGAAAAATGTATGATCTCCTATAAAAATAATTCACATTTGATTATACTATGACGACCGGACGAAAGGAATGAACCATTTTAAATATGTATATATTTCCCTCTATTGTCATCAAATTGGCCTGAACTATCACTATAATACAATACCAAGAATGTTATTGCATGTATAACTATATAAATTTTATATTGCTTTTCGACTAAGTGTTGCGGCGACTGTTTTTCAAAAGTGTTGTAATTGTTCTACTTTTGTGAAACATTCGCTGGAGCACTCTGTATATCTAGGTTGGAAGAGAAGCTATCGATACAAGATACACGCAATGCTCTGTAAGGAAAGAATGTAATGTGTTGGGGTGACATACGCGGCGTCTGCGTCGTGGGTGGTGGCGAGAGTTGCGTGGCTATCACAGAGGCAGTCAGTGAGATTCTTCGGCGGCGGCTACGTGACTCGCTACTAGGTTCAGCGGCGCCTCGTCGTACTCGGAAGCGTTCAGACCGACCTGCGATTGTAAGGGTTGGTTAGTGGTCCGCCGTGTGATCTATTCTTTTTTTTTTTTGCACTGTCGATATAAGAAGGGACTTCAAAGACAATGGAACCAGAGATTTGAAAGATGTCATCCGAATAGATTAGTTTTCAACAGTAAACATTCGGGGCTAGATTTGAAGATCCTTTGCTACAAGAAAATTGTAGGAGTAACGCCAAACCTGTATCTTTTAACGAGTTGAAAGAATCTTAACATAGCTGTATGTGACTATATGCAGAGCTCATGGTCAGTAATTCAGTTTGTATAAGTATAACGAATATTAAAGTATAGCATAATCGCGACCAATGGAAACAATAGAAGGCGAGTTGTAAAACTTCATTCGCAATTTAGTTTCAAAACATGTAAACAAATAATGTGTTTTTAGAATAACAACTTTAATACTCACGTATAAGTTCAGTTTGCGCTAGAACTTCAAACATTATGATGTGACTTTTTCAATAGTAAAAATAATAGGCTGTGATTTTATTATAACGTACCTGTTCGCGATGCGGACGCACTGCGCGCGTGTTGTGCGCGTGCAGCGCCGCCAGCAGGTGCGGCTGCAGCTGGCGGCGCAGCGCGGCCAGCACGGCCTCCTCCGCGCCCTCGCCGCCCGAGCCCGCGCCCGAGCCCGGCGAGCACGTGTCGCCGCCGCCGCCGCCGCCGCCGCCGCCGCCGGCGCGACGAGATTCTGCAATCATAATTATGCTATACTACTGAAAATTGAACGATACGCCCCCCCACCCACTTATAGTGCTGTCTATTCGTGGCTGATGACGTTAAGGAACACGTGTGACGGAGACGAAAAAAAAGAAGTATTTGGAAATCACGTCTCTATTTACAATATGTAGGTGTAAAAAGATGCTTAACGAAGGCGAGAGACGCTTAAACTTCCGTACGTAATTGCGTAACACATTATCAGTAGCAATGCTTTTCATTTCGAAAGTTCAACAACACTGTTTGCGTTATTTACATTGTTAAGGAGGACGCGCCAGGTTACCCCGCGAAATTAAAATTTTCTTACGTTTTTCTATCAGTGTCAGGTTGTATGTTGATTAAAATATGATTCTCATCCTTCTTTTTTTTTCTTTTTTTAAGTTTCCATCTCCCCTGCCAGTTTAGTCAGCCAAGACGTATAAAACCTCCTTGTTAGAGCCGAGAGTGCGAAGTCGGTAGAGTAATGTACGGTTCCGCACAATAACTTAACTTTAAATACCCTCACAACTCCTGTACCGTTGCATGCACCCATAAGCACAATGTTTTGCGTGCAATAACTCAATGAGATAGAACGAAACAATCTAAAATCAACCGAATTAACACTCGCATAAAGTTGATATTTGTCAATTGGAAACAAGGTTTTGGATCAATTGTCTACTCACTGCTCTTAGTGTGCTTGCCATCATGTCTCGGTCTGCGACGACGCGTGTGTATAGTATCGCGTCGCATGGCCGTAGGTCGCGGAACTCCGTGCAGCTTGAAGTACAGTCCGCACGCGTTGCAGACCATCTCGCCGCGCGCGTCGCGCCGCCATATTGTCGTGGTGTGTGTGCCGCAGTTACTGCAAGATAGCTCGACGCGAGGTCCCGAGCGAGCGGAGCCCGCGCCGCCTGGCGTTGATGATGCTTCTGGTGGTTCCTGCTGCATACAGGAATGATAAGATGTTAGGATAAGTTAGCAAGCTTTATTAAGTAAGATATCTATTAGCCTTAGACTGAACTGATCTGCAATACATATCGATGACACATTGAAACTCACTGTTATATGTTTACATTAGAGCTAGGTTCAGTACTTTCATATTAGTAGATTTATGAGTGACAAGCCGTGAGCCCGATGGGAATTCTCATCGGCAAAAATAACGAACTTTCATACAAACTTACATAAAATTTGTATGAAAGGAGGTGTTTCTTCTTTCATACATTTATGGCCAAACAATGTACCTTATGAACAAAAGTACTGAAATACAGGAAAAAAATCGCAGATTCTGAAAAAAAATATTTTGGATTTATTTATACATTTGTACCACATGAAATTGTCGTTCAAAGATGTTAATAACTTGCAACCCATTAATTAATTTGGCAATCTCATGATACATGCTTCCGCTGATGCGTTTTGTTACTTCATTTTATAAATGTAACATAAAGAAATTATCCTGAAAATATACTGATTATTGTCTTATTTTTGTATCAAAAAAGTTTTTTTGCGTAAATAAGACATTATTTTTGTGAAACATTTAGCGAACAAGAGTTAAAAAATACTTTTATTTTTCAGATTATTGTATGCGTTTGGTTAGCTTTCTGAAAAGCCAAAAGACTGTGGGCCAAGGCCAGTAATTATCGATTTTTTCTTATTAGTACCAATAATGTCATCATTTCGTTTCGGTTCCTCGCCTATGTTCGTTGGTTTCCCGTCTCTTGGAGTTCTATTTCGTGCGTGATTTCATAATTGTTGATTTGTCTATTCTTCCCTGGATTTTCGATTTATTTCTTAAATCTTGACGACCTGGATTACCCATTTAGACTTGACATTTATTTAGTTTAATTTGACAGCTGTCAGCTGTCACTGCTGTTATGAACGTTTCGTTGAACGCAGTTACGATGTGAGGTAGTGATTTTTTATTTCTTAATCTGTCAAATATTGGAGGATTTTAAATACTGCTAATAACACAATTTATTTCAAGGAATTTAACTTTTAATTTGTACCTCGGTACAAGTTTGGCCGAAAAAAAAACACCTCCTTTCGTAAATTTTAATGTAACCCCTTTAGAAGGTGCAATTTGAAAATCTTTCCTTGGTGCTCACCTTCATTATAAAAGGATCTTATGTACAAAATTTCATGCTTATAGACTCAGCGGTTTAGGCTGTGTGTTGTCTGTCAGTGAATTTAAGATTTTAATTAAGTAGAAGATAAGATGACAACAGATAAGTACGTATGTGTCTTTTTCTGAAACATTTGTGGGCCGCTGCTATTTAGACCTTTTTTTTGACGTGACAACGTCTTAAATTAGGTTGCGACTGGGAGTCACTTATGAAAAAGTGTAACGCTCGGTAACGTTACGATGAGTCACCGAACGAGAGAGAGGCCCGCCGAATGCCTTGCGTCTCTCTCCCACTCAACTATGATCGGATGATCGGTCGTTGTCACGTAAAATCTTCGCCCGTAAAACCGACTTTACAGGCAACCATTTTTTTTTTTTTTTATTTGTTTTGGGGGTAACCTTCAAAAGGCGCCTGGACTTTGGGGAAAAAGACCAGGTAGTGTGGGATTCTTACCTCACTAAAACCACCCCGGTGATCACCATCAGCACATGGAGGGGGGCCCGTTACCTCTTAATAGACCAATCCGGAACCCCCTCAGTGCAACGCCTGTTAGGGCACGTCTCTGCTATTTACACCTAACAAGACGATGACACCAAGGCTAATGTCTTCCCGTTAAGATCAACAAAAAAATACAATAACTTACATTTTCAGACGCTGTTTGTGGCCATTGTGTGTTGGTGGCAGGCGGGTCTACGGCCATTAGAGGCTGTGCTCGTGCGGGGAAGCTTTGTTTTCTTCGCGCCGTGCCCGCCACGCTCGAACCGCGGCCTGAACTGTGCCATTCACCGTTCTGTTTAAGAAAACATAAATTGATGTTGATTAACCGTAATTTTTGAAATTATAATTCCAGTTTGATTTTGTTAGTTAACATGTTTAGCATGACGTTGTTGTAATCATGCCTTAAGAATTAGAAAAGCACGTTCAACGTAAATAAACGTCTACCATTGGTCGTTCGATGACGTAGAAAATAAGTAATAGCTTATGTCATTACATTTTTGGCGAACTTCGCCTTAGAGATTAGGCGAGCACGTTCAACCGTCGTCGGTCCCAATCATATACGGTATTTTAAAGGATATGAGAATCCCGAAGAGTATGAAACTCGAAGAGTAATCACGCAGTTTGGGAGGTGCGTGAAGTAAATAAACGTCTGCCATTGTACGTTCGATGGCGTAGGATATAATAGCTTATACCACATGATTAGAATTAAATAACCCAGCATATTATTTGTCGAAATTAGCGTAAATGAGAGTACAGACAAATTATTTTTTTGTTACGAATTAAAATGAACAAATTGTGACAAAGACAACAACACATCATGCAATAGGTACATTGTTCTAGCCAAGCACATGATAGTGTGCATTTCTCATAACCGAACATTTAATCTCAGTTTCGAAGATCTAGCATTGATAGTACATAGGTATGTGAGCAGTACAACAATGAGCACATATCTATAACGAGACAAGGAAAATGTATTGAAAATGAACATTAACATAACATTAAAGAAGTTAATTCATTCTGTCATGTGGCCCTGCTTTTAACTTATATTATTAGCGTAGAATATTCTCAGTATGGGAGTGAACACTCTAACACATAAGTTGTATTTGAATTACTAAAGTAGTGTAGTCTTTATAAATGGTGTGAATAGATGGACCATGCTTAGAAAGTTTCGCGTTTGTGCTGTTTATTTGTAAACAGGTTTAATGTTTTTCCGGAGATATCGGACGTGACTGGACCTGCTTTTAACTTAAAAAAAAAAACCGTCATCAAATCTCTATGGTGTTTAGCAAACGTAGTTATAAATGTCAATTATTTTATTTTGGAATTAGGCCTGCTGCCTTAACATTTTTAAGTGTATAAACTAAAAGAACCACCGAAAGATAAGTTATTTACCGTCCATCCATACCGCCCGTTGTTTGCGTTGGATTTTGCAATATAATAATAAGTCAAATTTTAACCGACACTGTTTGATTTTACTATTGAGGAACTGGTTTTACAGGAACTGACTTTTGGCATTTAACCTAAACCCAACAATTACAATAAAAAAAACACCGTAAAAACAAGTTATATGACTATGATGACTGTTTGCAATGGTAAGAACGACACTCATGTTCATCAGAGGCAGTTGTTATTATGAAAGTAATTAAACCCATTTATGGTCTTGAAATAAGCATTCAACTGCTGGAATTTGTGCAGTAACTAGTTGGAATTCTACCCAACCACAAGAGGATAGCATGAAGGTTAGTGACAGTATTATTGTTTCATACAGTTCACTTTATCCTAACATTACATATTGCAATGGCAATTTTCTGTCCTAGTTAGTATTGCCATTTGATAGATATATCGATATACTAACTCGCTACTCGATATATAAAATCTCGTTTGAACTCGCTCATCTCTGGAAGTACCGGGTAAAAACGGAACCATTATGGTGAGACTAAGTCTGTCTGTCACAGCTGGATATCTCAAGAACTACTAATGCTATCAACTTGAAATTTAAAACAGTTTTACATGACGTTTGCCCAACTATTTTGCAAATAAGAAAGAAATATATGTATATTTTTTGCAACTGGGACTGTAAGGGGGTCTAAAAAATTCGAAGTGGGGCTACTAGGGCATGTGGAGTATCATATGAAAGAGCGCAGTTTGCACATTCTCAAACATTTTTTCTTTTTTTTTAGGCCGCATAGTTTTCGACTTTGATGAAAAATGTAAAAAAAAAAATACCGTTCCCCCCCATTACCTCCGAAGTTTGCAAAGAGAAAAGTCTGAAATTATTCTATGTGATAGAAGTTTATGTAAAGATTACAGGAAAAATAAAACGAAGTCTCTAAATAGCACATTTTTTCAGAAATCATCAACAAAAATTACATTAGTTCCACTATCGGTCAAGAGATGGCGCTGACATAAATCTGCAATATTCTACACCGTAGTGCACAGTGTTAAAATTCCCTGTTGAATATAGGCCTCGCCGATGTAAATTTAAAAACATGATGGTCGCTCTTGCCCGGTTTTTTTATATGATGTATTTTTTTATATGATGATTAATTTATCATTTCAAATGAAGCGTTTGATGTGATAATTATGACGGTTAACATGAAAATCGCCGATACCTAGCCTAAGGATAAAGATACAAATCTTCCATTGCCAAACCTTTAAACTACAGAGTACACAATACATTCACATAATTTATGCTCCATTATATTTGACACACTAGAAAATAAGGTAAAATTTTGCATTTTGCCAAGGACTGCATTTAATAACAATTACCTACATTCGCATCACCTATTTAAAATAACAATAGTATATTGTTGTGTACTGATTGCTCCTATAACATTTTGATAGCCCATTATTTGATCGACTCATTAATAATATTTTATTACCGCATCACATCGTAGTTTGTCTAAGGTAATCTTTTATCACAAACAAATACATTGTTGTTATCGACCAATGTACTGGGGGCCTAAAAAGGCCACTTTGGCAGAATCATAAAGGATAACATTATGAATCATAATATGGCGAAGACCGTCCGTGTTTTTCTTTTTTTCGCTGCACTACGTAGGTCAATCAAAGAGATTGGGATTGGATTTGGATTGATTGGTATTTTAGCACAAGCAAAAAAAAAAATAACTGAAAAATCCTTCACCAATGGGATTTGATACGATTAACTTAACAGTTAACTGTCCATTATGATTCATAATGTTATCCTTTTATGGGTGGCTAAATAATAACAGCCGCACAGGCCAATCGATCAAGTTAAGCTACGCTTGCCGCGGTTGGTCTGTGGATAGGTGACCATCTTTACATACCGAGACCCCTCCGTGCCTAGGAAAGCACGTTAAGCCGTTGGTCCCGGCTGTAATTCGTGGATCTTTGACAGTCGTTACGGGTAGTCAGAAGCCCGAAAGTCTGACAACCAGTCTTACCAAGGGGTATCGTATTATTCAGTAACTGGGTTGTGGAGGTCAGATAGGCAGTCGCTCTATGTAAAATACTGGTATTCAGCTGCATCCGGTTAGACTGCAAGCCGACCCCAACATAGTTGGGAAAAGGCTAGGCAGATGAATGTTATCCTTTCATAATTCTGCCAAAGTGGCCTTTTTAGGCCCCCTGTTATCTATCAGTGTTAAATAATGCCGATGTAATCATTTAATTTGCAATCCGAGTGGTACCTACTCTTTGCAGTATACAGCTGAATTATGCAGGTGTTTTTTGTTGCCAGGCCGAGTTCGAATTTTGGCTGTTTTTGTTCAGTCCTTAGAGATTGTGCTTATCAGATAGTCTGTGAGTCCTCTCCAATGACAAGCGGCAATAAGTATACTAGTTACCCGACGGGTGTCCCGACAATCTACGCGTAAATCTACAAAACAATGAATGTTCAATCGGACCGATAATGCCGAAACGCCTCAAGGCTAGAGTATGTCGGATTCAAACAGTCGTCCTGTCTAAAACTAGAAATTAGTCATAGAGTGGACGACGAAGCGGATCTTATGGTTGTAGATAACAGGTGCATGAGCAGATAGCCTTCTAGCGCAGCTTCTAGCATCCTTCAAGCGCTGCGGACCTTGGCAAAAGGCCAAGAAAGCGCTAGGACCACGGAATAGATAAATAAGGTTGGAATGGTAATGTGGGCGGGGCAAGCGCGCCACAGTTATGATTCGACAATCATAACTCGACCGATTCATACATTCACCGCGTTCAGTGCGCGTCGGAATACTTCGGAGAACAGAACTCTGCTTAATAATGCCGTGTTGTGCAATTATAACATGTAAGACAAAAAGTCAGACCTCAGGTATAAAGCGAGGAGGTATAACTTTCCATCGGTAAGTCCAAAATAACATTTAATAACAATATTATGTGTCAAAAACATAAAAATATACTGGCCATTATGAAATACCAAACATTAACAACATTATTGCAACAATTTACAAAAAATATACATTGCCCGCTGCGTACTCGCTCAATCAACACAATGACCAAGTACGCGTACAATGTACTGCATGCATTGCGTCCTCTACACTTCAACCGTTGACGTTTCGTCCTTTGCTCTGATTGGCTGTGATGCACGGCGCATGTTTATCGATGGTGAGGTAACCATGTGGTTAAATAAAATCATCGATAGAATTCTCGACTATTACGTTTGACAAAGATAATTTTTGGATTATTTTATATTTAATTAATGATTGTATATTTTTATTTAGACGTATTTTGAGTAGGTAAATTAAATATTATATTAATCATTGAATGAATCCTACCGAATGTTATAAAGGGACTAATCTCAGATTTTTTCTTTAAGGCCCTGCGCAGACGACAGACTATCCGTGACGCACTTTTTAGTCTGTGAAAATAGAACCTATGCAATTATATGCAGTAACGCACACGACGCGCAAAAAGTCCGGCGCACAAAAAATCCGTGTAATTCGGGCAGACCGCACCGCGCCGCGGCGCGCCGCTCCGCACAAAAAGTGTGTGAAAAAAATTGAACGTTTGCTTCAACGCGCGCTAACGCAGACGGCGCACACTTTAGTCGGCAATCTGCATTTGCTAGGGGTGGACGTAACGCACGCGATCTATTATCATGGCGCCAGAGGTCGATATTGTTTCAGAATTGAATGTTTAGTATGGAACTGTCCCTTCAGTAATCTTTCCGAAAGTATAGGATGTACCCAAAATTCTCTATTTCTTCTTCTTTTTCTGTACTTCATGTACAAAATAATACTTCGCGATCTCTGCACGATTTCCATAGCGTCTACGTCCCTACAGCTCTGCCGACAAAATGATCGAAGATGTGCGTCGTGTGCGTTGAGTCTGTGAAAAATCCGCGACCGACTTTTTGCGCGCCATGCAGACTTTTTGTGCGCCGCAGACTCGATCGCACAAAAAGTGTGCCGTCTGCGCAGGGCCTAAGTTTATGCATTATGTGTATTATTTTGTTATATTTAAATATTTACGTTTATATTCTTAAAACTTTTATTTACACCATTTAGTAAAATTAAATTGAGGAATTTGAATTAAGCAATAAATTATAAATTTTAGGTTTCCTAAAGAACCTAACGCCAGGGAACAATGGATTAACGTGGCAGGTAGAGGAAACTGGATGCCGACAAAGACGAGTACTAAATTCGTTCGCAATTAATAGCAAGCGCCATTACTTAATAAATATGTTTTATTCCAAGGTCAGTGATTATTTGTAATTAATCAAAATAAAATAAAATTATTTCCTAATATTTATTTAATGTTTCATTTTCCCCCATAAATTCATCAGATAATTTATCGACAAAGAATATCGGCTTTGTCAAGCACTAGCGTGTATGAAAATTTTTATTGCATTTATGCGTGTTTGAGTGTCTATGCCTACGGGAGCTTATTGCTAGTGGGCGAACGAATATCTGCCCTGAGATTTATGTGTGTGTGATTTGGATGTGTGCGAAATATTTGTAAACATAGTATTGCGTATGTGTAGAAATTAAAATAGTGGGAGTCAAGCGGCGACACTGGTCCTAGTACAAAATTGCAGCGAGGGCCTTTCCAACCTTATTTATCTATTCCGTGGCTAGGACAGATAAGACAACGCGAATATTGTAGTGAACTTTACATTACCAATCTTTTTTGTACTACTCCTGTTAGTTTCTTATTCAAGTTTTAACTTTTAGACATGTTTGTGAAATAGACAGCTTCTAAACAGAAATCATAGAAAAAAATTAAGCAAATGATTTCCACATATTATAAACATGTACAAAAAAACTTCTAAGTAACTTAAATTAAAAAATACATTTTTTAAATCGCTAATCCACCTGCCAAGTGTGGCGATATTGACTAATTCTTTGCATTGGTCATCGATCATAGGGACAAATTGGCGTAATCTTTGCCATCTAAAGAATCGTTCGTTTATTATATTTAAAATCACGACACAAATTCGAAGACAGCACTGATACGAAATGGATATTGTTTCAATACGTCCCGTGCATGACTAGAGATAATAAAATTACACTCAAATGCGGAACACATATGCGAGCATATTTCCTTATTCGTTTAACACAATAGAATTTTATAGTAAGTCTTTAGCCATAAACTGTTGAAAGTAAAAGGTAGTAAATTATATCAAAACGAATACCTACGTAATAAACTCTGTACTATTCTACGAATTGTCTCGATTACAAAATCATATTTGACTATAACGTAACTGGAAGACGAGATGTCGGGAACTTGAAATTTGAAATAGTTTTAGATGACGATTGCCCAACTATTTTGAAATTATGAAGGAAATAAAAATATATGTATATTTTTGCAACAGGGACTGAAAGGGGGTCTGAAATACTCGAAGTGGGGCTACTAGGGCATAATATTATGTGGGGTATCATATGAAAGAGCGCAGTTTGCGCATTCTCAAACATTTTTTCTTTTTTTTAGGCCACATTAGTTTTCGACTTTTGATGAAAAATGTAAAAAAAATGCACCCCCCCCCCCCCCTCCCCTTATCTCCGAAGTTTGCAAAGAGAAAAATCTGAAATTATTCTATGTGATAGAAGTTTATGTAAAGATTACAGAAGAAATAAAACGAAGTCTCTAAATAGCACACTTTTTCAGAAATCATCAACAAAAGTTACATTACGCTGACATAAATCTGCAATATTCTACACCGCAGTGCACAGTGTTAAAATTCTCTGATGAATATAGGCGTCGCCGATGAAAATATAAAGACATATGATGGTACGGAACCCTCGGTGCGCGTTAAAATTCTGTTTGGTCATATTATAACGAGTTTGATTAATAAAAAACATCTAGGAAAAGAAGATCAATACCAGATCTTGAAACTTTAGAAAAAAACAACCGACTTCCAAAAAACACTATAAAGTTAAAAATAACTTTAATTTCGGAAGTCGGCGTCTTTGGATTTGTATTTTAGTTTTTTGCCACCGACTTCCGAAATTAAAGTTATTTTTAACTTTATAGTGTTTTTTGGAAGTCGGTTGTTTTTTTTTGTAAAAGTTTTTATTTTTCACTTTTTAGTGGGTCAGTTTGTAATTTATTTAAGTTACAATAGCCTAATATCAACGGATCATCACCTATTACAAAATATTGCTTTTCCCGATGCAGGGACGTTAATTGTTGAGGAGTTCTCCTAGTAAGAACCAGGAGAACTGGAGCTGATTGAGAAGTCACCATCAGCTCCACTTCACCATACGCATTGTAACGAGCATAAATTGCTTAGCAACCATATTAAAGTAATCGAATCGCAACCCGTGAAATATTTGTCATTGAGTAGTTCCGATGGCCATCTGTGGTCTTCATCATCAGCTCCACTTTACCAAATGATGATTTCCGAGAGCAAATGCTCAAGTTACTTTAATTATTGAGTAGGCCACACGACGAAAAATGACGCGATTACGCAACTTAAATTCGGTTTCAAATTGACGCATCAGCATGACTAGTCGTCCTATGTAAAACTACAATCTTAATTAGGTAGGTATTATTTTTGTACGACCTGAACATTTTGGCGTATTGAACCGTATGAAGTAAGCCCAACAAAAGGTAACTGCTGTAAATCGTTGAGGAATTCCCTCGACTGTGTTATGGTCTCCATCATCAGACCTGTAATGGCACTTATAACCCATATGGGTGCAAAGTTTTTCCTTTGCCATTACAGTTCTCATAAATATAAATTAATTCATTCCAAACACAAGGTAGCTACTGTAAACTGTTGAGGAGTTCCCTTAACTGTCCTTCGTCTTCATCATCAGACCCCTAATGACAGTCACAACCCATCTAGGTGTAAAGTTCACATCAATACAAATTAATCAAGCCCAAACACAAGGTAACTGCTGTAAATCGTTGAGGAGTCCCCTCGACTGTCTTTCGGCTCCATCATCAGATCGACTCCAGGCCTTCATTAAATTGTAGTGCTTTAAAATACTTAACGAAAAAATTAACAAACGCACTAGTCGCTCCTACGATTTTCGAATGTTCCCCTCGGTTTCACTGGGATGCCATCATCAGATCCTGGTTTCCTTATCATGGTACCACCCTTGGCATATCTCCTTTCCAACAAAAAAAGAATAATCAAAATTGGTTCATAAACGACGAAGTTATCCGCGAACACACATAAAAAAAAAAATATATATAATATACGGTCGAATTGAGAAACCTCCTCCTTTTTTTGAAGTCGGTTAAAAAAAACTGGACTAGTCAGACAGAACAGAAGCGCGTTTATGAAAAGAACGGGGAACGAAGAAAAATCGAGTAAAGCAAGACGGTATTATCAAGTAGAACCCTGCAGTTTCTATGTACTGGCCATAGGGAATATGCACGATGCTATTATGTAGGTAGTACCTATTGGGTAAAAAATATAATTCACCCCCTTACTAATAGACGTTATATAGCGTCTGTATACACAACGCTTTGTCTTCTTCTTTCGAAAGTCAAATTACTGATGACCGAAAGAGACAAATCGGTGTGTAACTGTTCATCTGATATAATACGTTTATTGGTAAGGGGGAAATAGATAACAAAGTGATGGTTATCAATCAGCCCATCGCGGTATCGTTTATTTACGAGTGTTTACGAGTATCCATCAAATATTATCTAGTCTCCTTCATAAGAATTGCGCAGGATAATAATTATTTATCTTTCTACGGCTTAAGTATACTTTCATATCAACGTTTCGTAGAAATGAATCATAATTATGTTTAAATAAGTAGCTATCTATTGTTCGTTTCGTTATCTACTTTGATATGCAAGTAGCTTATTAATGTAACTTCAAAGGAGGTAATTCTTCAATGCAAGTGTTCCTGTTATAGAATAGCACTTACTTTATATCATGAGTATTATGAGTTTATGACACACCGATCTGATGACAGTTGCATACAAGACTTTATCTACACCCATGATATAAATTCTCTATAAAAGGTTCTGAAACCATAGGGTGTTGTATAGTGTTGTAAGAACTCTACATAAATTCATGGAAAATTGAATTGCTGAGTATCAAAGCTTGTATCACTCATTTTTGTAAACAACAAAAATAATTTTGACAATTCAAAAGTGCCTGTACAAGGTTTAATTAAAATAAATGCTGAGTTTGAGTTTTGCATAGAGAAAAAAAGTAATTTAAAAAAATTAAACCGACTTCAAAAAGAAATGAACTCAAAATTATGAAATAACTTTAATTTCGGAAGTCGGTGGCAAAAAACTAAAACTATAAAATACAGATCCCAAGACACACACACTCAGTTATTTCATAATTTTGAGTTCATTTCTTTTTGAAGTCGGTTTAATTTTTTTAAATTACTTTTTTTCTCTATGCAAAACTCAAACTCAGCATTTATTTTAATTAAACCTTGTACAGGCACTTTTGAATTGTCAAAATTAAATAGTCTGTCAGTTAGTCAGAAAGTTGGAACTAGTTGCCCATTCCAAGACGTAGATCTCTATGGAGAAAAGCGGGCAAGAAACTCCATGGACACTCTTTTAAATTAAGATGGGTATTACAAAATCCTGGGTACATTATTTTTGTTGCTTCTATATGGAAAAACTTCGGAGATATGGGGGAACGGTTTTTTTTTTAACACTTTTCATCAAAACTCGAAAACTATGCGGCGTAAAAAAAAAGAAAAAATGGTTGAGAATGTGCAAACTGCGCTCATTCAATAGTTGGGCAAATGTTCCTCCCGCCCTTATCTCCGAAGTTTGAAAAGAGAAAAATCTGAAATAATTATGTGCTATGTTCGGATGTTTGTATGTTTTTTTTTTGTATGTTTGTTCATCGAATACTCCGCCAATTATCGACGGATTTTCAAAATTCTTTTTTTGTTCGAAAGTAGATAGTTCTGAGGTGGTCCCACTGTCACCAAGTTAGGATCTGATGATGGGATCTTAGAGAAATCGAGGGCAACCCTCAAATTTTATAGGCTCACTTATTGTTTTTCGCATATTTTATGAAGTATCTTGTGGTTGTCACCATCTCAGGTAGCTGGGCTGATGATGGAAGGTACAACTCCTTAACAGTAAGTAGTTACTCGAACAGGCAAGGACTGTTTTATTTAGTAAATTGTTTTGATGTTTGATAGGGCATTTGCCACATTTGGTCTCATGATCATCAAGTCATGACCTGATGCTGCAGTCAGGATAGTCTGCAGAGTACCTAACTCCTCGACAACTAACAGCAGATATATCGTGTTCAGATCATTGAAAAGGGCTCGATGTGTGGATAAACGTACTGTTAATGAGGAACACCGAAGTTCATAGAAACCTGATGCTGAAGCCAGGAGCATCAGAAAAAGTAGAAACCTTTAAATTACAGAACCGTAGTCGTGTTTGAGCTCATTTTAAACAGGACTAAATTTTAAGTTCAATGCAATGTTGACACAAGTCTGGCCTGATGCTGCAGCCAGGATTATCAACTAGGAGAGTGGAATACTAGAAGAACTCCCCAACAATTAACGTCCCTGCATCGGGAAAAGCAATATTTTGTAAAAGGTGATCAGCAGTTGACATTAGGCTATTGTAACTTAGATAAATTACAAACTGACCCACTAAAAAGTAAAAACTTTTTTACAAAAAAAAAAACAACCGACTTCCAAAAAACACTATAAAGTGAAAAATAACTTTAATTTCGGAAGTCGGTGGCAAAAAACAAAAATACAACTCCAAAGACACCGACTTCCGAAATTAAAGTTATTTTTCACTTTATAGTGTTTTTTGGAAGTCGGTTGTTTTTTTGAGTGCTGCGTTTCATTTAATTATCCCGACATACGACTAAGCTTGGTCGCTACAGAGATCTCAGGGTTTTTAGGGTCTACATACATTATTTGGCTACGGCAGACCGTAGCTTTAGTTAAGCTAAAGGAGAATTACCAAAAGTCGTACCAAAAAGTCTCATGCATCAAGATCAAAATATTGTAGTAATTATTTTCATATTTTTTTACGACATTACGCGTCGGGGATTTAATTTTTGATCAGGGAATTTAATTTAAGGACGCGTTTACGAATTGACGCGCTTCAATTTTAGGTATTGAGTCTCACTACTACACGTGCACGGCTCACACACACAGCGACATGCGCGAAGCGGTGAAATTATGAGTAAACTGACACGACTTGATACTTGAGCCTAATTTTATTTAATTTTTGCCATGTATTTTTTTTTTATATTTACTTAATTTCACTGGACAGTGATTAATCAAGTACTTGCCAAAGTACGTACCTATGTATTAATTGGAACTAATAGCCGAGCTGAGCTAGATGTGCCGAGTTTGGGCTCATTTCGTTAGTTATGTTGAGACCTTACCTCCGGACTTGATGGAGTGACCTGCAGGTGTAATTCAAAGACTACTACTGGAACTAATAGCCGAGCTGAGCTAGGTGTGCCGAGTTTGGGCTCATTTCGTTGGTTATGTTGAGACCTTACCTCCGGACTTGATGGAATGATCTGCAGGTGTACTTCGAAGACTGCTACTGGAACTAATAGCCGAGCTGAGCTAGGTGTGCGGAGTTTGGGCTCATTTCGTTAGTTATGTTGAGACCTTACCTCCGGACTTGATGGAGTGACCTGCAGGTGTAATTCAAAGACTACTACTGGAACTAATAGCCGAGCTGAGCTAGGTGTGCCGAGTTTGGGCTCATTTCGTTGGTTATGTTGAGACCTTACCTCCGGACTTGATGGAGTGATCTGCAGGTGTACTTCGAAGACTGCTACTGGAACTAATAGCCGAGCTGAGCTAGGTGTGCCGAGTTTGGGCTCATTACGTTAGTTATGTTGAGACCTTACCTCCGGACTTGATGGAGTGACCTGCAGGTGTAATTCGAAGACTGCTACTGGAACTAATAGCCGAGCTGAGCTAGGTGTGCCGAGTTTGGGCTCATTTCGTTGGTTATGTTGAGACCTTACCTCCGGACCTGATGGAGTGACCTGCAGGTGTACTTCGAAGACTGCTACTGGAACTAATAGCCGAGCTGAGCTAGGTGTGCCGAGTTTCGGCCCTTTTTGGTAGTTATGTTGAGACCTTACCTCCGGACTAGATCGCGTGACCTGCAGGTGTACTTCGAAGACTGCTACTGGAACTAATAGCCGAGCTGAGCTAGATGTGCCGAGTTTGGGCTCATTTCGTTAGTTATGTTGAGACCTTACCTCCGGACTTGATGGAGTGATCTGCAGGTGTACTTCGAAGACTGCTACTGGAACTAATAGCCGAGCTGAGCTAGGTGTGCCGAGTTTTGGCTCATTTCGTTAGTTATGTTGAGACCTTACCTCCGGACTTGATGTAGTGACCTGCAGGTGTACTTCGAAGACTGCTACTGGAACTAATAGCCGAGCTGAGCTAGTTGTGCCGAGTTTTGGCTCATTTCGTTAGTTATGTTGAGACCTTACCTCCGGACTTGATGTAGTGACCTGCAGGTGTACTTCGAAGACTGCTACTGGAACTAATAGCCGAGCTGAGCTAGGTGTGCCGAGTTTGGGCTCATTACGTTAGTTATGTTGAGACCTTACCTCCGGACTTGATGGAGTGACCTGCAGGTGTAATTCGAAGACTGCTACTGGAACTAATAGCCGAGCTGAGCTAGGTGTGCCGAGTTTGGGCTCATTTCGTTGGTTATGTTGAGACCTTACCTCCGGACTTGATGGAGTGACCTGCAGGTGTACTTCGAAGACTGCTACTGGAACTAATAGCCGAGCTGAGCTAGGTGTGCCGAGTTTGGGCTCATTACGTTAGTTATGTTGAGACCTTACCCGGACCTTACCGGACCAGGAGCTGTAAATGATAAAAAATAATAAAAGTGACGGAAAAAAAAACAAAAAAATAACATTAAGTATGACAATGTGAAGAATGTTCTTGTAGTTCCATATTTCTTTTAAATCTTGGATCTATGAAGTTTCTTACCAGAGCTTTTCCCAAACGTCTTAGGTCTTGGCCTAAAATCACAATCGAGTTAAAGCGTTAAAAACTATACACATTCTTATCAGCTAGTTCTACTCGTGTATCAGTTCCAGAAGCAGTCTTCAAAGTACACCTTCAGGTCACTCCATCCAGTCCGGAGGTAAGGTCTCAACATAACTACCAAAAAGGGCCGAAACTCGGCACACCTAGCTCAGCTCGGCTATTAGTTCCAGTAGCAGTCTTTCAAGTACACCTGCAGATCACTCCATTAAGTCCGGAGGTAAGGTCTCAACATAACTAACGAAATGAGCCCAAACTCGGCACACCTAGCTCAGCTCGGCTATTAGTTCCAGTAGCAGTCTTCGAATTACACCTGCAGGTCACTCCATCAAGTCCGGAGGTAAGGTCTCAACATAACTAACGAAATGAGCCCAAACTCGGCACACCTAGCTCAGCTCGGCTATTAGTTCCAGTAGCAGTCTTTGAAGTACACCTGCAGGTCACGCGATCTAGTCCGGAGGTAAGGTCTCAACATAACTACCAAAAAGGGCCGAAACTCGGCACACCTAGCTCAGCTCGGCTATTAGTTCCAGTAGCAGTCTTCGAAGTACACCTGCAGGTCACTCCATCAGGTCCGGAGGTAAGGTCTCAACATAACCAACGAAATGAGCCCAAACTCGGCACACCTAGCTCAGCTCGGCTATTAGTTCCAGTAGCAGTCTTCGAATTACACCTGCAGGTCACTCCATCAAGTCCGGAGGTAAGGTCTCAACATAACTAACGAAATGAGCCCAAACTCGGCACACCTAGCTCAGTTCGGCTATTAGTTCCAGTAGCAGTCTTCGAAGTACACCTGCAGATCACTCCATCAAGTCCGGAGGTAAGGTCTCAACATAACCAACGAAATGAGCAGAAACTCGGCACACCAGGCTCAGCTCGGCTATTAGTTCCAGTAGTAGTCTTTGAATTACACCTGCAGGTCACTCCATCAAGTCCGGAGGTAAGGTCTCAACATAACTAACGAAATGAGCCCAAACTCGGCACGTCTAGCTCAGCTCGGCTATTAGTTCCAGTAGCAGTCTTCGAAGTACACCTGCAGGTCACGCGATCTAGTCCGGAGGTAAGGTCTCAACATAACTACCAAAAAGGGCCGAAACTCGGCACACCTAGCTCAGCTCGGCTATTAGTTCCAGTAGCAGTCTTCGAAGTACACCTGCAGGTCACTCCATCAAGTCCGGAGGTAAGGTCTCAACATAACTAACGAAATGAGCCCAAACTCGGCACACCTAGCTCAGCTCGGCTATTAGTTCCAGTAGCAGTCTTCGAAGTACACCTGCAGGTCACTCCATCAAGTCCGGAGGTAAGGTCTCATCATAACTAACGAAATGAGCCCAAACTCGGCACACCTAGCTCAGCTCGGCTATTAGTTCCAGTAGCAGTCTTCGAAGTACACCTGCAGGTCACTCCATCAAGTCTGGAGGTAAGGTCTCAACATAACTAACGAAATGAGCCCAAACTCGGCACATCTAGCTCAGCTCGGCTATTAGTTCCAGTAGCAGTCTTCGAAGTACACCTGCAGGTCACTCCATCAAGTCCGAAACGAAATAATAATATTATGAATTTATAATCCCTACTTCTAGAAAAATTATAAGACTGAATAAAATCTCTCCTTGGGTAGTAGGTACATTATAGAATGCGTGAAGTATCATGTTTGGTATGTCAAATATTTTGTATCCGTACAGCGATCTTTTTCAGCACAAGCTGCTGCTTACAAGCGACACAGAGTCCACTCACGACGGCGGCCGAGCGCAGACTAATATTTCATTACAAATTTTTGTGCAATAAACCAAGACAGTGACCAGTAAAATAACCCTTATTTCAATCCAATAAGATTCACGCGTTACAGCGAAATATGTGAAAAAATAGACTCTGATTTTAATTTTTTTCTGAGCCTATTTGTAACATTTTGATAGTTCTTTTTGCTACCTTTTTGAGTTGAACATGTCTGCTTACATAAAACATTTTTAAATAAATAAATTTATGTTATTAAATAGAAGAAAAATATCTCCAAAATCAGCACGATATCGTCGATTTTGTGTGAAGAGGCAACGGAAATTATTTTTTACTATATTAAAAACCAACATTTTTTAATGAAAAATAGCTACCATTTGAAGATGAAGGAGTAACCTATCTGTGGTAATTATTAGTTACATTTGGTTTAGTCTCATTTTGCTGCAAAATGCCTGTAAAACTACTTATTTTTGTCAGATTCGTAAACGCGTCCTTAACGTAAAAATGTGTTGATTTTGTTTTATTCCCTTTACATGACGTTCCGTTTCAAATGATATGATATGACCTTGAATTTTGAAAGTGCTTTAATGTCTTTCAAAAAACATGTAAAAAATATACTTTGTCGATTCTACATTAATTAAGAATAACTAGAATAGAATAGGCTGTTTTTAGAGTAATAATAGTTTTAGGTTATTTAGATTTTTTTTAAATCTCCGAATCTCGGGTTTTGTTTACAAAAAGAACTTTTGTAGGAGTTAATATGATAAGTGTAATCTATAAAAAACAAAGTTTGACTTTAATGCAGCATGGTACAGGATTCCATACATCCATGAGCATTGTCCTTTACCTTTGAATGACATAACTACTGACCGGTGATACAGCTCCGTTGTTGGGTTGCTGCATGGTGCTAGAGAGCGGGGAGGCGGGCGTCCTGAGCGGTGACACTGTCATGCCGAGCTGCTTACTGTTGATCAGACGCCGTAGTAACTGTGTTGCTTCGCCGCTGCGACCTGGACAAATCAAATAAGAAATAGTTGAGAATTTGACTACTTTTTGCCCACGGCTTCGTCCGCTTGGATGTCGGATATTGTTTCACGGGAACGTATTACCGAAGGAAAAAGCATCCTTTGTCCTAACCAAGGTCACGCTCTATCAGTGTGCCGAATTTCATCAAAATCCGTTAAGCCGTTAAGGCGAGAAAAGGTAACAGCCAGACAGGTAATTTCGCATTTATAATATTAAGTACGGATGTATGGTTAGCGTCAGTGTCGTTAAACCACTCTTATCTATACATACATTTATATAAAATTCAAAGCCCTGAGTGACTGATATATCAACGCACAGCCTAAGCTGCTAGTCTTAGAGACATGAATTTTGGAGAGTGTGTGCTTTGTGAAGAGTAGGTATCCACTAAGAAAGGGTTTATAGAACTTCCACCCCTAAGAGTGTGAATGGGGGAGGGTGAAATTTCATGCGGACGAAGTCGCGGGTAGTAGTTAGCTAAAGGATATATGGTCAGTTGAGCAATGCTAATTTTGTGTTTGACTTAATTTGATCAGTACGCGACGACTCATTTTGTGAATATGCCGCAAATTCTATCAATATTTTATAAAACCGTAATTTCGGCAACTCAATATGAGTGGCGTAAATTATACTGGGTCGGTTGTGTGTACCCTTAAGGAGAGCAAAAATATCAGTAGGTATCTTTTAATCCAAAATCATAATAAATTAATCTGCATACGAATGACCTGCATTTTAACTGCAAGTAACAAAAATTCATACAGTACGAATGTTAAGGCTTATTTACAGGGTCCCCAGATCCCCTTTCCCAAAACCGGTACTTTTTGGGTAAGGAGGCTACGTTCAAAGATTCACACAAGATAAGGGATTTTAAGAGAACTTATTGTTGTTTGATTAAAAGCAATAAAATAATGCAAATAATCCAATTTATTACTTGTGCAATTGCTTGATGAAATCACGTTATTGATAGGTTGTTACCTAGCAGCGAAAGACTCAATACAAACGAAATTGAACCTTCTTGTTGTTGTCACAGAGTTCAAGTTTGCATTAATCGATGTCAGTTCTGCGGTTTATTCCCGGCACAAATGCTACTTAAATTATTCTGCGTATCACACTAATATTATAAAGGTGAAAGTTTGTGAGTGTGTGTGTGTGTTTATATGTTTGTTACTTCTTCGCTCTCAAACGGCTGGACCAATTTTGATAAAACTTTGCATGGAGGTAGCTTACACCCTGGATTAATATATAGGCTACTTTTTATTCCGATATTCCCACGGGCTCGACATTTACGCGGGTGAAACCGCGGGGCGCAGCTAGTATAATATAAATGTGAATAAAGTAAAAGTTCCAAAGTTCAATTCAATGTCAAATGCAAATGTGAAAAACAGTGATGACCAATCACATGTTATACTTACTCATACTCGAGAAATCGATACTATTCATACAGGGTGGCAGGGACATCGATGAGGAAGCTGTAACCATGAATTCAGCACATGATTCTAGACCCGTTAGCGTAAATAATTTTGGTCGGGTCCAGACTGCACCACTCCACGAAGGTTGAGGAGATCGTGGAGTACATGCGTGTGAAGACCAACTGAACTTTGAGGGTCGAGAAGTTGTAGTCGCGTCACAACACGAACTTCGACACAAGTCGTTCTTGGTACGTGTTCCGACACATAATCTCGAGAAGTTCCTCAAGGAAGAGTTCTGGCCGAAGGGTGTTGTGTACCGCCGGTTTCGTGGCTACATGACACCAGTCAGCGAAACACGACGCAGACACTTCGTGTGCCTTAGTTTTTAGTGTAATTATAATGTTGTATGTATTTATAGTATATCACCCTTGGTGCCTAAAATAAATGGATAAATAATAAAAAAAGAACTGCTGTTTTATAGAAAAGTGCAACACCTACGCGGTCAAAATGTTAACAGCTATTTTTAGTAGTAGTATATCCTGAACTGAATCCATGGTTTCGCGTCGATGTCCCGGCCATCCTGTATACAGTGTGAATATTGTTGAGATAGAATTTCAGAGCAAAATCCTTAAATATAAGAAAAAGTGGGCAGTTGTTTAGTAAGCGCAGGCGCTTTAGCCGTGATACTAACCCAATATATTTTGCCCGAATGGCTGCTAATTAATTGATATTTATAAGAACTGTTCTTTAGCATTTCAAATGATAAGTAATCATTTATCATATAAAAGAAATGACAGTTTTTGTTCCTTGATTGTTTTTAATGAATCGCCACTTGTAGATAAGGCTTTAAACATAAACTCGCTATCGCAAATCCTGCAACCTGTCAATCATCGTTATCTCTATCTACATGTATCTGTATGTTTGTGTGTGTTTGTGTGCTCACCGTTTTGTCTGTGTAGAGCCTGCCACAGCGACTCTTTGTCTTGTTCGTGCTCCATCGGTGGCTGCGGCGAAGACTGGGTCGATCGAGCTGACTGTGTCTCTTCAGGGTCGTCCTGTAATATACAAAACATTTATTATGATTTAAATTACGACTGTTTGCCCCGAAAGGGTGAGCAGACTTATTCTATCCAGCTACTGCTACTGAGAAATACTGGTGGGATATACTCATTAACATTTAGCCTGACCTGGGAATCGAACCCAGTAATCCTAGGATGAGCATTTGCGCTTGAGACCAACGAGGCAGTCAAGATCCGATGATATCAGATCGTACCCAAGGACTGAACCCATAAAATAACAAACAGGTTGATGATATCAGTACAATGTTTGGAGGTCACACAGGTTGCAAAAATATCACTCAATGTCGCTGGATGCAATGACGTCATTCCAACCTTGTTTGTTATCTCTCGTTTTCTATTGTGGACGGCAGAATACCTAGTTGACCTTCCTCTGTTAAACATGCTACTGAAATTAATACTCATTAAATTGTGTAAGGGCCTTACCTGCGACATCTGAGATATATCCATCTGTAGCCTGTCGGGGTCCGACCCACTACTGCTCCTACTACAATCTTCATACACCGAAGAATTTTCTTTCGACGTTTTCATTTTGGCCCGTCCGTAAACGTGTTGCTTGTATTCATCAACAAAGTTCGTCTTGTGTGTGAGTGCACCGTGGAAGTATGTGTTCGTGTGATCCTGCTGCTCGCTTTGTTCGTTTGTCTCGTTTTTAACGGAACTGTATAGAGAGAGGTCCATCTCCTTGTTGTCATGGTCTTCGTTGCCTGTTGGGCTGTCGGCGTGCTGCGCCGGCGCGTACGCGGCGTACTGCTCGTCGGCGTACTCGTGCGGGTAGCTGTCGCCCGCGCTTGTAGCGTGCGTCCTGTCTATGACACCCGCGTAGTTCGGTGGATACTTCTGAGATTCTTCGTTTTCCCGCTGGGCGACCGCCACAGCCTTGCTTATAATATCGATGACGGTGTTGCAGTGCATCACCTCTCTCGCTCTGTCCGAGGGCGGTAAACTCGGCACACTGTTGAACATTATATGAGGCTCGTCTTCCTGTTTGACCGCATATTTACTTGGGTCGTAATTTTTTATCTGTAGTAGTGTGACCGCCGCCTGCCGGCTCTCCAAGTTCTTCATCTCCTCAGTCGAGTCCGGAGAGCCGATCTCGGCATATTTGTTTTTCAACTCGTGCTCGTACTCGCTATCGCTCAGTGGTTTGATAATTTCTTCCAATTTTGCCGCCGTTATGTTCAGGATTTCCTAAAAAAATAAAAGACAATGTTTGATCACCATCAAGCGGCGCTCCATACTTATTAGTAGGACGATAGCACAAACAAACGTCGACCAATGAGACGCTCGCTCATTTCATGTCACTCGTGATATCAGGCGGCTCCTAACTGATAAGATAAAACGTATTGTGATCCGGAGGTGTTCTCCAGTACCATTTCTAATTTTGATGAAAATGTATTTCCCAATGACATGCAAAGTGAGTGACCGTAGTGACCGAGATAGAAAACAGAGACGATCGTTGTTTGTGTACCGAAACAATTATATAAGTAATGGTGTTTCTTTGTTGTAGGTGTTAATGATATTATGCGTCCTAGTTTCGTCGAGCCGCGCACAAGAAGCCGACGCGGAAAACGTTCCATGTGATATTACCATACAAGATTCTTCCAATTTAACATTAAACTGTTCGCGCCGTAACATAGATGAGATTCCCGAAAAATGGCCCGAGAGGATAAACAGCGTAGATAAAGGTAACATCACCGACACGAAAGGAAAGTCGAGAAGGATCATTATTTTGTCATCGTACACTATCACAAGGAAAAGAATGACGCAAACAAAACAAATAGCTGCAATTCTATTAAGTTTTACATTCAACGTTACCTTAAAATAAGTATCGGTTGATGATCAACATAATTATAATTATATATCTGATCAAGTTCTAGTGTGATAATAAATTATTCATAATAAATTCGGAGAGTCGTGCATGCGTTACGTACGTACGCTTATCAGGTTATGGATGCAGTGAAGTTTACGTGGGTGGAATGGATGGGTTATTGTTTTATGATAATACTTAGTTTTATGAATATTGATGAAGTGTTAACAGGACTATAAACCGCTATTAACGTGATGTATGCAAAGTAATTCTACTAGATTTTGGAGTAACCTTTGTTTGTAGTAGCGGAGAGTTCAAAGTAGGTGGTAATGGTATTTTTGGACATTCCAGATGGGCATGTGTTGATAACGTTTTTCAACAATACGATTTCGAACCTGTCGACACTGCCTATGGTGCCGGGCAAGAGGGTCGCGATCAGCTTCAAATCCAACGAGATAGTGGACATCGAGGATGATGCTTTCAGTAACATCGAGGGATTGGTGTACTTGGATTTGAGCAACAATTACATTTCAGGTATGTATAATGTTGATAACATTTGACTTTACACAGGTAGGCAAACACAATATTCAAGCCAGATTCAAGATAAGAGCCTTGTTTGGTCAACAAACAAGTTGAGGGCAACCTGATTGTTGACTAAACGGGGGACAACATAATTTGACAATGGAAGTAGGTACCTACTTTATTATATTTCTAATTTTGCTGAAATAATTAATCACTTTTTCTAATTGTTCGCCATAATGATTTCCTTATGTATTCTATCCAAGTACCAATTTTTCAAAGTAATCTAACTACTTTTGAAAGTTCCTGACCCTACCTTTGAACCTGTGTTCTGCAAATAAAAAAAATAATAACTGGCCGTAAAGACCGACTAGTTGACCACCCCAACCGTTAAGCTATCAGCGCCAACGTATGTATGGATGCGAGAGACGTAATACGTGATTATTGATCAGAAAAGACTTATCTGGGTCAGATAAGTATTTATGTTCACAAGAAAAGCAAACATGTATCACAAAACAGACGTGGTGTTCTACATACAGTGTTCAAGTTAAATGCTTAGTAACAATGATTACTGCAATCAGTCAGGTGATATTAGAATATAGATCCTGTCCTGCTGAAGACAAGTGCTTAGGATAATATGTATACGCTTGCTTCACTTTTGTTCTTTCTAAATCTAATTGTAATACGGCCTTATTTTTTAGGGTTCCATAGTTCCTACAAGGAACCCTTATAGTTTCGTCATGTCCGTCCGTCTGTCTGTCCGAGGTTTTGCTAAGAGACCGTTAGTACTAGAAAGCTGTAATTTTGTAGGAGTGTGTATATCAATTACGCCGACAAAGTGGTAAAATAAAATTTGGGAAAATATTTTTTTAGGGTAATATTGTTTTCGTCGCCAACCCCATCGTGTGGGGTTTCGTTGAATAGTTCTTCTAAAATGACTTGGGGGTTGCTAAAATTATTTTTCGATTTAATGCTCCATTTACGAAATATTAAACTTTAAAGTGCAATTTTTTGTTCCAGAAGGGCGTCCCCCCCCCCCTCTAAAAGCTAAACTGCTGGAAAAATTCTCGATGATAGTGCATTTCATGAACTTTAAAGGAAAACTATAGCGGTTAAGATAAATTTATTAGTTTAGCAGTAATAGTCGTTGAACTTGGGTGTTGGATAATTTTGTACCAAATACAAAATCCCTAGCATTAATCCTGTAAAGTGCAGAGGCGTCTCTAGCCCATGTTGCGCCCGTGTGCAAACATTACCCAAGCGCCCCCTAGTAAGCGCGCGGTCAAAATGGATGGGTATATAGTACCTACAAGTAACAGCACATCAAGTTACCACAAACTGTCAAATTTCCCCAATGGATAATAAACTCTATTGTTTGGAGATGAAGAAGAAATTCGTCGGTTTTGGTGCTGTTGAATGTATTTAGAATTATACAGGGTGTTCTGGTGTTTACCCTAACAAGCCAAAACGTACCCATGTTAACATGTCTATTTATAGATGTTATGTTACACCCAAATTTTGAAATTTCTTCATTCTAATTACGACCTCATAACAAACAAAGTTCAATATCAATTGGGAACATTTGACAAATTTGGGAAGCTCACTGCGAGCGAGGCTCACTGTACACGGGTAAAAAGTATTTTTAGGAAGGAAAGAGTGACAAGAAAAACAAAGCACACGTTTATGTTTTTTTTTTTTATGTTTTCAGACTTATTTGGTAGCAATTTTTGACGAGTGCTCCGACGCGGTCGAAATTCGCAACAGTTGTGCTTGTGGCAGACTGGCAACTAATTCAGCTAATATCAAAATTAAATCTTACTTATTAGGCCAATTTCAATCAAAAGAAAAGCCGCAAATATGAAGTAAAGATATTTACATGTTTACTCAAATATAAAACTTAATCCATTGCGCCAAGGCTTATTTCGCAAAATTACGTGTAGCGAGCGGTAGAACACAAAGTGCGGCACGCGCCACGCTTTTTTTTTCTGATTGGAAATCATCGTTCCGGGCCAGCGATAACCCTTTCGGACAATCTCGCTGACCCGGCAGGTTTCGGCCCTATGGGGCCCCTCCTCGATGCTGACATCTTTTAGAGGCGCGCGTGGAACACCTACGCGCCGTCCGGCACGGGCCTGGTCCTGATCGGACGGTGAGTTACCCATTACTCTCCGCCCGCAGGCCCGCACCTGCGGTGGCCGGGAGTCGTCCCGTGGCTCCCGACGCCCGGAGCGTCTCCCGCGGCGGCTGGGACGGAAGGCTCTCTCCCTCATCCGTCCCGCCACCTCTTTCGCTAGCATGACTGCTTCGCAGAAGGAGGTGGCTGCCTCCCACTCCCTCTCGCCCCGGACCATGGCTTGCACCAGGGCCGGACGCGAGAGGTCGCCGCCGCTGCCGATCGCCTCAACGAGGACACGGCGGTGCTCCGCCCAAGCGGGGCAGACCTCCACCGTGTGCTCCACCATGTCCTCTGGGCGATCCTGGCAATAGTGACAACCGGGCGTTTCCTCCCGCCTGATGATGTGCAGGGACCTCCCGAAACTTCCGTGTCCGGTGAGGACCTGCGTCAGGCGGTAGGTGAGGGCGCCGTGGCGCCTCTCTAGCCACTCCTCAAAGAGGGGTCTTATCGCCGCTTTCGCTGCGTGCCCTGCGCTGGGTTGCGACAGTCGCTCCTTCCATGCCGCTATGAGATGGCGCCGGAGATCCGTCCGCTCCACAGCGATTTTCCGCGGAAGCGGAACTTCCCCCCGGCGGCGTAGTGCCTCCACGCACCACTCATATACGCGCGCGAAGACTATCGCCTCCAGATCCCATGGCGGCAGTCCGGCAATGAGGCTTGCCGCCTCGCCCGAGATCGTGCGGTAGCCCCGGATGAGCTTTATGGCTACCACCTTCTGGGGCGCTTACTCACGCTTTTGAGAAATGCCGCGCGCTTCGTCCATGGTAATTAGTAGTTTATTTTCTATCCCAAAACTGTTGAATTCGCATTATTCGCAATATGATTGTCGGCGTGTTTTCAAACTAATCATTGAAACAGGTGCCGCCGAGCGATGCGACACTCGCTACTACACCAAATATAATCGTTAATAATGTTCATTTCATGTTGAAAAAAAAGTTAATATTGTAAAAGCCGCTCGCGCGCTCGTGGCGCGACTTGCTTTGGTGTAACTCGACAAATATAAGAAGAGCTCCAGATGCTATACAAAATGTATGCAAAGCGGAACTCTTTTTACGCGAGTGGGGCTCCGTAGCGAGCGGCGCTCGGCGCCCCTAGGACCGCTGCGCCCGTGTGCAACGCACACCCTGCACAATAGGTAAAGACGGCCCTGGTAAAGTGACTAAGATGAAGTAGTTGCTTGTTTATAACAGTTAAAGACTTGCATTGAAAAACAAAATATGAAAAAAAAAAACCAATAAATTATCATAAGTTTCACAATACTGCCGCTAGATGGCGCTGTACCAACGGGTTACGTTTACATTCGAGTATACTCGAGTGATCGACAATTCGACATCCCTGCACGTCTTAGAAATGATAATTCAAATTTAAAGTCGATTTTTGTTATTATAACCATTAACTCCTAATATCTTTACCATTACTTATATTCAGAACTAGCTTCTGCCCGCGACTTCGTCCGCGTGAAATTTCTTGTACCCCCACCCCGTCGCGTCGCAACACTTCGTATTCGCTTACCGTTCACTCTGAGTTTTTTTCTTTTTGCTCGGCTCCTAAGGGTCATAGCGTGATGTTAAATAGCCTATAGCCTTCCTCAAGAATTGGGCTATCAAATGCAAAAAGAATTCAAATCTGACCGGTAGTTATAGAGATTATCGCGTTCAAACAAACAAACTCTTCAGCTTTATTATTAGTATACTATAAAAAACTCTATGGCCCACAACTCCTTAATAGGTACCAACTCTTAACATCTTACACACGTGATAACTTTTAAACGAAATATCTGATTGAGATGAAACAAAAAGTATTTTACTTCTTCATAAATACTCTTGATAACATAATGCTTAATTTCGATAAAGATTAATATTACGATACATATTTAACGTAGTTTTTTTTTCTTCAGACGATTTAATAATTATTTTGACCACAAAATCGGTTATTGTGATTAAACCATGATAGCTAGATATATGTTCTCGCGGACTTTTTTGTAGGTTTTAATGGGCTCTACAAACCCGTAGTACATTATTTTGTTCTATTGTCAATAGTTTTTGCAGCGCACGCAAAAATAGGTTTTCGATTTTACACCTTGTGTTACAAAATAGCAATTTTATTGCGGATCCCTAATTTTGAAGAAAAAAAATATAGCCTATAGCCTTCCTCGATAAATGGACTACCCAACACTAAAATAATCATTCAAATCGGACCAGTAGTTCCAGAGATTAGCGCGTTCAAACAAACAAACAAACAAACAAACTCTGCAGCTTTATAATATTAGTATAGATAAAGAACAACAGAATCGTACTATATTGTGATAACTGGCTACTACGGAACCCTATACTGTGCGTGGCCCAACACGCACTTGGCCGGTTTTTTTATAAATACCACAAACATATTTACTTTACTTAAGTATTTAAACGTTTATCTTACTACGTCCAATTTGCATGATGATAAATATCCGCAAAGAATTTGTGAAGCGATCCGTTATATTTTTTTTTCGAAAAACATTAGCTGACTTAATATTATAAGACTAAGATCTCCCACATCTTACTATACAAGAATAAGTGGACCAGACAGATAAACACTGAATAAAGATGATTTAAATCCCAAAACAAATAATTCTAACAAATCCATAAACCACATTAGTGAAGTGTAGAAGTTTCCATTACGTCTATGATTTCAAACTTTCCATTCTAAAGGTGAATGAATTCTGCTAAATGTACCTTCAAACGTGGCGTGATATACATAATAGTTACATCTAGATTGGATACCCATTCATAAATATCATTTTTTGTGTTTTTGATCCATTCGTATTTGAAATGGCTTGGCATACTGGCATATCTACAATGCAATGAATATATAATAATATGAAATCAGTTAGCGCAATAATTTTGCTAATGTAGTAAACAATTTATTATCTTTCACGTTCTACACAGATACGAGCGTTCACTCAACATCTTTCATAATATTAGTCACCGCAGTACATTTATTTATATGGTTTCGCCGAAGAACGCTACGGCGGCGTTGCAACACTTTGATTCACAAAAATGTCGTAAACTCCATCTAACAATAGCCTTGACTAAGACATGCATGTATACAGGAGTTTTGTTCTCTGTATGTCTTAAGTGCATATTAAGTATTCAGTTCCGGAAGATACACAACTGGACAACAAGAGCATCAGATTTTGGCAAGCCGTCGTTTCGGACATAAGTGTAGTAGGAAACAAGGTGGTTGGTCGTCTAAGTGTTACCAGCTGCGACTACTACCCTTCATAACAGGATCCTTATTGCTTTTACACATGGGTTATAGATTATTTATAGATAATAATTACAATTGTAATGTGATGACTAACTCGGATAGGATCTTAATGGTATAAATGAAGCAATACCTACTAGATTACTAAGAGAATAAAGCAAATTCTCATCTATTGTTAAGAATCTAGATTATACTACACACCTATAGCATTCAAATCCACAAGTAATTAGCAACATAGTCTAAACGGAACATACCAACCTAACGTGCAAACATGGCCGACAAAAAAATCATTAGAGATACAAGAACAACAGAACTAATCCTCGAGCAAGCGACAGTTCAATCAAAGGCCCGGTTCAATGATCCGTAATTATAGTTTTGTGAGACAATTTTCTAATTTAAGATTTCCTATGTATTGAACCGACAAATGGAATTTTAAATTACGACACGCCTTGAGGACCACACAAACAAGTTTCTGATAGTGGCACTATCAAACCATAGATCTATAGGAAATATATGTCTGATAAAGTATTTTATCTCTTATCTCAACATTCATGTGTACAATAAGAAGTCGCAAATACACTTTACGCAAAATACATCTATCTAATCAACATAAATACATAAACATGAAGAAAGTGTGTGTACACGGAGGTAATCTCTGAAAATATTCTGTCGATTTGGTTGCTCGTTAGAAAGTAAACTCAAATAATTACGAGCGCATGATAAACTATTAATATCAGAAGTACGATGTATCGCAATTAATGCTCATTAGTCAATAATTAATCAAACAAAGGCCACAGAGTCTGACTGTATTACTTTCATCTCGAGAAGATGAAAATAATACAACATTCAACAGAACAAATATTTCGATTGCGCAAATTATATGGTGATCATTATTATTTTCAGCTTAACATTGTCTTTCTTGACTTTGACCAAGGGTGAGTTGTTGGGCAGACTTCTCCATCATTCATTTTATAACACAGAGGTGAAATATTTATCTAAACTAATAAATAGTGAATAAAATGCAACTATCGTTCTGGCACAGTGAAAACTATGAATCACTAGGAAAGTGGGCGGACGGAATAAGCCGTATGCAACTTCAGAATGAATACAAAGCAGGAAGTTATATTGACGCAAAAACTACAAGTGCATTGCGTTTAGACAACACTTCTCTAAAACATAAACAGAAATAGGTCCTTGTTTTATTACTAAAGTAAACATAATGTATGTTTCCAGGCGAAGTGTTGAGGAGCGAGATATTCCAAGGGCGCTACATTGACGGAACATACGCCAAAATCGCTCTGGAGACGCTGAACCTGGGCCACAATGACATCCACTCGCTGGACCGGTATCTGTTCCAGTACACGCCGAACTTGACAAGACTGTACCTCAACAACAACCCTATTGAGATCCTCGACCATGTGACTATCCTTGCCTTGGCTAGTGCTACTAATTTGCAGGTAAGAGAAAGATTCATTTTATAAATCTCTATTTTGGCCGATTTCTTGTTGTGGGTTCAGGGATTGAAAAGTTCATTCCTAATCGGATAATTTAAAACGTTCCTGGCTTAACACATAGAGATCTTATCGCAGCTTCTTTAAACTTTACAATTTCAAGGGAAGCCAAGGTTGCGCAAAGTGATGTATGCGGTGCTATTCATCTAACTGACATAATTCTTTAATCGCCACTTACGAAACCCAAAAAATGGGGTGACCTACATTTATTTAGGGATCACTATCACTAACATCGATCGCTACAATTTATAAAACGAAGTTCACGAATGTATCGTCGCCGTCGTAAGTAGTGGTCTTAACTAAAAACCTACTTGACCAGACTTTGGATTTGTAACCCACACCTGTATAATACTCATTAGTGATTAGGATATTGAAAACCGAAATCAACTTTAGATAATTATGTGTCTGTTCATAAATTCGCAAGTTACCTGATAAAAAACGAGGTTATCAAACTGCCTTCTTATTGAAGCAGTAAAATTCTGATTTACGATGGGACAAGTTCTTCAAGTATTGTGTCAACCTCAGCTAAGACGTCACGAGAATATTAAAAAGTCTATTACTAGAGAAGGGAATTTGCAAAGTCAAGAACAATGAGTATTAGTCACGTAAATACAAGATAATCTCGCCATCATGAATTAAAATATGTATATGACATGAAAGATTAATGACCCAGATTACATACAACGATCACTTCCAATTAAGCTTTGATTCCAATATTATACCAAAGGAATTGATCCTCAGATATCTATTACTAACTTCATATTATAGACCCTTGAGAAGAGCATCTTCTATTGTTAGCCGGGGACTCCCGCTGCGTTATCCTTCACCTATAAATACACGTCTTTTTTTAATTTCAGGTTTTGGACTTGGCCAAGACCGATATCGACAGCATACCGCTAGATGCGTTCAAAGGGCTGACGAAGTTACAACAGATCGATTTGTCGAACAACAAGTTCGTGACCGTGCCGGAAAGTCTGAGCCTCGTCGGAGAGTCCCTGAAGTACCTTACGTTCAACAACAATCCCATCGTCGAACTCAATGATGACAGTTTCGTAGGTAAAATACACAAATAATCATAATTTTCGTTGGAATGATTAATATATTACTTAAGTAGTATGTACAATGTATATATTTATATTGTACTTATCAATAATTGGTGCGGAACCAAATTATGTAGAATACGTTTAGTTCTAGCGTTGCGAGAGATAACAAAATATATTTTATCTAAGTAATTTATGTGTAGAAACTAGTTAGAAATAGTATATTATTTACTGGACATAATGAAGATGGTTGACTCATAGAACCTGTTGTTATCATCTAACGGGGAATACCAAAATCAAAGATATTTACGACGCTGTTTATCTTTACTACTGCCAAATTAATCGCCACGATTTTACTTCAATCTAGCACTCGAGTTCTTTAGAACACTAGCCTATTAATCTAGCACGAATTGGACCCGATGTTTGGCAACGATGATAATCTGGAGCATATTATGAAGTTTATCTATCAAAGTATCTATTTTAAGAATAACTATTTACTCCATTATAGAAAAGTAGGTACACACACTAATCTATTAAAATTCCAGATACTCTTGTACTTATCTATGTAGATAATCCGCCGCAAAAATCGCCTTAGATGTTTATCTATATTATTATGTGAAATAGTTTATACGTACTCGTAAATACGGAAGTACATAATAATAATAGAATCAGTTTTTTTGCAGGCTTAACGAACTTGATCGAATTGGAAGTCGGCGAAAACGATTATTTGGACGAAGTGAAACGCAGCACGTTCTCCCCACTCAAGAACTTGAGGGTACTTCACCTTTGTCACAACCGAAATCTGAGATACATCAGCCATAATGCGTTCCGCGGATTGAAAGACAAATGGACCTTGAAGGAAGTGAGTAACGCATGTCTGAACCAACTTTAGATAGTAGCATCAACGCGGAAAAACCCTTCAATAGTTTTCGTATGCGTAATGCGAATTAGGCGCGTTTAAGCTATTATCAAAGCGGAAATAATTAATTCTGATGTTTTCAACGAACAAAATCTAGTTTGGCTTTGGTCATGTCTCTAAGTATTTTCTCACAATGATTAATGTTACTCAGGATGACGACACCCGTCTATTTGTGACTGATATTCTATTATAAACTCTTGGTAACAGTTTATCAGAAATAAATGTACCTACTTATTGTACACATTTTAGTAAGCATATTATAATCATCAGATTATAGACTGCATGCAATCCAATTTGCCCCAGTTTTTGAGTGCTTACATGACAGTCGCGGATCGGGGTCAGCTTACTAATCATTTTAGTGTTATGTTTTGATACACAATCAATCAGTACATTGCCACATTTATCCTAAAACTGGAGCGGAATTGATTGACACTATTGCAACAACAATTACACTAATTAGATTGTCAATTTTATTGAGATGTAGATAGGTAGGTATATGTGTAACATAAGTACCAACTTGTCAAGAAGGTGGAAATATAAGCTTCTATGGGAATTCCCAAAACATGATCCCACATGAGTTGTGTTTTGTAACACTGATAAGACTGACATTAATCAGCTCTTGTATTCAAGTATTTTTATATATTTTTGCTTTCTACATTTAACACACTTTATCAGTAACATTTAAGTGGTTTTCCTACTTTAGTAGAGATAAAGTTTTAAAAGCTTCCATAGAAATAATGTTCCATTATGTAAATTCAGGGCAAATTGCCAGAGAGATAGATGTGATACTGAACATCCAAAAGTAATTCCATTATCATTAAAAAGTTATTCTTCATGCTACATTATGTCCTTCAATATTATTACAGGTGTAAATAATGTAATTTTATTCAAATTCAGGGCTAATTGCCAGAGATATAGATTTGATACTCTATATTGAAAAGTATTTAATAATCATTAAAAGTTTGCTCTCTATGCTACATTATGTTCTTCAATATTTTCCTTTGTTAAACAGGTGTACCTAGATAATAACTACCTTAGTGAGCTGTCCACTGACCTGATGCCATGGAACAAATTAGAAATATTAGGAATGACTGGCAACAACTGGCTGTGCAACTGTGATCTAGCCAACATTGTTACTAATCAGGAAGCAGGCACTAAGTTCCAAACAGGAGAGATTCCTTTGTAAGTATACAAAAAAAGCCTTTTTTTTCTTCCATACACTGTCCCAATGCTGGGCAAAGGCCTCCCCCAAGTCTTTTCAGGAACTCTTTTCCCATTTCTTCTTTTCAAAAAGGCTTAGGAGACAATACATTATTTTTGTAAAAAGTTAAATCCTTCCAAGAATGTCTAGATAACTACTCAGATTAGAAGCAAGTATGTGCCATAATTGGATCATCCCCCATTCATTGGAGTGGTCAATGAGATGTCCCATCCCATGTCCAATCAGTGGATTTTATTGCCTTGACAGGTGGCTAATTCAATGGTGCAGTGCCAACTCATAAAATGATTACTAACTTATATTAGGTAATGTCATTTTGTGACATACTGAATTGCAACTTTTTTTAGTAATTCCAAAAAAAATATAATTTTATATGAATGAAATAATATTTTAAACCTTCCTTATCTATTTGGGATAAGCAAGAATCAAAACAACTACAATCATAAGATCAACAGATTAATAATAACACTAGGTATTGATTAATAAGTATTGCGTCATAAGTTGATATCTAATAATCTTGATGACGTATACAAACTATTTTAAGTGTTATTACATCAAGACTTCTAACTAACTACGTCTGAGTATAGCATCTGTAATGTTTTAATGTTGTTTTTTTTTTTTAATTTGCAGCTGTGCAGCACCCATGAGGCTCAGTGGAGCATACATAACAAACATCACACTATCCTACTGTCCCACTTTGGACAGTGCATCTGCCCCCAACCGCTCCAGGGGTTTCACCCTAGCTAATCTAAAGCCAAAACATGTCCTCTATAGCATCCTAGGAGTAGCCTTGGTAACTTGTCTGGGCCTCCTGCTAGGCCTACTTATCAATGCTATGAAGTCCTGCTACAATAACAAGATCAGGAGTCAGCCAATTCGCTACATCAACATTATAAACTCAGATACCAGTTATGCATGAAGACTACTTAGTACTTACTATGCCCACATTTGTATTATATTTTAATAGAATTAAACTGTCAGCATACATTTAGATAGTAACAAAAACATGTAAATAGAAATTGTATGAAATATTTTTTGGAAAATTATTAATACATTTTTAAAACCTTGTATATACAATTTTTCTTCAGTAAATAGAAAAAGTTATAATTACTGATATAAAACTCACCTCTTTTGGACCAGATAGTGAATTTGCATATTGCACAAACTGTTCCAAAAGTCGTTCAGACTTGTGTGATAATTCTCTGAAGGTGTGAAATTCATCAAGTTTGTGTGCACAGCCCCCACACACAACTTGTGGCAGCAAGTCTTCAGGGGACACCTAAAAATATTATTCACAACATTAGACAAGTACCTGTGTTAGTTTCACAAGACCAGTCATTAAGAGAGTTGATGTGGCCAGTGACCTTTTGCAAGTGTAATCATAGATGATGAGTCATTGGTGGCAATCTGATAACAAACAAATTAAAGAAACCCACAAGATGTTTCCTATTCCAAGGAGGATGCACACTGTGACAAAAATGGGAAGATGCAGTCCCCCTGCAGATTGATTGCCTTAAAATACAAATCTAAATTTAGATAATATTGAAATCTCAAAATAGCAGGGCATAGCATAATGTGGATAAGCACTGTAAAGAGAGCATTGGTTTGAGTAGTGTATTTGTGGAGGAGTCGAGGCGAGGGCGCGAGGGCCAGCGCAGGAGCGGGGCGGGTGTGAGGCGAGCGCGAGGTGGTCTCCGCCGTCCGCGCTCCTTTGTTATCAGCGACGCGGCCGCTGATACAGCGCGCCTGCCACACGCTCGCATATCACTTCCACGAATGACATTAGTCATACGGCCGAGCAATCGACGCGTGGGCCGTAATATGATATCACAATGCGAAAATACCCAACACCCGCGAGAAAGTTAATGGCGCTTATCAGCATCCACAATCTCATACGCTTACGCTAAACTTTCACACGAGAAAACTCCTCCTTGTTAGTAATCATTGCGAGAAATAGTCCAAAATTATTACCATTATTGACAAATTTGCCATTATCATCTCGGAAAGACGTGATTTATCCTTATCACGGTCGAAAATTGGAAGTTTAACATCACTGCAATTATCGCCACAGAATGATAAACAAAGGCGACACACTGAATGGAACTTCGGCGGCAAATTATTACACATATTTAGAAATTAAAACAGAGAAAGGTATTCACAACGAAAGAAAACATTTAGAAATTAATCAAGTAACTTAATTAAAAATTAAAAGGTTTTGTTGAAAATATAACTCAGCATGCGATGATGTAGAATACATCACATCGCGATTGTCAACCAAACGAACGAACAAGCTACACACACATTGAAAATCTCTATTGTTTACGAAGCATCGAACGCGTCGTGTGTGTGAGCCACGAAAGTTTGTTCTAGTTTACGCACTGATAAAATGATAACATTATCAAAATGATTTGTATTATCAATATTGTTGAAAAAGATACTGTTATTGATTAAAATTTATGAATGAACAGTTATAATGTCATAAACGACCGTACAAATATTAAAAAACACAAAATTATTTCAAAAATAGTCTTCGCTTTAGGTTTTTGTGGACATTTTCCACATTCATAAAAAAATTTGAAACTACCGGAATACATATTATGTCTTATAAATATGTTGAAATCACTGATATAATGATCTTATATTAATTGATATTTGATGAAAATAATGGTACTCGGAATAATATGGTCTGATTCTAGCAAGTTTCATGAAAACATTGCGAGTGTCTTAAGTACTTTCATCGAGAATATCACTCCGCTTCTCCGCTTAGTACTGAATGAATGAAAAAGTCTGTGCAACTAAACGTCAACGTCAATGTCAAGTGTCAGTCAATGACTGACACTGACAGTAAGAATTCTCAAATCTCATTCAGTCCAAAGACTACAATATGATGCTGTATATTCAGTCATGTGTGTTGCGTAGAGTGGTGATAAAATATTATTATTATTTAATAAATTTTAAAAAATCAGTAGCATAAAGTGATTTAAAATAAAGTGTAAATATTTTAGGTGTTGGAAACATAAATCTGATACGGCTATGGTGTGAATTGGTCATTGTAGCGTACTATTTATGAGGAACAAGAAACCTATTTCCTTTATTTGGTTTTATGCATAATTATGAAAAAATGAGCCACTCGTCAACTTCGAATGCTGATGGAACTGTTAGTTCTATAAGTAATATAGAAACTACATCGGACACAGCTCAATTAATAAGCACTGAAGATGCCAGCACTTCTAATTACACTCAACTGAATAAATCTGTGAATTTCGAGGTATGTAGAGTATTTAAAGTTACGTAGATAATACCTCTGCGCTATGTCTAATATTTATATTGTTTCTATATCATTGCAGGCAGTGTATCACTATCAAAAAGTACTCTGTGCAGTGTAATATTATTACTGAGTATTAGATGTCACTCAATTGTTGTATTACTCACTGGCTTATGACCTCTTTGTGTAATCAACAAATTGGCTATAACTAATAAAGTCACGTGACTCAACACTCCATATATTATATTTATTGCATTCCACAATGCGAATTTAGGTGATTAGTCTTAGAAATGTAATACTTTAGAGTAGACCCTGTCTTGGTAAGATATAATAGGAGAAATAATTGGACAAGTGCGAGTTAAATTCGCTGGGTGAGGGTTCCATACGAATATCTCATCTACCATGTTTATCCCAAGAATAGTCAATTTCATCTATTTTCTTAAATAACTTCAGATTGCAAACCTTTTTACCGACTTGAAAAAAAAGGAGGTTATCAATTCGACACGTATGTATGTAATATTATTGGAATTGCAATTTATTCACATATGACAATCTATTAGGGCTTACAAATATACAAAATTTTATAGAATTATGTATGTATGTTTGTCCACGCATATCTCCGTAACTATTAATTGGATCGTGACCATTCTTTTTTTATTGGCTTACATTTACTTCAACTTAGGACACAGTGCAAGTTTCATCAAAATCGATTCAGTAATTTTTAAGATATGGACTAAGATGTGAAAGTGTGACGGCCTGGCTTATTGATACAAGCTACGGGGGTGTAGTGTCAAAGGGAAAACATCTCAAAACCTTAGTCAAATTCTAGTGCAATATTTACAACAAAACTATTAGAATAGAATAGAATAATTATTCATTTGCATAGAAAGTAGGTACAAAAAGTGCAGATGTTTTTATAATTAGAGATCCTTATACATTCTACCTTAAATTAGGCATGCAAACATTTAGCACAAGTGCTTAATAGTCTATATAATGTCAATATGAAAATTATTATAATATGGTCAATAAAATTAAATAAAGAATTAAAAATGTCAGGATGGAAACTATAAAGTTACTAGTTACTTATTACAAAAAAACAATTATTCCAGTGTAAAACTAAAAATTACGAAATAATTTTGAGTTCATTTCTTTTTAAGTCGGTTTAATTTTTTTAAATTATTTTTTTTACTTTCCAATTTACCCCCCAAATTCAAAATTCATTTATTTACTTTACACATCCATGTTTGGGTCACAGAAATTTATATGAGTATCAAATTTTAATTTCTTTTTGTTTGTTTGCAGGACTCAGATGATGATGAATTCCATGGTAGCCATGGAATTCGAAGGAGGCAGCCACAACAAAAAATTGTACCAGGCTCCATGAATGTTCTCTCAGCTAAATATGAAGTAAGTTTAGTATGCAATAAACATTTTGACTTTGAATATATTATTTAAATTCTAGTATAAAAATCTTCTATAATTAATTAATGTTGCTTTGTTAAGCAGCCAAATTAACCTCCTTCTCTATTTCAGAGTTTAGACTATGACACATGTGAGAACCATCTGCTACTTGATGAGGAACGTAAACGAGGATATGCCTTCATCGTCTGGAAAGATATTGCAAGGTGGTTCATAATACTGCTGATCGGAATAGTAACAGCTCTCATAGCTTTTTTCATAGACATATGCATAGAAGAATTCTCAAAAATCAAATACAGCGCGCTAAAGAAATGTATCCTTTTCAAAGAATTATTGTAATTATCCATATAATCATACTTCTGGTGTTCTGGGATTCCACAATATATTATCTTTTCCTAGAACTTTTTTTTTTTTTTTTTTTTTTTCCTTATCTGCGATCAGTCCCAAGACTATGAGCAGATTTGTTGTGGGTGGTGGGCGTTTGGCGGGTTCCTTCCAGCGGCAGAACCCCCATCATATTTTTACCATCGCGCCTCCAAGTCTTGGATATTGTGGCGCTTAAGTCGTCTGGGATAGGTAATTTGTGTAAGTACAGAAGCAAGTTCATTTGGGTGGTTTTCAAGTCGGGTTCTGTAGTTGGAGGCAGCCAATGCCACCTCTTCCTTTACTGTTCTAATGTTCAGTTTCTCGTGCAGTTCAGCATTAGTTACAAACCATGGTACGTTTGAAATTGTTCGCAGTATGCCATTTTGTAGCCTTTGAACAATTGATATGCTTGTGTTACATGCGCTTCCCCACAATTGAATGCCATATGTCCATATTGGTTTCAGAATGGTTTTGTAGATGAGGAGCTTGTTGTCAAGTGAGAGTTTGGAGTTACGTTTCATCAGCCAGTGCATATTCCTGTACCGAATGTTCAGTTCGTCTCGTTTGGTTTTGATGTGTTTCTTCCAAGTCAATCTCCTATCCAGGTGCAGTCCAAGATACCGGATTGTGTCATTGTGGGGGAGGGTATTATCTCCTAATTTTACTGGGGGACAGTTTCCTTTCCTGAGAGTGAAGGTAATGTGCACAGACTTGGAGGCGCTTGCTTTAATACGCCATTTTCGGAGCCATTCATCTACCTCGCACAGACTCATTTGCAGGATGTTTGAGGCTATTTGTGGATCTGTGTTACTTGCCATTATTGCGGTATCATCGGCAAATGTAGCTGTGGTGACCCCAGGCATTTCTGGAAGGTCTGCGGTGAATATACAGTACAGGACTGGCCCGAGGACCGAACCTTGTGGCACCCCTGCCAATATTTCGCAGATTTTTGAAGTGTCTCCATCTTCCCGAACTTGGAAAATACGGTCAGATAGGTATGATGCCAACAGGAGGTAAAAACTGTGAGGCAGTGCCTTTTTTATTTTGCACAGCAGGCCCTTGTGCCAGACCCTGTCGAATGCTTGCTGTACATCCAGGAACACCGCTGAGCAATACTCTTTCGTTTCCAGGGAGTTGCGTATTTTTTCACACACACGATGCACCTGCTCGATGGTCGAGTGTTGTTGCCTAAAGCCAAATTGATGCCGGGGGATGACTCCATTTTCAGTCAGTATTGGTGTGATTCTGCTTAAGAGTATCTTTTCAAATGCTTTAGACAAAGTTGGAAGTAGACTAATCGGTCTGTAGGATGTGACGTCTTCCGGAGGCTTCCCAGCTTTATGTATCATAGTGGTAACTGACACTTTCCAGATGCTCGGGTAATGCTGCACTCGAAGTATACCATTGAATAGGGTGGTAAGAAACACTATGGCTTTCCTGGGAAGTTCAATAAGAACCTCTTTGGTAATTAGGTCGAAACCTGGGGCTTTTTTGTTTTGAAGCCTTTTTATGGTTTTAATTAGCTCGCTCGCTCTTACTGGTTTAGGCGGTGGTGATAATTGAAAGTCTTGCTGTAAGGTATTGTCGATTTCGCTTTCGAACTCTGCACAGGTGCTTTCATTAGGTCGGAAAACGTTCGCTAAGTGATTTGCAAAAGCATCAGCTTTTTCTTTGCCAGTTTTGGCCCACCCACTGCCAGTGGTTCTTGAATTGCTGGGGTCTATTGAGAGCTTTTGTGTATTTCCATAGGGAGTATTCCGTTGATGCTGTTGCGGTCGGTCCTTCTAGCTTGGTCTGAAGTGTAGCATTGTCCGCTTCATCCAACATGTCCTTTAGGTCTTTTATAGCTTTGTTTAAAGCAGTTTTGTCGCTTCTATTTCTCGACTGGTGCCATACTCTTCTTAGTCTTCTCTTTTCTAGTACCTTGAGTTTTATTTCAAGGGGCATGTTTCTACTATTATACTGTTCCTTTTCGTCTGGAGTGTTAACCCAGCATGCATTTTGTATGAGATTCGTTATGTACGTGGTAGCATCTTCTATCTCTTGGGGTGTTTTTAGGGAGACATACAACCTAATGTTCTCTTCTATGTAGTCTCTAAAGCCCTGTCTAAAGTCTGTGTGCTTATTGTATAAAGTATCTGCCTTTTCATAGCAAAGTACGGTTGTACTTATTGTAAGTAGGACTGGGGTGTGATCTGAGTTGCTGTCAAGACAGGATTCGGCTCTAAGGTATTGTTTTGATAGACCTTTTGTGATAAAAAAAGTCTATAAGGTCGGGTCTTTTACTAGGGTCTGTAGGCCAATATGTTGGTTCGCCAGTTGAAATTGAATTGAGGTTATTAGCATCAAGGCTTAATTTAAGCTGTCTACCTCTCGTTGTTATTAGTTTGGAGCCCCAGAACGTGTGCTTGGCATTCCAGTCGCCCCCCGCCACAAATCGAGCTCCTAGTGTCAGAAGATACTGGGTAAATTTTGTACTGTCAATTGTGTGCTTTGGTGGGCAGTAGACTGCTGATAAGTTTATACTTCCACCCTTACTCTCTACTGCTATGGTGGTCGCCTGGATGTGGCTTGTTTTATATTCAGGCAAAAGATTGTGCTTAATTGAACTTCGTATTACAATGGCCGTTCCAGCATGTCCCGTCCCGTCAGGGTGAGTGGTGACATAGGTTTTACATCCCTTGATTTTGACATAACTTCTTTCGGTACAATGTGCTTCGGATATAAGTACAACGTCTAGTTGATTGTTTGTTATCAGTAGTTCCAGTGCTGATTTATTGGGGGCTAGTCCGTTCATGTTCCACGTGGCTATTCGAAGAGCAGTCATTTTGACTGTTGGTTGACGAGTGTTGTTAAGAGACCTATAAGGTTACTCATTTGTTGTAATACAATCTCTAACTTTTCGGATTGTTTGAGAAGTAATTCTTCCAGTTTATAGTGCGTGGTTGTTTTTAATGGGGGCTCTTTTGGTCTGTTTTCTTTTACTTTCTCAGAATAGAGGACATTGGTTTCTTTTTTGTGGTTGTCTCTTGCTGTATAGTTATTTTCCGGCTATCCTAGAACGTCAGGGTAATTGCGTAGCAATGGCTTTCATTTTGACAGTTCAAAAACATTCATTGTCTTATTTATGTTGTTGAGCAGACAATGTTTCCAAACATTATGAAGCAATGGATTAGAAAAAAAAATTAAATTGTTCAAATTGTGATTGAAAGTGTGTTGTGCAATAAGGGTGCTGTTCTATCACTGTTAAAAAATAATTAAAATTGGTTCGCCTTTGAAATGAAATGAAATGATTTTATTTTTTGTAAGTAGGTTTGTACAAACACTTTTACACGTCAATCATGTTTTTTTTTTTAACTAGATGAAGTCGGCGTTTCCTATCTGACTACTCTGAGAAGAAAGGCCGAAACAAACTCAGAGGTCACAGTCTCTTTTAAAGTCCAGACATAATCGTGAGCAAGCAGACATGTATGAACATAATTAGACTTGGTTATGCTCTCCATCAATCAGACTCATTTATCAAATTTTGGGATTTATGAAACAGAACTAATTTTTCCCTTTAATAATTCCAAATAAAAACACTAACTTGTAAGCCTACATTATTCACGAAATAAATGAAACTGAACTGAAACATTATAATAAATTAACATTTAATTATGCCTGATTTAATTCAATTAGGTACCTACAAATTGTGATTTCCATGACTAATTCATTAACAGCTGTGGACAAATATGTGGTACAAGACAAATTATACATTCCTTACCTGCTGTGGGTGTTATCAAACATTTGTATCGTGTTTATTGGCTCCATGCTAGTTGCATATGTTGAGGTAAGTAGGTAGTAAAGTTTTAATTACTAGCCTTTGCCCGCACTTCGCCCGCGTGGATGACGGAAAATATCCCACAGGAATGTACTACCACGATTAAAAGTCCCTTAGGTGGTAATGTAGGTTATAAACTACTTATCTGTGTGTCGAATTTCATCCAAATCCGTTCAGCCGTTTTTGCGCCAATCCGGAGCATACATCCAGACAAATCGACAATACTCTTATATTAATCTAATATTCTTTGTTACTATTTTATTATATGTATGGATTATTATTTAACCAGATTATGTCTGTTCATTTCTATTATCGTACAAAATATGAGTTCAAAGTTCAATTGCTGACATCAGTTTCGCGGCATCGCGGGCATGAAGATTTTTGTTATCTTGGTCATCATCATACGATTGTAATGGAAACTGAACCTTGCGTAATGTAGTTAAGGTTGCTTGCTTATCCCAAAACACTAGTGGGATTACAGCCTGAAGCAACCTGAACTGGTATTTTCCAAATAAAACAATGGTGCCGATTCTGTTGTTCACAAACTAAACTAAATTTGCATTGCATCTTTTTCTTTATATTTCATTAAGAAAAGGACAGAAGATAAATTTTAGTTTAGTCCTGTCAAATTAATCAGCGCCTGACGTAAATTTATTGACGTAATTAATAAAGTGACGTAAAACTTGTATCTCTATAGTTACTTTACTCTTTGACTTGTATGGAGTATTAGTGAACAAGGGAATCTGCACCATCCTTCTTATAATAACAAGAAAACAAATAGAGCAGAATGACGCAATTAATTAAAGCGCTATTAGGCAATTTCAGCCCTTATAGGAACTCAACTTTATTTCAACGTATTTAAGGTCTGTAATCCCAAAACACATTTCAGCCTGTAGCAGCCGGCAGCGGTATTCCCCAAGTGAAATGTTACCTGAATGGTGTAAAAGTGCCGCGGGTGGTGAGGATCAAGACATTAGTAGTAAAGGCTGTTGGTGTTATCACCGCTGTCGTTGGCGGGCTTGCAGGAGGCAAGGTGAGCTAGTCAAATGACTTTGTAGACTGGTATTCAGGTTAATTGAAAATTTGTGACCGTCTAGTTTTTTTTTAACGTGAATACGTCTTTAAAATTGCTTCTATAGTGGGAGGCGAGTAAAAAAAACCAATGATAACAAAATCGGGGGATACAGTTTGGTGTTGCAGCTTCATATCTATCATCTCCATCCTAAATTCAATTACACCATTGGATGGCTAAAGGATCAAATAATTCATTATGCCAAGTGAGGACTGTGACGCATCGCGTGCGGTGGATGAGGAAGCGCCACCATTTTGAGGTCATTTTGCTGCGTATCGAGATTTCCACTTAGTATAACTTTTGACTCGGAAAAGCTACGACGTTCGCTTAGGTTTCAATCGTCAGCTCTCGTCAAAATCTATCGATTGTATACAAAACAAAACAGTGGGAACATTATAAGCTCAATATGCTATGCTTAAAACTAGATTATTTCTGGAGCTATAATTGCACTTCTGAATCATTTTAATACTGCAGAAGGTAGATTATACGAGTAGTAATATTTTTTAAATTATGTTTTACTAGATGCGCCCCGCGGTTTCACCCGCATAAGTTTCGATCCCGTGGGAATATCGGGATAAAAAGTAGCCTATATGTTAATCCAGGGTCTGATATGTGTGATATTTGAATGGTATGCTTTATGTACCTAATTACCACATGTGTGTTGTGTGTTATTACTTTTTATTAATTAGTTTATTATTTTATAAGATTATTTTGTGTATTTTGTCTATGGGCCTTAGTTGCCTGATTATAAAATGATTATTAAACAAAAGAAAAAAAAAAAAAAAATCACAACATAATACCACAGTCATACATCATACAGTCGTTCGACGAAGCCGTCTAGACAGGGCAATCGTGCGGGGTGTGAGGGGCGAGACGCGGGAGGTGCGAGCCCGAACTGCATACTGCCACCATGTTAGTAGTTCGGGACATAACTTTCAGGGTTGATGATTTCGACTTTTCGGTGTTGTTTTAATTATTGGGATACTATTTTCAAAAATGTAATGGTACACATTTTTTTAATTTATGAAGACAAATAAAGAGCTATGTAACATTTGACTGCTTGCTTATTTGTTAAGTTTTTTTTTCTTCTAATTATTTTACTTAGTATTTTCTTTTCAGTTTATTTTTTTTACTTGACATTTCCATGGCTTTCGAGGACGCTAAAGCCGATAGTGCAGTCAAAACGAAAATCCAAAATGGCGGCTGCAAAAATTTTCAAATTTTTCATCATGGGTGTCGTTTCCAAGAATTTCAAGGGTGCTGACAACGAATATGAGGTCATAATCAAAATTCAAGATGGCGGCTGCGAAAATTTTCAAATTTTTTATCATGGGTGTCGTTTCCAAGGATTTCGAGGGTGTTGACAACGAATATGAGGTCATAATCAAAATTCAAGATGGCGGCTTCGAAAATTTTCAAATTTCATCATGGGTGTCGTTTCCAAGGATTTTAAGGGTGCTGACAACGAATATGAGGTCATAATCAAAATTCAAGATGGCGGCTGCGAACATTTAAAATTTTTTCATCATGGGTGTCGTTTCCAAGGATTTCGAGGGTCCTGACATCGAATATGAGGTCATAATCAAAATTCAAGATGGCGGCTGCAAAACAATGCCAATGACGATGTTGATCTCAAATAAATAAATTAATATTCTTTACTTGAGGCAAGTGACAACCCTAGCTGTCGCGATAATGTCTAGACGTTGTCGGCATTTACCACGAGATCAAAGGCGTCGACCTACTGTATGGTTTTTATACTGTGATAATACTTCTTGTTTAGGAAGGACCTATGATCCACAGTGGAGCAGTAGTCGCAGCGGGCATATCGCAGGGCAAGAGCACAACGTTCAACAAAGACTTCAAGATATTCCAGTACTTCCGCGAAGATCATGAGAAACGTGACTTTGTGTCGGCAGGCGCGGCCGCTGGCGTGTCTGCTGCTTTCGGTGCTCCTATAGGTGAGAATAAAAAAACAAAACATGTTACTCTCTTTATTACAAAGTACCCAACTATTAAAGGTCTTGGTCATAAAACGTACGAATGTGACGGTACACAATTAGTACGGAATTTCTAAAAACTATACTGAGTTTCGTGTCATCTCGCTTCCCATTTTATGCCTGTGGTTGCCACTAAAGTTGGCTGCTTTCTGCTGTAGCCGGTCGGTGATTCGAGTTTCACACACCCCTTTCGACACTCCTCCCTCCACACACACACACACCCCCCTTCACACACACACACACCCCCACACAACCCCACACACACACTCCTTTCGACACTCCTTTCGATTGAACACTAATTACAAATTGTGAAATTACGATTGTCATTTTCTGTCTTTGAACTAGTCATCTGATTCTGTTGCATAATGTTGTAGGATTTCCGGTCCTTGCTCTTGCCGTTTCCTAGCCTTTCTTATTCTTTCAGGTGGAGTACTGTTCTCCCTAGAAGAAGGCACCAGTTTCTGGAATCAGGCGCTAACGTGGCGAACGTTCTTCGGTACTGTGGTGTCAACGTTCACTTTGAACTGCGCTCTATCTGCATATCACGGGCGCGCGGGAGAATTGAGCTTTCCAGGTATGAAAACGGTAAATAATATCGTACGCAGCGTCATACATGATTTTCAGCCGTAATCTTTACGTAGGTACGTAATCTTTTTCTTTTAGCTTTTTTTTTTAAACGTTCCCCACACTATGAATTTCTCCTGTATTGTGGGTGCGTTTACAAACATTTAAACTCACATAAACAAACAGCCACATCCGGAACAACTACTTGTAGGTCATACAAATATTTGTTCCGTGCGGGAATCGAAACCGCGACACTCTCTGAAAAACTCTCTCTTTCTCTCTCTGTTTCTGAGAAACTTTTATCGCGCACTAACGGTCTTATAATAAAACGAGTATATTTTGTTATATTTTGAACTTTATTCCGATAAACGAAAAGTTCTTGATGCAACATTGACAACTTTGACTCGGGTTTAACGTCAGTTTTTGTAATAGGAACTTTCACTTTGTCGGATTATAGTTTTATTTGTTGAAATGTATTAGTCAAAATTAAAAAATTACTCGATCTGTGGTTTTAAACCTGTGTCTAAAGATAAACCTTGTTTTGTAATAAGGCCGTAAGAGTCCAGCTTTTGTACTTTGAAGGCCAAGTCGATTCTTGTAAGTAATGGAGTATAATGACCTAAGGGAGTTAAGTAAATAAGCCTCTTTTATTCCAGGTCTCCTGAACTTGGGCAAGATGGAACCATTCCCATTTCAATTCTATGAGCTGCCTGTGTTCATGTTCTTCGGTGTAGTCGGCGGATTACTTGGCGCTCTCTGGAACTATATCAACTATAGACTTGCTGTGTTTAGGATAACGTAAGAGTTACATGTTTCTATTTCATTTTGTAGGGAGCGCAGCATAAGCATTAACCTTTTGAACGCCATTGTCACATATACGTGACAAGCAAGTACCTGTCTATATAGCCCTGTACGCCAGCGACACAAATATGTGACAAAAAATGCGGTGCACTTATCACGAAATAAACAATTAAATTATTACTTTTGTGTGTTTTAATTGGTATACCTTAAATATTTAAAATTGTGGGTTGGCGTGGAGGGCACGCGCGTGCGTTTATGCTCTGGCGTTCAAAAGGTTAAGCATATCAGCCTATAATAATCTCACTGCTGGGACACAGGCCTCCTCTCTTCGAGAGAGAGTGGGCTGTAATCTGTCACGGGAGCCCAATGTGGGTTGGTAGAATGATGTCACATGTCATCGAATGTTTGGTTCACACAGCACAGACGTGAGTTCTATGTATGTACTATAGAGCTACCATTTACCGGATAATATGTCTTTCATTGACTTGAATGTGCCCTGGTGGCTGATAGTATGTCATGCTCACACAAATATCTCGCTGACGGTGGCGTGTGGCAGTTGTCTCATAATTATAGTATGGCATTAAGCGTACAAATTGCGAGGAAGACATCTAATCAGCTATCTAACGAGATACTTAAATTAAGAAAATGTTTAGAGGCGCCGATGAAACAGTCGATAATGCTGGAAAAGGTAGAATATTATTAGCTTTCAAGTCTTTAAAGGGAACTTACTCGAAGGTGATATGGGCCCTAAGTCAGTATTATTTATCCACCAGGTATATAGGAACTCCTTGGCTGCGCGTAGTGGAAGCTTGTCTCGTGGCAGCCGCGAGCGCAACCTGCGGGTTCCTTATGATGTTCTTACTGAATGACTGTCGGCCACTCGGTGAAGACCCCACTAAAGTACCTTTACAGGTAAGTTACTTTAGCTTTGAACTAAAATAAATTGGCGAAATGAGGGTAAGGGCTTTTACTTTATTTTCTCGATTTGATCATCCAGATTCATGAAATTTTCTGTAAATTGTATTGAAACGAATAAAGTTTTTTTTTTTAATAGTGGACAGAAACTCATAAACTACGAAATGTCCCAAATTGTGAACACAGATCTGACGATTTCAATTAAAAACTTTTCTTCTTTCACAAAAACCAGAACAATAAATATTTTATTATTTTTTTAATAATCGGTCCCTCAGTGCTGAACATTCATCTAGTTTTTTGAATACTCTAATGGCTTGCGTAAATATCTACCTAAACTATTTTTCTTTCCTCCTCCAGCTATTCTGCGCAGACGGCGAATACAACGCTCTTGCAGCGATTTGGTTCCAAACTCCCGAAGCGTCAGTACGTTCGTTCCTCCATGACCCCATCGGTTCCTACAAGCCGTGGTCGATCTTCACGTTCGTCGTGTGCTACTTCCTACTGTCCACGTGGACGTTTGGCCTTTCTGTATCCAGTGGACTGTTCATACCGAATCTTTTGACAGGCGCCGCTTGGGGAAGACTACTGGCTATTGCTATACAGTATATGCTGCCTTCTAATGTGAGTTTTTCTTTTGTATTATGTTTTAGGGCCTGTCCTTACTAACTCCTTACAATTACAATTAGGGAATAGTACCCAATGTCTTTTTGATCATGTTGTAAATGTGTTTAGATTTATTTGTCACATAGGTACACCCAAAAATAGCGTGTCATGTTTTGAAAAATAATGCCGTAATAATAAAATCTTTTGTAATCCAAGCAAACACCTACGCAAAATTCATAAGAAAACCATTTGCTCTCAAACGATAACACCGTTTTCAGTGCATTTTTATATTTATGTAGGGGCTAAGTATATGTTGAATTAGCATGTAGTCCTGGTTGATGTAGCCATACAGTAGATATTTTAATATCGCTTATCCTTTTCCATAGTCAATAAACCCAGCGAAATACGCGCTAGTCGGGGCGGCTGCTCAACTCGGTGGTGTGGTGCGCATGACCATATCACTGACAGTCATTATCATAGAGACTACAGGACAGATCTCCAATGCGTTGCCTATCATCATCACGCTGGTTGTCGCTAAATGGACCGGAGACTTCTTCAATGAGGTAAGGGAATTATAATTTTGGAAAATTTCAGGAAGTAATATTAAAGTTAGCGGTATCATAATGCTGGGGAAAGAGTGATTCAGATGCCATTCATATTATCGATAGATTAAAATAATGTAAATGATATTGTTGGTTATTACGATTTACGCAAAAATACTGCTGTGATACAGCGAATCTTCAGTAATAAAACCTGCTTTTTACCAGGCGACGCGACGTAATATCTCGAAACTGGTGTCGCTGCAACATTGCTGACCATCAACATGTGTCTTTAAGCAGAGTCCCACGATACGGGTCTTGCGACATGCTCAGAATTACTTTACAGACTTCTCGAGAATTCGGAGGTTTATGTAATTATATTTTGTGTTTTATACCGTTTCTTCACCTTCCCAGGGTATCTACGACATTCACATCCAGTTAGCAGCAGTGCCCCTCTTACCTTGGGAGCCTCCACCACTAGCGCACAATATCTACGCGTCAGAGGTGATGTCGCATCCAGTCTTCACTCTGCGCACCGTTGAGAATGTCGGCCATATTGTGGAGCTGCTCAAACTTGTGTCGTATAATGGATTCCCTGTTGTTGATCCGCCTTTGGCTGATGATGTAAGTATTTTGTTTTTTGAATGTAGATTAGTAGTACCTATTACAGCCCGTTTTATGGCGTCTCAGAACATGAGGCAAGTCTCTGCGCAGTAAGAAATTCACGTGTCAGCGGGTGTGAGGGGTCAGCAGGTACTGCGCAACGAGTAGTGCACTTCATAGCCGCCATAAAGTTTGTCGTGAACTATTCAAGCGATAAAGCTACAAGTTCAACGTCTACGGTGATTATACTATCCTATCATCCAGAGAATTATTTTCGTACCGTCTGAGCCATGTGCTACCAATTTGTAACTAATTAACACACATTAAACTCATTAACAAACAATAACTAAACAGGTATACACAGTGGCGGGGACGCGCAAACTGTAACCTTGAATTCAGCAAACGATTCTAGACGATCGGTTATTATAAAAAAAACTGCGGTTTCATAGAAATGTGCAATGAAACAAACAAAAACGTTAAATGCGACCTTTCTGTTTGATTTAATTAAATGATTACAGGTATATGAATATCGTTTTCATATTATATGCATAGAGCAGTAAGAAAGGTAAAGGGAGATGTCCCTTGACTGCAACTAATAATTATTACTTCATTGAAATCGTACTACAAAAAATATCCGAAGAAAAAAAATTTGCTCAGTATTGTTCTTTGTTTTAGGTGGAAGTAACAACTTACAAGCGCTTACGCGGCTTGATCCTACGGTCGCAATTAATAGTATTAATACAGAACAAGATATACAATGAGAATGCCAACACCACGTGGTCCAACTTCAACGTGGATATGAATATGTTCAGAAAGGAGTATCCACGGTATCCTTCTATTGATGAGGTAAGGAATTATTTTAAAATCTTGTATCCATCAAAAATTACTCGTTCATCTAGTAGTCGCAAGCACGACTACTGAGCGTGGATCCTGGGATAGATGCCCAGGGCGGGCAAATTTTTATTAGGAATTTCTATATAGCAGCCCAGTCTATATTTAATCTCGGATAGTGGCGATAGACTCACCCCAATTACATAGAACTTAAACTTCGGCTATTATACCTTCGGGGACTACATGCGTGATGTATTGTATCCTATTGATGAGATAAAGCATTTGCATATTCCTCATGAATGTTAACGGTTTTACTTCAAATGTTTCATTCGGGACTCCCCTAGACTAGTCTACTAGTGGGGTGATACTGAAACGCCGCTTTAGTAAAACCATAAACAATGTAAAGTATAATATTATGTAATTGCTTTTCTTCTTATAAAAAACATTTAAAAGCAATGTAGGTACTTATAACCTCTATGTTTTTCTTTTCGTAGTTAGACTTAGCAGAGTGGGAGAAGACTTGCACTATAGACCTGCGTCCGTTCATGAATCCCTCGCCTTATACTCTGCCGCATCGAGCGTCACTGCCGCGCTTGTTCAGATTGTTCCGAGCGCTAGGATTACGACATTTGCCTATAGTGAATGATGTTAATGAGGTAACTATGATGTATAATTATGTAAGTAAATTTTACCTAATCGAAGCCTACGCTATAATAAAAAAAAGGAGCTGTATACACTTTTGATACTGTGCACTGACCCAAAGCTCCTAAAAGCGAAATTATAGCCTAAAGGTATAATTCCGATCTCGGCAGCACGCAGCAGTGCTGCCGGAGCACTAGCTACTGGTCCCCATACATTTTCTATATAGGTTTTTAGGAGATTACATTCCGAGTATAGCAGCAATGTGATGCAGCAATGTCGCGCAGCATTGCTGCCGTGCTCGGAATGTAATCTTTATAGTAAATGTAGTGCCTAGTGCTGCGGCAGCACTGCTGCGTGCTGCCGAGATCGGAATCATACCTTAAAACCACTTTGGCAAGCGGTAAATTATCTTTATGTTAGCTATAACGAAAACTGTTAAACTGGGCCTTACCAACTCATAAATGGTATTTTTTTTTACATTTTGCGCAGGTGGTTGGCATGGTAACCCGAAAAGATATTGCGAGATACCGAGTATGGCGACACCGAGGACACATGGGAATGGAGGAGTTAATACTTTCTAGCGAAATTTAGCAAATTAGTACTGTGTCCGACCGAAGAAACAGTTTTGGCGATGGCCAATATCTGCCAGGGAAAAACCGTGTGAACCAAACATAGTCAATGTGAGGAGCAGATTGGGATGAGTTGACTATAAACAGGCAAAGTCCTATTGTTACTCTGACATTATCGAAATGAGCGTTTAGTAGTTTCGAAAATATTTTTTTCAGGGTTGGGGTGTTTTTAGCTTCATTAACCAATTGAATGCTGTAATTAAAGAATCAATTAAATGCCATTGTGTCTCGCGTGCATCCACGTTCCGGCACACGAAGGGTTATTAAGATCTCTTCTTTTTTTCTAGGTCACTTTCAGTATAATTAATGGCCTGTGACCGAAAAATGTACCCTTGGTCGTTCTATGTTAGGGGATTTGGTTTCCGCACTTAGTCCTACAGTGGACCCTTGGTCGTACTTTCAATTAGAAATAATTTTAGCAAAATTCAATCTATGACAAATGTTTTATAATTTTTTACTTCAGCCTAGGTATAATTTTACTATCTTAAGTGTATTAAAAGCCAAATATATTTCAGGATAATGAAAAAGCGATTACAAATAGGTTTTTAGTGTCCAATCAAAGTAATTTAAAGTCACGTAATGTGTAGTTGTACCTGTCTGATTTACATAATCAGCCTATAATATTCCGCTTTTGGGGCAGGCCTCCTCTCTGTTAGTGAGTGGGCCATAATCCACCACGTGGGCCCAGTACGGGTTGCTGGATGTCTGATTTGCAGCATAATAATTTATAATGTTATCACTTAGTCAGTGTACCTATTAAATTGTTGTATTCTAGATAGATATTAGTGTAAGTATAAGAAAGTGGAATAAAATGAATATTGATTATGAAGAAACTTATGTTGAATGGAATGCCTGTCTTTTATGGGCTGAATAAAGATTATCGAGATGCTATTCTTATGATTGGGGAATGTGGAAGAGATCAGGAAATGAATGTATATATTTTCTACTAATCGATGTGATATTTTTGTTAAGATAGACATGTGACCTACATGGAATGTATAAAAATATGATACAATAATTTTGAAAATTGTTATGATTTATCAGTTAGGACACTATTGTGATAATTCTAGAGCTAAGATTCTATAAATGTGTTGTCAATAAAAAAATTATAAGGAAAAACATTTATTTAATTTAACATATTATTCTATTTTACAAGTCCCTTAGCTTAGGTAATTAACATTAAATAATAGCTTAACTAGATTTAATTTTTGAACTTTAAAAGAAAGTCTATAATTCAAGGCGATGACGGTGTAACCATAACATAAGCGAATAACATTTTATTCTCATCATAGCAAATGCTAGTTGTTTTCAAACAATTCCCAGCCAATACCAGACCACAAGTTGAAGAACAGAATCACTGGCAATATAACCAAGATTATCAGTAAATAATTGACGAACTCATCCATAGTAGTTTCCTTTAACAGCGCTTGTATTTTTATTATTTTATTGAATAAATTGGTTGGATCTAAGCTTTAGCTTTGTAGGATTGACTTTGACAACTTGGACCTAACCTATAAAGTTTGACAACAAGATGACAGGTTAATAATAGAGCAGAAAGAGTTGTCGTTGAGTTTGCAATCATAGACATTTTATTCCGTAATAAAAACTTTTCTTGAAAACTACCCGCTGTCGGTCTTGGTTTTCAGTCTATCAAAAAGTACTCTGTGGTCTTGATAAACATCAAAATACATACATAATTATTAAACTCATATTATTACTCACACATTCTTGCCATGATTGCCATCACAAGATAGATCAAGATAACCGTAGGCCTTGGGATGTGTTTAGTACACGGATTCGTTTCTTTGAGAATGAGTTTGATTGTAAATAAAATAAAAAAAATACAAGTATTGACATTAAGTCCTTTATTGACTAAATTGTCCATTATTAGAAATAATGCATAACATTACGTTAAATATTAGTAATTAAACATGGAAGTCGATTACAATTAATATTAGCAGTTCATAACTACACACAAAACACAGCAAAACAAAGTCATAATTAGTTTAATTAACATCGTCTTTCATATTTTGTAACCATGCACTAAGAACTGGAAGCATGATTGTTATTTTAATTAAATTAATTAGTCGAATAATCATAGGATAAAATTCTAGTTAAATTCGTAATAAACATACTAACACAAACAGTTAAACCTAAGCGCGTATATCAAAAACCTTCTGCACTTTTAAGTCGGTTAAAAACAAAATTTTAGTAGAAACAATTTCATAGACCAATTTTTTTATAAACAACATTTTTATCTCACGAAGTTACGCGCGCTTTACTTGTGGTTACTAAGACTCAACTCACACCAAAAGAACGTCGAAGCGCAGCGAAGCGGAGCGCAGTTTCAGTGTCATATGAATTTTAACTTTATTTTCATTACTATAATACTATTATCGCAACCGCTCGGTAGAGAAGGCTATTCGCCGGAATTCCCGCGGCGTCGCGGGCATCCGCGCGACTCGTTCGAGTTTCTCATGCGATATTATGTATTATATAAATGAAAATAAAGTTAAAATTCATATGACACTGAAACTGCGCTCCGCTTCGCTGCGCTTCGACGCTCTTCTAGTGTGAGTTGAACCTTAGTGTACAAACACGCTGTGAATGTGTATGTAAGCGCAGGGGCTCTCGGTGCCGTCCGAGACAATGGTGAAGTTTTTAGTGTGTGTGTGTGTGCGCCTGTGTTATGTGCTGACGCTTCTCGTCTACACGTACATATTCACAGCGTGTTTGTACACATGGTTACAAGTAAAGTGCATCGCTTCGTGTGATAAAAATATTATAATAGATAAAGCGAATGATCAAAAATATAAGTTGTATTAAATGGCAGTAATAACTAAATACAATAACATAATATCAGTGCTAGAATATATAAAATGATCTTAACTAATTTAAAACTCAATACACACAAACAAAACGAGTAATACTCACAACTTATACGTAAGGAATAGGCAACTAATGGCTTGTTGAGCGTCTTCGAAGTACCGCGGTTTATCAACCCTGGCAATACCGTAATCTGGTTCTAAAGCTGGCAACACAATATTGAGTCCTGAACTACACAAGCTCATGTTCAATGATTGGTTGTTTGTATGGGAGATAAATTTGGATGGCTGTGGTGTATGGAACTTGCTTCTCATAATGTTGGTCGTCATTCGCTTTATTCTGTCGACATTTCCTTTCATTGTAACTAGCATCCTGTGGTTTTCGGGCTGGTTTAGAAGTTCCGTTAAGTCCTGTGAATACAAGAAAGCTATGTAGGAGACACCTAATATAAAACTGGCTGGCGAGGTCGGGAAAGTACTACCCGGGAAAAAAAGTATCGTGGCGTGAAAAGGTCAGACAAAAGACAGATAAGGGAAGAGAGAGTTACTTTTACATTTATAATATAAGAATAGATTAGTTGACCCGGGTTTTCACTAGTGGCCTGGCAAATTTAATTCTCCGAGAAACTTTGAATTTGTGAAAATACAATAAAGGCGCTTTTTGAATTTAGCTCTTTGAAACAGACATAATACGAGCTACGTAAACCAGACATCAAGAATTTGACAATAACGACAAAATCCGGCTTAGTATGGAAATAACACTTGTGGTTACGACATTGATAAAGTCTTACCTTCTTCACAGGTTCATATTTGGAAAACAGCCATAGATATGTTGCCATAATACAGAACAATTGAGTTTCGCTGTTGCTGAACCTCCACATGAATTTCAGGATAGGCGGTATACGATCCCTCTGCAAAGAAAATAAAATAAATTATTACACAGTCATGATAACGATACGAAATTGAAAGCAGTAGACATGACTATATGATCGAGCTGCAAAACCTACCCACATATCTGCATAAGCTCTTAGTTTTTTATATGTGCCTTTTCTGACAGCAGTCATAATGATTGAGCATATTTTCGGTGTGTTGAACCTCATTTTTGCACGCGCATACGTTTAAAGATCAGTTTAGACCAAACAAGCTCATTCTACCAATCACATTTAGCGTACAGGGATAGTGCATTTTTTAGTTGGTTTGTTTGGTCTCTAAGCCCAGCTTTGAACTCATACGAGCTCAGGCGCGGTCCGAAGGGGGGGGTCACAGGGGACATGACCCCCCCCAAAATCTAAGGTCAAATTGAAAACCCCTCAAAAATTTGCCAAATAATAAAAGGAAATTTCTAGCTATAAATTTATAATAACAGCGATAAATTTATAATAATAAAATTTTGTCTTGTGCAATATTTTATTAGTGTAGTGAGTGACCCCCTCCAAAATTTTGAGGCTGCGACCGCGCCTGTACGAGCTCTCGCACATCCAATCACATGTCGTACGTACTATAACGGTCAGAAGTCGACTAGCAATCTCACAAAACTATGGCATAAGAATATTAGTCGTACTTATGACCTTCTTCTATAAGAACGTTTGACAACACTACACATTGGCAACTTGTTGGCCGCTTATGATTGTTATTACAAATTTCAATAAGCTAAGTGAGCGTTACGGTGGCCAAAGTAGTTAGCATTGTGCCTCGCATGGCGAACGTTCGGGTTCGAGTCTCACATCAAACATGAAAAATATTTTTTAAGTATTACAATCATGTGAATAAAAATGCCGAGTTGCTAACAAATATTTTAAATATTCCACAACTAAACGAATATTCTTTCGTTTTACAATTATATCTTAGCGTCGTTATTAAAATATGAGGGTAGATTTGAAACAAAGTGATAAGTTCACTTTGTAAATCTACCCTCATATTTTAACTACTTTAGTTTACCTAAATTATTCCACTATTCGCTATTGTTGGTTGGTGAACATAGTTACGAGCGTTTGTGTTATCTTGTTGTTGCTATTTTAGTATTCTTCTCAATTCAATATGCAGGCTAATATTAGTATTGAAGCCAAGGCAAATATTGTGGCCCTTTAATAACATAAATAAGTGTAAAGGATTTCTTTTGTATAAAAAATATTACAATGTTACCATATCAAAATTTGCTTCATTTATTATCATATTATAATAATAAATTACCTTTATTGTAATATCTATTTGTTCAAAGTAATTTACTAAAATAAATTACTAAAACATACAAATAATAATAATTATATAAAACATTAAAAAAAAACTGGCCCAACTAGGATTCGAACCTACACCTATCCCGTTCACATTAGCAAGTGCAGCCTCGTTACCGATCTAGCTAATGTTAACTTATACTCACTTGTTGAAATTTTGCATTACTATGAAAAAAATAATCAGACTGCGATAAAGAAACAAGTTACTGATATTGTCATCCTTGTCTAGCATTGACCACTTTGATTAGTTTGTTAGCGTTGGAACATCACTCACACGGATAAAAATGCGTATGTGTGTATAGGCGCCGCAGCCCGTATAGCGCAGGCGACAATGATCATTGCGGTGTAAGTGGACTTCTGGCCGTGACTGTACATGATTCAATTTACACAAAAATCGCCTAGTCTGTAAAGGTCCAAGCCATAATGGTTAAGCATATTTACGGTGTGTTGAACCTCATTTTTGCACGCGCATACGTTTAAAGATCAGTTTAGACCAAACAAGCACATTCTACCAATCATATTTAGCGTACAGGGATAGTGCATTCTTTAGTTGGTTTGTTTGGTCTCTAAGCCTACCTTTGAACTAATACGAGCTATACTAATTAATACGCACATCCAATCACATGTCGTACGTACAAGATTTAGACAATTTACAAACAAATCGCCTAGTCTGTAAAGGTCCAAGCCTAAATACAGACCTATCTAGCCATCTCGTATCTTTTTTAGGGTTCCGTACCCAAAGGGTAAAAACGGAACCCTATTACTAAGATTTCGCTGTCCGTCCGTCTGTCTGTCACCAGGCTGTATCTCATGAACCGTGATAGCTAGACAGTTGAAATTTTCACAGATGATGTATTTCGGTTGCCGCTATAACAACAAATACTAAAAACAAAATAAAATAAATATTTAAGGGGGCTCCCATACAACAAACGTGTTTTTTTCGGCGTTTTTGCCTTGTGGTACGGAACCCTTCGTGTGCGAGTCCGACTCGCACTTGGCCAGTTTTTTTATTTATAAATGACTTACCAAGTAAATCTTCGGTCCTGTGATCCTATACCGAGTCAGGTTGACGAGCACGGCGGTGGCAGACTTGAGCACTTCTATGCTAGAAATGGATCTGTTCGTAACCGACATGTAGGTGTACACACGGTGGACAATGGCTGACGCATTGTCATTGTACAACATCGGGAATACTTCCGTTAGTAATTCTGGAATAAAGTGCACGTGTTAATCTTTGTATTACTATACTAATTCGAAGAAGACAAGGTCCTGTACAATTAATAGAAGGATTTAGTAGTGCTTAGGTTTGAATATGAATGAAGACTATTTCAGTTTCAATTTATAATGGAACAGAATTTGTAAAAAATTATCCGCCAGATAAATAACCGTAACTTTTCCAGACTTAAGCCTGATTTTTCACAACTCAGATAATTTTTATCTGAGGAATGAATATTGCGGTTTGACAGCTTTTGTAAAGAAATTATGTCAAACTGTCATATTGATTCTTCAGATTAGGTAAGTTAGCTGACTATTGAAAAAACTTTTGGAAACACAATATCATTGCACATGTTTTAACATAATTATTACTTATTTGTACTATTTTCTTTATCGGAAATACACACAAAATATAACATTTTATGGTAGACTTGTAGTAAATGGGTAGATTTTCATTTTATGATTTATTTTGACAATTTTTTGAGAAATTTTATTATTTTTTATTAGCTTGGTGGACAAATCAACGACGACTGAGGGGCCGCGCGGGGTAAGGCCCCCGGAATGCGTTCGGATACTTGAATTTAGTTCTTTTGATCGACAAAATTTATCAAACAAAAATCGCCGAAGTTAATGATGAAATCTTTGTGACAAAATTTTAAATGGATAAATAATAACATAAGGGGTAAATTCCGATGTAACTAATATAGTAATTGTTCAGTATATACTATAATTTTTACATATGGGGTGAAATTAAACAAAATTTAGGCAAGAACTTTGAGTATTCATGAGATCAATAAATGTAGTGTAGAAAATAACGGAGAGGTAAATGATTTCCAGGATAGTTTTTTGTAAGTTTAAATATTTTATCATACTTATATTATGATTTTATTTATTACTAGTTACAAAAAAAAATACAAATTATAAACTGAAGTAAATTTTACGCAATGCTTAATGGATATTTAAGCCTTATTGTGGAAGAACAGCAAAAAATGCTATTTTGAAAATCTACCCAAATGCCTAAGGCCTCGTTCTCGAAGTCGGCAATTGCGGGGCGGGGGCGGCGCGCGGCGGTGGCGCGGGGAGCGGTGCGGCAGATCCGGTCTCGAAGCCAGCGGGCAGATCGCGCGGCGCTAGAGCGGTGTAGTGTTGTGTTATGAGAAATTAGTGTCTTTGTTCGCAAACGAAATGTCTAAACAGCGACGACATCTTTTTGATACATTTTGAAACGTCGGTCGTTAAAAAGCACGAAATAAAATGCACAACACTACGTCAATGCAGACGCGCGGGCACCGCTAGACTGGTGCGCATCCCTCGTACGCCGCTGCCTTCGAGGCCAGTTCCATATAAATCTATGCATTGAAACGCGTTGCTCCCTGCGCCGCCCCGCGCCCGCTGACTTCGTGTCCATAGCCTAAGGTATTAGGTCCACCTTTGTACGGTATTTTTACTTGTACATAAGGTTTTAATAAATAAATAAACACTTACCAAGGGATCTAAAAGCCTTGATAACAGTCTCAATACCGCTGATATTGCGGAGGACCTCCATAGCTTCCTCATTACGTTCCTTCATCGACTCTTGGCTCGACTTGAGACCACCATCTCGCCATCTTCGCCTGATTGCTTCCACGCGCTTGTCGTAGGCAATGTTCACTCGGGCTATGTGGCCGCGGAATAGCGCCTGAAAATTTAATAAGTATGATTTTTTTGTTCTTCATTATCTGTCACAGGAAAATTGAATTATAGTGGCAAAATAATGTAAGGGCAAGATTCGCAGACAGCGCATTAACATTACTAAGTTACTGTTTCATACGCTATTCGTATGAAACAGGTTTGAAAAAGGTCGTTAGTGGTATGAAACGTAGCTGAGTAAAGATAAGTCACAGTGTTTTGTGAATCTTGCCTTACAGTAAAGAGGGAAAAAAATATTTACCTGGATTTTGGAAGCAGCCCAGTAGATTCTTTGCTCTTCTCTCGTCTTTAAGATCTGTTCCCTCTTTAGCTGTATTTCTTTTCTCACCAAGTATCCTCTAATGATAGCCTGGACTTTGACAATAATCCTTCTTTTCTGTACAAACTCGCAATGAATCAGTCTTGTAAGTAATTTTCCTCTCCATATTTTTTGTATAAATCTCACTTGCTCCATATATTGGATGTACCACGAACGTACAAGGAATCGCCTTACATATTTCTGCAGACATATTGCTGCTTCTATTCTTTGAGCCCTCAAAATATCCCTCTTCTTTTTGAGCCTATAAGCCGCTTGAATTGTTACTACAGCCGATCGCAATTTGAAGAAACGCCTTCTTTCAATAAACGTTCTAACATGGCTCTGAATTTTTATTATAGAAATTCTAGTCTGAATATATTTTTGCCTTTCTGTTACAGTTAGTTTGTACGAGCGATAGAACCGCTGTATATACATTGTAGCATCTCTGATAGCTATAAATCTCTTGCGAGCAATCAGCATTCTGACCACAGACTGTGTCAGGATAGCACTCTTTTTAAGTGTCTCAAATTCTTGGCGGCATAGATCGCGTTTTTTCGTAGCGATATACCAGTTCTGTATTTTCTGTGCTGCTTCATTTTCTCTTATAATCCGAGCAATTTTATTGGATCGGAACCTACTTTGTACTAGCAGAACTGCCTTTCTTAGCGTCTGATATTCGTTTTGAATTCTACTGGCCTCTTTAATCAGTCTGAAGCGTCTTTGAATTAGGATTGCTGCTGATTTCTTTCTATTGTATTCGATTCTTTGGCGTTTACCGCGTGAGTACGCCCTAAATGTCCTTTGTATGGTGATGCAAGACTTCAGCATATTTGTGTACGCTTGCCGCTCTTTCAACATGAGGCAATGTGCTCTGTATTTCCTTTGGACAGTGATAGCTGCAGACTTCTTTTCTAAATACGATTTTCTATCCTTTCTCATTGCCAGCAAAGCTCTGTACCTTCTTTGTAAAACTATGGCTGACCGTTTTAATTCAAGATAGTTAGCCCTTCGCTTCTTGCCTTCTACATACGCTTTATAGAACCTCTGAATTGAAATGCATTGTTTTAATATTGTGGCATATCTTGTTCTTTCCAATATCATTAGTTTTTGTGCTCTGTATCTATTTTGAATGGTCAATGTGGCTGTTCGCACCTGTAAATATGTTTGTTTGTCCCTTCGCATTGCGAGTAAGGCTTTGTATTTTTGTTGCAAGAGTATAATCAATTGTCTGATCCTTAAATACTTTGCTTGTTCAGCTCTCATAGCAATAATACTCCTGTATCTTCTCTGTAAACATAATGTAGCTTCCCGAAGCCGGAAATAGTCCATTCTGACCTTCTGAGTTTCTTTAAAACGTTTATAATGATCACCAATGAGCACTGCTGCGTTTTTCATTTGTAAATACGTCGCCCTTTGTTTTTTGGTTTCCAAACGCGATTTGTAGTATCGTTGAATAGTTATAGTGGATGTTCTAATTGTAATGTACTGCTGTCTTACTATTTTCATTTCGATATACGATCTGTAATATTTCTGAATGCAGATAGTTGCTGTCCTGATTTGAACATACTCTTGTCTTTGTTTCCTACCAATAATGTACGCTCTATAGATTTTCTGGATAGTCACACATGCTTGTTTCGACTGCTGATATTGCTGTTGCACTTCTTTTCCTTTCTTACAACTTCTCAACCAGTTCTGGATTTTAATAGTAGCCTGTTTTTGTTGAAGGTATTCCTTCCTTTGTTTTCGGCCTAAAACGACAGCTCTATAGGCATTCTGAATAGTGGTACAAGACGATTTGAGTTTTAGATAATTAGCTCTTTGAAAACGCATTTTAATTAGGGCCATAAATCTGTGTTGGATGACCACAGTAGCTTGACGAAGCTTCGTATATTCTTCTAGATGTTTCCTCATTAGTATTTGAGCTTTATATCTTCTTTGGATAACTATGATGGACTTCCTAAGTTCTAGATATTCAGATCTTTCTTTACGCATTAGTACCAAGTTTCTGTAAGACTTTTGTAAGACTACTGCGGCATTTCGTAACCGCATATAGGCGTTTCTTTGAGACTTGGTTAGTAAGTAGGAACGGAAGTATTGTTGGATTAGCATCGTAGATTGGCGTAACTTCACATAATCTTGTCTCAACTTCTTCATGATTAAATACGACTTGATATACGTTTGGAGTACAACCGTCGCATTTTTGAGTCGTAAGAATCTTTCCTTCTCTGTCTTCATTAATTGGTGAGCTCTGATCCTTCTTTGGAGTGACATGATTAGTTCTCTCTGTCTCGTGTATGCCTGGTGACATTTCTTACGTCTATACAAAGCTTGTATTTTGATAACGCTCTCTTTGAGGGCTAGATAGTCCTTACGAACGATCCTCATTTGCAGCAGCGCTTTGTAACGTTCTTCAATTGTTCTAACAGAGTCCTGTAGTTTCAAGAAGTATCTTCTCTGTTGTATCATACGATAATAGCTTTGTATAAGAACAACGCTTCTGCGCTTCGTTGCGAAATCCTGCATTTCCTTTTTCATCAACAATTTGTTTCTATATCTCTGCTGGATGCATGTGACAGCTTGCTTGTATCGAATGTACTCTTTCCTTGCGAGATATCTGCGGACTAAACTTTGTACAGTAACAATCCTCTTGATTTGTATCGTGTATTGCCTGATACACAGCCACCGTCTGATTTGGCATTGTATATGAATAGCTGCCTTACGTCTCAACTCTTCCCTTTCTGATCTCAATTTCTCGAGAGTTGCTTTAGCTTCTCTCATTATCCTAATAGTTCTGTACCAGGTTTCTATCTTCAGAACACTCCTTTTCCATCTTATAAGGCGACTCCTATGTATCCACATTCTACAATACTTTTGTACTATGATAGTAGCAGTTGTTATTTGTTGCATCTTCCATTCGACGAGGCGGTTGTACTGAATACGGCGCCACCAACATTGGATCACACTCGCCGCGTTAATTCTTTTCTGAAGTTTCTTCTCTTCTTCCCTTCTCTTCTCCACAATAACTTCGTACTTCTTTCTCCACCAAGTTTGTATAACATTAGCGGCTGTTTCGAACAATGGAGCGCGGAATACGTGAATGATCTGCCATAGTAGAGACAGTGTCTTCTCTCTGTGACCATCAGCTATGTCGTTGGACGTGATTTCGCCAACGATCATGAAATTAGCCTCCTTCAAAGCGTTTAATGCGACTTGCACGTTATGGATCTTTTGTAAGCGAGAAATAGCGGGCGTCCGAAGTTGATTTAATAGGCCATCCTTCATCAAAATTATTTCCATGACCTTGGTCAGTCTTACACCATCCCTGATGTCCAAGGCTATGTTGTGTACTGCATACTTATATTCATCTAAATACGACTGTTTATGGCTCACGACATACCCAAGCGGTCTAAGATGTTTCGTAATGTCGCCAATGCCTGCGATAAGTTCTCTCGTGAATCTTATGATAACTTCCCTGCTTTCTTTACAGACTGCATTCCTGCAGAATAGACACGGATCGTGCGATATCAGTTTTCTCTGCTTTGCTTGATCCAAAAAGAAAACAAGCATGAAAAACTTCTTTAAGGTGAATTTCTTGATTGCCTCCATGTAAGCTGGTAGTAACATGTTCGGCGCATTTGACTTCGAGTGTTTGTTCTTGAGGAAAGGGTTTTTGAACATCCTTTGAATAATGAACGTAGTAAGTCCCTCGATATCACTGTTTGAATGGAGTGGCAAAACAATGCCATATATGGCTTCAAGTCCGATTCTGAGCCACAATGGATTGTACGACAACAATATCTCCATAACAATCTTTTGCAGCCCCACGTCCAAATGAAGATTCCGGTCGGCCCTGACAGCAATCAGTTTCTTATCAATCTGGGCGGTCAATTTCTGAAAAACTATGGCGATTTCAGGACTCATTAGTAAGGCTCGTGCGGATCTACGGAGACTTTCCAGTCTATGACTGTTGTGGTAAGCACTCGAAACTTGCTCCTTGGTAGGCGCAAGGGGAACTTCTTTATTTCTGTTATCAATCCACACTTTGCCGACATCTATTTTCTGTTCGACGTTACTGTCAAGATCAGCAGGCGGAGTCAGAATACAATTCAGCCATCTTTTGAATTCTGTTTCAAACCTTTCCACAGCTTCTTCATCGTAAAAATATGTAGACGACAGGAATGGATCGACTGTAGCAGATTGAGAATACACATTTCCGATCTGGTTAACCGACATGTTCTGAATTATACTTTTGTTCGTCTCAAATGTAGCATTCGATACTTTACTACAAATCGAATCTTTACCCTTCATTGATGCTCTATTCTTCACAGTTTTTTTTACATGAGAAACAGGTATTTTCCAAAGATCCGGTTCCGCCCTTACAGCTTTTTTAGACCATGTTTGCATTTGACTAGTCGAAGATACAGAGGAAAACCTATCATTAACTTTATCAAAAGTGCGATCTAAGGTGAACGTAGACATTCGTTTATCAGTTCTATCGAAAACTTGAGTATCAGAGAACTGTACACTTTCTTCAGGAATAGACTGAAGAGGAGGCGTGATAGATCTCGGAGGAGGAGGAGACCGCGTGTCTAGTCTTAAGTCGTTTTGCCACACATTATGTTCACAGGTATTTACGAAATTTCTTTGATCATATGCTTCTTTTTGATGTTGGTACTCTCTGAAAAGAGACTGCCTACACATCTTCGGTTGGTCCTTCAGAAAGAATTGCGGTGGTTTCATTTCATTCAATTGATTGAAATTAGGCTCCACTGGCGTATTTGGGGAATCCTTGGTGTAAGTATCAGAGCTCAATTTAAGATGATCGTCAAATATTTCATGCGTGTCGTTGTTCAATTTCGGAAAGGTTTTCCTTTCAGTCGAAAATCTTTGTGGGAAGAACGATAGATCACTAATGCGAGAAAATTCTGTGTTTATAGAGAAGTTAGGACTGTTTAATTCTTTAGGTGACGATGTATTTGGTTGTTTCTTATTTAGAACACTGGGTGTTTCCAGGTAGCTGTCGACTTGTGTGTGGTGATTGACTGTCAACCACTTATTAGGTGGTTGGGAAGATGTTACGCTGATTATGGAATGCGTCTGGTTTCCCTTATTGTAGTTTTTATTTTCTAAACTATCATCTAAGTCGTCACTTTCGGAGTTCATACTAAGGATAATTTTAGGTCCCTTGTCAAGTTTATCAGCTTTAGCTGTTTTTAATGGAGTAAACGTAAGATTATCAAACAATTCAGTGCCTGATACATCATAAATTTGTTGCTTATTGGAAGGCTTTAGTACATTGTTGGGTACATTTGATCTGGTGTTGCTAGCGAAAGACTTGTCATATGTTTGTTGTAGTAAAAAGTCAGTCTTGCGCATGTTAGAGAAAACTTCAGAAGTATCAAAGTTGAAATCAACACTACTTGGTGAATCAAACGGACACCTATCTGGACGGCAGTCCATGGAATAATCATTCATGGACATATTTTCTTTGTTGTACGCTTGAGTCAACTTTTGTTGGGAATGTATAACATTGTATGTCTTTTTAATTTGTGTTGTGTTGTAAATGGTCTCAGATTTCTTCTTGTAAAGAGATACAGGAGATTTTTTATGTGGTTTTTTCTTTATTTTACCTGGTGATATTTTGAAGCCCTTAGCCTGGCCACCTTTTCCTTTTATGTTCTGAAACAAGTTTGAATTACGTCCATAAAGGTTCATTAACTTGAAAAATATATATTCTGCTTACTATATCACACCTATTTATCTTCAAAGTTATATTATTGCATGCTAGGAAATAATAATATGGTTTCTGGCGAGTAGCCCCATCCCTTCCCCACCTATGATAGTGATAAAGAGCATTATATCATTTCACGAATGTTGAGCAGCATCTTCTTATGCTGTCAATAAAAATATACTGCCAACACCAATAATCCTGCTAAACTTGGTGACAATTTGAAAATTTGTCAATAATTATTCATTTTCATTGAGAAGCCTGTGTTCAAGAGCTTAGCTTGTAGGATAATGGTGATAAATAAAATACAGTGCCCCTACCTTATATTTTAAAACCCAAGCTGCTACTATAAATATTAAATTCAATGATTGTCTGACCAATCTTTCCTAGATTAGAATTCTAACCAGTAATTTATGCTAAGTGGTCATTCTTACATCTACTTGGCTGACTCAGACTGTGTTAAAAATGAAAATAAAATTCAATAAAATTACCATAACAGATTTGAGGACAACAATGACATCATATCGGCCTCTGTTCTCGTTTGTGAAGCGTATAGTCTCCCTGATACCAGTTGGCTGTGTGGGTGTCCACATCATAGTCAAGCAGTAGCATGTCTCCGGTTCTAACACCAGCCATTCTCCCGGCAAATGTATCACTAAGCCAGGGGGCAGAGATTTTCCAAGGGTAATCTGAAGAAAAGTAAAGATAAAAAGTTTAGGAAGTATGATACCGAAAATATAGTTTTTTGAATACCTATTTGTCTGTTTGTTGGATGCTGTAGCCACAACCCAGTTACTGGGTAATACAGCTGTGTACCAGGATTTTACATGGAGCGACTGCCTATCTGACCTCCACAACCCAGTTACTAGTTATTAACAATTACTTATCCTAATATAATATATAATGAAACCGTTCTTAAGGCAGTATCACCGGTCAATCAAACCGAATACACTTTGTTTCCTTCAACCTTGACATTGGCAAAATATAATATATAATGAATCCATTCTTAAGGCAGTATAACCGGTCAATCTCACCGAATACACTTTGTTTCCTTCAACCTTGACATTGGCAGAATCATCGATAAAACGATGGAGCCATTATTATAAAAATTGGAATTGGAAACTGCTATATAGACTGGTTTAAGTAGAAGGTGGTTTAGCAGAGAAGTAACAGAACACTGGAGATAACAGAAAAAATCATGTATGAGTTATGAGCAAGCAAGACATTGTTGTTATTCTATAAAATAAATACTAATAATAATGTTTGACATATCTAAGATTTTGATGCTTGTTCTTATTCTTTCAAGCCTTCAGCAATTTTGAATTCTCTTTATGTACCTGTGGGACTATTTTAAACACCATCACACCACTTTTTGTAAATTACTGGGTCACAAGTAGTTTATATAAATATCATATTTTGTGGCTGTTACCTGTTGTACTTGTTTTGTTGGGTTGAACACCTCCAGGTTCCTCTCACAAGATGCACCAATAAGGACATTGTCGAACACCACTTGTGGAGGCCTAGAAAACGGAGCCAATACAAGACGAGGACATTCTTCTTTGGGAGATTCTTTCACAACAGACTCCGTACGACGAGCCCTTCGTATGTGCTCAGGAGTATTTTCAATCTAAAATAATAAAATAAAATCAATTAGGATTGCGACAAAATCCATACTAATACAGCGGGCAGTAGAAACATTTAGTATTATAATAATACTTGGCACGATAGACTGATACACACTTGGAAATACATTATTGGAAATTCTGTATCACTCTTCTCTCTGTAAATCACTGCTTTTACTATTTTATTTTATTACACATTTTATTGTAAAAACTGTTGAACTTCGATAACAAACGAACTTTGATTTTGATTGAATTGAAATTCAAACAATTTCAAACTTCAAACCGTTCTTCAGCCGCTTCTGGCCGCTTCTCTTCGTCTGTGGTTTCGACTTCTCTCTTAGTCTGTGGGTTTCGCGACCACAGAATATTACGTCCATGCCACAGACTACAATATAATGCAGGGTAAAACATATTACATACAATAGTGACATGCTAGCCCGCACATCTTGTCCAACTAAATCGTCCAACGATCGTATCAGGGGGCTTACCATCACCTCTTAAAGCAGGGCAGAAGTTGAACTTTTTTTGTACTAAGACGTCATACAAAAAAGTAGTGAAGTTCAACTTCTGCCCTGCTTTAAGAGGTGATGGTAAGCCCCCAGAATCGAGATTTCCTTCCGATTACACACAAGTTGTCCAATTATCGTCTATCGGCTAAGCTAACTGCTCTTTAGCACGGTTACCCTATGCAAGCTCGTGGACTATCCAACTTTGTTGGTTAGTCGCACGGCAAGATTACAGTTTTCTAAGTTCTTTTACTGGGCTATCCTTGAGACACCTCATTAGAGAATAAAATTAAACTATCGCCTTGTTGACAATTTGACATCAAAATATAAGACGGAGGTTACACGTTCATTCTGATGTCAGTTCAGTCTATGATTTATGTCAGAATGACGGGAAACTGATTGTGTAACACGCAGACTGATGGAATGATGGTCCAGAATGATGATTATTTAAATATTTTAATAATTTTTGTCAGTCTGGTCAGACTGATGCCAGAATGAACGTGTGTTTATTAGCTATCAGTCTGATGTCAGTCACTGCTTAGACAGCGATGGAGTCGCACGACATGTCGCCGCCTGCGCCGACTCCCTCGCCGCTCCCGACGTCCCCATCTCTACCATTAGCCCCGGAGAAAGAATTTATTCTTACATTAGGAAATGTTACCTATTCTTTGGAATAAAACGAATAAAAAAATTTAAATTAAATTCTTTAATTCGATAATAATCAGCATAGTCATCTTCTTCTCCTGTGTCTAAATATTCGGAAACAATATAAATATGACATTAATTTACCAGTTATTAACAATATGATGTAATATAAAAGTACCTATGTTACTGCTATTCGTGTGTACAATCAGTTACCGCCAGCAATTAAAGAATTAAATGGAAATATGTTTAAAAATAAATTGAAGAAAATGTTAATTGATAAGGTATTTTATAATCTGCATTAGGGATGTGACAGTATACATAAAAAATCGATTATTAATGAATCGATTATTTTGCCTAGTAATAAAATTGATTGATTTTTTCCTTTTTTTTTGATAGATTAAATTAAACGCCGGAAATAACGATAATCACTATCACAGCACTCAGTTTTATTAACCCGTCGCATGAAATTCTATTGTTATCTGTACATACCCTGTACACGCGACATGTGAAGGGTTAATAATAATAATATCAACAAGCGAAACATTAGTTTTACACAAAAAGGTTTTTTTTTTAACTTCTCCTTTCGCAGGAAGAAATTTCTTAGGGTGAATGGATAGTAGTAGACCGCGAAATTCAAATTTTCTTAAGTTTTTTGCAATTTGCAGGTCAGTGTCAGGTTGTATCTTGATCAAAATATTATTCGCGACAATAACAGGTACATATTTAGAGAATTTTAACCCTAAGAATCATTAATACATCTTTCTAAGTTAAAGTTTTGCGCGACCGTAACAAATATGTATTTACAGAATAAAATTATTATAATTATTAAAGTCATCAACACAACTCTCTAAGACCATGTAATCCCCAAGAATGACTATTTCATGAAATCTTGACATTTGGGGATTATACTAACTTAACAAGTTGTATTACTGATTGTAATGATTATAATTCTGTAAATACATATTTGTTACGACCGCGAATCATATTTTAATCAACGTACAACTTAATACCGACCAGCAAATTGTAAAAAACGTAAGAAAATTTGAATTTCGCGGGCCACCTTAGCGCTTCCCCCTTAAGATACAATATCGCTCGCCATACAATTCAATGGACCATTACACACGACGAAGATAATATTATTTATTTCATATTTATGGGGATTACAAAAGGATTACAAAGATAAAATATTATAGTATCTTAGCCGTGTGGAGCGCCCTTTAGCGTCATTCATTTATTAGTTAGTGGTACACTTCGCGGTACTTTGCGGCTTCGCGCTCCTGACTAAAAAGCTGTGTTGCGCGGCCGTTCTAAATTCTAGGTGAAAAAAATCGGCAGTGAATAAGAAATCGATTTTTTATTAATCGATTTTTTGTAATATGTAAATCGATTATAAAAATCGATTTTTATAGAAAAAAAATCAATTATTAATCGATTTTTTCTATAATCGATTATTTTTTCACATCCCTAATCTGCAAGAGTTTTTTGATAAAAAATAGAATTTGTAAGTACCCAATTTCTTATTACTATTGCATATCTGACTCGGGTAGACTTGAAACTTGCTTGAAACAAACAAAAAAATATGTGTATAAGAACTTTATGTACACAGTTATGCAATAAATATATCTTTATCTGTCTCATATCTCATTCAGTAAATTTAAGTGAATTTATGGTCTTTTCATTAGCCACTTTTTATACCACCGCTTTCTTTTTCTACTAATATATATATAATAATATTACTATATTAGTCCTGTCTACGAAGGCAACGGGAGCATATTATTTTTCTTGTTAAAATCCATACCAAATGCATAAGCGTGTTATCGCGTAGAAGTTTTCGGTTAGACTGATCGTCAGTCTGACTTACCGTGTAATACCGCGCGTCATTCCATCATTCTGCCATCATTCTAGACGTGATCAAGGTCACAGACTGAACTGACATCAGAATCCTCCGTCTAAAAACGTGACAGAGGTTTTTATTTGTCAGAATTATTTGTGTATGGCAACTATTTCATCTAGTTGTCATTTCAGCACTACGAAATTTTCGTCCTTCCTTTTCTCAATCTTACGTAGGTATATACAGTATTTATTCCTCAAATTTTACCAATAATCGCCACAAATCTTGTCCCCATATTAGCTCCGTGTATAATTTTTCAGAACCCAGCTCGGAACAATGGCGGACAATAATTCAAACGAGAATACGTGCGTAGTGTGTTTCAAGAACGTTTTATACTATTCGGTTGGCGAATGTGACCATCCCGTATGTTTCGAGTGTTCCACCCGAATGCGGGTGCTCTGCCTGCAGAATGAGTGTCCTATCTGCAGGCAAGACCTTTCAAGGGTAAGTTAGAGTTTTATGTACAAAATGATGATTGTTATGTTTCTCACATCCTCAGTGCACAAGCTATCATTGTGCAACATTGTGTATTATAAACACATTCAGCGAATCTTCTGCATTATTTCACAATAGGCGAATGTTTCCTCTACTATGTTTATTCCTACAATAGCATATTTCTATGTTGATAAACTTTTCATACATGACAGGATGAGATTGTGTGTAACATTTTTAAAGTGAAGATTTTTTTTCTGATCAGTTTCAGTGATTTAATTGAATTTATAAATATTTAATATACTATGGTAAGGGGTTTCCTTTCCGCACTTAGCCCTTCAAGTAGAGCATTGTGTGTGGGATATTTAATATAAATACATAGGTACTGTTCTTTATAGTGCAAGGTTGGTTAGGATTATTTGGGTAAATATAGATGTTTTTTTTTTTTTTACGTGGATGGTAACTATGTGAAGTAATCCAACTATAATTACTTAATGCTGACACATCTAATTTCTAATCAGTCATAATATTGCACCATACTTTTTAAATTGTGTCTAATCTTGATGTGCTCTCAAAACTTTGAAGGCCTGGAATTGATTTGCACATTACCTATGTGCTGCTGAGTTGGACATGATATTACTTTGGCATACTGAGTAAAGATTTTTGTCAAGGAAATGGGATGGGAGGGATTAAAAACAATGCCCCATAGTATTACTCTGTTGATAGATAAATGCCTAAGCAAATATTAGACCATTAAATTAGGATGGGCCCAATGACTTCCCCTTTTATAGATTTACAAGTTAATCCAACCCTAACCTATTTGATGAAAGGCAAGTTACTAAAAAAATCTGTTTCATAGAAATGCTTTAAAAAAAAATGAAAAATTTTAATGCAGGGGAGTTCAGAATACATGGTAACAGGTTGTGCGTCCATATCCCCGCCACCCTGTATTATTCAAGTTCAGCATAATAAATACAAACACTGACTTTAATTTTAAACTCTGATACCATTTATTTTTAAATCAAATATAAGTACATCCACTATACATTTTCATTTATTTTGTTTGGTTGAGGTGTTGTACAGACGCCAGCATATCAAGCTACCTGAAACTGTCAAATTTTCCCAATCAACTTTGAACCTTATGCTTTAGCGATATAGTTGAAAATCTATTAAAGAAATTTGACAGATTTTAGTAGCTTGATGTGCTGGCATCTGTACATTAATACAACACATACAACATACATTTTAATCTCCTTACATGGTGTGGAATAGATATAACCAGAAAGTTCCACTTAAAGGGTGACTCTTCCTAAGATTCTGAACAACTTTTCCCAAATAATCTGTAAAATAAAAAATCAGTCTTGAATGAACAGTCTGTATGGAAGATAGAAAAAATTAAAGAGTTCAATAATTAAACTCTGTATTCATTTATTTCATGCTGAATTTAAATTTAAACAAAATAGCCCACTACATCCTCCTGCATGAAAACCTCAAATTCATGGAGAAAACCAAAGTATTTTGTGTGAGATATCTTAATTCTAGTTTCCTTTCAAAACCCTTCCATTTTGTAACATTAATCTAAATAATATTTCATAGGTTGTTTTCACGGACAATGTTCAACCTTATAAGGAGCTTCGCAACTGGGCTTTCACAGACCGCCTATTTGAGAGGCAATACAAGATCGGGTTCTGCAGTGAGGAAATCAAGCAGGCTTACGAGCTGTTGTTGGAAAACCGCTGTAAGATCTGTGACAAGATACCACCATTTCGTACTTTCTCTATGCTGAATGATCACATGAGGAAAGTCCATGAAAGATACTTCTGTGATCTCTGCGTTAAGCATTTAAGGGTAAGACCTATTCTTTATTGTACTTAGACATAAATTTAAAAAAAAAAAATGGAATTAAGGTAATATTGTTTTTGTAATTTAATCCAGAATTGGGTTCCCTAACAGCAAACCACAGTGCGATAGAGAGTTTTGCAAATGAGGATAGTAAATAAGTGCAAAAATTACATAATGGTTCTTCAGATATTTATTTGCATTCCACAATGTTTATAACTGCATAAATTTCTGCTATTGTTTTTGTTAGTTTGGAGTTAGTATTTCTGTAATTATATCCTTATAATAATATTATTACTTTATTTTGAACAGCATAGGAAAACTGTCAAGTAATAAAAGAGCCACGTTAATTTGCGTAATTATAAACTGAGATATTACTTTAATGACAATTATTCGACATTGAAACTTGCATAATAAAAAAAATAGACTGACTGCAATTAATTAAAGTCATCTTTTGTATATAGGTCGACCCCTTAACTGAGACGTTGCCTGAGGTAGCAGCGCGGTGCGGGAGGGGTGTGGTGACGTGTTGCGAGAGCTCAGTGATCCGTCAACTTGTGACAACTATCACCCCTCCCGCGCCGCGTAGCTACCTCACTCCTCAAACAACATCTCAGTTAAGCGGTCGGCCTATAGTGTTATTAATCTAAATTATGAATAATATTGTGGTTAAATAGTAGGTATAATAATGTTCATTCCAAGCATGACAAGAAATAGTAACTATTTTACCTAGACAACATATTTGCTTGAAATGAATGTAAAAACTTAATTGTGGTTATGCCATCATAACTTACGTAATGCATTAAGCAAGCTATCGTAATAACTACACTTTTGACTGAATTCATAATTAAATAGAGGGTACACTCTGTAAAAAATACATAAGTACCCTAATTAACTAGACAATGTACTCTCGACAAATTGTTTACAATTAGTAAATAGTAAATAGGTTATCCTTATCAGGTATAATGTAAACAATAATAGTTAATTACTTGAATGAAACCAATAAAGTGCAGATTGATAATGCCAGCGTCATTAACTTCATGTTATGCAATTTCTAGATATTCACTATGGAGAGAAAGTGCTATACTCGTCAAGAACTGGCTCATCATCGACGGAGAGGAGATCTGGACGATACGTCACACAGGTAAAAAAACAACCATAAAAATAAATCCATTACACATTATTTCCCGGTATATTAAACTGATTTATTATCGAAATGCGCGAGACGCCATAAAAACAAAATAAAAAGCGAATACAATTTATTATTTAGGTAGCAAGTACGATGTAAGTTTTCTTGTTTTATGGTAACTTGGGATTTTTGTAAGGGTAGTTTGAATTGAATATCGAACCAATGAAGAGATCGCAATTTTTTTTTTTTTGTATCGTATAATTACGCCTTACGACTATTTTTACCGACTTAATTATCTATCTAATAAATATGTATTTAGCGTATAACATGATACGCTTTTCTTATCATAACAATAAAGGATAAAAGCTTTAATAAGTGCAGTGTCTACATGTTTAGCTATCAGTTGAATTTGCACATCTCATTGGCATGACTGTTATTTCAAATACTATAACGTATGTATTGCGATATCTACGTTGTTGAGCAGACACATTTTGCGAACATGGGAAACAATAGATTAGTAATATTCTTCAAAACGATTCAGATTGAGATTAATAGTGTGTTACGCAATTAGGGTACAGTTTTCATCAATATGCTGCACCAGTATGGGTCATTGGACCGTAGGCCTTAACAGTGTTATTAATTGCCTCAACGTTCTAGTGGTTGCGAGTGCGACTGCTGAGTTGTGTATGGGAGGTCCTGGGTTCGATTCCCAGGCAAAGTGTTACTGGGTTATTCCATCAAGAACTTCACAAAAGCAGCCTAGTACCTATTTAATTGTGCCCGGTCATGTTGTGGCATGCCGGTTATAGGCTTCCGATATGTCGATAATACACATAACTTAGATTAATGCTTAAAGTCAATAAATTAGTACCTACTATTGAAAATATTTGAACATTTTCAGTGTCTGTTGGAACAGTCTAGTGGCTTCGCTATTTTGTACCGTTAAGAGTTTCTTTAAAACGCCGACGTACTACCTGCCGGTAATACGCGAGTGACGAAACTCGCACTGATAAGCGCTTAGCGATAGGTATCGAAATTTACGCGAATGCGGTGTTTTGACTTAAGTTTGTTACGACGGAATCCAGTACTAATATTTAATTTCCAAGTTTTACTTTTCAATATTTTGTTTACGAAGTGAACAAAGTGAGTTTGCGAAGTGTCTTTTGTTTATGAAACTGCAATGTTACATTTGTGATACATTCCAATCCACAGTATTTTATTGTTCAATAATTTGATAAATTGATACAACATTAAAATGTTATTTTTGTAACATGTCAAATAAAAGGCTCACATTGTCAATACAGAGTGAGGTTTTTATTATACATGTTACAAAAGTTTTTCTTTCATGTTTCTTTCTTTCAACTAAGAAAGAAAAATGTATTATACTTTGATGGTTTATTTTGCACTGTGTCAGTCTATAATTGGATATTGCATTACTGCGTGGGGTGGTGCATCAAAAACCAACTTGCTGAGAGCTGAGAGAGCTCAAAGAGCTGTACTAAAGGTTATGTGTAAAAAACCATACCGATATCCAACTAAACAACTCTACGAAGACTGTGAGGTCCTCACTGTTAGACAACTGTACATTCTGCAGTCAACCCTCAGGACTCATAGATCCATGCCCAAATCAAATCCTAAAAAGCGCACAAATATCCCGTCAGGTGTTAAACATAAGACATCGTTTGCCCAACACCAATTTTACGTTTTAAGTAAACATTTATATAAAAATTTACATAAAGAGCTAAACATACTGGATTTAAATAGATATATGTTAAAAAAAGAAATAAGTCAATGGCTATTACAACAGGACTATGTGGCAACAGAGAATCTGTTAACTTACATCTCTTATCACATTCATACTCAAAGATCACATCTCACACTTATTATATCCAATTATTATAATGACACATGCATGTCTGCTATCTTTCACACTCATTTTGTTACTTAGGATTAGTTTTTGTTACTATTTTATTTTCATTTTGTACACCTGTTAGTACAAATCATTGACACTGTCTGCACCTGTCTGTGTTGTGAAATTAACAGAATCCATTTGGCTGAACCCTATCTTTTAAGATACAGGCTAGTCCTAGTTTAAAAGATAGAGTCTACAATTGCAAAAATATGTAAATATCATATCAAACAATGTATACAGTGCAAAGTGCTATATTTTTATATACTTAGACTATCATTCGCTCCGTTGTACGTGGTGTCCTAGTTTAAAAAAAAACTACTTGGGATATCATGATTGGTGAAATGTGGGTGTGCTATCCTCTTCGGGTATAGGCTTGGTATTATACGTGTTATATTTCTTAACAGGGGCCATCCTCTCTGCGAATTCTGCGAAGAACGTTTCATGGACGCAGACGAGCTCTACCGGCACTTGCGTAAAGAACATCTGTACTGCCATCTGTGCGACGCCGATGGACGCAACCTGTACTATGCGACGCATTCTGCGCTTGCGCATCACTTCCGCACCGACCACTATCTTTGTGAGGAGGGGGAGTGCGCGGGCCAACACTTGACAGCCGTGTTTAGGAGCGAAATTGATCTTAAAGGTCGGATGGATTTTATATTCTTTTAGATGTCGAACATGGTTACATTTTCATAGCGTGAGCTAAGCTAGCATTGTTATTGGTTAGTTTCAAGCACATTCTTCGCTCATCTCTGGTGAATTCAAATCTAGAACACAATTCCTGATTGGGTGGCTTTTTTTGAAACTCCAATCACAAATGTAATCAATCGGCTACCCGACGACGCTGCAACTTACATTTTATAATATAGAATTATCAAAACGGTTTCGGCACCAAACAATAACGAATGATCTACCTCGCTAGCGCACAAGGCGACGGTGCACGGGCGCGGCATGCCGCGCGGCGCCACGCGCCAGGCGCGCACGCTCGAGCTGCAGTTCAACATCACGCCGCATCCCAACGTGCAGAGGACGCCCAGGTATTGTGGCTAACGACGTAGCAGCTAGTAAGTAATGAGGCTGACTAACTATTTAGCCAGTTATTTATTTAGTGACTGGGCGACTCCAGGTATTCGTAAAAGCAGGGAAAAACTTTTTGAACTCTATGGCTTAAAGCAACATATGAATAATACAAACTTTCATCAGTATGTTGCAAAATATTCAAAAACTTTTAAAAGTGTGTGCCAAAAAGCTAAAGCTCTTTATATTAGCAATAAAATAAAATCAGCTGATGATAAAATAAAAACTACCTGGCAAATAATAAATAATGAAACAGGTAGGAAAAAACAGCCTAACACTGAATTTAATTTAGAGACTGCACATGGCCCCATCAACTCAGATGTAGAAATAGCTCAGGAATTTGAAAACTTTTTTCTAATATTCCCCTTAAAACTACTGAAGCTTTAAATTCATCCCCCACGCTTTCTGCTGCCTTACTTAAAAAGAATGTAAAGGCATGCCCTTTGGAGTTTAGGTTTCAGCATACAAGCCCCCAGGCTGTTATAAAAGCTTTTAGAGATCTTAACATTAAATCAACAGAAGATCTCTGGGGAATGTCTGTAAAAGTATGTAGATCTTTCATCGAAACTATTGCACCCTATTTAGCTTTCATATTTAACACCAGTGTTGACCAAGGAGTCTTTCCGGATCTTATGAAACATAGTAAAGTAGTACCATTGTTCAAATCCGGTGATAGTAAAGATCCTAACAATTATAGACCTGTGTCAATTCTACCAGTTCTCAGTAAGGTGTTTGAAAAGTTGATGCTCAATCAAATGTTACGTCACTTTAATAAAAATTCCATCTTTCATGAACACCAGTACGGTTTCACCAAAGGGCGTTGCACTACTGACGCCGGTGTTACCCTTATAAAGAACATTTTTAACGCCTGGGAAGAAGCACAAGATGCCATTGGAATCTTTTGCGACCTCTCTAAGGCGTTCGATTGCGTAAACCACGAGACACTTCTGATGAAACTGGAGCACTATGGAATTAGAAAAGCAGCACTTGACTTGCTAAGATCATACCTGAAAGATAGAAAGGTTAAAGTTCAAGTAAACGGCGTAAACTCATTAGGGTCTGAAATGACAATGGGTGTTCCTCAAGGTTCGATATTGGGTCCATTCCTCTTTTTAGTTTACATCAATGATTTACCCCAATTACTTCAAAATCAACCGAAGATGGTGTTATTTGCAGATGACACATCATTAATCTTTAAAATAGACCGACGGTCACAAAATCTTGACGACGTGAATAACTCTATTCTTCAGGTCCAAGATTGGTTTACGGTAAATAATTTAGTACTTAATGAAAAAAAAACCAAATGCATTAGATTTAAATTACCGAATGTTAGAAGTAGCGAATGTGAAATCATATTGAATGGCCAAAAACTAGAATTTATTGATCAGACAGTTTTCCTAGGAATCACGCTAGACGAGAAATTACAATGGGGACCTCATATAACATCTATTGCGGGGCGGCTAAGCTCCGCCGCTTATGCTGTTAGAAAGATAAGACAGTTAACAGATGTAGAAACCGCGCGTTTGGTCTATTTTAGTTACTTCCACAGTATTATGTCATATGGCATTTTACTATGGGGTCGGGCTGCTGACATTGAATCCATTTTTATTTTACAAAAGAGAGCTGTCAGAGCCATTTACAATCTACGTCGTCGCGAATCTCTTAGGGAACTATTTAAAAAGGTTAATATCATGACGGTACCTTGCCAATTCATTTATGAAAATATTATGTATGTAAGAAAAAATCAACATCTTTTTAATAAAATAAGTGATAGGCATAATTTTAATACTAGAAATAAAGATAAATTAGATCAACCTTTTTTCAGATTATCTAAAGTACATACATCTTTTATGGGGTACTGTGTTAAATGCTACAACAAAATACCTTGTGACATATTGCAATTAAATGAAAGAAAATTTAAAACTCATATTAAAAGTACACTTTGTAAACAAGGATATTACAAATTAGAGGATTATATCCAAGATAAGAATGTTTGGAAACATGCTGGTCCTGCTCCATAGGACAATCTAAAAGTCTAGACAAAATCAAACTTGTTCCTAATTTAATTTATATGTATATTTTTAATTATGACATCTTATTCTAATTCAATTTTACAATCTGCGACTACAGTGGCTCACACACTTGTTAAAGTTCAACTACTTTTGCATTTTTTCATTTTTCTTTTTTTTTTTAAATAACTTGTAAATATGTGAGCACCATGTATCTATCACTTATTTGATTTACCTGTCATTGCTTAATTTTTAATTCTTTTTACCTTTTGTGGTAGACTAATTTTATTATGGGTGCATCGTGTTCACATATAAATTTTATTATGTATACAAGACCTTGTAAAACATTTTTAAAAGAGTAACGGTGGAGTTTCTTGCCCATTCTTCTCCATACGAAAACTACCTTTTCGAATGGGCGACTAGAATCATTTCTATTTAGTTTTTTTTTGACGTTCAAAAGTGCCTTTAATGTGCCTATTTGAAATAAATGATTTGACTTTGACTTTGACTTTAGTGTGCCCTTTGCACAAAAAAGTAATAACACACAAATTATGTTTGTCATTAAATTGTCTGCAAACACAACTTTTTGGAGGTGTGCACATTTACAATGGCCATTAAAGTGCCATGTAACCAATACAGAAGTTAACAAGAAAAAATCTTTTTAAGAAATGAGTTACAAAAAGATTAAATTTAGGTAAAAAAGAATGAAAATACTATCAGTCGTCCTGTAAAGATGAGGCCACTTTGACCGAACTTAGCGGCGGTACGTCATCTTCATAATTGTCATCGACAGTCGCAGAACACATCACTCCCAAAATGGAGACATTGCCAACACAAATCCTATCGCTGGGCGAATACACTGAAGACTGCAGGGCCGCTTCTCCACCACGCGACTCCCTCGCACCACTGACGTAGCTGCCCTCATCATCTATTGAAGAGGATTGTGAGGCATACTTCTTGATACTTGAACAAAATAAAAACTCGGCATTTTCTAGACCTAGAAGCAAAAAGAAAGAATATAAATAAGAAATTATATATTTTCAGGGAGTGCCAACACTTTTTGACACGGAATCGGCTTGAGCCGATCACGCATTTTTATCACCACATTTTTCACACAATTCGACGTGGTGTCGAGTCGCGTTTCCCGAACGGAAATGAGGGGAATATCGTCTTTATCGTAATCGCATGGACATAAAGCTCTTTCTGACATATATTCCGCTATAAAATGTGTAGTCATTCCCTAAGTCAGGTTTACCACTACTATCACAATATAAAATTTAAACAGAAAGTTATCCATTATTTCAGAGACAGAAACCATCGGGAGCAAGCTCGTGAAGAGCCGGAAGCAGCCCCGTTGCCGCCTCCTACGATGACGCAGGCTAACATCGACACGGGCAGCGTGGAGCAGTTCCCGCGACTGTCCGCCACGCCCGCCGCGCCCGGACTGGTGATGTCTGCGCCGCATCGCGCGTACAAAGGTACTGTCCGTCACTATACATTCTTCACGAGGGTTCGTCGCAACACATTTTTTTCTTCCGTTCTTTCTTGTCAGCCGTCACTCTGTCATCACATTTTCGTTCTAATCTTAAGGTCATAACACACGTATCCAATCGGAAAGGGATCGTTACCATATTAACTCGAGCCGTTCAGTATTCTTTGTATGAAACTCCCTACTGCAACGCACACTACTATCTCACGAACCGCTGTGCGGTGCGTTACGGCTCGCCGTCGCGCGTCGCCGCGTTACGTCTCTCCGTACTCGAGATTACGTCTTTTTGTTCTGCCCCTCTCACCCCTCCCGCGGCCTGCCTGCAGTCCCATCAACCAGCGGTCGGCGAGCCGTAAGCGCGGCGTCGCATAGCCGTAGCCGAGTCGTCGTATCGGAGCTTCTGATCCGCTTTGGTTACGTGCTAACGTTCGCGTTAGGTTGACCCCGAGGTGAAAGGCGATACGGTGACGATCCCTTTCCGAGTTGATATGTGTGCGATGACCCTTAATCAGTCTAAAATGCCTCTGATTTCCCTATATTTTTGACATTAATTGTCGCCGATGTGAAATTTTGACTAGATTTTGAACGTTTTTAATTACGGAATTTGGCCTTCTGATCTACTCACAAAACTGTTGCCCGCTACTCAACAGTATTTACATACATTGTCTGTCTCCTCCAGGTGTAGGCGGCCTCCTGCGCAACGACAAGAACTTCCCCGCACTGGACGGAGCGCCGGGCCCGTCGCGCGGCCCTCGCCCCGCCGCGCCCACACCTACTACCGTCGCCGCTACTATCGTCAGGAACAGTAAGTTTAATGTTTAAGCCTACTTCAGAGCGGCAAAGTTATTTGACGCGAATTGTAGGTAGGTACTTGAAATATCAGTTCAAAAATCGGTTCTTTTTTTAAACTTCACAAATGTGATGAGTATCGATATCTAATCGTGTTTTATAGAAACTCATTACGTCTGCAGTTTCGCTAGCGAATTTAATTTTATTTGTATATTCAAATCCTGGTTTCCAATAGAAAAACTCATAAAAAATGCTGCAAGTTGCAAACTCAACTTTGTTATTTTTCCCAAAACATCTGTCTGTTTACATCATTGTAAAGTATTATTGCAATCGCAAGATACATACTACATACATAATTATATAAACTCACCCATTTTTCTTATGGGAGTAAGCAGAAACTACAGACCGCCACCTGCTACGATCCTTACATACTGCTTTTGCTTCGTTTACGTTCGCAAGATTGCTTACAACATAACCATAGCATAATTATAACATCACTGTTCGCACTTCCAGCCAAGCCCAGCGTATCCATCCAACTGCACAGCCAGCCTGCCAGCGCCAGTAATTTCCGCCTCACCCAGACCAGCGGGCATCGCATCTCAGTGCCGCCGCCACACCACAGGAAACCGCTGCTTATGGACGACGATGACGACTTCCCTTCGCTTGGCATCTCGAGAGATGACCATCCGAGCATCGGAGCTGGCACCGTGCAGGCGCCTAAGGTAACTTTTATGAAAGACTAACTGTTGCCTGCGACTTTGTCTGCATGTATTTTCTTTTTAGGGTTCCGTACCCAAAGGGTAAAAACGGGACCCTATTACTAAGACTTCGCTGTCTGTCCGTCCGTCTGTCCGTCCGTCCGACTGTCTGTCACCAGGCTGTATCTTAAGAACCGCGATAGCTAGACAGTTGAAATTTTCACAAATTATGTATTTCTGTTGCCGCTATAACAACAAATACTAAAAACAAAATGAAATAAATATTTAAGGGGGGCTCCCATACAACAAATGTGTTTTTTTTTTTTCGGTGTTTTTGCCCTATGGTACGGAACCCTTCGTGTGCGAGTCCGACTCGCGCTTGGCCAGTTTTTAATACAAATATTCAGAATATCCTATATTTTTTTCCAGGTGTACCTACTTATCTCAAAACCTGTAAAACTTCATTAAGTTCGGTTCTGTGGTTTAGGCGCGAAAAGGTACCGGAAAGAAAAACGAGAGTTACTTTCTACTACAAACTGTATTTGTAGTTTTACTTACTCAATGTGCCACATTGAAGGCGTGGTTTAGTAACTTGTATGAGATGCATCAATTTAAATAAACAGCTTACTAAAATTATACAAGTTCCGTTTGTTTGTCTCGCTGTCACAATTTTTTAAGTATAAACTTTAGTAACTTTTTAATATAGTAATAAGTTTTTTTTTTCGTTTCCAGGTCTCTCTAATCAACAGCCAAGAGATGCAAGCTTTAAAGAGCAACCACGTCCAGACTCATCATAAGAAGGCTCCTCTATGTTCTGAAGCGTTCCCCGCGCTGTCATCTACATCCGCTCCGGTCGCCCCGCCGCAGTGGATCACCATCCCCAAGACCAAAGAGAAGCAGAAACCGACCAAGTCCGAACCTCCTCAGAAACCCAAGGAACTCGCTTTCAATGCTGTAGCTGACTTCCCCACTCTACCCATCAACTTAACCAAATCCAAGTCCAAAAAGCAAGCTCAACCTACCCCCCCTCCGCCCCAAAACATCGAAAACACAAAACTTAGCAAAAAGGAAAAGAAAAAACAAAACAGTAAAAAAGAAAACTTACTCGACACGTACAACGTGAACGGGACCAACGATAAGAAGTTACTGAAGGAGTCGTATGCCTCCGTCAATGCTAATAATAATAACCAAACCGTGGATGACAAAAAGGTTAAGACTGTCGACTCTACGGTTAACGATGCTGAGAAGAATAGGAACGGTGGTAATGGAGACTTCAGTTTAGCTGCTAAAGACTATCCTCCATTAAACTCTCGGAGTGACAATAGTTTACCGACTAAGAAGATGGCGAATGGTAGCGTTCCGCCGGGGTTTAAACCTCGTCCGGCTTGCGACGGCATGATGTTCACGAACTCGGCTGGGCAGACGTTCCCCGCGCCGCTACACACTTACATGCCGCCGCCGAATTTTGAGCATAGAAACCGTGCTTTAGTCAAGCAGTTTGCAGTCGCTTTAGGCGGTGCTGCGGCTGTAGAAGAGTTCAAAGTCGCGTCGCGAGCGTTCCGTGACAGTTCTATTAGTGCAGAGCAGTTCCATCAGCATTGTCGTAAGGCGTTAGGTGCGGAATTCGATGCTGTGTTTCCGGAGCTGGTGGCGTTATTGCCAGATATTGCTAAGCAGCAGGAGCTGATGGTGGGAAGAAGTGAAGAGCTCCACATGTGCGCTACTTGCGGACAACTGCTGGCGCCTGAAGACCGCGCCGCGCACAACACGCAGCACTGGCCGCCCCTCGCGCCGCGCTAGACACGACACTGCCGCTCAGCCTGCCTTGTGTTCATACCTCTCTAATAGACGCCACTAACTGTGCTGACGAACAGCCTTCAGTTCAAACTGACAGTGTGTGTGAATACTTTATCGTTAATGCCATACGGACTTGTTTACTATCAGCCAGTGCCTATGATTTGCGACTAGATTTTTGGGTAATGTTTTACATAACTCTTAGTTACAGATATTGACAGTCATAATTTTTACTAGGGAGTCAACATTGACATTAATTTGGATTTTATTGTACCTATGTTTTGTAAATACATAGTTATTTCATAGATATTGTTCCACGTATCATAGTAGATTTATTGTAAAAACATCGATACTTCGGTGTTCACTATATGACCATGTATTTCGCTAGCCAGAATATTCCTTTGACTGTGCAATGTTATGTGATCATATTCAACCCACAGTAGCGCAATTCTCTGACAATGTGATTTTGTAAAATGTAAATGTTATGATGTAAAATATATTGTTTCAAAGTTTTATTACTTATATTTTTGTACTTCTAAAGCAGAACGATTTCATTAGTTTTGTGTAAAATATTTTTGTTGAATATTGTTAGTGGTTTTATTGCGACCCTTTGTGCTAAATAATTAAATTATAAATAGTAACTAAACAGTCCATCTTCTTAACTTTAAATACATTTGTGTATGTAATACATTTATGTACACTGTACAGATACAATGCATACAAATTTTATAATGATAAATGTACATACTCTTATACATAATTATATATTCGAGTGTAACACTTTGTTTGAAATAACCGTACTTAGTTATTTTCCTAACATAAACTTTTTCCTGCTAAAAACTGAAGATCATTAAAATATTGATTGAATCCTAGCGAAAAGCATTCACCCATACCAGTTCACGAAAGATATTACTATGATAAATAAATAGCAGAGACAATATACCATGGCCGCATGGCTTGTAAGTTTAATAACCAAATTTGATAAAAGACGAAACCGAAGTACACAATAATCTCGACAGTTTCAAGTAGTGTTGTCACACCGGAGGAGATACTCATGTTAGATAATAAAGATATGATTAAAAGAGGCATATAAAAATGGAATACTGTCCGCAGGTGGTCTCATATAAGAACAGCACAACACTATGAAGTTACTTTTGTTATTTTTGTGGTAAGTTGTTGTTATTTTATTTTACGTCTTTACCCGACTACACTGGTAATGTAATATTTCAAGCGTAATGATTTTCGGTGTATGCGAGTGTATATCGTGTAGCCTCAACATATTTCGGAGTAAGTTCCATTATTTTGCATTACTGTAAGCTGCGCTTACGCAACAACGACGGCAACGAGGCGCTGGATAGTAAACAATAATCGGTCATTTGTCGCAGCCATCTGCAGCCGCAAATTAAAATTCTATTGCACTTCTGATATTTATAACTAGCTTCTGCCCGCGACTTCGTCCGCGTGTTTCTCGTTCCCCCGACCCACCCCGCATCGCATCGTCTTTTTGCTTGACTTTTGAGAGTTCTAGCGTGATGTAGCAGCCTTCCTCAATAACTGGGTTATCAAATGCAAAAATAATTTTTCATTTTCGACTATAGTTCCAGAGATTAGCGCGTTCAAACAAACTCTTCAGCTTTATTAAAAGTATACTATTTTCTTATAGTTCTACAATAGCACTGACATGGGGAGTCGCTGTAAAGCAGAGCAGAAATTTTCCGAACGACTTCGTTTTTGGAACCAGCACGGCAGCTTATCAAATTGAAGGAGCATGGGATAAAGATGGTACTTAAACATTGGACATTTAATTTGAACTTTATTCCCATTACACATGATTTATTGTTGGTTGACTTATTTTAGGTAAAAGTGAAAACATCTGGGATTATTTGACTCACACTAATCCAGGTGCAATCGCAGACCAGAGTACTGGTGACGTAGCGTGCGACTCTTATTACAAGTATGAACGAGACGTCGAGATGATGAGAGAGTTAGGCATCGACGCCTACCGCTTCTCGTTAGCCTGGTCTAGGATATTACCCAATGGCCACGCGAACCACGTCAACGAAGAAGGAATAGCGTACTACAACAAAGTAATCGACGAAGTACTGAAATACAACATTGAGCCCATGGTTACGTTATACCACTGGGACTTGCCGCAAAAACTTCAAGATATGGGCGGGTTCCTTAATCCTCTTGTGATAGACTGGTTTGCTGACTACGCCCGAGTGGTTTATGAACGCTTTGGTGATAGGGTCAAGAATTTTATCACCTTCAATGAAGGAGGACAAATCTGTTATGAAGGTTATGGTTCCGATTCAAAAGCTCCGAGGTTAAACTTCACGGGTATCGGCGAATATATCTGCGCTAAGAATCTTGCGCTCGCGCATGCTAAAGCGTATCATATTTATAATGATGAGTTCAGGCCTACACAAGGCGGAGTGCTTGGTTATACGATAGCAATGGACTTCTACTGTACCTCTTACTGATTCCGAAGAAGATGCTTATGCTGTGGAGTTATTTAGGCAATCGCAGGTATGTTAAAAAAGGAACTTCAGTGACCTTCCAATTTAGGCGTGTTTGATGCCCGACCTTAAATGGTTTCTTCTATAATAATATAAAGTGTAAAAAAATCGCATTTTTGTAAAAATGTCGCTTACTTTATGAGATTTCCTATTTCCAGTGGGCTGTATACACAGATCCAATCTTCTCAAAAGACGGAGGGTTTCCGAAAGACCTTTTAGAGCTTGTAGCCAAAAAGAGCGCAGCTCAGGGCTACCCTAGATCTCGCCTATCAGACTTCACTGAGGAAGAGAAGGCCTACATTCGAGGCACGAGCGACTTCTTCGGCGTCAACCATTATTCGGGTGCCTTTACATCTGCCTCGCTGTTTACGTCACAGTTTCCTGTACCGTCAACCATGGATGATATAGAAGTCGCACAGATGAAGCCAGATGATTGGCCACAAGCCGCTTCCTTTTGGCTACAAGTAAGTATGTTGTGGTAAGTGTTTTTATTTTTGCAATACATTCCCCGAATCTCAATTAAAGGTCCTCATATTATAACATGGTGTACAAATATTCCAGGGGGAGATGATCGTTTCATTATTATTTTTGAGCTAGGACGTCTACTTTTTGCGAACTCGGAAAAAGGGCATTCCAAGTTATAAATTTTAGAACGCAACTTAGGTAGGTACTGAAAAATGTCTACCAAGTGGAATAAGCCCTTTAAAGATTCCCATGACATTTTGGAAATGAACTTACAACAGTGATAATGGTCAGCTTCATGCAATACTTATAGATCCAACAATAATTAGATAAAGGTTTTATTTTTTTAGGTTTATCTAACAATCTTATCATATTGAACAGAATCAACAAGTAAAACGTATTACGTTATCGTAATCAAAATATTTACTACATAACATTACGCCGTGTTTCCCCGAAGGGTTAGGCAGAGGTGTGCCTACCCCTATATGTATACAGTGTGAGTCTTCATTGTGCACATATCGAAATGAGGGAAACATAGCTTAATTTTATCGACGGAAAAAATATTTGAAAAAATAAAAAAATATTTAAAAGGATCTTTACCTGCTGTATGGTGATTGCAAGGCCTTTCTTTAACAGTTGATAGGAAATGTTGTGATTGCGTTATAAACATGGTATTTTTACGTTTAGAAATCTGATACGATGGAGAATAAGTTAAAGTAATAAAAAAGGGTAGGTAATCGGGGCTTTTATTGAGCAATTTTACAATTATTGTAAAAATTTATGAAAAAATATCAGATTTTTGTTAAAAAAAAAAACATAATTCTCAATTAAGGGCGATTGTTTACACAGGGGTCACAGCAGCGAACAAGAATTTAAAAAATGCTACATTTTTTTTTTTGTTTACTTATATTTTTTTTTCCGTCGATAAAATTGAGCTTAGTTTCCCTCATTTCGATATGTGCACATTATGAAGACTCACACTGTATAATGTACTCCGTGGGCGTGCCTATATAATAGTACACCCACATTTCGCCAGTCATGTTTAAGTCCCATGTAAACCACTTAGCTACCTCGGCTTATTTTTAATTATTTTATTTTTGGATTGTTGATTTTCTGACTGACCGACTTCTTAACAATTCAAAAGTGCCAAAATGTTTTAATAATTGAAATAAATGCTTTGAGTAAGGGGGCGAGCCTATTGTCATTAACCGGGCACACATCCAAACTCCGGGCTGCTATTGAGAAATCCTTGACGGGAAAACCCAATAACACTTGCCCGAGATGGGAATCGAACCCAGGACCTCATGCTCAGCAGTATCGCTTGCGACCATTAATTAGACTAACGTGAGGCAGTTCTAGATAATTTATTATCCTATTAGAGTCCTCAATATAGAACGAAAAAACCGGCCAAATGCGTTTCGGACCGCACGCACAATGAAGGGTTCCGTAGTTGGAATGAATTTATCCCAAGAACAAACTTTGACACTGTAGTAGAAAAACATGTTCTCCCATACATTCCAAATTTCCAACGAAAAATGTAAGTTTGTACGCACAATATCGAGAGATTTACCATGTTTTAAGACCACAGACTTATTATAGGTTTTCCTGTAATCTATAGTAAGAGTATTTTCGTTTTTTTTTTCAAAATTTTAGGCTCAGTTGTTTCGGAGGGAATGGTAAATTTTCGTCTATTTTCTTAAATAACTTTAACACAATTTACTTTAAAATTGTGAAAAAATATATTTGAGATCCTCATAGTAAGCTCTCATTTGATATGTCACACGGTACAGATTGCGTTTTTTTTTTAATTTTCTTTCTTTGCCCCCAAAAATTACCCCCATATTCAATTCAAAATTCATTTATTTACGGTAACACGTCTGTGTTTGGGTCACAGAGATTCATATGTGTACCAATTTCAACTTAATCGGTCTATTACATTCGGAGCAAATTGGCTGTGACAGACGGACGGACAGACACACGAGTGATCCTACAAGGGTTCCGTTTTTTTTCCTTTTGAGATACGGAACCCATGGCAAAAAATGTAGGTGTAGGAACAGCTCTGACCCTTCGGGGTCTACAGACGACGTATTATGTTATGTTATCGAATGGCGTTGTCAACAACAATGCATCCATATTTTTATAACCGAAGACTTATTTTTGTCCCCAGCAAATGCCGAACAGTGTTTACATCGTTCTGAAAAGCATACAAGAAAGATACGGCGATGTGCCGATCTATATAACTGAAAACGGTTGGTCTACCTATGAGGGTATTGAAGATGAAGGTCGGGTAGCGTACTATAGGGCTGCGTTAGAAAGCGCCTTAGATGCTATGGACGAAGGGATCAACCTCAAGGGATACTTTGCATGGAGTTTGATGGACAACTTTGAGTGGATGGCTGGATACACGTAAGTGCATTTTTTTTCCTATATACCTTTTTTTTTTGAGGATGCTGTGGCTAGATAATGTGGCTAAACGAAAAGAGCAGACCAAAGATAATCATTATACAGGATTATTGGTAAAACATTAACAATAACCTCTTAAGAGATCATTGTACTCATCATTATGAACAACTTATACTATGGGACCAAACATGAAATCTCGAAAAAAAAATCAGCTGTTCCCTACATTTTGACGAGTTAGACGAACATACATGTAGGGAACAGCTGGTATTTTTTTCGTGATTTCAGGTTTGGTCCCATAGTAAAAGTTGTTCATAATGATGAGTACAATGACCTCTTAAGAGGTTGTTAATGTTTTACCAATAACCCTGTATATTGTTTGAAAGATGATATGGCTACCGACCCCAAATAATTTGGTAAACAAACGGAATGGGGTATAAAACCTGTGTTAAATTCGACTTTATCTTTACAGGGAACGTTTCGGCTTATACGAAGTTAACTTCGACGATCCCGAACGCACACGAACCCCGAGGAAATCCGCTTTCATCTATAAACAAATTATTAAGACGCGGACGATCGACCATGAATACGAACCAGACAGCAACGTCATGACTATAGATGAGGGTCACTGAGACTTATTACAAATTAAAAAACTGACTAGTTTATAGATGTATATAATTTGAACCTTCAAAAACAAATCCTGGTACTAATAAAACCCATGAAAATATGTATATATAAGTGCTTTTTTACTTGTCGCTTTTGCCCCATCCCAAGAAACCCTTGACCAATCCGGTAAGGCCTGCGCCTTGCTTCTTATTGTCAGCTGCGCCGGTCTTATCGTCCAAGTTCGGAAACTCCACGAAGTTACAAGCCAAGTCGAAGAATAACGGCTTGCAAGGAATGGCTTCCATAGACGGAGGCATTTTGTAGATGTTCGGGTTCTTAGTCAGGACTTGAGTGTCCTCTCGGTACTCGTCCAAGCGGTCCACCAGAGGTTTCTTGTCTTTATACTTGCCAGAAGAATACTTCGTGTCTTCGTCCTGGTCTTCATCGTCTTCAAGAACGGAGTCGGCATGAACTTCGAATTTGCAGCTTTCGATGTCCTTTTTCAACGATTGCAACTTTGCCACCAGTTGTTTGTCGTCAAGCTTTTTGCCTAATGATTCGGCAGAGTAGTTGCTGCATCGTTCTAACATAGCAAGAGCCTCTCTAAAGCGACGCAGCCCAGTCAGCACTTGGGCGATATAGTAGCAACGGAACGCGCGGTATGCCTTCGTCAAAGTTTCTATTTCTTGCTGGTAAGCGGCATCGGTTTCGAATCCGGGTAGTTGCTGCAATTCGGTGAAGTTCTGCAGGATGATCTCGTAGAGCCTAGTCAAGTCCTGAGGACGGACCTTCTTGCCATCGATTTGTATGTTGTTCTTGCGAGCCTCCTCCGCTTGTTGGACTAGCAAATTGTTCCTGTCGACCGTACGCATCAGACGCACATACATCAAGTACGACAGCAAGTAGTTGATGCCAGACATCTGCGTCTCAGAAGCTGTCTTCAGCTTCGGATCAGTTTTGATCTCATCTTTGATCGCTGAAATAGCGTCCTTGCAATCCATGAGAATGTTCTCGAGGATATCGATCTTGGCCTGTACGGTCTCTGCTTTGGCGACGGACTTCTCTAGATCTTGCAACGCGATGAGGAACAACCGCACTTTCTCGGGCCTCACAGACACTTTACGACCGCGCCATTCCACTTCATGCATCACGCCAGAGCGGGACTCTCTGAAAAATATGTATACAAATGAATAAGTGCATATTAAATGCAGACACAAATTGATTACTGCGAAGGCACTATGCCCCCCGTTTATTACAATCAACCACATGTGCTGATAGTTCAACTTTGACAGGCTTTTATTTCGCAGCAGTAGTAAGGTCGGTTTTCTGAGTTAATGTGATTAAACTACGGTAATCGTACACATAACCTGGAGTTAGACATTATATGGTTATTTTTATTTTCTCAATCCAAAAAATAAGAAATTTTGATGCAGGGACCCTCAGAAATTCACGGCGCCTTTAAAGTGGATGCTCTAAGGTAGACTGCCAAATTAACAGTTTCTTTAGTTTTAGTTTCTTTTTTGCAGTTCTTTAATAGGTTGTTTGTTAAAATGTGATTCAGGAACATTTTTTCCGCGTGTTACTTAAGAGCATCCATCGTGAAGATGCATAAAAGTGCACTGACTTAGCTTGCGCCATGAGCGTGTCCAAGTTGTCGATGAGCCCCTGTCCGCGCATGGCCATAAGGTCGCCGGCCGCCGACTCGTCGCCGATGTTGTACGCGCAGTAACGGAGACTGGGCTTCAATTCTTCTGCCTGTATACAGATAAAGTTTTACGCGTCTTGTTTATGAGAGAAAGAGATGAGAAAGAACAAAGAGATAGGTGCTAGATTCATTTAATTTACATTTGCTATAATGATTTTCGTTGGCAAGACTCTAAAATTTCTTAGTTTCAAATGTTTATGAACTGCAAATTGTAATACTCTTTTAGAAAATGAAAAATTTAGCAGAGATTATATCAATAAAGCATTGCTTACTAATACTACCAGTATTGAGTCATCAGTTGAGTGTGAGAGAGATGGAAGTAACAAATACAATGAATAGAAACTACCTTGTTTTTGCAATGGGAAAATGTTAGTTTTAACACTCCATAAGACAGACACTGACAAAATACTACATGATTCGTTCAAGACTGCACTATAGGTACATAAAATTAAAATACCGTACCTTCTGCTTATAAACCATGCGCTCATCTTCAGGCAGCGCTGCACACAGCTTCTCAAGCACAATCTGCGCTCGATGCAGCGCCTCCGCGGCGGGGCGCCACTGCTGCAGCTCCACCAGCAGCGCGCCGCTCAGCCACGCCGCGTACGCGCCTGCCTCCAGCTGCGTGCGCGCATCGCAAACTCCGCTTTGCTAACAAAGAAATAGGGTTCATTTTTTAATAAGCTTTACTGGCAATATGAAAGGAAGAACTTGATGTGTTAGTATGAGCGGCGAAACATACGCACCCGCCTCTCGATACGTGAGCGCATTTCAAACTCAGTTTTGCTGTCAAAGAAGGTTCGTTTTTAAATGTGGTTCACTAGCAATAAATAGGAGCAAGTTAATATGTTAGTATGAGTCGTGATACGTAAGCGCATCGCAAACTTCGCATTGCTAACAACGTTATAAGGTTCATTTTAGAAAGCAGTTTAGTGACAATTTGCAGTGGAGCGAAACATTCGTTTCCTGCTCCTACTTTATGTAGTTTGAAATTGTTTGAAAGGTTTTCTGCAATCACACATCTTTCACAATCCAAAATTGCTCATAACCGAAGTAATAACAATTCTGACTAATATTACGGCAGATAGAGATGCTTGGTAGAAGAACAGCATGTCGGTCTGCCCCAATCCCAAATAAAGTGGGATAGGGCATGAGGATCATGATGAGGGGCCTAATATTAAAGCTTTCATAAAATCGCCAACTTTTTGTGGCCCTCTTGTTATAACACCAATAAACAATATTAAATCTAAAATCACCTCACACAACTGCAACAGCGTCTGCGCGTGAGCATACGCCTTCTTCAGCCTCGCGACCAGATGGAACTTCTTCCTTGGCTCGGTGTTGGCCTCCTGCCGCAGCTGCATGGCGTGCGCCCAAGCCCTCTCGGACTGCAGTAGCGGCACGCAAAGCAAACGGCTCTCGGCAGACGTCGCTGTCAGGTGCACGGTCGTGACGTCACGACGGCGGTAGTGGCGTCTGTCGCCCTGGGGAAGAGATTTGTGATATTGGTAGTTGTTGTTCATTTATTAAGCAAGATGATTTGAGGGGGGAGTCAAGTCTTGTTTTTACCCAACTATGGAGGGTATATGATTTCTTATATGGGGGAGGAAGTGCTCTAGACTGTCTGGACTGTTCTAACGTATGATCACAAATCGTTAAAACGTTACTCTCTTATAACACAAACTAATGTGTTTTTATATTTTTACTGATTTTTCTTTGCAAGTTTGGTAGATCCTAAACTTATAATTTATTGTGTATAAATAAATAATTGGTTAAATAAATTAACACCATTTTGTCACAACTGCCCCCACAAAAGCGCAAGCGAATTACGGAGTCCCCACCTAGAGTGACCACCCCAACTGCAAATAGGTTCAGTGATCTACCACTAGATTCAGAAGAGGACTATGCTACCGTGTCCAAACCTAAACTGGCCAAACCACCACCAATAGTCCTGTATGGCATTGAAGATGTCAATGAACTCACAGCACTCCTACTGACAGTGACGGACAAAAGCAAATTTAAGCTTAAAATTGCTAATAAAAACCTTCTACGTATCCTTGTAAGTTGCCCAGAAGAATACAAGAAAGTCATAGGAGTAATAAGAGCAAAAGGCCTTATTGGCCACACCTTTACCCCAAAGAACACCAAAAGCTATAGGATTGTCGTTAAAAATCTTCACTACACGACCCCTCATAGCGCAATCATTGAGGAAATAGAAGCCACAGGCAATAAAGTGAGAGGCGAAATTGTCAATGCCCGAGGGCCTGAGAAGAAACCTACCTCGACATTCTTTGTTAATATTGAACCTGGGCCAAACAATAAAGCAGTGAAAGAAATTAAGTATGTATACCACCAACATGTTAAAATAGAAGATCCCCGAAAATCCAAGGTTATTATCCAGTGCCAAAGAAAGTCACAAAACAGCTGATTGCCCGAAAGAAGACCGAAATACCCCAGCAAAATGTGCACTCTGCCTGGGAAGCCATCCTGCTAATTATAAGGGGTGTGAAGTGTACAGAGAAATCCTAGCTCGAAAACAGACCACCAGACGGGAAGCACCGACAAAGCAACAGTACCAAGAAAATAACCAGAAAACGATGGAGGATTACCACTCAACACATGGAAATACAAGCAAGTTACATGATAATAATATAAAGAATGTAACAGCCAACAAAAAAACTTACAAGGAAGTTTTAACGAATGAAACCCGTCAATCAAACGTGGAGCCAACTTATGTAGTCCAGGAGCTACTTATTAAAAACTCAGAAAAAATTGACATGCTAGTACAACAAATAAGCACCCTTATGGGACTTATGACAAAGCTTATAGAAAAACTTTTAAGATGACTAACTTACGTATAGGGACGTGGAACATTAACGGCCTTGCGCCCAACAAATCCGAAGTGGAATTGCTCCTGAAATGCCACAACATCGACATACTATTAATATCAGAAACCCACTTTACCAGCAGAAGTGCAGTCACAATACCTGGATATAATATCTATTCAACTGACCATCCTGATGGCACTGCTCACGGAGGTACTGCCGTTGTCATTAAGTCCTCAGTGAAACACCACCAGCTTGCCAGCTATAGAACAGAGCATATCCAAGCGACAGCATTGAATATTGAGGACAAAAATGGAGGATTCAATGTATCTTCAGTTTATTGCCCGCCAAAGCACAAGATCAAAGAACACCAATTCTCACATTACATTGCTACGCTCGGAAAAAGATTTATAGCTGGAGGCGACTGGAATGCTAAGCACACATTTTGGGGTTCAAGATTGGTTACCACAAGAGGAAGAGAGCTCAAATTGTGCATTGACAAACACCTCCTTCGTACCTTGTCTACAGCCGAACCAACACATTGGCCAAGCGATCCGAATAGGCTTCCAGACCTCATAGACTTTTTTATAACTGGAGGACTGTCTAGTTTGTATTTTAAGGTAGACTCCTGCCTAGATGGCTCCTCGAACCACGTCCCAGTACTACTAACTATAAGTACAACTATTCTGCATTACGAAACCAACCTGAAATTGTACAACAACTTAACTGATTGGGACTCTTTTAGAGACATAATAGAAGAGGAATTAGATCTGAAAATAAGCCTTAAAACAAAAGATGATATTGAATCTGCATCTAAATACCTGACAAATACTATACAGACTGCTTGCTGGCAATCAACTCCAGAGGTCTTGAACACACATTCTCAACCTACTATCCCCGGGCAAATTAGAATAAAAATCAAAGAAAAGCGACGTTTGCGACGAGTTTGGCATACGTCCAGGGCCAGAGAAGACAAGGCTGCTCTGAACAAAGCGATCGTAGACCTTAAAAACGCTATAGTCGAAGCTGAGAATGTAACCTTAAAAGCAAAATTAGAGTCCCTGACAGCTACAAAGACCACAAACTATTCCCTATGGAAGGCTACTAGTGGCATAAACCGACCACAATGTCCAAAACCGCCAATTAAATTGGATGATGGACGATGGGCGAGAACTAGTGAGCAAAAAGCAGATGCATTTGCAACGCACTTAGAGGACGTGTTCACACCAAACGAAGCAGAGCCTGGTTCTGACGACTCTGATATTGAAGCCATACTAAATCAGCCGTACCAACTCGATCTACCCATTCGACCTATAACTCCCAAGGAAGTACTTCGGCAGGTAATAAAGCTGGAAAATAAAAAAGCACCAGGTTTCGATCTTATTACTAAGGAAGTCCTGAAACAACTACCAAAGAAAGGAATTGTATTCTTGGCGGCACTCTATAATGGTATACTAAGAACAAAACACTTTCCAGCACTATGGAAAGTCTCCCAAATAGTGATGATTCATAAAGAAGGCAAGCCAGAGCATGAGGTAACCTCATATAGACCCATTAGTTTATTGCCTGTAATATCTAAACTATTCGAAAAACTATTGCTGAAGAGAATGTTACCACAAATACTTCATAGGTCTATCATACCTGACCATCAATTTGGCTTTCGGCAGAAACACGCTACGACAGAACAAGTCCACAGGATCTACGACAAAATAAGAAAGTCTTTGGAAGATAAGGAATACTGCTCGGCTGCATTTTTGGATATTCAGCAGGCCTTCGATAAGGTATGGCACCGCGGGTTACTCTGTAAAATCAAAACATCCTTACCCCACACTTACTACGAACTGCTTGAATCTTACCTGTCCGACAGAACTTTTCAAGTTAAAGAAAGAGATGCTACCTCATCTTTCCACAAAATAACTGCAGGAGTACCCCAGGGCTCTGTACTGGGACCGGTGTTGTACACAATATACACAGCAGATCTGCCACATACTCCGGATACTACGTCAGCAACTTACGCAGATGACACAGCCGTTTTGGCTAGCCACAAAGACCCTGAAATTGCATCTACAATACTTCAGAGTAGTTTAGACGACATAAATAAATGGCTAAAGAGGTGGCGAATAAAAGCAAGTGCATCCAAATCAGCCCAGGTGACCTTCAGTCTGAGACAAGGTATATGTCCACCTGTGAAACTAGGCGATCACGAACTTCCACATAAGGACTCGGTGAAGTACCTGGGCATGCACCTTGACCGCAGGCTTACATGGAGGACACATATCCAAGCCAAGAGAAATCAACTTAATATCAAACACAGGAACCTATACTGGCTCCTTGGAAGAAATTCTGTCCTGTCAATAGACAATAAACTACTGGTGTACAACACCGTCTTAAAGCCAATTTGGACATATGGCATCCAACTATGGGGAACTGCTAGTGTCTCTAACATTAACATGCTCCAGAGATTCCAAAATGTCATCCTCAAAAACATCGCAAATGCACCATGGTTTACAAGAAACTGCGAGGTTCATGAATATCTTAACCAAAGCACAGTGCATCAGGAAGTGAAAAACTGGGCAGAACAGTACAGAGCACGCCTTCAGAATCACCCAAATCCGTTGGCGAAAGCGCTCACTAAGCCGGATCATAAAAGGCGGCTGAAAAGGTTAGCTGTGGTGGACCTTGCCAATACCAACTAGGACATGCTGCCACGATATTTTATGAGGGAAATCTCGCTGGAGAAACCACTCTGCACCATCAAATCCAACAACAAATCTGCTTATAGTCCAGGGACTGATTGCAGAGAAAAGAGAGAAGAAAAAAAAAAAAAAAAAAAAATTTTGTCACAACTGAGACGCTTGCATTGTTCTATTTGCAAGTGGCAGTCAAGAGAATACTCATTTAATGGATGTTATTGAAGGATTTTTGGCTAAACCATGAGCTTACTTAACTCTTCAGACGTCGAGTGTACGCCATGTGTACCCATAGCTACAACATTTCTATTGCGTCTGCTAATTAGACGCGCGACGGATTGAAAGCTTTGGTCTATCAAGTATAAATCATAGTTTCGGTTTTCACCCTGAAATCCCATAACAAAAAAATTAAAAGGTACAAACCTGCGGTATTTTGAGCACTTTGCGCAGCCTCCTGAGGCGCCTTGAACAATATCCTCGGTAGCGCTGGTAGTCACCATGGCGAAGACCATGTTGTTGTTGAGCATCCTTTGTGATACGGAAAACTGATTTCTAGTTAAGAAAAAATATTTTGGCATATAACGGAATACTTAATTTACATATAGGGGGGTCCGTGGCTCACACAATCACAGCCGATCAGGTTAAGCTACGCTTGCCGCGGTTGGCCTGTGGATGGGTGACCATCTTTACATACCGAGACCCCTCTGTGGCTCGGAAAGCACCGGCTGTCATTCGTGGATCTTTTGACAGTCTTTACGGGTAGTCAGAAGCCCGAAAGTCTGACAACCAGTCTTACCAAGGGATATTGTATTACCTAGTAACTGGGTTGTGGAGGTCAGATAGACAGTTGCTCTATGTAAAATACTTCTATTCAGCTGCATCCGGTTAGACTGGAAGCCGACCCAACATAGTTGGAAAAAGGCTAGGCAGAAGATGATAATGGAATACTAATTATTTTAGGTTTTGAATATAAATGTTGTTGGCTATAAGAGTGCCTAGGGGAAGACCAAAGAAACGATGGATTGACCGTGTGAACGATGATATGGCTAGAAAGGGGTGACTGCCGACATTACGACTAATAGTGAAGTATAGAAGAAAAATACATGTTGCGCCGACCCCAAATAAATTGCGAAAATGAGCATTTATGTTAAAATTAAAAGAGAGAATGATAGTACTGCTAAATTAATGATTTAGGGCAGGATGATGATGATGTATTTTAATATTGAAGTTCTAAGCAACATAATGTATTTATTGAGGACCTCATACAAAAGATAAATATAAAAAAAGTAACAATTGAAGTTTTAGCTAGTTATCTTTGTATTCTAGATGGAAAAAATAATTGCAATAATGCAGTTTGAACAAACTGGAATATATGTAATAGAAACTGCTACACTAGTTATGAAGGTAGTTTGGTAACATATTGCATGACCAGTCTGTATAACCCATACGGGTGGAATCCAAACAATGTGTAATGACTAAATTATGTGGCCCACTGAAACACGTTATGTTTATGATATTCATAATATTTACATTAAATTAAATTAAAATGCAAGAGTAGATACATAATGAAACAGTAAGTTGAAGTTACATTACGATATTGATAACATACTGGGCTTCATTATAATAATTTCAGAGCACGCTATGTATATTCGAAATAATTATAGTTAACAAATAAATTCTTATTTAAAATTCAAAGGATACTTTCTAATGTTAGAAGTCTTGGAGATTTGACTTCTTCTTTTTCAGTTTCTTCGGAAGATAAAAGTTTGGCATCTCCGGAATCGCCCTCCAACACCACCATTGTGACTTGCTAGGAATTTAATTACTCAGTTTCAGTTAAATTACTGTAATATTTCCTTTAGATTTAATTTTATTGAACAAGACAGCTCTCAGACAACACGATTACACGACACATGTTTTAAATTGTTCGGTTCGGGTATTTAAAATTACATTATGAACATGACGTGCCAGAGTTTTCTCTCTCAAATGCGGAACAATGTTCGTGCTATAAGAAGTAGTCAATTGATTTAAAGGCTAAAGATTCAATGTTTGCGAAAACTGGAACGAAGCATGTTCGTGTTTCGTCACTTGACAGTTGTGAGTTGACATCACATATAGTTTTTTTAAAACATATTATGGGTTTGGAAACAAAGGTTTTAAGCCTTTAGGCAAGCTAACAAAAATTTTCCGCTGTCCATACTGAAGTACAGATTTTTTTTTACAGGTCCTCCGTACTTGTATTCTGTGCCCGTACACAGAATACAGTACGGGGCCGGGGGACACGTGGAACTCGTGGAAGACCATGCCCGTATTGTATGACTCTGTGCCCGTACAGAATTTGTTTGATGAAATGAAAATTGATCGTGTGAATTTGTGTGTAATGCTAGATTGACATAAAATCAACATGTCTTGGAGAGATTGATCGTGTAAAATGTTAAATTGACATAAAAAATACACTAGTCTAGGTCGCTACGTAGGACAATATACGAGTCATTACCAAGAGAAGAAGAAGAAAATAGCAATAAATTTTATTCACGTCAATTCTTACACCCTTAAAATACGCCTATGACTTTTATGAGTTGATTATGTATGTATGTACGGACGCCAGCAGGTCAACCTACCCGAAACTGTCAGATTTTCCCAATCAACCTTGAACCTTATGTTTTGGCAATAAAGTCGAAAATCTATTAAAGAAATCTGACAGATTGTAGTAACTTGATGTGCTGGCGTCTGTACATTATAACATTACATAATTTCAGTCTACTTTCTACTAGAAGTCCACTCCACTACTTCAGCGTCGCTACATTGGTGTCATCCAACCATACAACAGAGTGTATCTATAAAAAAAATATAAACTACAAAATATTACAGAAGTGTATTGAATGATTCAACTTCAACTCACTGCTGTGCGAATGCTTTGTGCACAAGTGTATAATATACACTTGTGCACAAAGCATATTATGCTTTCTGAATGTAACGGAACTAAAACGTTTCAGGTACGGGGATTTCAAAATTTTCAACTGTGTCAAAGAAACGAGACTGTCTGACAGCAGGATAGCAAATCGAATTATTAGCATGTGTGACAGAGATAGACAGTCCAATGCTAAGTGACAGTAGAAAATAATAATGAAACATTCAATCAAATTGTTTTCCTCCTCTTGTCTTTTTCTCTTGCTGTTCTAGGTTAGTGTTTTGAGTTTTGGAAATATTTCGTAAAATATCTGAGAAATCTTACTGAATTTGAATAGTTTTGATCTTCACATACGGATACCAAGTGTTAACTGTTGTAATTGAATACTTATTTTCTTTCACAGAACGCATAATTCGACAAAATGGCAAAGTCAAAGAATCATACAAATCATAACCAAAGTGAGTACTTATGATAATATTTTTGTATGAAACCCTGTGACCTAGATGAATTACAAACCGTGAGAATTACACTGATTATGTTCCCGTATGCACCGTAAAAAACATGATCTATCTTCGATGAAGTGTTAAATTTTGTGGTTAAGTTTACATGTTGTAAATACAACGATACTTTCTTTTATTCCAGACCGCAAAGCCCACAGGAATGGCATCAAAAAGCCTAGGAACCAGAGGCACGAATCCACCCTTGGCGTAAGTGAAATTATTTCAGTGAATTCCAAAAGAAACGTTGAACTTTCCAGGAAAACGTAAACAAAGTACCTATTCTAACTTTTTAGTTACTGTACAGGATAAAAGTAATAGTTTACTCAAGTGTGTGGTCAGTGGGTCGTCTATGCTACAGCACTAGCTACAAATTATTATGAAATCTCAATTTCTAATGACCAAATAAAAAAAAAAAAAGGAAGTGGTCCTTCAAACTCAGGATTTACGTGTGCTTCTTTATCTTAGCTCAGAATTAATCAAAATCCTGTTTATTCTGAGGTGATTTATTGATTTGTCATTCTATGTTTAATATTACAACCACATTCATATTTTCTGGCATGCAATTATTATTCTGGGATAGATAAGCTACCTGATAATATAACCCCCTTATTTCATTATCTGATATCCAGTAATTTTAGAAACGGAAAACAATTGTAACAATTGCGATAATACCCAAAACCATGCAACTCCTTGGCCTGTAAACTTGCAAAACCAAATTAATGAATATATTGTAAAATAATCTTTCTTTTACAGATGGACCCCAAGTTCCTGAGGAACCAAAGGTTCTGCAAAAAAGGGAACCTTAAACCCGCAAAGCAGCTTGCCCGCGCCGCAGAAAGGAAAGCCACACGTGAGGCCAAGGCCAAGAAATGAACATCTAGCTGTAAGGACAATAAAAACTAAAAAAAATTATTCAGTAGTTTCAATTTGAATCAAAACCTCTATAACACAAATTGAAACTGCTTAAGGCTGTCTTTCCACTAGAACTGTACAAGAGAAGCAGTGAGAGCATAATAAGATTTGATCTAAAAGAAGCATTTCTATATAAACGTCATAATGGCGAGACCAACTCTCATAATTGAAAGATTCTACCAAGTATATTTCGTACCCATTTAGTACTATTTTGTACCTATCCTGAAATTGTTGTACCTCACACGGCATAATTGGAACACAAAGGTCACCTCAAAAATCTACAGTGGGTGACGGAGATCTTGAAATCTTTACAAAATTAGTTTTTGACATTTTTTACGCCTGAATAATTTAACGAGTAAAAGTACTTCAAGCTAAAAGTTGCAGCTACATTTCGTACAGGCGCTTTATTATTTTATTCATTTGGCGCAATTATTTCTGTTTTTAACCCCCGACGCAAAAACGACGGGGTGTTATAAGTTTGACGAGTCTGTCTGTGGCATCATAGCTCCCGAACGGATGAACCGATTAAGATTTTGTTTTCAAATAATACTTGGACAGGTGAAGCAGGAAAATTATTATTATGCGTTATATAGATATATTTTCTTCAATTTCAGTATTACTATTATTGTGGCCCTGCTGGAGACTCTCCAGATCGGCCACCTCTATAAACCCTTGTATCTTTTGAACCAGTGACCGACATGGCGACAAATTTCGGTGTCACTGACTGGCAGAGCCACCATCAGGGATTTTAATTTTGATAACACAAAAAATTTGTCGCTAATTAGTCGCCAAATATCCGAATTTGTCGGTCACTGGTTCAAAAGATATAAGGGTTTATAGATGGCCGATCTGGAGAGTCTCCTCAGCAGGGCACATTTATATCTCAAAAACTAGGGCACCTAGCGAAGATCTGTTTTCTCCCATAATTTGTCGCCAATTAGTCGGAATCAGTCGCCAAGTACCTATCAGAATTTGTCGGTCACTGGTTCAAAAGATACAAGGGTTTATAGGTGTAGGTATAGTCCAAGAGCTAGATCGAAGAGTTCACGAAAAAACTCTTCGACTAGCTCTTGGACTATGCCTTACTAATTGAACTCATTATATCTCCTAAACTAACTTTGCGACTGATTCCGACTAATTGGCGACTAAATTATGGGAGAAAGCAGATCTTCGCTAGGTGCCCTAGTTTTTGAGATATAAATGTGGCCTTGCTGGGGAGACTCCAGATCGGCCACATATAAACCCTTGTATCTTTTGAACCAGTGACCGACAAATTCTGATAGGTATTTGGCGATAAATTTCGACAAATTTTTTGTTATCAAAATTAAAATCCCTGATGGTGGCCCTGCCAGAGTCAGTGACTCGTGGATTACGGCCCATTCCAGAGAGGAGGCCTGAGGCCTCTGTGTCCCAGCATTGGAAACATAGGATAATTATGCTAAGAGCTTTCTTTACTAAGATATAAGATAGGATTTATTCACAGATTTAATCCATAAAGGAATTAAATCTAGGAAGGAAAACCAGGTTATTTTATGTATAATTTTTATTTCTTTACTGAAAGTTTCCAAATCATAATATTATAAACTTATAATAATTCAAATGAAACAAATTGTACTAAAAACTAAATCCCCTTCATAATATTTTTTTTTTGGTCCTACCAATCAACATCACTTTCCATTAATTTTTAATTTGTAGCAGCCCATTAATCACTTTAATTGATTTCCGCACACTGACAATAAGTACATAAATAAACGGTTTGAAGCAAACTTATACATAGTGTGAGGTGAGCTGAAATAGAATTTTGGCTTCAGGATCATGAATTTTAATGTCCTGAAGCACTAACCAATTAAGAGTTTCCCATTTTTATAGGGCTCCACAAAAGCGAATGATGTCATCAGTTAGAACATCGCATCGCGTCCACTATTGGATCCAATAATTTGGGCCTCCTTGCAACAAAGACCATCATTAAATTACAATCATAATCTTATACCATAACTACGACTAAATAATAAATGAACATGAAAATGCTACAATACGTATATACTAAGGTGCCTACAGACTAATACAATTAAAACAAGCATGTTTGAGGAACTACAATGATCGTTAGTGATAAAGTCTTGATAAGAGTTCAAAACTAATTTTTCGCGCACCACAAGGAGGCTTCTTAATAGAGTTATTACACTAGTCAAATACATACGTGTGTGTACATGAGTATCTCATTTGTCTGACATACTCAATCGGATATCACGTTCAAACATATATTATAGGTTCCCTGTATTTTATGCTCGACGCGCGACGTGATCGTGGCTGCCTATCGTCGTTCTCCGAATCGATTGACTGGTTTTTTTAAATATTCAAGGTTTCTTAGCATGCTACTGAGACGTTTCATACATAACTGTTGGCAACTTAATTGTGAGCTTGGTCTTGGTGATCAACATAACAGACGTTTTACTAACTTTTGCATGTTACCGATCATGTGATCTGTTGTTGGCGATCTGCACCCTAATTGCATAACACAAATTCCTAATCCATTGCTTTATATGATTGAAAAATTCATTCTGGTCGACAACGTAAATGATGCAATGAATGTTGTCGAATTGTCAAAATGAATGACGTTGCATTTCCCAGTGTGCTAAGCAATGCAAGGCAAATATTTCTGGTACTGATCACTGCAGAACGTATTGCTATATAGTCTCTTAAATGCTCTATAACGCTGAATATTTAATAACTAGCCCAGTAAAGTAAGGTGTAGGTACGCGACGCCGTGTGTGGTTGCACCCACCCCTCGCGTCTACCTACTCCAGTATCGCAATCTCTTGTAGAACGGACATTAACGGCAGCCTTTTAATACACACATTACGTACTAAAGATAATGTAGCATATTATGAAGCCTTATGTGGTGCACGTAATCACGAGAATTAAACTCCAATGTCGACCTCCTCATTATAACAAGTCAGTCTAGTTACATAAAATATAGAATACAAAGTAAAAGTAATTCCATTTCTCGACGATATAAGCGAATTAATGGAATAGGCAGGCAGTTAGTTGAAATTACGACTGCGCTTTATTTTTTGCCTTAGGATTGGGAGCAGGCCCAGCTCCATTTTGCTTATTTTTACCTTCTGCATTTTTAGGTCCCTTAGGCCCGGGGCCTTTAGGTCCTGGTCCCTGATTTGGCTTGTTATCACCCTTGTCATTTTTGTTCTTGGCCGGCGCTGGCGGGATCCTCTTGATGAAGAATCTGAACGACAATTTCTTGTCTTTAATGTAGTGCACCAACACTTCCAAAGGTAGAACGGCACATTTCCCTTGACGGAAGATCTCTTCAGGTTTAATAGCATCATTGAAGCAATGTTCCGTGTACACGACTTTCCTTCTAGGATTCTGCTTGCTCATGACGTGTATCTCATAAATATGGTCATGTGCTGCTTTCTTGCTGCCAATATGCTGAATAGTCCAGTACACCATATTTTGAAGAGTGTCGATCTTCATAGTGATGATGAACAGGAACTTGGTCTGGGCCACCAAGTAGAAGTGACGATCATCATTTTTGATGTCAATGTTGGTAAGTTCGACTTCTTCATCAGTGGTGACATTGCAGTGGGACGCGTGACGATCCTTGAAGTGTTCCATCATGTCCTTTATTTTTCCTATAAACAAAATTAAAAAATGTAAGTGAAAGCTCACAATCATTTTGATTGAGACCAGTGGTGGCCCAGTGGTAACGGCTCCGACTTACGAGTTGTAGGTCGTGAGTTCGAACCCAGGCAGGCACTTTACTTTGTAAGTGAAAACTCACAATCATTTTGATTGAGACCAGTGGTGGCCCAGTGGTAACGGCTCCGACTTACGAGTTGTAGGTCGTGAGTTCGAACCCAGGCAGGCATTTTGTAAGTGAAAACTCACAATCATTTTGATTGAGACCAGTGGTGGCCCAGTGGTAACGGCTCCGACTTATGAGTTGTAGGTCGTGAGTTCGAACCCAGGCAGGCACTTTACTTTGTGTATTTAATTGCATCACCACTGCTCTCAAAACGGTGAAGGAAAACATCGTGAGGAAACCAGCATGTCCTAGGACCAAAAATTCTAAGACATGTGACATCCACCAACCCGAACTGGGCCCGCTTTGTTGATTACGGCCCTCACTTTCACCAAGAGGAGGCCTGTGTCCCAGCAGTGGGAAGTTGGGGCCGTTAGAGGCTGATGATGTAGGTACATCGTATCGTCCATTATCGTTCATTTATGATTCCCATGATCGAAGTCCCCAAGATGTAATTTTCCAAAATGATATTATATTTACCTGTCCAGGAACATTTTCCGAACACAACACCGAGCGGGCAGTCCATTTCTCGGAAAATGCATTCCTTGAGATGTTCCTCCAATTCCACATTCACCATAGTGTAGACACATCCCGAAGACTTATTGGGACACGGCACTTTCGCCTGGAAAAGATGAAGAAACCAAATAAATAGATGAGCAGAGCTTGAGGTAATAGAATGATTAGAGACTGGTATATCTGACTGACTCGACTAAATAAGTAACTACTTGATAATTGAAACGCTTCCGTCCCTCGCGAGGTCTTCAAGGGAAAGGCACATTACGAAAATTAACAATTCAGTAAGTTTAAAAAAAAGGCTCTTCGGTAAGAGGTAAACAGGCCTGCACTTATCTAGGCCTGTGGTTACCGCACAAGTAATATAGCTAACATTTCCCAATGTGTAATGTTTTGTGGCTACACATTGATACAATATTTTAGAGCAGAGAGTGTAGACACTATGCGGGCCACTCACGAATTCACGATCCGGCCCGCACTAGACTCTAAACAATATCTTTTTGTAACAGTAGCTTTGTAGCTGCACGATTGTACATAATATCGTTTTAAAGGTCTGCGCAGACGACGGAATTAAAATAGATCGCTTTGTACGCGGTACTTTTAATCCCTCGTTTGCGTTACTCGATACAGTTGTAAGCGATCTATTTTAGCGGACGAAAAAGTCCGCGGACAAAAGTCCGTCGTCTGCGCAGGCCTTTAAAGAGTCAAAATTACCTTGGCAATAATTTCTTCCAACTGCCAGTTCCTCATTTGCGTGAGGTTCTGACGGCAGATGGGGCATATCGGCGGTAGCAGATTCTGCGTGCAGGTGTTGCACAGGCTGTGCCCTGACTGGCATTGGAATATCGGTGCACTCATAGTCTCCATACAGACTGGACATTCTGGCAGGTCTACCGCCACTGGTCCGGCCCTGTTAACAAACATTTTCTAGTTGAAACCACTAAACAAAAGAACATGGAGATATAAAAAAAAAGATTATACACAGAAATGGAATTCCCCGCGATAAGTGTGCTTGAGGCGATAAGCTCGATGCTCCCGCGCAGCTGTCGAGAATTTACACAAATATCATAAAGTTTGTATATTCACAGCTAAATAGGAACTCACTTTTTATTCGCCTTTGCCATTTTTGGTTTCCGGTATATTCCTGTGAACAAAATAAACATAATTTTACATGTATAGTAATAAAGTGTGGGTAGGTAAGTTACATAATACCTACTGGCCGTTGATAGGTATGTATCTATTGTAACTACAGTAGTTGTCGTAATCACCGAACATAATGTTCTGTGGTCGTAATAATAACATGTTACATGGATTCTAATGTAGGAATTTTTTGCTCTTTGTTCACTGTTGTAGTTATAATACCTAATCGGACGTATGTCCTGCCTACACATCAGGTACCAAGGTCCTTGAGAATCTGCAAGGGGATAAATACAAAAGTAGCAAAACATGAAGCAAGCCATAATACCTTAGATCCGAAGTACGTATGTAGGTACGGTAAATTAAGGATTTAATAAAATTTTGGGGATATTTTTTAGAATTAGATTCGATTGTGATGGCAATGCCTCCACATCTACATCCTACATCAAATAAGTATAGGTACCTACCCCTAGCAGATTTTCGAGGACCTATGTAGGTCTAGGTCCTCGCATAAATCTGCTAGGGAATAAGTAAATATGTAAGTAGCAAAATATGAAGTTCAGTAGTGTGAAGTTCAGTATCTTACAAGTAGGTAATTAATGTCAGCGTTCAGGCTCAGAATGTCCCTTTCGCAAAATGTCCCTCGGTTTCAAATAGTCCCTTTCCCGAAATGTCCCCTCCCCATAATGTCCATTTCCCAGAAGGTCCCTTTCCCGAAACGTCCATTTCCCAAAATACATTTATTTTATGCTTTAAAAAAGTTGATTGACTACTTGGGTTATTTAAATATTCCTAGTTTAAAGTCCCTTTCCCGAAATGACCCTTTCTCAAAATGTCCCTTTCCTACGACAGCTACGCGTTTAAAGTTTAATCTGCTGTCGTAGGAAAGGGACATTCATTTCGGGAAAGGGACATTTTGAGAAAGGGACATTTGGGGAAGGGGGCATTTTGGGAAAGGGACTATTTGAAACCAAGGGATATTTTGCGAAAGGGACATTCTGAGCCTGAACGGATGTCAGTTTGATCATTAACACTACTTAATGCCTTGCTTTGTTCTGCTAAGTACCCACCAACTTTGCATGATAAAATGAATAATGCGGTATGCCGTATGCAGGTTGGTACCCAATTGAGAGTCTTTGTGTCTACAAATATACATAATTATTCATTTTATCAGGCAAAGTTGGTGGGTACATAACAGAACAAAGGAAGGCATTAGTGTTAATGATCAAACTGACATTAATTACTTGAAAGATAATTGACGATGTTCAACCGTTTCACCGTTTGATAGATAGGTAGGTAAGTACTATATTATAGTAGGTACCTATCTATCACATTCAGTGACATACATCGTATCCCGGCTAAAGGCAAATATGTACCTACGCATACGTATAGTGGTTCTGGTTATCTTTTACTTCAAATAATGGTTCATTGCCATTGATATTAGCAAATAATAGGTACATATAGGTACCTAGATATCAAACACAGATATACCTATAATACCAAAATAGACTTATCGCATGCGTAAAACCGTTATGCAGACTGCACTTATTATAAACAGACAGGATGTGCTACACTAGATCTAGGATTACCATTTAGAAATTTGAAAAATCCTGACAATAAGCCTGATATTTCAATAAAAGTCCGGACATTTTAGTCACAAAATCTGACTACACCGGACTGTAACTACAGTGGTATGGTAGCAGTAACTAGCAGACGCTCGCGAGGTGAGGGAGGTGGCGGGGTGCGGGGATCAAATAAAAAAGTTCGACCTTTGTCAGCACTATCGACTGTTTCTTCGGCACCTCTAAATATTTTAAAAAATCTTGTAAGTACCTACGTCGTTTGATAGCAGATTAAATGAAAATGTCTTCTCTATAATTTTTGTACGGTTCATGCCATAGTAAATTTTTAATATAAATGGTACCAAAGTTCATGAAATGTATGTGGGTGATTCTTGAAAATTGCTACTAAACTTCTTTTTACTTTTAACTGTTTCATGTTTTAGAAATTTTGATTTCATGGAAAGGTTTGCTAAAGTACGAGGTGTCGAATGAAATAGCAGTAAAGGCCATTCGATTTGCGACTTTAGAGAAAAGTGATATTTAGTGAGGAAACCTGGGAAATTTTCAAAACCTCTATCACGTCCTGGGAGGATACGTCATCGTCAAATTACAAACCACCCTGTATAATAACAAAACGCGCGGGTTTTCCAAACAGCTTTTCATGTGCTAGCAAATATTTTTTCGGTGTTGTTTATGGTGCCCCCGAGACGTGATGCCCTAAGCAATTGCTTAATTTGCTTAGGGGCTAATCCGGAACTGAGGTAGAGGTAACAGAAGTTTATTGAAATATTGACAAATAACTTACCTTAGGTACCTTTCAAGAAAGCGAGCGAGACTTGTCTACTTAAAAAAGTAATTTAAAAAAATTAAACCGACTTCAAAAAGAAATGAACTCAAAATTATGAAATAACTTTAATTTCGGAAGTCGGTGTCTTGCGATCTGTATTATAGTTTTAGTTTTTTGCCACCGACTTCCGAAATTAAAGTTATTTCATAATTTTGAGTTCATTTCTTTTTGAAGTCGGTTTAATTTTTTTAAATTACTTTTTATTTGGTAATTTTTAGTTGTTGCACTAGAATTTGACCAAGGTTTTGGATGTTTTCGCTTTGAAACTACATCCATAGCTCGTATCAATAAGCCAGGCCGTCACACTTTCACGTCTTAGTCCATATCTTGAAAATTACTGAATCGATTTTGATGAAACTTGCACTGTTCCCTAAGTTGAAGTAAATGTAAGCCAATAAAAAAGAATGGTCACGATCCGATTAATAGTTACGGAGATATGCGTGGACAAACATACATACATACATACATACATACGTCTATAAAATTTTGTATATTTGTTTGGAAGCCCTAATAGATTGTCATATGTGAATATAATGCAATTCCAATAATATTACATACATACGTATCGAATTGATAACCTCCTTTTTTTGAGTCGGTAAAAATAACTCCTTTGTTAGGAGCTACGGAGGTACTTAACTAACGATAACAGAGTGCAGTAAGTGGGTATTTTAAATTGTTTGTAAACATTCAGTCTGCTTCTCAGAACAATTTATATGGTACTAGCTGTGCCCCGCGGTTTCACCTTTCACCCGCGTTAATTTGAGGAAAAAACCTACATAAATATATTCCATTGATTATTACTTAGTACATTACTTTAAGAAGCTATTTTAGGCGCTATAATCAATCAGTAAGGGGGGGACTCATGAAGTCATGACCGGCTGCCTTGCGGAGTTATTTTAAAACTATTATCTCCTAGAAAATTGAAATCAAATTATTATGTCAAGGGTAATTTTGTTTAAAATTAAATACTTGTAATGAATAACGTATTTATTTGGATAAGGATTAATAAGTATCTTGTATAAAAACACCTTCGCAAATAATGCATTATTTTAGAAAAAAATATGGTACCTACACCTACCACCTATGGTACCTACCTAATATATTTTTTTAAACCTTTAGAAATAGACACGGACTTTTTTTTACAACTTTTAAAGGGGAACAATTCCGGCCTAAATGATTTTTGCGTAACTTAACCGTTTCCGCAGCAGCGTACGCAACGGAGGCTCTCAAAAGGAATAATTTTTAAGTTTTTCCAAATTTTTACATTGATGCTCCGCTCCTATTGGCCGTAGCGTGATTTATCAAGGAAAGCTAAGGCTATAATAACAATATAGCCTATAGCTTTCCTCGCTAAATGGAATAACCAACACAAAAATAATTTTTCAATTCGAACCGAGATTAGCGCGTTCAAACTTCGATCAATAATGGTACCGTTCAAACAAACAAATTCTTCATTTGCTTTATAATATTATATAGTACTAGCTGCGCCCCACGGTTTCACCCGCGTAAATGTACATTCCGTGGTTATTATCGGGATAAAAAGAATACAAAACTTTTTACCTCAATACAAAATTTTATCAAAATTGGTCCAGCCGTTTGAGCGTGAAGAAGTAAGAAACACACACACACTTTCGCCTTTATATCGTCGACCGTAGGTTCAATTAAGGTAAGGGACAAAATACCCAAAATGAGTTGAGTATACAGTTTTGTTCAGAATTTTCCGCTCTTTCGAATGGTGTATATGAAAAAATTCTAGCTTAAAAAAAATGTCCCTTACCCTACTGATTTTTGGATTCGAATTTCGAATCAGCCCCATAATAACAATGTATCTGAAAAACTATGCAATAAAGCAACTTGAAATGGTGTAATTACCGCCGCCAATCCACTTCACATAAGGTAAGGGTCTTCCCAATCAACGAATTATTCTTCACACATTTTTTCAACAAGACCTTTACACTATTTTTTCATTATAGATTGGATCCAACGTAGAGATCAATTTAATGTAAGGGACATTACTAACAAAATACGTTGGTGTAAGGGACGTCTATTTTCTTAAATAGCTACTTATTTAAATAAATGTTACACAGTGCAGTATTAGTAGTTACTGCATATTATGTTTTCAACATTCCATCCTTCTTTAAGATTTTAGGCAACCCTTTTTGGTCATTTTTCTGATTTAAAAATCAAACTTTTGAATATTGAACTGATGCTGTCAAGCGAAATTTTCTCTTGAAGTTTGTGACTGATTGTTTGGTGTTCTCTGCTGACGGCTGCAGTTATTTATTTTTTCTCTGCTTATAATCGTAAAATATGATGAATATATGTTAATAATCAACTAATTTGGATTCGAGAGATAAGAGTTATATAACTCCTTTTTTTGATCTTATCAGGTATGTGTATTTCTACTCGTTACCTATTTTTTGGTAAAAGTGGTTCAGCTTGTTACAGCATTCTTAATGTGCGTTTTTTTGATCTTGGGGCTAACTCTCCAAATTAATTTTAATTCTAATGAAAGGCCAATACGATTCCGATGTTAATTTTACAGTCACGTGATTCGGTACTCTTGAAAACAATATTGTCACCATTGAAATGAAATTGACATTGGTCTGCCATTATTTTGTTACACGTGAAGTTAGCTACGTAACGGGCTGCAATAGTGTGGTTCAACTCATTACGATAAACCGGTAATGGGGCTTTGAAATGCTTTATCCTTTAAATAACAAGGCTAATAAATAAAAATGATATAAATAGTTCTTTAATTGATTAATTATAAAGTATTTAATTCATTTGGGCGTAAGAAAATGATTAAAATCATAAAATTAACCATGACTTTGGCTGCATGCGGTAGGATCGTTGCCTACACTTCTAAAAAAAAGACTGTGTGTAAGTTCTCCAATTTCAAACATATTTTTTGTTTGTTTATGACAATATTGTTCGCGTTTGGTTCTTTTTAGTAAGAAATAATTACTGTCCGCTAAGTTACTTATCTAATTTGTATTACAGTTTTATACAAATGATGCCAAGTAAATAGATAAACAACTGCTTTATAAAGTACTTAATGTTTTTGTAACGAACGCCGAACGTGTTTATGTGAATAGTGAACATTACTGAGATACCAGTGAAGTGTTAATAGAATATGTAAAAGTGATAGTTAGAATAGGATAAATTAAGACCCTAAAATACCTAGCGTGGGAGTCGATATGTGCTACTACTGTTTTACTGAGTAAGATTTTGATTTTCTAATTAAGTAAATTATAAGTGTTTGTAGGTATTGCTCTAATTAGCTTTCTAACTGGTTTTTATTATTAGTTTTCGTATTAGAATCTGATATCAATATTTAACGTAGAATTTTTGATAATTTTAATGTACGAAGAAAATTATAGAATAATTACGTAACTTGAAAACGAGGATTTTTGTTTATAGGAATATTTGCGAGATTTTAGTGTCAAATGAGAGGATTATGTTCAAAACTGATATTCTAGTTTGAATTATGAAAATCGGTCTACGGGTTTTAGAGATAGAAAGAATTTTGTATAATGAAAACATGCCGAAGTCCGATTTTATTAAGTTAATGTTCTAGAAAGTTTTTATTGTATAGAGATAGGGTAAAAATGTTGTTATGTAATACGAAAGAGGAGTAAAATCCTTGCTCACTCCGTAATTTGCTTTAAATTCGTATTTAGTCATAGAAAACGCTTTGTTCATATAACGCATCATCCGACGCTCATCTCGTCTTTGTTTCAGTTGTTTTTTATGGGAATTACGTAAAACACTATATATTACTGCTTATAGTGCCATATTATACTCATAGAACCCACAAAAAACCACTTAAAACGCAAAATAATTTCTAAAAAGTTACACTTTTGTTATTGGAAAAATCACTATCAACAAACTATCCCAACGCAATATTGACGCAATACACAGCTGTCAAAATACACTCAAGAGTACCGTTTACGCCACGCCAAGCCCGTTTCCAATTCCACTTAGTTCCCCAAAATGGACACCCAATATAAAAATCAATTGGCGCTAGCATCGAACTCAAGAGTACGAAACGTCACATTTCCAATGTCGATCTATCGGAATTAAACTCGAGAGTAAGCACCCTTATCAGGATACGCCTGAAGATATAAGACTAACAAGCCGAGTTTTCGGCCCTTCCCTACCCTATCCTACCCTACCCCTACCTATCACCTTCGTACTATTCTGTTCCCGGATTTTGAATGAGTTGAGGAGTGAAGATTCGTTGGAGCAGTTTCAAAATTACCGACCAGATGACTTAAGGAATACAAGAAACCTACCGAAATGATCTAGGACTTATCAGATATTATTTTCTTTTATTAATTCTTTTGACTTGTATTATTGTTGTGTTATTGTTTTATAATTGTTTCGTGTACCTACTAACCTTAATTGCAGAATACTATAGGTTTTTTATATTTCGTTCGTGATTAGTACTACGCGAGGAAATTTCAGTTGCAACTGTAGATAAACTCGACGCGTAATCTAATTTTAAATTTTTTATCTAAAGTACAAAAAACCTTAAGTATTATTTCCGTTTTCTTTTAAAATTTTTGTTATATTTTTTTGTTACATTCGGATTTTTTATACAAAATTATACGTTTTTAAGTGGCGATGAAGTCGTTTTCTTTTTATATCGCTACAACAGGTAGATAGAGCACTAAAATACAAGATTATGTGTGAAATCAGATCCGAAAAAGGTTAATAACAAAAAAAGTTATAGACGATTTAGTCCGAAAAAAAACTTTGTCGGCCTCTCCTGAAAAATCGTATTATGTCCCTTACCTCAATTGAACCTACGGACCGTAGGTTCAATTGAGGTAAGGGACATAATACTACGCTACACGCTACACTACGCTACGGTCGACGATATTATATTAGCGTGACTACTAAGGCCGCTTTCCGAATTAGCTATAATCGCTCACAGCACCTCACATGCGTTCCGATTTAGATATTACGATTATGACAGCTGAGAGCTGTCAACAATTCGGAACACTCGTGAACGCGCTCAGTGCTTACTCAATGTAAAAACGATATTATTAAAGTAGGTATTTCTTTGTATAAACACCACATTTCTTCTTTGGTTAGGTGGCGACTGTCAGCCAGAAGCAAAATTTCGAAAATGCCACGTTACTCACGTTAGTTTAATTTAAAGATGATGCAACTCAAAACAAAACACACTGACACATCCTCACACACACACTGTCGTTTTTGACCAGCGCTCACGGTGATATTATTCTAAAGGTGCGCTTACACGGGCAACTTGCCCTGCGTTCCGTGTTGGGAAATAATCGATGTGAGCGTGCTTAAACCCGTACCGAATTAGCGTGAGCGCGATAATGATGTCCCGTGAATCGTCATAGATGACGTCATGACATGCGCCATCTTGCGATAACGCCGACCATGCCCTAGAATAATATCACCGTGAGCGCTGTCAAAAATGACAGTGTGTGTGAGGATGTGTCAATGTGTGTTTTGTTTTGATTTGCATCTTATCATAAAATTAAACTAACGTGGCATTTTCGAAATTGTACTTCTGGCTGACAGTCGCCACCTAACCAAAGAAGAAGAAATGTGGTGTTAATACAAAAAAATACTGTATTATTATCGCTTTGACGTTGAGTAAGCACTGTGAGCGCGTTCACGGGCGTTCCGAATTGTTGACAGCTCTCAGCTGTCATAATCAGTCATAATCGTGATATCTAAATCGGAACGCATGTGAGATGATGTGAGCGCTGTGAGCGATTATAGCTAATTCGGAAAGCGCCCTAAAATTGCTCAATTCCAGTCAATACTCGTCAACTATGACGTCAAGGTGCGCTTACACGGGCAACTAAAATTGCTCAATTCCAGTCAATACTCGTCAACTATGACGTCACGACTACATCAAGCAATTTACGGCAACGGCAACAAGCATCAATATTGCGCAATACAATATTGAGCGATATGGCGCAACTTCATCAACTAGGCAATACTGTCCCTACACGAGCATTTCAGTATTCGCTCGCTATGGACGACATTGTTCTTGCTGCGGCGGCTTGTAGCGCTTTTTTTTATTGTTAATCAAAAACAAAAAGAAAGAAAACGAATAGGCGTATCTGGGTGCGATCGTTTTAAAGCAAAGAGACCGCAATTTTCATTGTGTAAAGAATTAGATGATATATTATTCAAAAACTTTACTAGAATGTCACGCCTTGCCGCACGCTATCCTACTTCCACCAGACCTCTCGTTCTCCCCGCGGAAGCAAGACGGCAAGCCGCAAAACAAACAAGTGCGAACGAGGTACGGACGCCAGCAGGTCAACCTACCCGAAACTGTCAGATTTTCCCAATCAACCTTGAACCTTATGTTTTAGCAATAAAGTCGAAAATCTATTAAAGAAATCTGACAGATTGTAGTAACTTGATGTGCTGGCGTCTGTACATACAAAAATTGCCTGGAATTTCCAAGCCCATTGGATATTCGTCAATTCGTATCTGCGACATTGAGCGATATGAAATATCTGGAGCAATTAGAAGCAATATCGCCGAAATAATTGCCGCAATTTATTGAAATTGCTCCATATTGCTCCAGATCGGTCCATTCGTGTCGCCGAGCAATTATTGCCCTCGTGTAAGCGCACCTTAATGGTCGGCGTTATCGCAAGATGGCGCATGTCATGACGTCATCTATGACGATTCACGGGACATCGTTTCGTTATCGCGCTCACGCTAATTCGATACGGGTTTTAAGCACACTCACATCGATTATTTCCCAACTCGGAACGCAGGGTAAGTATGTGTTTTTACATTCAAGAGGGACGCTCCCTTATCGTAAAATTGAACGCCATTTTGGTTTGTTTTATTATATTTTATCAAGTCTTAGCAAACAATGTTCGGTTACGAGCATGTTACGATCAATAACTGATAACGATTGGAATAAGAAATGGATAAAGAGATAATTAGATTTATTTAATTACTAGCTTCCGCCCGCGAGGCATATCGATGAAAACTATTCTATGTCCTTCCCCGGGATGCAATCTATCTCTCTGCCAAAAAAGATCGAAATCCGTTCAGTGGTTTATGGCATGAAAAGGTAACACAGACAGAGTTACTTTCAAATTTATAATATTAGTATGGATGATGAATATGATTGATGATTAGATTAAATAAAAACGGACTATCTAACGTACCTACATACCTAATTCAAAACAAAAAGTTTTACGTCTTGAGATAAAATGGCAGCAAAAGTACTAAGCAATAAAATTATATACCTTGATACATAATGCGTTTTAGTTCGTCATTTAGTTGATAAAAGCGGATGCATGTCGCGTAGACCGTACAAGCTATCATGTATGTGTATGATGTCCTTCAAATAGTAATTGTCAGTTAAACAGTGTATTATATCTGACAAAATTACTTTTTTAAGGACACTAACAATTACTTGTAGACGATACCGGCACGCCATTTTGGCAAAATAAGCAAGCGCTTTCAATAACAAAGATGACAAATTTTGCTTTAAAAGTAATTATCTATTCAAAGACATGACTAAAGTCTTACCTTTTATAGATTTTGTGTGAGAAAATAGCTGTCCGAATCCGAAGCGAAGCGCGGTTGTGCTCGATGTAATGGAATGGCCGATCCCAGTAAGCGTCTGTCACATTCGAGTTCGACCTCCTTATCCATATATAAATCACAGAACACTATTGTTATTGCACTCGATGAATGACGTGAAGTCTGCGAATATCATGATCAAAGTTTATGCTTATGACTTTAGAACTTAGCATGTAATAAATAAAGATGATTTTTACTAAAGCAACCTCCAAATGTCGGGAAATCCTAAAAATTGAAAATTAGTATGTTACCATGTAAAAAAAAAATCACAGTAGAAAATAAATTCTATTGACTAATTTTGGTCTATGGTAAACTCATTATGCTAGATACACACGCTCAACTTAAGACACAACTTCAAAATCTCACGTCCACACAAATTCAAAATCGGTGTGTAGACGTGAGGTTTTGAAATTTAAGTACCATTAGTTTTATTAATTTGAATTTATTGAACGATTGTATCATGAAGTCATGAGCATGACAATTGAGTATAAATCTAACTTATAGAGTTGTATGCATGAATCATGAATAATTCTGTTAGTCCAGTTGTTCGGGGTGAGAGTTCTTGTGTTCTCACCACCAAAATTATTATTTGCGCTGGATTGGAGGAGATCACTTGGTTCAAATAAAATTCCTGGTTGCTTGAAGACTATTTATTTACTTGTTGTCACTATGAGATCTTGATTTGTACTGAATAAATCTTCAATCTTCGCAAATCTTCAACCGGCGATCTTCTTAATTTCGATCCGGAGCAAAGGACCAGAATGTCGGGGTGTCTTTTCCAGGGCGGCTTGCTGCTTGTTGAGTGACTGGCGTGGACTGGCGAGTGTCCGTTGAATGCGCCAAAAATGCCGCAAACTACCCTTTTTGTACAATTTGCACTAGCCGTACTCTAGCGCAGGTAGCAGGAGGCGGCGGGGTGCGCGGCCCGTTATTCCAGAGCGTTCCTTTGTCCTTTGTCTGGGACCGTGCTCTGCGCCGCCGCCTCCCTCACAATCATACTTTCTAAATGTAACCGTTAGGTACAGACGCCAGCAGGTCAACCTACCCGAAACTGTCAGATTTTCCCAATCAACCTTGAACCTTATGCTTTAGCAATAAAGTCGAAAATCTATTAAAGAAATCTGACAGATTGTAGTAACTTGATGTGCTGGCGTCCGTACCTAACGGTTAAACCAACCGTTAGGTACTTATTGTTCTAAATGTAACCGTTACTTATTGTCTTTGTTACAATCTTAGCTTTCTAAATCATACTTAACTTTCTAAACCTAATCGACTACATATCTTACTTACTAGCCCTACTAGAAAATGCTCTTTATTTCATACTTAAACTTAACATCTATGAATCTACTTTACAATATCAAACTTACGCTACGTCGTCCGTAACAATGCTATTATGTTGTATGTACGTGGGCGTCCTGCACACCAGTCAATAAAGGAGTTGTACAGTGCGTGAGCAGGGACATATGCGATTCCTTCAGAAACCTGTTCAGGGTGCTTAGGAAGTGAACATACTAAAAGTCTAAAGTATGATTAGTCCTTACCGTAGTAGTCTACCGTAGGTTCGCATGATTCTCAGCAGAAGTTAAAATTTCCCTCTTTATAGCCTACTACACTACATGATACACATACAGCCTATGGACTAACTACACGCAAAGGTCGTACAGCGTCCTTCGAGTCCACTTTATCAATGCATTCAGGACGTTGTTGGGTTTCCCCCACTGACCTCTATCATACAATGTTTATTCCAGGTCAGTGGTTTCCCCCGTTACTGCAGCGCATTCGGTGCTGGTGAAACGTCTATTGTTAATGTCCCCAGAAGTTTCTGCAAGATTCGCTTTAGTCCCTGCACACGCAATCTACACCCCCTTTCGGGCCATTCGTTGACTGGACTATAAATAGGATTTTTTTTTCGTAAACATTTATAAAATTGACAAAGACATGATGTGCTTGAATGTTTTAGACTGGCGTTTGGTTATTATTGCAGTTTTTAATAAATGTTATCTAGAGTTGCCTGGGCTCTGCTCCAGACAGCTCCAGGCTAGTAAGTGTCGTTAGTGACACCGTAGACAATTTTTAATATAAAAACCACTGACCTCTAACTTGTAAAGGTCAGTGATAAAAACAGATGAATTTTATTATGGGTGCATCGTGTTCACATATAATTATATTATGTATAAAAGACCTTGTAAAACATTTTAAAAGAGTAACGGTGGAGTTTCTTGCCAATTCTTCTCCATACGAAAACTACCTTTTGGAATGGGCGACTAGAATCATTTCTATTTAGTTTTTTTTTTTTTGACGTTCAAAAGTGCCTTTATTGTGCCTATTTGAAATAAATGATTTGACTTTGACTTTGACAGATGGATGAGATTAAGTAGTGGATGTTCGAATAAAAACAGCCAGGCTGTATTGGGAGTGGGCTGGCAACGTCGCAAGAATACACTCAGAGAAATGGGCAAAGATCCTCACTCACTAGACGCCTGAGGGAGGACCTCACCGTCTAGGTTGACCACGGCGAAGGTGGTGGTGTGACGATCTAATCATGTTTGCGGGGCCAACATGGCCCGAGATCGCACAAAATGGAGACGTATGGAAGGAAAAAGGGGAGGCCTATGACTAGGGCTTGTAAATATTCGAAGTTTTTAGATATTCGAAAATTCGATGTTTTTACAGGCAGTATTCGAATTATTCGAATATTAGCTTTTTCCTTTGAAACCAAGTTGAAACCTTGAAGGGACAACTTGCTTATACAATTAATACACAAGTTTGAGTTGAGTATTTTTATTATATAAAATTGAATCACCTTTAAGCAACATAGTTTGACATTATAATGAAAAAAACAAACAAATCAAAAATATTAAGGGGGAAGCGCTAAGGTAGCCTGCGAAATTCAAATTTTCTTACGTTTTTTGCACAAGCTGGTCAGTATTAAGTTGTACATTGATTAAAATATGATTCGCGGTCGTAACAAATATCATTCATTCATCATTCATCTTCCTGGCTCGGCATGCTGTGCTGGCGCTGCTGCTGTGGCTGCGGAAAACCTCAAGCGGCGAAAATATAATAACCTCATCGGAAACCATATTTTCGAGCCGTTTGGGGTTGAAACTCTCGGGCCGTGGGGTCCGAGTGCTCATGGTCTTTTTGAAGAAATTTCGAAACGGCTGGTTGACAATTCCAGTGACCCAAGGGCTGGCTTTTATCTTGGCCAGAGGCTAAGCATCGCCATACAACGTGGTAATGCCGCCAGTCTCTTGGGTACATTACCAGTCGACAGCGATGCGGATAAATTTTTCGACGCTATTTTTTAGTTTCAGTATAGTTTTAGTTAAGTTAGGATTTAATATTGTTATTTTTAGTTTGTATAGCCAAATAAATATTTTCAAAGAAAAATAAAATACAACTTGTTAAGTTAGTATAATCCCCAAATGTCAAGATTTCATGAAATAGTCATTCTTGGGGATTACATGGTCTTAGAGAGTTGTGTTGATGACTTTATTGATAATAATTCTGTAAATACATATTTGTTACGGCTGCGAAACCTCGGAGTGGCGGCGCCGGCACTGTGTGTGTACGTGTAAAGCGCGGTCTGTAGGTAACAACTTGTAAGACAGACGTAGTTCGTATTTTCAAACTGAACTAAAAATTATTCGAATATTCGAATTTAACATCAGTCAATATTCGAATAGCAAAAATGAACGAATATTCGCATTATTCGAATTACAAGCCCTACCTATGACCAGCGGTGGGACACTCGCTTGCGACTTTGCTGTCAAAATCTGTGTGAGATGAGAACGTACGAACGAACGAGATTTTGAAATCACCGGCGACTACAAGTCACTGCATGTGTACCTAGCATAAGAGTGACCTTGAAGGCAGAAACACACTTTTAACACCCGACGCTATCCCACGCTTACTCATTGGCCACATTTTCATCTGGTTGAGAAAATTTCGTCATTTGGCCAATAAGTAAATGGCGTGGGATGGCGTCGCGTTTTAAATTTTAATAATGTGTTTCCGCCTTTATTCTCGTACCCTATAAAATTAAAGGGTTGCCAAAGGGAGGTCCACATGACATTTATTTTCGTCAGATTGTAGTGCATTGTGGCTTTTACTTCTATTTTATTACGTTATATTACGTCCATGGGTTATCACTATCAGTGACAGATTTTTGTAGATCTCTATCATATTCTTACCCAGGTTACATGATCTGTGCCTGCATTATATTGTAGACTTGTAGTCTGTGATCACGATCAGTGATTGATCTGACACTTTGACTGTTGACAGTCTGTTTTGAGTTTGAGTAATAGTGTCATTGATAAAATACTAAAATAGTATTCTGTGCGTCAGTGTATCCCACAGAACACTATTACTCATAGGTGTATCCACCCACGGATTCCGTGTATCCACCTGTGACCCAGCGTTGTTATTGATACGGCAATTGCCGTATTATACGGCAGTCCACGATTTTTTTTTCAGAAAATACGGCATATTGTTACGAGCTTCGGGTTCGTGACAATAAAAACTGCCGATTTAATAACCAAAAAATAACTCTTTAATTAAAAAAAAATGGTTGCCTGTAAAGTCGGTTTTACGGGCGAAGATTTTACGTGACAACGACCGATCATCCGATCATAGTTGAGTGGGAGAGAGACGCAAGGCATTCGGCGGGCCTCTCTCTCGTTCGGTGACTCATCGTAACGTTACCGAGCGTTACACTTTTTCATAAGTGACTCCCAGTCGCAACCTAATTTAAGACGTTGTCACGTCAAAACACTAATTACAGCTCAAACACAATAATTAAAAGAACACAATTTCACTACTGATTACTCTTAATTCGCACTTGAAGATCGCTTAGATGTTTTCGCTCTTGTCGCTTTATCCAAACTGTGTCGGTCGTCGCGCATCCCGGCCTTATATAGTGCCGCAGATAGTTCGAGAACCTTCCATTGTAGAAACATCTAGAATGTTCGAGTACATACCGGCCCCGACCGACTAGGTGTCGATAGTTCGAGAAAGTTCTACAAAGTTCTAGTATCGAATTTTCTAGAACGATCGTGACTCGACTAGTTCTGCTACTCGATACTAGATGGCGCTAGTGGTACCTAATGTCACCATGTACCAGGCATTAATTGTGGCGCGCAACAATATCATTGCCGTATCACAAAATACGGCAATTGACTACAGGGGAAATGAAACGTTTTTCACTAGCTTAATGATACAAAACGTATGTATTGGTAATTTTATGAGCACAGCCGAGAAAATCACGACTACAACAAACATGAAATTGTAATTGTAACGTGGCATCCTAGTCTTATCAAAGTACTCTGTGGTGGCATCTCTTGCGCCTAGGTTAATAATGAATGAAAATGACACCGCGTACGCGTATGTAACGCAGGCGCAGGGGGGCAGGGTTGGATTTAGGTAGGTTGAAAAAGATAGCACAAAAAAATGAAAAGGATAGTATTTATAAAAAAATTATAGTACACTTTCATTATTTTTTAAAATTTAACTTAATAGTCATTAAAATCAACACCAGCACTCAAGAAGTTTTTTTTTTTGGGGTGGATACTTCCGGTCTATCGTAATTTTCATGACCATCACTGCCACTTTTCCTAAAAACGTATTATTTTACACAAAAATTCACAAGCTAGTGTTGTCACTTTGATTGCATTTCGAATAGAATGGAATGAACGAGATTAGTGGAAAGAGAGAAGTGAACAATACTGCGGAAGATAATCGGGGAATCTCTGGCCATCGACAGAAAACATCGCAAGATCAGAATTCGGTCAGATAGGTATACACAAGCACGGTCGAAATATTGATATGACGTAAAACTAAGCATTCGGGAGCATACTTGAAATTATAGTATTTTAACGTACTATCCTTAGATGTGGATAGTATATAGTACAAAGGGCGAAATTATAGTATAAATACTATAATTATAGTACAAAATCCAACCCTGCAGGGGGGTGACACTACGTACTACGTATGTACATTTTGACAGCGATATGTAAGACGGAGGTTACACGTTCATTCTGATGTCAGTTCAGTCTATGATTGATGTCAGAATGACGGGAAACTTATACAGCATCATATTGTAGTCTTTGCGGGAAACTGATTGTATAAACGTAGACTGATGGATTGATGGTCCAGAATATTTTAATAATTTTTGTCAGTCTGGTCAGACTGATGCCAGACTGAACGTGTGTTTATTAGCTATCAGTCTGACTGATGTCAGTCACTGCTTAGACAGCGATGGAGTCGCACGACATGTCGTCGCCTGCGCCGACTCCCTCGCCGCTCCCGACCGAGCGACGTCCCCATCTCTACCATTAGCCCCGGAGAAAGAATTTATTCTTACATTAGAAATGTTACCTATTCTTTGGAATAAAACGAATAAAAAAATTAAAATTAAATTCTTTAATTCGATAATAATCAGCATAGTCATCTTCTTCTCCTGTGTCTAAATATTCGGAAACAATATAAATATGACATTAATTTACCAGTTACTAACAATATGATGTAATATAAAAGTACCTATGTTACTGCTATTCGTGTGTACAGACGCCAGCACATCAAGTTACTACAATCTGTCAGATTTCTTTAATAGATTTTCGACTTTATTGCTTAAACATAAGGTTCAAGGTTGATTGGGAAAATCTGACAGTTTCGGGTAGGTTGACCTGCTGGCGTCCGTACAATCAGTTACCGCCAGCAATTAAAGAATTAAATGGAAATATGTTTAAAAATAAATTGAAGAAAATGTTAATTGATAAGGTATTTTATAATCTGCATGAGTTTTTTGATAAAAAATAGAATTTGTAAGTACCCAATTTCTTATTACTATGACTCGGGTAGACTGATGAAACAAAAAAAATTATGTATAAGAACTTTATGTACACAGTTATGCAATAAATATATCTTTATCTGTCTCATATCTCATTCAGTAAATTTAAGTGAATTTATGGTCTTTTCACTAGCCACTTTTTACACCACCGCTTTCTTTTTCTACGATTCCTCGTAGACAGGGCTAATATTATAATATTAGCCCTGTCTACGAGGAATATATTATAATATTAGCCCTGTCTACGAAGGCAACGGGAGCATATTATTTTTCTGGTTAAAATCCATACCAAATGCATAAGCGTGTTATCATCGCGTAGAAGTTTTCGGTTAGACTGATCGTCAGTCTGACTTACCGTGTAATACCACCCGTCATTCCATCATTCAGCCATCATTCTAGACGTGATCAAGGTCACAGACTGAACTGACATCAGAATGAGCGTGTAACCTCCGTCTAACGCAGGCGCAGGGGTTGACACTACGTACAGACGCCAGCACATCAAGTTACTACAATCTGTCAGATTTCTTTAATAGATTTTCGACTTTATTGCTAAAACATAAGGTTCAAGGTTGATTGGGAAAATCTGACAGTTTCGGGTAGGTTGACCTGCTGGCGTCCGTACAATAATTTCGGAGTAAAGTCGCGATTACATTATCCAATTTTAAGCAATGCTAACTCTAACTAGGAAATCGGAGCTAGTGATTACACTACACTAAATTGGATTCTAAATCGGACAGAGACAGACGATGAGACGACGCATTCAGACGCATTGTCGGCGTTGTTGCATTCTATATATAATTTTGGTCGTTATTATTATAAAGACTAGCTGCGCCCCGCGGTTTCACCCGCATAAGTGTCGATCCCGTGGGAATTTCGGGATAAAAGTAGCCTATATGTTAATCCAGGGTGTCAGCTACCTACCTTTAGAGAAAATTTTATCAAAAAAAAAAAGATATAATTTTTGTCGTTTTTATTAAAAAGATAAGGCATTTCCCCATACATTTCTATTAATTTATTTAAGACTAGCAGCGCCCCGCGGTTTCACCCGCATAAGTGTCGATCCTGAGGGATTAGCGGGATAAAAACTATCCTTTGTCCTTTCCCGGGATGCAATCTATCTGCCATCGAAATCCGTTGTGGTTTAGGCGTAAAAAGGTAACATATAGACAGACAGAGTTAGGTACAGACGCCAGCACATCAAGTTACTACAATCTGTCAGATTTCTTTAATAGATTTTCGACTTTATTGCTAAATCATAAGGTTCAAGGTTGATTGGGAAAATCTGACAGTTTCGGGTAGGTTGACCTGCTGGCGTCCGTACCTACTTTCGAATGTATGATATTATAGTATGGATAGTATAATAAAATTATATACTCGTAGCACATGGATTTTTTTTTTCTGTGGGCAATGCTGTCGTTTCCGATACAGTCGCCATGTTGTATGTAGCATTTATATTAAAAAAAACTGGCCAAGTGCGAGTCGAACTCGCACACGGAAGGTTCCGTACCACAAGGCAAAAACACCGAAAAAAAACACGTTTCTTGTATGGGACCCTTAAATATTTATTTTATTTTTAGTATTTGTTGTCATACCGGCAACAGAAATACATAATTTGTGAAAATTTCAACTGTGACAGACAGATGGACGGACCCGTTACCCTTTGGGTACGGAACCCTAAAAATACTCTTTGGTAGCATTCGTGCGCGGTCTACTCGTCCACCTTGCTCAAAGCGCGGACGCCGACTAGTCGTTCTAAATCGTAGCGCCGTGATTACACTATCCTAGATTGGATCCAATTTAGGAAGTAGAAAGATTGGACCTCCAATTTTCACTAAATTGGATCCAATCTGTTCTAACTGCGATTACATCTGCCGATTTCCTAGTTAGCATTCCTTAAAATTGGATAATGTAATCGCGCCTTAAGGTCCCAATAGTAAGGGGAGGAGCACAAGGCTCAACTCGACGCACTTACTTATGGTAATTACAACGAAATACAACAATACGGATCGGGAACTACAAAATGCGCATAATCAGAATGCAGCAAACCGCCATATTGTTATTGTGTGTGATTGTTTATTTTCTTTCAGTTCAAGAACTGTCACTTTATACGTTTATACATCATAAGTAGAATCTGGCACCAGTTCTTTTTTAAATAAAGCTGATATTTGTGCTATAGCAAATAGTATTTCATTTATGTGTCTATTTCAATTTGTAAGAAGAGTTTAATATTTTTCTCATACTTATCTCCAATTAATATTACATCAATAATCTTATTTTAAATAAAAAAAATTGATCATGATATAGCGCCATCTGTTGATAATTTAAAGTACCTAAATAGTACTTGGGCCAAGTTATAGATGGCAACTCTTTCTTTACTTCGCTGTCAAAATGTACGTAGTGTCAGTGTCACCCATTTTTGTGTAGTTCAATAATGGTTCAATAATTCAATTTGTATTTTGTCAAGTCCACAATTTGTTCAGCAGAAGTTTGTTTTTGTATTGGAATCTGTAACAAGCATTATTAACATTTCATCACTGCATTGAATTTCAAGTCTCACCTTGCTCTCTAATTTTCTTTGAAATAACAATTAGAAAAAAATGAGCGAAGCCGAAAAGAATAAATTTACTATAGCGCACATGAAAAATAGCTTGCTGACCGTATTAGAAAATGTTACTATCCATAATTATGTAAAAGTTGACCTTGTTAAGAATTGTTCCTATGTTGGGTTTATGCACTCGGTTGACCCAGTTACTATCAGGTAAATTAACATTATTTATTAAGCTTGAAGTTTACCTGCTAGGATACTATGCTGTGCACGAGCTTACAAACATAACATTATAGATTTCCAGTGTGAAATTAAGCACATTATCCTGCTGTAGGTAAGTACAAAGCCACCTGGCAAAACTGCCAAATTACATTAAAAACCGCTCTGTCCGCGTTGAAAATGATTCAGACATTTATAATAGGGGGATGCGCGTTTATAAATCTTACCAGCTTGCATAAAATCTCTTTTGTGAAAAGAGATTTTTGTGCTGCAATATCTCTTCCTGATTTTCATTATTTTTGTATTCTGTAAGTATAGCTATTTTTATTTAATTTTATCTGTTGCAGTATTATCCTGTCAGTACCTCATGGAGATGGTTATAAAACAGTCATTATCCCTGGTCACACAATAGTCGACATTTCATTTGAAGAAAGACCTGTGGATTTAATACCACCACAAAAGAAAGAAATTCCAACGGAGTCAAAACAAGACATATTCAAAAGAAAAACAAAACTTATATCATGGTTCAAAACAAATTTGCTGCCAGTAATAGAATTGGATGATAGAATAGTAATAGGGAATGTTACTCTATTGCAGCCATACAAGATTTCAGATATAAGTACAGATAATCCTATAGTTGCTATGCGGATAAAGAATGTCATGGAAAAAATGCCAGAAGATTTTGAACCAAAATGAATTTATTGTATCAGTTTGTTTATTGATGTAATTATAGTGTATAAGTTTTATGTTTTTGTTTTATTGTGGTTTTTTTTTTATTTGATGTGTTAGCTTGAAATTAAACAATGGTGGAACCCGTGGAACAAATTAATAATGGCAGAAAATAATATTCTATCTGCCATAAATAATGAGGGATTTTCCTTTTTTTTTAACTCTTCCCTAGTCGCTGGATAGATGGCGCTGACCTTGGTAAGTTACTGCAGGGAACGGAACTTCACATAATTTTTTGATTATTTCACTTAGATGTAATTTTGAGATCGTAAAACGAAAGCAAACGAAAGTGTCGGTCAACGAGCGTATGTGACGTGACACAATGTTTTTTCCAAGCGTTTTGGCTTTGGCACCTAGTAACATAGTCAGTACAACGCCATCTACCGAGTTCTCGGAAACAATTTCTTTTTTAAATACTCAAAAAGAAAACCTCATTAAAAGCAAACACTCAAGAAATTATAGGTACTGTTCTGTGGGTATTTACCCTGCATTATATTGTAGCCTCTGTGGTGGGTATTAGGTACTATCAGACATTCTACTAAATATTTTGTCTTGTTTTGATCGGCGGGCGCGACATTCCGCACTAAGGCTCCTTCAAACAGGCGCGACCAATGATTTCATAATGTCAATGGGCGCGACATGCGATAAAATCGCGCGCGACTCAAAGGCACCGCAAGTCGCGTAACGAGCGGTTCCTTTGTGTCGCGCCTGTTTATAGGAGCCTATAAAAATCCAATAAACCTATTTACTGTACCTACTTTGAATTTGTAGGTATTATACCTACATACAATTTACCATACAATACATTTATATAAAAGAAAGACAGCAAGTATAGCCAACTTCTTTATTGCTTTATCATTATAAGGTTGAATGTCACTTGCACTCATAAAACTACAAGGTCTATTTTTTATTAGGTGACAGTAGACAATTTCAACCTTAGTGAAATTCAATGTTCAGGGACATATTGTCAAAAAGTCAAAAGTGGTAAGTAGACTAAACATTTCATTAAAAAAAATCTTACTAAGTAGGTAAATGATTGTTTCTCTTTCGTGATTTTACACGAAAGTGGCGTAAGCAGAATTTGTAGATGCACATTTGAAGTTACAAGACTATGGGAGTAGACCACGGAATAGATAAATAAGGTAAGGCACCTTATTTATCTATTCCGTGGAGTAAACCATAGTCCATACTAGAAAAGAGGTCGTAATTTTTATGAATCGAATGCCGAAATATAGGTAAACCTCATTTTGACGGGTTAGATGGTTAGATACGGTGATGTAGTTTTCTGCTTTCTCTCTCACATGTTAAGGTGATAAAAAGTTGTGTCAACATAGTGCTAGATCTAGCGCGTTTAGATACTCTACTTTGTGACCAGAGTATACCTATGTGTTCTGTATTTTGTGACTCAGTATTTCAGTCTCGGCTAAACAGCATTCCCGCCTACTCGCACACTCATGTCATATTTACTACCGTACCGACGACCGGCCGACGTCGGCGCAACCCTGACAGTTGATTGTTGAGATAGGCGCCCGTTGTAGTGCTTCGTATTTATTCAGATAAGAAATTGTTTTACTTGTTTCCCAATAGCAGCATATAGAAATAACTTATTTTTAGTTAAGCATATCCAAGTTTCTAAAAAAATACGAAATGGCCGAAAAACCAGACAGAAAAGTGCAATATTTGGCGGGTGTAAGCGGTGAGTAAACAACATTTATAGCGCGAAATTTTGAAGTAAATCAAGTGTTCTAAACAGTTCTAAAATGATTTTTTAAACTTCAGCTGCGTTCGCGTTTACATTTACTGGAGCAACTCTAGCATGGTCGTCGCCGGCAATTCCAAAGTTCAAAAATGGTGAAGCAAATGTTGTTATCACTGATGTAAGTAATTTTATTAGCAATCGAACGGATATAGCTTTAAAGATATACAGTTGCTTATTAATAATGTACCTAGTGCTGTAGGTACTATAATGCCAATTCGTCTGATTGCAGCTTATGATCGGATTAAGTAGGACGACAATCAATACCTAGTTTTCCGTTGTAAATATTAAGATTTCGTAGAAATTAATAGTATTGGAACATCAATCATTTAGACGTTATAAAAAAAGGTCAGAGGTTACCCTCTGACCTTTTTTTATAACGTCTAAAGGAGGGTAATCTTGGGAAAGATTTTCTTAAAATTATATACCTATCACTCATTGAAGTCATTGACAACCATTTCATACGACGATTTGGTAGGTACCCACCGGATATCTATGGTACCCACTTACCAACCTTAACACCATAGATACTTAACACAAAATTAAATAATAATAATTAGGTAGGTATTTATAGTGAAGGGTAATGTACCCATTATCATAATACACGACACTGATACTTATATCAATAATTAAACCGAAATACCTACCTACAAGCGATAGTGGAATTGACATTATGTTTTCCATATCCGTGTACAGTCACGAGCACTAATATGTCAACACTTGGCAACTTTCAATTGCGTTTTTTTCACGAAATAACGAATGCAAAGTTGAAATATGACACCTATAGGTTCGAAAATACTATGTTCGTAATATCATAAAATTTCATTCAAAAAAAAATGGTTGCCTGTAAAGTCGGTTTTACGGGCGAAGATTTTACGTGACAACGTCTTTTTCTCGGTAGAATATTTATTGATATGAATATAATTAAATTGCACAATAGGAACAAGGAATTAAATGAAAATAAGAACGTAACGTTACCGAGCGTTACACTTTTTCATAAGTGACTCCCAGCCGCAACCTAATTTAAAATAAGAACGTAACGTTACCGAGCGTTACACTTTTGACGTGACAACGTCTTAAATTAGGTTGCGACTGGGAGTCACATACGAAAAAGTGTAACGCTCGGTAACGTTACGATGAGTCACCGAACGAGAGAGAGGCCCGCCGAATGCCTTGCGTCTCTCTCCCACTCAACTATGATCGGATGATCGGTCGTTGTCACGTAAAATCTTCGCCCGTAAAACCGACTTTACAGGCAACCATTTTTTCATAAGTGACTCCCAGCCGCAACCTAATTTAAGACGTTGTCACGTCAATAAAGGAGAAAATCGCCTTTGAATAAAGCCAAGAGTATACATACTTATGCTCGTGACTGTATCTAGGTTACCTACCCGCTCTTTGTTTTTCTGTGTTATGTCAACTCATGAGAGCCAATCTCGTAAGGAAAGGTGAAATAAGTATCACACTCGAGCGATGAAAGATAATTCGTTACGGATCTCTTGAGAAGTCACAGCAAGTAGGTATGTTGTTACTTGTTAGGGTTCCGTACCAAAATGGTAAAACGGAACCCCTAAATGGTGAGACTCAGTCTGTCACACTGTCACAGCTGGATATCTCAAGAACTACTAATTTGGACGAATTTGGAGATGACGTTTGCCCAACTATTTTGCAAATAAGAAAGAAAGAAATATATAGGTATATATTTTTTGCAACAAGGACTGAAAGGGGGTCTAAAAAATTCGAAGTGGGGTTACTAGCTTAGGGCGTCTGGGGTATCATACGAAAGAGCGCAGTTTGCACATTCTCAAACATTTTTCCTTCTTTTTTAGGGTTCCGTACCCAAAGGGTAAAAACGGAACCCTATTACTAAGACTTCGCTGTCTGTCCGTCCGTTCGTCTGTCTGTCACCAGGCTGTATCTCAAAAACCGCGATAGCTAGACAGTTGAAATTTTCACAAATTATGTATTTCTGTTGCCGCTATAACAACAAATACTAAAAACTAAATAAAATAAATATTTAAGTGGGGCTCCCATACAACAAACGTGTTTTTTTCGGCGTTTTTGCCTTGTGGTACGGAACCCTTCGTGTGCGAGTCAGTCGGACTCGCACACGAACTCGCACTTGGCCAGTTTTTTTAGGCCGCACAGCTTTCGACTTTTGATGAAAAATTTAAAAAAAAAATCCGTTCCCCCCCTTATCTCCGAAGTTTGCAAAGAGAAAAATCTGAAATAATTCTATGTGATACAAGTTTTTGGAAAGATTACAGGAAAAATAAAATGATCTCTCTAAATAGCACACTTTTTCAGAAATCATCAACAAAAGTTACACTAGTTCCACTATCGGTCAAGAGATGGCGCTGACCTAAAACTGCAATATTCTACACCGCAGTGCGCAGTGTTAAAATTCTCTAATGAATCTAAGGGGTCTCCCTTGTTTTGCCGAAAAGATTTTGCCAAATTATCACTTCCCAAACAATTTTCCGCATAATTTCATTTGCCAAATTATTACTTAGCAAAAAATCTCTTCACAAATAATTGTAACCCAAACCTAATGTTTGGCAAGTGAACGTTTAAACAATAACTTGTTTACCAACTAGTACTTTTACCAATTTTTATTTAGTCAAATATTTCAGTTGGAATAACTCATTTTACGCAAAATTACATTTGCCAAATATTTGGTATCGTCAGTTTTCGCAGTTTTAAGGCAGCCATTTCAAGCATATCAAATCAAATCAAATTAATTTATTTGCTAGAATGTAGGTATAAATCAAGAACTTAAGACTATCGTGGCCCAATTACATTCTACCATTGCATATGGTGTGCAAATGTGTCTTAATAACATTTAATATATTACAAGTTTAACAATAAAGTTTATGGAACATTCATTAATTAATGTCAAAATAGGAAACACAACAAAAAAAAAACAAAAAACAGAAAAATTATTAAAATGTCAATTTACGTAGGTATATAATGCAAAGTCCATACTCCATATAATGTCACGATTCAATAATATTAAACATTAAATTAATTATTATAAGATGTGTAGGTACTATATCAATATTATTCAGATTGACCTTCTGCACGATATGTCATAAACTCGTTTAAATCATAAAAACAATTTTCTTTTATAAGATGTTACGTTGAAGACGTTTTATTACAAGGGTGTTTTTTCCACTTGGGACAAATTCTAAACAGGTAATAATAATATTAAGTATTCTGGTAGTATTTTTTAAAATAATTAATCTCGTCTACCTAACTAGTTCAGTTTCGGGTAGACTTTTTTCCATTTTTTTTTCTATTTTATCTAGTCGTTTCTGGTACTCGCCGGCCGCTTCCGCGGCACCGCTCGCTTCGCTCGCTCGGCTCGTGCGTAGGAGGTCACAGTTTTAACCTAACCTAACCTAAGCATTTTTTTTAATAATTAACCTCGTCTAACTTATTCGGTTCTCGATAGCCTGCTAAAAATAATATCTTTTTTCCATATTTTTTTTTCTATATAATCTAGTCGTTTCTGGCACTCGCCGGCCGCTGCCGCGGCACCGCTCGCTTCGCTCGCTCGGCTCGTGCGTAGGAGGTCACAGTTTTAACCTAACCTAACCTAAGCATTTAAAAAAAATAATTAACCTCGTCTAAATAATTCGGTTCTCGATAGCCTGTTAAAAATAATCTCTTTTTTCCATATTTTTTTTCTATATAATTTAGTCGTTTCTGGCACTCGCCGGCCGCTGCCGCGGCACCGCTCGCTTCGCTCGCTCGGCTCGTGCGTAGGAGGTCACAACCTAACCTAACCTAAGCATTTTTTTTTAAATAGGTAGGTAATTAATCTCGTAACTAATTCGGTTCTCGATAATGTCCATTGCAAAAAAATTAAAATAGTAAGTTACAAATATTTTGTATTAAATAAATGATTATTTTAAAATAAAATTGCATTTTTTAATTATTTAATTCCCAAAAAAAAATTCTCAAAAATCTTATTTATGCCTTTATATTTTTTGTCATAACAAATCGTTTGACCAAACGTTTATTGTCTAAAGATTGTTTGCCGTAATAAATCATTTGATTAAAGACCAAATGCCTAAATGACATTATCCTTAATAATATTCTGCCAAGTAAAAATTTGACCAAATGAAAATGTGCATACTAAAATTATTCCAAACATTGCATTGGTATAATAAAAGGTTGCGAAAATTTGTTTGGGTAGTGAAATTTTGGCAAAATCTTTTCGGCAAAACGGCAGGATCCCGAATCTAAGGCCTCGCCGAAGAAAATTTAAAAACATGATGGTATGGAACCCTCGGTATTAGTCTTGGGACATTTTCCCGCACCCCAGACCTTTTTTTTTTTCGCTGTTAAATGACGTTACGCCTCTCCGCTCGTCGGGGGACGAGACGGAGTATGTGGGATTCCCTGCCAGGGTGGCAGTATACCCACTAAAACTCAGCGGTGTTCCCTCATCGCCTTGATGGGGAGGTCATGGGAATCCGGCTCAGCCTTTGCATCCACAACCCCCCCGGCGCATGCCCGCCTAACTGGCGGGCCCCGCATATCCCCCCGGCTGGGGGGCTACGGGAATGGCCGGCACAACATTTGTATCCCATGAATTTGTCGCGTAACTTTTGTTTATTATTTACAGTATTTTGAACCAACGTGCGCTTTACTTGTGGTAACCAAATGCACAAATATGCTGTGACTGTGCGTGAAGACGAGTAGCGTCAGCACAACACACATTATTAAACAAGGGGTTAAGTAGCTGTTTATGAACAGACGCAGACATCGTGGGTGGTGTCCCTACACTCAGCAGGGGCGCTCCTCGGGTGCTACTTCGGGCAGGTGTTGAACGAGAAGGCTGGACGTCGTCGCACGTTCTTCGGTTCGGCCGTGCCGGCGCTCTTAGGTGCGGTACGTTCTATCATACATGACGACTACGTTTCCAATGCTATTGATAGGGTGATAGGTAGTATTGCTACCTACCAAGATTGTGGTCCTTTATGGAAAGGACTAGCAATCTTGGTAGGAAGTAAGTTGTCTAAATTCAGTTTTTTGCCCTCTTGTTAATAACTATAGGTACTTATGGCCTCTATGTACCTATATTAGTTTGAAATGAATTACATAGTTAGTTAAACACGCCAGTAAATAAATTAATCATAATATAGTGTCTAATCATGATCATATTTTCCAGGTCATCATTCTGAATACGAGCTTACCTGAACTGATGTATGTGGCCAGGTTTCTGATGGGGGTAGCGACTGGTATCATAGCTGTGGTGAGATAGTTGTGAACTATTTGTTATCAGATAGGTACCTAATTGTTTAAAAGGTCAAATTAAATTAGCTGGCGAAACTCCGCGGAAGTGATGGGTATCGATCAGTGGCGTGCCTAGGGGTCAAACTTAGGGCAAGCCAACTTAAAAAAAAAAAAAAACCTACCGTATCGCCTGTCAAAGTTGAGTCGACCGAGTCGTTTTAGTTCTTAGGTAAGTACTAATACCTATGTGTATTTCATAAATTGTAGGTTTTTGCTAATATCTATTAAAATGAATGTTTTTAATAGCACTATTTTTTTCTTTTATAAATTAAATACCTACTAAGAGTATTGGTTAATGGCTTAATGGTAATCCTTTACAAAATCGTAACTTTTCATTTTCGAGTTATCAGTTTCACGTAAAATATGAGAAGATGTCTAAGAGCCATCTATTAACAATATTGGCACAACAAAGCCCTTCGAGTTAGTTCATATTTCACTCGCCCGCAATAGTCGCTATAAGTAAAATATTACAATCTGGCCGAGTGGCCACTAGATGGCGCACAAACAAAATTGATTGATTTCTAACTACACAATTGTTTACGATGTTGATAATATTTATTAATTTGAATTCTCACAATGCGAACAGCCATAACTCTTCATTCTTCGCTTCTTAATGACACACAATATCAACTAACCTTTGAAAAACAGCGCGATTATGATCGACACGCGTATTGTATTTGAAAATGTCGTCACTTAATTGACGAGATAAAGAAGTTTCGATTCGTGTTTTACCAAAACTACAGAATGAAATAACAGCATTCATGTGCTTTTGAGAATTCTGATGTCTTTTACTGGCACCAGCGAAGTTACTTAAATCATCGTAACCTGATGTATTCCAAGCGGTATTTTCTTTTGAGAAAAATATGCAACACCAACAGAATAATTTGTTAATATGAGAGCAGCCTACAATCCAATGAGTATTGTACGCTGATCGACTAAAATGCCTATTACGTGATTTAGATCTCTGAGAAATACTCAAATCGGGACTAGGTTAGGTGAAGTAATGAGATTATATTTGTCTGTAAAACTCAAAGTATTTACCTTTCCGAGTAACGATTGCACACACTTTAATCCATCACAAGGAACAATTGCATGCGTTTCCGAATTCATTTTAATGATAAGAAACTTTTTAATCACTTTAAAACAAAGGTAATCACCGCAAAAACTAATCACAACACTTAACTTCACAGAAAATGAAGAAAAACAAAATCAAAGTAAAAAAATGCACCAGTAACCGCTCAAAACGAATTCAAACTAATTTGAAATTGCATTATTGCATCATCATAGAGAAATTCAAGCTTGTGCGCAGCGAATCGCGCACTTATTATTTACACACACACGCTTCGTTACACGTTCATTCATAAAAAAAAGTAATTTAAAAAAATTAAACCGACTTCAAAAAGAAATTAACTCAAAATGATGAAATAACTTTAATTTCGGAAGTCGGTGTCTTGGGATCTGTATTTTAGTTTTATGCCACCGACTTCCGAAATTAAAGTTATTTCATCATTTTGAGTTAATTTCTTTTTGAAGTCGGTTTAATTTTTTTAAATTACTTTTTATTTCGTAATTTTTAGTTTTTGCACTAGTATTTGACCAAGGTTTTGAGATGTTTTCCCTTTGACACTACACCCGTAGCTCTTATCAATAAGCCAGGCCGTCACACTTACACGTATTAGTCCATATCTTGAAAATTACTGAATCGATCTTGATGAAACTTGCACTGTTCCCTAAGTTGAAGAAAATGTAAGCCAATAAAAAAAAAATGGTCACGATCCGATTAATAGTTCCGGAGATATGCGTGGACAAACATACATACATACATACATACATACATACATACATACATACATACGTCTATGAAATTTTGTATATTTGTTTGGAAGCCCTAATAGATCATCATATGTGAATATAATGCAAATCCAATAATATTACATACATACGTATCGAATTGATAACCTCCTTTTTTTGAAGTCGGTAAAAATCAAAAGCCAGGCTTGTAAATCAGTACAATTTTCGAAATGAGTACATACTAATGATATCAAGAAAGTGAACAATTTCTATACTTGTATAGAAATTGTATAGAGTTATTAATTATATATTATATAATTGTATAGAGATTAGGCTTCTGGATCTCGGACGATTTGTAAATCGTCCGAGATCCAGAAGCCTAATCTGAAGCCAGCTAGGTGCGAGCGAGACGGGACGATATTTGTTTTTGCGTTCTCGCGAAGCAGTGCATGGGAGATATTTGGCAACGTTGCGCATGACATGTAAACCTCGCAACCTTGCAAACGTAGGAAATGTAGGAATAGCGAACGGCCGGGACGCGCGGAGTTCATTTTTTATTATTATTCTTATCAATTCTTGCGACATGTTTACAAGTTTACTTGTGTAGTTTTTTTTTTTTTGTTAGGCTCACGTTAGATTGAAAGCCGGGCTTTTCGGCTTTAGTGAAAGGCACGCCCCTGGTATCGATCGACTATCGATATCTGATGGCAATGTTTTTTTTTTAAACTCTTAATTTCAAGTAACTACACCTGACTACGGAGTCAACGGCCGCTGGTAGTGTGGTTAGTTAGTGATGAGTTTAGTTTTTTATTTGTTTTATCGTTATTAGATATCGGGAGTCGGGACCCATCAAATCTGCGGAGTTTCGCTAGCTTACTTAATTTGACCTTGTACTATAATCAGGAAATAACCCTTCTAAAGACAACACCATAAAAAATAGGTACCTACCTATTTGTACCAAATTTTCAAGTTGTATTACCATCTCTTTCTTTCAGGTAACAATGATATACGTAACAGAAATAGCCGACAAAGAGATCCGAGGCGCGTTAGGAATGACAGTCCAAGTCATGAACAATTTAGGCAGTCTGACGGTCTACGGCATTGGGCCATTCGTCTCCTACACAACCCTGAACTGCATAATAATGATCATACCTATATGTTACGTGTTGCTGTGTATGTGGATCCCAGAGTCTCCTTATTATCACCTGAAAGATGGGAGAGTCGAGGCTGCGAAGAAAGAGTTCACGAGACTTCAGGGCAACAAAGACGAAAGAGTGAGTATGGAGAACTTAGTATTAGGTATGATAATATGCGTCAGCTCCTTCTACGAAAGAAAAGGGTTGTTCTGGAATAAGACAGTCAGCACACTCAGCACTTATCATTAAGTAATATATTTAGAGAAGATCAACAAGTACAAAATCTGCTCACTCTGTATAAGTCAGAGCTAGAGCACATGTTCCCAAACTTAATTTGCCCACCCCTTAATTTTTTCTGGAAAAAATATTGGGGGGCTCCCCAATATTTTTTACTTACCACCTGTCGCGAATCTTTCGATTTCGAATCGAGTTTTCAGTATGGATGACGATGGCTATAAGAGTATGGGAAGACCAAAGAAACGATGGATGGAATGTGTGAAATAAATGCAGAAGTGTGTCTGTCTATTACCTCTTCACGCTTAAACCGCTGAACCGATTTAGATGGGAAAGGACATAGGATAGTTTTTATACTGATATTCCCAAGGGATCGACACTTGTGCGGGTGAAACCGCGGGGCGCTGCTAGTATTATACATGTGAAAGTAAGTTTGTGCGTTTGTTACCTTTTCACGCCTAATCTACTGAACTGATCATCATAAAGTTTTGCACATACGTTTTCAGGGGTATAGAAAAGGACATAGGATATCTTTCATCCAGAAACAAAATACTGTTCCCGAGGAAAAGAACAATAACTTTCAACGGTCACAATTGCTTTTGGACGCAGTACTAGGCTTGTATGAATTCACGATAGTATTTCAATAGTATTATATACTTTTCTCTGGGTCTTCTATTCTTCTTCTTCTTCTTCCTTTCTTATTGCCCTCTGGAAAGTCTCAAGCGTGAACGAGAGGGCTTTATCGCCCAAGTTATGAACCTATGTGCTAGAGTAATCACCCAGATCAGTGTAATCTTTTTAATATTATGGCATCATCATTCAGTTTTTGTTAACAACCTTGCGCAATCAGTATGAGAGATTAGGTAACTGGAATCAACAGCTGTAGAACACGTCGTTGTTGTCAGACTTGTGGTGGTCGAACCCACCACCACAAGTCTGACAAAAATTATGTTTTCATAATGTAATCATTATATATTTCAGGTGATAGAAGACCAGATGAGGATAATGCGAGCTCATGTAAGAGAAAGTATGGAAAATAAGACGACTCTCAAAGAACTGCTAACGAACATGAGATATAGGAAAGCTGTATACATAGTGACAGGTAAATATGTAAGTACCCATTAAGTACACAACATTGACCTCCTTGTGATGTTGAGGGTCAAACTTCTTGCCATGGCAAAGACAAAAGACAAAGACAAAAGAAACAAAACATTCAAGTTGTTAGTTCCTAGACAACAATATGAGTTTTAAGACCATTGGACCATAAAATTCCAAATGACTTCTTTTTATACCCATATTTGCAAACTTTTGACGTCAAAGTTACAAAAGCTCAACCTTTGAAGGTATCGTTATTTCAAATGCTGAGTAACATACTGTTTGCCGAGGTGAACAATCTATATATATAAAAGAAAGTCTGTTAGTTACACCACTTATAACTCAAGAACGGCTGAACCGATTTGGCTGAAAATTGGTGGGGAGGTAGCTTAGAACCAGGAGACGGACATAGGATACTTTTTTTATTTTTTTATTATTTTTTTTTATTTTTTTTATAGTAGGAGTAGGGTAGAAGTAGGGTAGGAGTAGTGTAGGAGTAGTGTAGGAGTAGGGTAGGAGTAGTGTAGGAGTAGGGTAGGAGTAGTGTAGGAGTAGGGTAGGGTAGGGGTAGGGTAGAAGTAGGGTTGGAGTAGTGTAGGAGTAGTGTAGGAGTAGGGTAGGAGTAGTGTAGGAGTAGGGTAGGAGTAGTGTAGGAGTAGGGTACGAGTAGGGTAGAAGTAGGGTAGGAGTAGTGTAGGAGTAGGGTAGGAGTAGTGTAGGAGTAGGGTAGGAGTATTTATATGGCAAAACAACGTTTGCCGGGTCAGCTAATAACTAATAAGATTATTACCGATCTAAGAAAGTACATTCGTTTGTTAGCCTTAGCTTTTGTTTACTGTCTGTTGTTAGCAAATAATTATCATGACATTGTACAAACATCGATTAAAAAAAAAAGGAAAAGGATATAAACAGGAAGTAGAGGTAGTGTACTAGTAGTCGTACGTAGAATATTATCAAATGCATACCTTATTATGGAACAGTCTAAGAAATTTTATACTCTTGTCCTATTTTCGGGAAATCAAGGCTGTTTGTCCTTGACTACTAAGTAACCTAATTAAGCTAGGACATCAGACCGTCAAATTGTATTGTTACCTACTCATCTCAGATTTAAACTATTCCCAAGTTGTCATCCTACTTTGTAACAGACTCTACCTTACCTTTTATGAAATAAAAATATTCTTATACACCGTCACGTCTCGGTACATTTTACGAACATCGTAAGATGCCTGAAATTCCTTTCAAAACGTTACCTACATGTTGAATAAACACCTATGTTGTATTCGTGAAAAACACTTATAACACAGGCACAGGTATAAATTGTCAGACAAAGAACACCATGTAGGTCATGATAAGATAATGATTTATTTCTCACCACAATATAAAGTAAGTAGGTACATGAAAAGATCAAGAACAATACATACAAGTTTAAACTTTAAATTATACCTACTGTGGGAGATTGGTGCCTAAGCTAGGCGTAAAGCCTGTATTTCAGTACACCAAAAAAAATAATCGAAGGGAATCGAAGCTGCGACAAGTGACGCTCTCTACTCACAATCGCTAAGATCCTGCGCCGGCTTTGAAAGCTTTTTTACTGTGAAACCAAAATGTGCGCACACCCTTATTCCCAAACTCCTTTCAGCCAACGCAGAAGGTCATGTTCTTTGAAAAAGGAACTTATATCAGCCAATCACGTAAGCTGGTCAATTAGTAATTTTAGTAAGTAGTATGCAGCTGTTCCGATTACGTTAACAAATATACATTGCAATTTTATGATAAAAACTAGCAGCGTACCGTGGTTTCACCCGCAGAACTTTCGATCCCGTGGGAATATCGGGATAAAAAGTATCCTGTGTTAATCCTGGTTATAAAAAATCTATGTGCCTTTCATCCAAATCCGTCGCGTGAAGAAGTAACAAACATACAAACACACTCACAAACTTGCGCCTTTATAATATTAGTGTGATTGATAATAAGTACCTATCGAGCTATCTAATCAAAAAAATGAGGGCAAAATTACATAAGGTGGAACTGGTTGCCAGCCTAGGCATAATAAATGATTAACCTTTTTCCTAACCCGCACTGTGTCTTGCATCGGGTGATACTGATAACCCGATCAGCTGTTCCATAGGTAGGTAGGTGCAGATGAGATCAGCATCAATAAAGGAGTGGCTAATCCATAATGTTGTTGAATTTCTCGATATCGTGATAGCATTGAAGCGTTTCGTCATGCCATACCTTTCACTACTACTCTATTCCTCGGTTCCGTGCAATTATTTCATCTATTGGGTTTAAAATATCAGCGGGGTAATTACGTACCACACTAACAGTAGGAATGGCTTTCTTTTTGACAGTTCAACAATATTCATTGCGTTATTTACGTTGTTGAGCAGACAAATTTTTCGAACATATGAAGTATGGTTAGCAATATCCTTCAAAATTAATCAATCAATCTGATTGTGATTGGTAGTGTTAGGTACGGAATTAGGGTGCAAGTTCCAAATTCAATAATACAGTTTCTTCCGAAGGGGAATTATTAGATACTTATTGCATTCCGCTTGCATCACCTGATTACCGGTAGGTGACGGTAGCACAGTATAAAGTATATCTTTATACTGTGACGGTAGGCTCTCCCAGATAGGCGCGACACGACTAGTAGAACAACTTAATTATTTATTATTATTAATTTTTTTACCTACCTACCTACTTCTATGAAAATTTCTTGGAAATTGTTCTACTTACCAGAATCGGGTCGCACCGTCGCATCGCGCCTGTCTGTGTGACAAGACAAGCAAACGTATCATAAATAAAGTTGTTGTATAATTAATTACCTATTTATGTTTCTGCTAATTAAATAATGCATACGTTGTCAATGCAAACTCCCAACCTTGTTGTTGTACTTACCTAACTTATCTGTGTTGACTCAGGCACAGTTTCGGATACAAACGACAATAGAATTTTATCAGTTTTATCTAAATACTCACAAAAACTGATATATACTGTTATCAGGGAGTGTGAAACTGAAATTCAAGTTTTTATCCTTTCAGATTCCCAGACTGTTTAGAAAACGTTAAGGGTTTATCAGCGTAGTGTTCGAATTAAATAAAAAAAAGACGCGCGAAAAGCAGTAGACAAAACCTATAGTCCATTCACAGATATTTTACCTCTGACATAAACCTTATGTTGAAGAGAATTCAGGTGACTATAATGGAAAATCAAACGTAAAATGAACTTTATCTTCAACTATAGTGACAGCAGACTACAATATGATGCTGTATAAGTGACAGTTATTTTAATTCTGACAGCAACCAAGCTGCAACTTACCAGTAACCCTAAAACAACGAGAATAAAGATCTCTGTGATTTTGACTGTGATGCTAAATCAGAGGTAAAATAATGACACAGTATAAAGATATACAGTATTTCGACTTCATACAAACGGACGAAACGCGAGCTATACCTACGCGCCTCGACCTCGGCATGCGCTTGGCATGCAGACAGTCGCGACTGTGCCGCAGTGACGAACGGACGGTGTGTTGTTTTTTTTAACAATAACCGCGCAAAATAAATTGAAGTACATATTTAATATGACGAGTAGGATATATTGTGCTGTTTTTGGTTGCATGAATTCGTCAATAACGCATCCAGAGATAACTTTTTTAGATTACCTGGAAACTCTGAAAGGTAAGACTATAAAATAATTTTACTTACTAGTAGGTAGGTACATAATGTGTGTCTTTTTAATGGATAAGTATTTCCTTTTATCTCCCGAAAAAAAAGATGTCTGGATTAATAAATAAAGTGAATAGAGTAAAGGAAAGTGATAGACACGAGTGAAATAGGTAGTTATAGGCGGTTCAAGAATCATTATACGGTAGGTACGCTTGTGTTAAAACCTCGGGGCATGTGTGTTTTGTTTTATTAGTTTGTAAAATTCAAAGTAAAGACGTGGTTTTTATTATTAATATTTATGTACACACAGTAAAATACAATAACAAAACTAAATGGAAACACAAAGTAGGCAAATGTAATTAAAATGCTGGAGGCGGGCAGCCCTATCGCATGTTTACGTACCGCGCGGCTGTAGGCATTTATTTCAAGGTTACGGCCGAGTTACAATACAGCCGGTCGATTCTGTAAAAATCTCACCGTGAAAATTTTGTTGAAGTGACTTTGTTTTTGCTAGGAATTGACACTATTGACAGCTCACTTCACCTAAGTTTTCACGGTGAGATTTTTACAGAATCGCACTGCTGTACTGCCAAATTCTTTAGACTAGCTCAACACACAATTTTGGGCTGAATAAATTCAAAAAGCTATATAGTTTTCACGGTGAGATTTTTACAGAATAGCACCGCTGTATGATCTTTATACTGTGATAATGAGGGCTACCACTTTTTTATGCTCACCAGTTGGCGCCACTGCACACTGTCGAAGTAAGGTCTACCTATAGTTCTCAAAGTTTGTTATTACGGGCCTGAAAACAAAGTTTACATTTAAATCATGTAACAAACAAAAAAACAATTTTGTTTGTAAAAAAAAAAACTACTTAAGCTTTTTTCCGACTACCTCACCAACCGATTCCAGAGAGTTAAAGTGGACGAGTGGACCAGTAGTGATCTACCTGTCGTGCACGGCGTCCCACAGGGCAGTATCCTCGGTCCCCCTTTATTTTTGACGTTCATCAACGACCTTTGTGAGCTCAAGATGCCCAGCGGAAGAATCATAACTTGTGCTGATGACACAGCGCTTTTGTTTGACGCCGACACCTGGCCCGAGGTTTACAGTTGTGCACAGATGGGGTTGAACTTGGTGTTGTCATGGCTAGCTAATAATAGACTCGCTCTCAATGTAGATAAGAAAAAGTATATTTCTTTCTACATAAAAAACCTACTTATCCCCTCCATAATCTCAAAATCACTGCTCATTCATCCTCGTGCTTGTTGTCTCATAATACTCATTGCTTATGTCCCCACCTTCATAAAACAGATTCAATAAAGTACTTGGGCGTCATGCTAGATAGCACACTAAGTTTTCACTCGCACATAGATGCTCTTTCCACTAGAATCCGTAAACTAATATTTGTATTTAAAAATTTTCGTCATGTTGCGGACTCTGGCTATTGCGATCTGTCTATTTTGCGTTATGCCAATCGCTAATCTCTTACGGCATAACTGTATGGGGTGGTGCGACAAAAACATCAATGCTCCGGATCGAACGTGCACAAAGGGCCGTTCTAAAGGTTACCAATTTCCTGCCTTTCTTATTTCCCACCAGAGAACTTTATGAGCGAACCGGACTGTTAACTGTACGTCAACTTTTCATTTTAAATACGATCTTGCGCAAACACTCTCTTCTTACCTATAATCGTACTCTATTTGAAGGTAAGCGACGTAAACACGCAGTTTGTCCCACAACTCGGTTCCATACTGCTTTCTCCCGTCGACATTTCGATTTTCTAGGAAACTATTTGTATAACAAAATTAACGGAATTTTGTCTATTTACCTACCCAAACATCGTTGCAAAAAAACCCTTTCAGCCTGGTTACAAAAATTGGACTATGATGCCACGGAGCAGCTACTCATGGTTCCTTCGTAATATTTAATAATTTCGGGTACTTTACTGTAACTAACACCCTACACTACACACCCACACTTACACCATCATTCAACATCTCCGCACACTTCACCTGCACACTACACACACATTACACTATACCTATTTTTTTTTATTGCTCTATTTTCTTTCTTTTGTTTAATTTTTTAAAGTTATAAGTACATGTTTTCTTTTTTTATCCTTCATAATTTGTCTACTAGAGTTATAAAATTACCGGTTGTAATGTTAATGTTCATTAGGTTTAATTCGGGGTGAGAGCCTGGTGATCCGTCAGTCTCTCACAAAGGATCATATTTTATGCATCTTTGTCAAAACGCTAAATTCTTGTGAACTGTGTGTGAACTATGTGAACCTTTGTGAAGAGAGAAAATAAAGATTATTATTATTAATTTTGTTTGTAAACAGTAAACAAACTAACCTCTGAATTAGCTGTTCTTTCAGCCAGCTTAATTTTGCACCTCTTTTTCTTAGCTCCGCTTAAGCACTTACGTTCATTGATCCGCACTCTAATTGCGTAACACACTACCTATCAATCTCAACCTGAATCATGTTGAACGATATTGCTAATCCAATGCTTCTACATAAGTTCGAAAAATGTGACAGCTGAACAATGTGAAAAACGCAATGAATGTTGTTGAACTGTCAAAATGAAACCCATTGCTGCTGATAGTGATGTGTTACGCAATTACCCCGCTTAATTTCTTACGCAAATAACATACTGAGAAGCGAGAGGTTTGGCGCTGCATGGGCAGCTAAGGTTTCACCAAAGACATTAAATTATTTACAATATCTTAAATCTCTTTGGGTTTCACCTAGTTCGGTGGCAGATGCAACTATTTTGTATTGTATTTATAATAGCTTACCAGTTTTTAAGTTGTTTTTGTACAATATTTTTTGGTAAATAAAATTATTATTATTATATTATTTCGGAGACCTCAGGCTACACTAGCGACTCTACCGGCGAATTCATGCGCGATAGCCGGATAGCCCTCATTACAAAGGAACTGTACCTACCCACTATATACAATTTCAATGGGGACAAAAACTGTTTTTAATTACTTTCATCCAACAAAGTATTTTGTTTCCAGGGTTGAAACTGTTGCAGTACATGACTGGTATTCTCGTCATACAGTCATACTTGGAACCGATCTTCAGACATAGCAACTTTGTATCGGGCCCGATCGCTAGCATCGTGTACGGATTCGTACAGTTAGGAGCAGGTAACCCTAGAAATATATCTGTGTTGAGGTTGAGGCAAACCTGCTGAAGTGCCGTTTTCAATGCCCATCAACTTTACGGGCGTTGAAATAAAATTGAAAAAAAAAAACCTTAAATGCATAGTATTTTTCAGCATTTTGGAAGTATGCTTATAAAAACAATAATGTAATTTCCAGGAATTGGTGCAACATTCCTATCGAGATGGTTCGGACGAAGAATTCTCCTGTTCATATCCTGTCTTGGAGTATCTCTTGCCATGACCCTAGTTGGCCTGTATTTCTTCCTACAAGATAATATCCAAGTCAGCGCCGAAGTTTCGCAAGCTGTCTCATGGATGCCTCTAGTTGGCATCTTGAGTTTTAATGTGCTTTATGCCGTCGGTGTAGGGAACTTACCTTATGTACTTCAAGCAGAGTTGTTCCCAGTAAATGTGAAAGGTGTAGCTTCAAGTACAGCCACTATGCTCGCCTGTATCTTAAGTTTCTTAGTAACAAAATGTTACCAACAAGTGAAGGACGCCTGCGGCCATTACATGGTCTTCTGGTCTTTCGCGGTGGTTGGCTACGTGGGACTGTTCTTTATATACTTCTTTGTCCCAGAAACGAAAGGCAAAACTTTAGAAGAGGTGCAGAATAATATTCAAGACCAACGGCCCGAGGAACAGGCGCTAAACACCGGGAAAGCGGAAAAAGCATAGAGTAAAATTATAAACTGCCAGTAATTTTAGTATTTCGAAAAGTTTACACTCCAATATGGCATTTTGTAAATATTTTTGTAGGTTTACTATAAAGTTAGCATTTTTAAGCATATTATTTTTAATAGATTTAACATATTGGTATTAAGTAGTTATACGTATTTATAAGTCGATAGTACAAAATTATTTTTACGGTAAGAGATATTTGATGTAGAATAGATAGAATAGGTGTAAAAAAACTTGTATTTAGATACATGTATGACTTTATCAAGTCTTCCAAATTTATGGTCGGGGTAAGGTTAGTTTAGACTATTTTAATGCGACAAGAATTATATTGTTAAAAAAAAATATATGGGTCCAAAACGAAAACCAAAATGTGACTATAAAATTGTATTCGGCTGAATAAAAATATGAAATACATACTGATTACCTGAAACCTTATATTATTATGGCAACCTTATACAGATTGCCACGCAATCGGAAGATGTAAGAGGCTACTGCAGAATACCAGCTATACAATAATAAGTATGACCTTGGGAGTACAAGAGATGACCTTAAAGTACAAAAGATGACCTTAAAGTACAAGAGATGACCTTCGAGTACAAGGAATTACCTTGAAGTACAAGTAATGTCTAAACTACAACGTATGTGTTGTATTTTATCTAAATCCTCTTGGTGTTCCCGTAGGAGTAAAGTGGTGCAAATGGAGTATCGGCTTGTTCGTCGCCGCTTTCCTCTGATGCGTCCGATTCGAAAGTGTTGTCGGGGATGTCATAAAGGCGGATCAGAGGCTTGTTGGGGTCCTTCATGATTAAATATTTACCTGAAAATTGAAAACTTCGGTTGAGATACTGTTTTGTTAGAAGAAGTTTTACGCGCGAATATTCTAGTACGAATACGTGCGCAATCACTGTACGCACGTATTCGTACTAGCGTAAAACACCTTATTTGGATAATTATGCTCTATTTATAGTGCAGTCATTTGGTTAGAAAGTATTCCGGGAGTTTTGAAAATAGGTAATTTTATAGATTTCGATGGGCTCTTTGCGAATTTCAACTCCTATCTTTGCCGCTCGCGCCGCCGTATTGGAAAAATTGCGCCTAATAGCAGTTTTTTGACAAAATCGATCGAGAAACAAGATTTACTCGGTGATGTGCCGGCTCCGCATAGGAACGCGACTAAAGCTAAGTATTCCTAAGACTGCAGTGACCACAACATAGCGTCCGCAATTTGCCAACGAATGACGTCCCTGGAACGTTGTTTATGAACGTAAATTGGTGCGATCAATCTCATAACGGCCGTCATTGCGGTCGTTATGTGGCAGCCACCGCTATTCTAGGTAACCGTAGCTTAAGCGGCAGGAAACATTGTTCGGTGTTCACCTATACTTGCGGTAGCTTTTACGTGTACAGTCACGAGCATAAGTATGTATACATTTGGCTTTATTCAAAGGCGATTTTCTCCTTTAATTTTGATTGAAATTTTATGTTATTACAAACATAGTATTTTCGAACCCATAGGTTTATGTAAAGTGTCGTATTTCAAGGTTGCATTCGTTATTTCATGAAAAAATCGCAATTGAAAGTTAGCAAGTGTTGACATATTAGTGCTCGTGACTGTACAGAAAAAGACGCATGTGCAATCAATCTTGTTGCTTTTGCAACTGGTATTCCGAGAGGGCGCTAATGGACACCAATACTTACGTACAGACGCCAGCACATCAAGCTACTACAATCTGTCAAATTTACTTAATAGATTTTCAACTTTATCGCTAAAGCATAAGCTTCAAAATTTATTGGGAAAATTTGACAGTTTCGGGTAGGTTGATGTGCTGGCGTCTGTACATACATTTTGGAACCACTCGGTCGCTGAAGTAAAAGCTGTACCACTACAAAAACATTATTATGTCCATAAACTCACCATCCTTCTGCTTCATGCAGATATCGATGATGCACCGTAGAATACCCCAAGCGTTGTCCATAGACAAGTTGATTTGCGCGGCAAATTCGTGCGGCTTGAACTGCTGCGTGCCTAGGATGACGTGGCGCGAGTTGTCGCGCACTTGGGTACGAGATACGTAGCCGAACTTGATCTGATCGGAGCCGGCTAGCAGGGCCTGCGGATTGAAATAGTGGTTATAGTACCTGCAAGATCATGTGTGTCTTACAACTGGAACAACAATATAGTGTTAGTACATATATTTGGCAGATATTGGTATAATTAAAAAGGTTGAAAGACTGATGCTTCACAGAAAATCAGTGATTTGAATCAGTGCCAAAAAACAAACGCGCGGAGTTTACTCGTAAATTAGAACGATTTTAAAATCGTAATTACTTGTTAAGTTGTTTCGCACATAATATTTAGATAATTAAATTTAAGGCTACTCAATTCTACGAGTGATTTATACCTAACTGTGCTTGTCGCAAAAATTTCTACCAAAATGCATGCGATAGGATATATCTATAGATGTTTTTTTCGATAGCAGTGGTGGCCCAGTGGTCACGGATACGACTTACGAGTTGTAGGTCGTAGGTTCGAACCCAGACAGGCGCTTTACTTTGTGTAAATTATTTCATCACCACTGCTCTCAAAACGGTGAAGGAAAACATCGTGAGGAAACCGGCATGTCCTAGAACCAAAAATTCGAAGACATGTGACATCCGCCAACCCGCACTGGGCCCGCGTGGTGGATTACGGCCCACTCCCTCTTATTGAGAGGAGGCCTGTGTCCCAGCAGTGGGAAAATTGTAGGCTGATTACGGTACGGTTACGGTTTTTTTCGATTAAAAAATCGTTCAATATTACGTTGCGTTTCAGTCACTCGTTAGTGCTAGGCTGTTTCATGTAGATACAGTTATCATTCGAGTCCCTAAAAATGTTGGTAATCTCTGGTTACTCAGTGAACAGTAAACTGTAATCAGCTTACTTAATTTTAGGTTGTTTCAGTTACCATTCAAATCCCTATAAATTTTCCCTACTGCCTGTCGAATGCCGCAAACTTACTAAAGCAGGGAAACTCAGTATACTAATTTACAATTGTTTCATTCGTGACCGTTTAACTCTATAGTTAAACGGTCGCTAATCATATTTATATCAACATACAACCTAACGCTGACCTGCAAATTGCAGAAAACGTAAGAAACTTTGAGTTTAATTTAATCAAAAATAACAGATAGAGGCCGCAAAACATACCTGAACGGTCCACTTAGCAAGTTTGCAGGAATTGTTCCTGAGTTCATTGGCGAGTACTGCACCACGCTGCGTGTCCAGTTTCTGACGCCACTCGACACCATTGGCCAGCTTCGAGTCCCACTCGTTCAGCGCCTTGATACTCAGGAACTGGGTCTCGTTCTGAGGGCCTTGCATTACGGCGTCGTGCTCGCATCGGGCGACCAGCGTCTGGAAACAAAGGTTATACGTTTAGACTTGAAATTCGTAGCAGTTTAGCTAAATCCGACATCTAATCCACGTTTTGTTCACTTTTGTCTTTCATTCGGCATCTTTCACTCGAAGTGAAACGTCTGAACACAAAAATGAATAAAAAGTAAAAAAATAATTAATTAGTGAGCCGATTTCCGCTGTGCCTTGCCTTGTGTGTCAGTGACTGAATGCATTTATAATTTTTATCAAGTAAAATTGTCTGGTTTTGATTAACTTATGAAGAAAGTGTGTAACTCACCACACCATTGTTGAGGTTCCACTTGCGGTAGCGGTAGCCCACAGAGGCGACCTCACCCTCCTCCTCTTCAGACACAAACGGATTCTGTTCAGGGAACTTGTACTTGGTTTCGTTGGCGCCGTTCTTCAATACCTGGGTTGTTAAAATAGGGTTAGATGTTTTTTTCCAGTAAAATCGGATTATTTTTAATATAATCAGCCTATAATGTTCCCACTGCTGGGACACAGGCCTCCTCTCTGTGAAAGAGAGTGGGCCGTAATCCACCACGCGGGCCCAGTGCGGGTTGATAGATGTCACATGTCTTCGAATTTTTGGTTCTAGCACATGCCGGTTTCCTCACGATGTTTTCCTTCACCGTTTTGAAAGCAGTGGTGATGATATAATTTACACAAAGTAAAGCGCCGGTCTGGGTTCGAACCTACGACCTCGTAAGTCGCGGCCGTCAGATTATTTTTAGTAATGAATTATTCGGAATTTCATATTTTGTAAGTACTGTGCTGTGCTACATTAGATTAACACTCAATGTTATAAAGTATATCCCATTTTATGTGGAAAGTTGTAGACAATCTGTGATGTAAAAACCTTTCAAAAATCACACAGCCAAAAAGAATAGTGACAAGAAGTCGTAAGTCTTGGAGCGTGTCTTGAATAATAATAGCTTAATTGAATTGAGTTGCTAAAATCATGCTGCTTTCAAAACTCGTTCAAAGAGGCACAGGTAACAGGTAAACTAACCCTAAACCATAGACTGCTCAGTGCTCATGCCATTATTCTTATATCCCATGACCAAGGATAGTTGGAGCAGTCGAACAGTAGCAGTTGCCTTACCATCTACTGGCAGCAACATTTAGCAATCAATTGCTACTAATGTGTTGCAGAGTAATGATATAAAACATACTCCAGTTTCTAGCATTTTCCTAGCCTGATTCTTTGTAGGACAATACAGGACATAATCAACTGCTTAATGACCTAATCACGCTGAATAGCGTTAGTCAATCAGTTGCTTTTCAATTGAATACAATTTAAGGAGACATTTCTAAGGGCCTGTGCACACCACGTTTTTTAAACGCGCCGTTGACGCGCGTTTTAGAAACGTGCGTCGACGGCGCGCTTTTATCCTACAGATATAATATATCCTAAATCGCGTCAACGGCGCGTTTAAAAAACGTGGTGTGCACAGGCCCTAAATAAGACTGATAATGTGTAAGTTAACCTGCTGGCTGAAGTTATGGTTGATGAAGGTGGCCTCGAGCGCGAGGTTGCGCGGCGAGTTGATGGAGTTGCCGTCATCTGTGGGCGGCTCCACAGAAGTCTCGTTCACAGTCAGCAAGTCGAACTCGGTGTTGTCGCGCTTGTCGAAAAACAGCTTATCACCTTAAAATTAGAATCTTAAAATTATTTTCAGGTTTTTTTACAGTAGGTAGTATTTATATCTGATTGTGGGGTGACACTTCTAGGAGCATCGACAGCCTATGCCAATGGTATAGTAACTGTATGAAAGTAAAGATATTTTTTGGTTTGGACACTTTTTGCAATAGAGAAAAATAATTAATAATCTTGTGCTGTTTATCATCAAAATAAAATAAAATGAGATTGTGGAGGCGCCAAGTCAGAAAGAATTATAGATGTGGAATCGGGCAGTGATTTCGTAGTGGCATATGATACAACAAGCAGCTGACTTGAGTGGAGGACTTTGGTTAAAACAAAAGTTCACGATTTTCAATTACGGCGGCGCCTTGAGCTCGATGCCAAGATTCCCGACCACAGACGGTAATTAATTACATAGATGGTGTGCTCATAAGCCCGGAATGCACGAGGATTTTCTCAAAACAGATTGGCTACATAAGCCACATGCGAGCGACAAGTACTGTAGTTGAAGCAATCGCCCTGGCTGAAATCGGTCGGATCGCGTCACATAACTTTGCCGCTTTGAAGTTAGGCTCTTTCCTAGCCACGCCATTCCGCGCCATGCGCGCTGCTGCTTATTCATAGGATTAACTACTGCGCAGTGATTTGTTGCTTACTTCAGAGCGGCAAAGTTATTTGACGCGAACTGTACAGGCACTTTGCTATACATGTCTATCCATAGTTGTTATCCTTTTCAAATTAAATATACCTACCAATCTTCTCAATAACAATATCCCAAGAGTAGTTGGAGCGGGTGCAGCACATGATGGTCGCCAAGATGGCGTCGGTGGCGTATACCGTGCCCACCGTCTTACTCAGCCGTCGGATCACCGGGTCGTCAGTGGTAGTCACCTGAGAAGTAACATTGTAATTAGTACTGCGGTGCTATTCTGTAAAAATCTCACTGTGAAAACTTAGGTGAAGTGAGCTGTCAACAGTGTCAATTCCTAGCAAAAACAAACTCACTTCACATAAGTTTTCACGGTGAGATTTTTACAGAATCAACCGGCTGATGTTATAACCCTTACTTCTGGTGTTCAATAAAGGATCATAAATTAAATGTTGAGGAGAGCTGCTGTGGCTGCAGACCGCAGGGACATACACACACACACTGACACTGCATCTCCGTGCGGTCTACAGTCAAACTGACTGACTGCCTAAACAGCTGGTACAATAATCATAAGTGCAAGATACAGAGACAAAACTTAAGGCCTAATCACGCAGGCGATTTACGAGCGTGTTTCCAGGAAGGCCTTTATTTAACGCGCTCGCTGCGAGGCCTAGCAAACACGGCACGTGTGCGCAACGAGAGCGATTGGCGTGAGTGTATAAGAGAGAGAGCAAGACAAGGGAGTGTACAGTTATTGTGACAATGCAGAGACGAAGTCGCGAGGTCGGGGCTACGAACCCGTGGAGAGCATGTTCACATCTGTCAAAATCACGCCAAAATACAGTGATTTTGACAGATCGAAGGGTAATTTTATACTATATTTTGTCTCAGTATCTTGCCTTAAAAATACAAACTAAGCAGCATAATGTGCTACAAAATTAAAGTTTATGTGAATGGTATTTGACAACATATATAAATTAGCAAGTTCAAGGTTGAACTGCTGAATTTATTTATATTTAGTGAAGATACTAATTGTAATAGTATGTAGAAAACATTACACAATAATCATACTTCTATGACATTGCAGACATCTTACATCTTTAAGATAAAGATTGAAAGTAGTATAGTAGTAGTTTCTGCCTACCCCCATGGAAACTACTCCCATCGGAAAAAGGTTTGAAATTTATGTATGAAAGTAAAATAACTTACCGTATGGAAGATACGGTCAATACGCTGCAATGATTTCTCATGTTTCACATTGACACGGTCATAGCCTTTGTCATAGTACTCCAGAGTACCACAGCACACAATGTCTTCACCTGTTGTAACAGAAAACCGGTTTATATTTGACACTCACAGTGGTTAATGTAATTTAATGTTTTGTGTATAGCCCAAAGTATTAAATATGAGACTCGGGAAAAAGAAACACATCCATACTACATAAGCTCTGAAAACATAACACTCCTAGTATTAGGTAGTTGTGTAAAAATTAACTCTAATTTTGGGAGCAATACCAATAATAAGTCATCATCATCTGCCTAGCCTTTTCCCAACTATGTTGGGGTCGGCTTCCAGTCTAACCGGATGCAGCTGAATACCAGTATTTTACATGGAGCGACTACCTATCTGACCTCCACAACCCAGTTACTGGGTAATACGATACCCCTTGGTAAGACTGGTACCAACCAATAATATACCAATGCCAATACCGATACCAATAATAAGTATATATTGTTATCACAATGGCTACAGGTTGTACTGTTGAGCAAACGGGTGTTATTATAGATGTGTATAAAAACATAACACTTTTTTTGGGCAGTCATGTAAATAGTAGTTTTGAATTGGCATCGTCTTATCTGTACATTGTTAATTTACTTAACAACAACAAATATTGTTACAACATCATCAGAATTGTTTGCTATACTGCCAATCTTATAATATTCTGTTAGAATTTGTCAAGGAGTCAGTATCACACACATACCTTCTTTAATACCGGGCAGAGACAACTTAGCAAGACGAGGGAAGTCCATGTCCTCGATAGTGACCCATGTGGGTCTCACAGTGACAGATGCATCACGGATTTTCATCGGAGCACCTCTCTGGCCCCATCTCTTGCCAAGCTTACGATCCCTTTGCTGAAAAGTAGTACCAGATGGTCAAATTACATGAAAACTATCTTAATTGAATCAAATGAAGTAATCACAACAAGTAAATCTATGATTTCGCATGCATTTGAAAATGCTTGTAAATATTTAATGAGTTAAAATTAAAAAGATTGTATGAAGACAACTGTTAATGAGCATAATATTATGGTATTCTATTGTTTCTTTTCAAAGTAAGCTGCTTTTCTATAAGTAAATAAGTTACATTTCTCATGTAGTTGCCCTTATTGAGGGTGGTCATGCCGCCTGGCGTGCGAGCGCCCCTTTGACCGCGTCCTCTCTGCCCACGAGCACGACCGCGCTGGTATGGGGGCTTCTGAACCCTCGTAGTGTCCACCAGGTGGAAAGTACTCTCGTCTTCGTCATGGAAGTACGCGTACGACGAACCAGCGCCGAATTGGGACGCATACTTGTCTGGAAAAGAATTGAATAATTTAAGAAGCATTTAATTTAAATATTTTGGCAAAAACATGATTAACGCTAGTGTCAACAGAAACAGTGATTAAAATGCTTGTTTTGGGTCTGCACGAAACAATAAAATAAAAAATCTGTTCAAGTTAACTCGCAGTACCTACCCTTCTATGCGTAGGTATGCACTATGGTACAGTGCAACATTGGGAAATAGCTGGTGCAAAAAACGTCATCATAACCTCAAAGAAACGTAATGTTGAGAAAAATAATTTATGACTTATAAATAAAGCAGGATAAAGGAATAAACCTACTTTGATATTTTTTGTCTTGTACGACAGTCCAATCACTAATTTTCCCCAAGCGATCGCCTTTACTGAAAGGTTGGTAAGGCATGTCCCGAAACTGCTCCGGCATTTCGGCTGGGCCCCATCCTGTTGGATTATCTTGAATAATTGGAGCTACAAATCGTATCGGCTCCTCAGCCGGTAGCACATGCTCCGACATTGTAACTATTCAACAGAATTCTTTATTTTAGCGATAATTCAACATGAAGATACACCAATGCCACACGACACTTTCGAAATGACTTTTTTTAAAATTAAGATGACAATTTATTAATGACGCGAAATGGGTACGAGTCTTTTAACTCTTTTAGCTCTCTCAAATCATAATGTTGCCATTTCGGAAAATATACTTGATTTTGAATTTGTTTCCAAGGATTCTAGTTTAATGTGGGCATTGCGATTGGAATATATCCTTGTCACAAGGATATATTCCACAAGGACCTTGTGTTGCATAATTATACTTCTGCCATAGTTATTGGCCTACAGGGTTATGGAATGGACCCATAATATACTTTTCAACACACTTGCTCGTAAAGTAGCTCTTATTAAACCGCTTTTAGGTCCATAATGGCGTGTATTACGAACGCGTGCTTTTTGACGTGACAACGTCTTAAATTAGGTTGCGGCTGGGAGTCACTTATGAAAAAGTGTAACGCTCGGTAACGTTACGTTCTTATTTTAAATTAGGTTGCGGCTGGGAGTCACTTATGAAAAAGTGTAACGCTCGGTAACGTTACGTTCTTATTTTCATTTAATTCCTTGTTCCTATTGTGCAATTTAATTATATTCATATCAATAAATATTCTACCGAGAAAAAGACGTTGTCACGTAAAATCTTCGCCCGTAAAACCGACTTTACAGGCAACCATTTTTTTTTTAATCTAAACGTCAAGTCGTTGACTCGTCGTCGGTGTTGTTGTCAAGAAAAAAATGGTTGCCTGTAAAGTCGGTTTTACGGGCGAAGATTTTACGTGACAACGACCGATCATCCGATCATAGTTGAGTGGGAGAGAGACGCAAGGCATTCGGCGGGCCTCTCTCTCGTTCGGTGACTCATCGTAACGTTACCGAGCGTTACACTTTTTCATAAGTGACTCCCAGTCGCAACCTAATTTAAGACGTTGTCACGTCAAAAGTTTTGTTTTTGTTGTTATTTGATTTGGGAACACTGACCTCTATCATACAAGTAGTACAATTTTATTTTATTTTGACGTGACAACGTCTTAAATTAGGTTGCGACTGGGAGTCACTTATGAAAAAGTGTAACGCTCGGTAACGTTACGATGAGTCACCGAACGAGAGAGAGGCCCGCCGAATGCCTTGCGTCTCTCTCCCACTCAACTATGATCGGATGATCGGTCGTTGTCACGTAAAATCTTCGCCCGTAAAACCGACTTTACAGGCAACCATTTTTTTTCTTTACTTTAATCCACTTGTGCTGTAATGCCACAGACACAGAACACTATTACTCATAGGCCACAGATAACTATTTACTAGTCGGAGATGCGCGCTTTTTTAATATCATCAAAGAGACTTCATGCCAAAAGAAATCCGCGGACTAAATTTCACTTTTTTTTTAAATAGTCTGGATTGTCCATGGTCGCAAAGTGAACTAATATTTATTTACCTTAAGGCGAAAGCGCCAGGGTAGCCCGCGAAATTCATTTTTTTTTAGGTTTTTTGCAATTTGCTGGTCAGTATTAAGTTGTACGTTGATTAAAATATGATTCGCGATCGTAACAAATACGTGTTTACAGAATTATAATCATTAAAGTCATCAACACAACTCTCTAAGACCATGTAATCCCCAAATGTCAAGATTTCATGAAATAGTCATTCTTGGGGATTACATGGTCTTAGAGAGTTGAGTTGATGACTTAAATGATTATAATTCTGTAAATACATATTTGTTACGACCGCGAATCATATTTTAATCAACGTACAACTTAATACTAACCAGCAAATTGCAAAAAACGTAAGAAAATTTGAATTTCGCGGGCCACCTTAGAGCTTCCCCCTTAAGGTGAAAGCGCCAGGGTAGCCCGCGAAATTCAATTTTTTTTTAGGTTTTTTGCAATTTGCTGGTCAGTATTAAGTAGTATAGTATTAAAGTCATCAACACAACTCTCTAAGACCATGTAATCCCCAAGAATGACTATTTCATGAAATCTTGACATTTGGGGATTACATGGTCTTAGAGAGTTGTATTGATGACTTTAATGATTATAATTCTGTAAATACATATTTGTTACGACCGCGAATCATATTTTAATCAACGTACAACTTAATACTGACCAGCAAATTGCAAAAAACGTAAGAAAATTTTAATTTCGCGGGCCACCTTAGAGCTTCCCCCTTAAGGCGAAAGCGCCAGGGTAGCCCGCGAAATTAATTTTTTTTTAGGTTTTTTGCAATTTGCTGGTCAATATTAAGTTGTACGTTGATTAAAATATGATTCGCGGTCGTAACAAATATGTATTTACAGAATTATAATGATTAAAGTCATCAACACAACTCTCTAAGACCATGTAATCCCCAAATGTCAAGATTTCATGAAATAGTCATTAAAAAGGCACATAAGGAACATATCTAACTTAAGGATTCAATCTGTAAATACATATAAATTATAGGTAGTCGCGAATCATATTTGATCAGGATACAACCTGATATATAATAAGGTGAATACCTTAAATTAGTCCGTGGTCCCATCCGAAACCAAACGGAAAAGAGCCTGACTGGCGTTCTATTATTGCGGATTCTCACTGAACGAATGTATATTTCTCTATACCAATAGTACGGACGCCAGCACATCAAGTTACTACAATCTGTCAGATTTCTTTAATAGATTTTCGACTTTATTGCTAAAGCATAAGGTTCAAGGTTGATTGGGAAAATCTGACAGTTTCGGGTAGGTTGACCTGCTGGCGTCTGTACTTTCTAATTCCATACTAAATACACTACAATTTGTCGTACGACAACACTACGATTAGTCTAAACATTAGCTAGTTTGTGTTTATTTTTTATTTTTCTATAGGCTGTTTAACGGTTTTGTCAGTGCCAAAGCCAAAGACTAATATATTTAAAATGAGAGTCATTTTGTGAACAACAGAATCGGCGCCAATTGTTGCGCGCGCATCGCTAGTGCTGGCTAGCACAGCGCGCGGGAAAACAAAGCCAGCGCGCCATTTTCCATACAAGTTAATATTTAACAATACAAGTCTGTTTTTAGGGTTCCGTACCCAAAGGGTAAAAACGGAACCCTATTACTAAGACTTCGCTGTCCGTCCGTCCGTCTGTCTGTCACCAGGCTGTATCTCAAGAACCGCGGTAGCTAGACAGTTGAAATTTTCACAGATGATGTATTTCTGTTGCCGCTATAACAACAAATACTAAAAACAAAATAAAATAAATATTTAGGGGGGGCTCCCATACAAAAAACGTGTTTTTTTCGGCGTTTTTGCCGTCTGTCTGTCACCAGGGTGTATCTCAAGAACCGCGGTAGCTAGACAGTTAAAATTTTCACAGATGATGTATTTCTGTTGCCGCTATAACAAAAAATACTAAAAACAAAATAAAATAAATATTTAAGGGGGGCTCCCATACAACAAACGTGTTTTTTTCGGCGTTTTTGCCTTGTGGTACGGAACCCTTCGTGTGCGAGTCCGACTCGCACTTGGCCAGTTTTTTTACATCCTGTATGATCTCCTGATAAAGTTTTGCCTGTGATGCAAAAATATAAGATGTAGGTACCTAGGTGATTATTATGGACACCATTCGAACCTATACGAAAACGACGAGATTTTATCAATACTCTTTGATAATATAGTTATAATAAACATTGATTTTTTACTTTATTAAGAACACAATTGTTGAAGCGCTAAGGTAGCCCGCGAAATTCAAATTTTCTTACGTTTTTTGCAATTTGCTGGTCAGTATAAAGTTGTAAGTTGATTAAAATATGATTCGCGGTCGTAACAAATAGGTATTTACAGAATTATAATCATTACAATTAGTAATACGACTTGTTAAGCTAATATAATTCCCAAATGTCAATATTTCATGAAATAGTCATTCTTGGGGATTATTGGTCTTAGAGAGTTGTGTTGATGACTTTAATGATTATAATTCTGTAAATACATATTTGTTACGGCCGCGAATCATATTTTAATCAACGTACAACTAAATACTGCCCAGCAAATTGCAAAAAACGTAAAAAAAAAAAAAATTCTCGGGGTACGCTGGCGCTTTCGCCTTAAGTAATGTGTTTATACAAAGTGTCATTGTTCATTCATAATATTATAATTCATACTTACTATGGGGGCTTTCCCTTGCACGAATTTCGGACACAGCACACACACACAGCATATACTATAGGTAACATTAAACAAGGCACCTTCATAAGGTACTATCTACTTACAAAGTGTGTACTTTACTAGATAATAACTTATAAAGGTCCCTTGATCCCTTGTGTAATAAACCCTATACGGTTCTAGGAACGGCAACACATTAATGTATATTCATTCATAGGCATAAAAAAACCAAATGACTTTTGTTGCTGATCGTACTTAAAAGCATAATGAACAAAGGAACATTCGGTAAAGAAAAATCCTCTAGATATTTAAATATTTTGCGTCTATCATTCTGTCAATGAATATGGATTCCCCAAGCTTGTCAATGGTTTTCTTACCAGCCGGTCGATTCTGTAAAAATCTCACCGTGAAAACTTAGGTGAAGCGAGTTTGTTTTTGCTAGGAATTGACACTATTGACAGCTCACTCCACGCTCACTTCACCTAAGTTTTCACGGTGAGATTTTTACAGAATAGCACCGCTGATGCTAAAAATGCTTGTAAAAGGAAAGCCTACGGTTCATTGTGCATGGTTAATATTTTCCTATTCCTACATAGGCACCTAATCATAGGTATGAATGAAAAAAAAAAATAAAAAAAACATAATTACTGTAATTAGGCAGAAGTGTGCCTCTGCTCTCCCTTATTTTGGGGAATAATAGGCGTGGTGTTATGAAGTAGGTAATAAATAATGTATGCCGTAGGTAGGTACTTATCACGGATTTGCTATCTAATAAAAAGACCCTTGAACTTTTGATCCCTCTCTAAACAGGCATGCTTACATTTTTTTTAACACGATTTTTTTGAGAGTAACATTAACTTACCTACTTTAATTGGTATCCAAACTTCATCATTCTCCTGCCTCTATCCCAATTTATTTGGGTTCGCCGCAACGTGTCTTTGTCATCCATACTTCTCATTAGTCGTCATCTCGACACTCACCCCCTATAACCATTTATCTTTCACACAGTCCATCGTTTCTTTGGTCTTCTCCTTTTATAGCTATCCACATTCATACTCAAAACTCCTTTTTCCTCATTCCTCCGCATCACATGCCCCTTACCAGCAGGGTAGGTAATTGCGTAACATACTATCAGTAGCAATGGGTTTCATTTTGACAGTTCAACAACATTCATTGCACTCACACTTTTCGTACATAAGGAGCAATGGATTAGCAATATGCTTCAAAATTATTCAAATTGAGAGTAATAGTTTGTTACGCATAGGATGCTGGACAACATACTTCCATACAACTTTTCAGTCACCGCCGGTGCCACTTTCAGACTCCTATAATTAATTCTCATTTGCTAGTGTATCCAATCCAAAGTCAAAGTCAAAAAATCATTTATTTCAAGGAGGCACAAGCACAAGTCACTATTGAACGTCAAAAAAATAATGGATTTTAATTGCCCCTTCCAAAAAGTAGGTTCATAATTATGGAGATGAATGGGCAAGAAACTTCACCGTTAGCGTTACTGTTTTAAAAGGTTTTATAATAGGTAGTTTGTATAGGTTAACTATTTATCCATTCACGTAACACCACCTACCACCGCAGTACCTACCTAAATAATTAATAATTATTTTATTTTAATGATTATTTATTATTTTATCCAAACAGTAGGTAACCTAAAATAGCATAATTAAATTTGGTTCATTATTGCACAAGAAAGCAGTGATCCCCGCAACTGCAGTAACTTTGTATCCGAAGTAACTAGGGACTTTTCGAGGGTCTTACTCTACCATAAAATAAAAAGTCCCGCCATGCCGATGTTGTTTTAGGACACGTATAAAACTGAACCCAAATTGAATTTCGAATTAGTAAAGTGAAGCACTTTGAACTAGTAACATCGAAGGACGTAATCAAGGTCCCTAAGTAGGGATTTATATTTTTTTTGTTAGTGTGATTTGGCGCGGAATTTTAAGTGATAAAATACTTCTTATCAGGGTATGTTATAGCATAATATTGTTATCGTTTGTCAAGTGTCGCAGTCAATGATATTATAGTTTTAATTTTTTAGTCCAAACAATAGATATCCTTTATATATAATATCATTAGGCGCAGTGATAATTGTGTTCAATTTCTGAGTAAAGGGTAGCACCGTAGCAGGTTCGATTTTCCAAATTTATATTAGACGCTCGCGTGGATGTCGGAAAACAATAATGTTATTCTTTACTACTTAATTTTTTTTTTTAATAAAAGTAGTTAACTATCATCAATTAGTCCTTATAAGATCATCTGCCAGTGAAAGTCAGACATTTATAATTTTGTCTTTCTGTATGTCTGACAAATGAAACAAAATGCTGTGTCTCGTATACCCGCCTCCCCCCCCCCCCCCCGATTTGGCTGACGCTCCAGTGATTTTATACTCCTTTTAGTGTGTTATATTACCTACAATTACGTAGGTACTTGTGTCGTCTAAAATCCGCCATTTTGATTTTATAAAAACAAAACCTAGTCTAACCTTCGCGTGACCCAAACGAGTCGATAGACACCTCATGTATTAAAATCCATCCGGTCATTATGGAATTCCACATAACGAAAACCCCAAATCAATGTACCCGTAAATTCACCATAGTGTTATGCATCAATAATTCTATTGTTTGCGATCCGTCGTTGCGTTCAGGATTCAAAATAGCGCCCGCGAATATAAGACACTGCTTTATCCCCTTAGTGAATAATCTACTTACTTTAATTAAATTAAATAAGAAGAACAGTACACCTATTTAAGTTTCCAGTCTACAACAAAGAGTATCAAAGATACAAGATACTTCTAAGGAATGTGCTAAAGAACAAGTTGTGAAAACAGCATTGTCCATCATACACATACCTATTAAAACATCTAGATTCAAATATGAATGTTTTGTCAAAGAGAATATAACCCTATGGAATGAGACGTAATGAGACGTTTTACGGGAACTGAATAATATTATTGTGTTCAGCGTCCTTCCGCGTTTTCGACGCGTTTGCCGCTATCATGAAGCAAAAAAAATTGAAACTGTCGAAGCTAGGTACCTACCTACTGCTTTTGTGTGCATAGAAGAGCCAAAAACAATTGAAGGAAACATATGGCGACCAAGTGCTTCGTCTGCGGTCATTGGCATTATTTACCATGCTTACTTACATTGACTTTTGTACATTTTAGTATTTTTATCTATGATTGACTTGCAGATTTTTTTATTATTATTTTCTTGTTCCCCGTACTCGAAGACAGCTGAACTGATTTGGAAAATTCTTTTTTGTTTCGAAGGTTATAATTCCCAGGTTGTGATCAGGTCCGGAACTGATGATGGGAACCTGAAGAAATCGAGGGAACTCTGCAAATATTAATAATAATAGGTAATAATAATAATTTCGTCCGCGTGAAATATCGATCCCCGATGCAACGCGTCTCATCCCATCATCACTCGCCCGCGCTATTACAAATCGTTTTCGCTTACCTTTCTATATTTCATTTTTTTAGGCTCCTAAGGGTCGTAGCGTGATGTTAATAGCCGATAACGTTCCTCAAGAATTGGGCTGTTAAAAGCAAAAAGACCTTTTCAGATCCGACTGGTACGTAGTTCCAGAGATTATCGCTTACATAGGTACCTACTACAACAAAAAAAAAAAGGTCTTTGTAATATTAGTATAGATGAGTGGATAAAGTAAACATTTCATTGACGACTAACCCGCCCAGTCTGTACGAGCTCTTCTTTGTTCACTACCCGGTATCTTATACCTAGTACCTACTCTTTGGTTCACAGTTTGTCTGCTAGCCGGGCCCGTATGCCCATAATCAGTCTAGATTCTATCACCAACACCAACTCGAAGTCAGTAGCAGACATGCTCTGTCTGTGAGTAGTAGTGGTGTTCAAAGTTGCTATAAGGCAATCACTTGCTTAATGCTTAATGCTTTATATTTTAATCATGATTTTTTATATGCTTTATTAAAGCAAACTTTTTTTATACGCGTAGGTACCTGATACTTGACTTGTTATGTATGTTACGGGCGGGCGCGAATAAAGCAAGCGCGGTGACCTGACAGCATGATAAAGAATATTACATCGCGTTTATGAATTACGATAAAACAGATCCAATCAACTCAACCAACAACAACAACAACTCAACAACAACATCAACAACAACAACATCAACAACAACAACTCAACAACAAAATCAACAACAACAACTCAACAACATAATCAACAACAACTCAACAACAACATCAACAACAACAACTCAACAACAACAACTCAACAACAACAACTCAACAACAACAACATCAACTCAACAATAACATCAACAACAAAATCAACAACAACAACATCAACTCAACAACAACAAAATGAACAACAACAACTCAACAACAACATCAACAACAACTCAACAACAAAATCAACAACAACAACTCAACAACAAAATCAACAACAACTCAACAACAACATCAACAACAACAACATCAACTCAACAACAACATCAACAACAAAATCAACAACAACAACATCAACTCAACAACAACAACAACAAAATGAACAACAACAATTCAACAACATCAACAACAGCATCAACAACAACAACTCAACAACAACATCAACAACAACATCAACAACAGCTCAACAACAACATCAACAACAAAATCAACAACAACAACTCAACAACAACAACATCAACAACTCAACAACAACATCATCAACTCAACAACAACAACATCAACAACAAAATCAACAACATCAACAACAACAACTCAACAACAACAACAACATCAACTTTCCTTCATACTTATACATATCATCATTTAAGTACCTCGTACGATATTTATTAATATATATTTATTTATTTACACTAAAAAAGTACGAAGCAAAATAATCACAAAAGTAAAAAACACGAACCAAATAGCATATCATTAATTATATTACGTATTTACGTGAGCCGCCCGAGATCGCAAATCGCACGCGGTGCTTGCTTATAACGATTTATTATTATATTCATTGCTTAATGCGTTTCGCGCGATATCAGAGACAGAGTGCGATGTAAAAAAGCAATAAGCAAATAGCAACTTTTGAGAGCCACGATAGCGTTTGCTTTATGATGTGTGTATTAAGCAAGGTGCTTAATTTTGCTATATGATATATTAACCACCACTAGTGAGTAGTGTGAGTAGCAGTAGGCAGTAGGAAACGCACGACTGGCGCTTGCGGTCGTGCAAAATGAAATAACAACATGATTTTACGAAAATATAATACGTACACTTAACTTTAATGTTAATTATTAATTGAAACCAAATAAACACTTCAGTATTAAAAAAAAATGCGGTGTTAACTAAGTGCCTGTGAAAGAGTGAGAGTCTACTTAACGAATTGTTAAAAAAATACTGTAAGTATTGTAAACAGACTGAGTGATAATGAGCTTATTTTGACGAATTGATTGATAAGGCGAACGTAAGTGGCGACTTGTTATGACGGCCTGATAAAAGCTTTAGCTAACAGGAAATCCTAAGTCCAAACTAACAATTTATAAAAACCCAAATAAAATTAATTGGCACAATTTATGCCAAACTAAAAATATATACAACAAAAAGGGGTTATAGTTTGACCTTTCTATTTCGGTCACAAATGTTTACAGAAATCATTTCCATACATAACCTAACATTTGAATTCATGCTACAATAACCCCGATATATTCTCTTTGACCCCGATATATTACTTTACTCCTGGTGGTAACACAATGTAAGAATTAATAAACAAAACAACAAAGCTGGGCATTAACTCGTTAATCCGTTAATTAACGAAGTTAACCTTTCGAGTAACGGATTAACTATTAAGTTCGCTTAAAAATATGTTAACGCACTCGTTAACTTCCGTTAAATTTCTCAAAGTCCGTTAATCGTTAATCCAGCACAGATATCGCACGCACCGCTCCGCGCCGCGAAAAACAAAACACGTTCTGACATGTACAATACGACCGACGTAACTTGGCGGGCCTGAACATACGCGCTAAGAGCTTTCGCGCATGTTCTCTCACTCGCACTCGCCTCATGTCACCATTTAGTTCCTAAAAAATCTTACTGCGCAACCTTCTGCGCAAAGTTCAGGCCCGCCAAGTTACGTCAGTCGTATTGTACGCTCGAGCCGGTTGACAAGTGCGTTCCGCGAGTGAAATGACACTATTTTGCCGGCGGGTGTGAGTGAGAAAACTGGCAAGAATTCATATGATTCGTTTCGTTCCTTAGCGCGGGCACATAGAGTGACGAGTGTTTTTGTTAAGTATACAAATACTACATAGTTTTTGTACTTTGTGTACTGATGGTGATAGTTTGCGTCTGTACAGTGTGTGTATTTATAAAGAAAGAGTGTTCTGTGCGAAATAAAACCATAATATCATGGAATCGGATTCGAGTTCCACTACAGAGTGACTATATTAATTTTGTATCCAGATCGGGAGAACAAAATATACTTTTTGAGTGTAAACGATGCTTACCTAAGCAAACAAAAATAAAAGCTCCTAAATTGAGCCTCAACAATCTCAAAAAACACATAAGAAGAGTGCATGAGTCTCAATACATACAATGACTAAATTGACAGATAAATTGGACGGGTTAGATAATATCGTTTCGTTTTATATGTAAGTGGTCTATGTAGCAGTTCGTCTAAATAGTGTTTCGTTCAGAACGCAACTAGTCTATATTATAAAATAAATTCTAAATCTTAATCCAAATGAATGAAAAAACATTAATTGTCAACATGCCTATATTACACACTCTAATAATTTATACCCGTCTTTTTTTTTGTTTCTAACCTGTTAACTTCCAGAACCAACAGTTTTTCTATGTAGATGCAATTTTTATTACGTGTTAACGAATTAACGATTAACGTTAACTTGCGTTAAATTTTCTGAAATGTGACGTTTTAACTTTTAACGAACTTAACTTTTCAGTAACGGATTAGCGATTAACGAAGTTAACTATTTGATTAACGGTGCCCAGCTATGTAAAACACTATTCTAGAGAAAAATAAATTATGGTCACAAAAAGAAAGAATTAATCTTCTATCATATACGAATTCAGAATCATCCTTGAACAATTGAGTTAGGAGTATAATAAAACAAACAACAACTTACCATACGTACCATACGTACGTTACTCTAAGTAGTCTGTGAACTTACCTTTCGCGTTCCATCTCTTTTAGTGATCTCATTTTCTCATGAAACCAAAAATAATAATTATGATGATCTACTTACTAACTGAGCTGTAACTTGAATATTATTATTAAAGTTATTTTATTTATGTGATAGTGCATTAGTTTCATGTGTTATTTTGTGAGCTGAATGTTTTTAGTGACAATATAATACAGCCTGGAACGGCGCGTTCCAGTAGTAATCTAGTCAAGAATTTTAGCGAAATGCGGTTAGAGCGCGAAGATTCAAAATCAGCTTGTAAGAGAATACCTCTTAGATAATTATTTTTAGGATTATTTCGCCGAAGCCGCATTTATCTTTTATGTGAACCAGCTTTATTGAGCACAGCAATATTTTGTCGATTAGCAAAAGTTCACAAATGGACAGGTGTAAGTGCATGTGTACCTATTTAAGTAATTACACATAGGGTACATATCTACAGATAAACTAGTGCCTTTTTCAACTATTAAATAATGTTTTAAAAATTGTATTTTTAGTTATCATTGGTTAGTCAACTATGTATAAGTTACCGATTTGATGAAACTACGAAAATCTTTACATAATGTATTTATAAGTATTTTTGATTTTTCACAGACAATGGAGAACGGAAATAGAAGAAATCTCTATTTGGTGACACTATCCGGTAAGGACTACTTTGATATTTCATTATAGCATGCTGAATATGGGAAGAGGGAGTGCACCTGTGTCTGCGCGCACCCTTGTGCATAATGTAGTCCCGTGCCGAAGGCTAGTCTCCGTTGAAATTGGCCGCCGTGGCCGAAATAAGGTCTGGAAGACTTTATTTTATAGTATGCTATCCAGTGGCATAACTCACTTTAGCACCAAGCCAATTAGAAACTTCTCTGTTTTCTTCCGCAAGAGTGGTTGCGCAATATTGGATTAGAGATAGACGTTCTTTAAACAACCTTAGTTTTTCATAAAATTCCCGCCTATTTTCCTCGAAGGGTTAGCGGTAGTGGTCGCAAGCGCTACACTGCTGAGCTTGTCCTGGGTTTGATTCCCAGATCAGGCATGGTATTATTGGTTTTTCCATCAGGAATTCTCAGTAGCAACCCACTGAATCTGTGCCCGAATGATGGCAATGGGCACACCCTCTAGGCTCTATTATCTACAAGATACTTAAACATAACTGGAGATAATGTGGGAGTCCCTTAGGTATACCTACTAACCATTGGTGATTAAGTACAGGGGGCCTAAAAAGGCCACTTTGGCAGAATCATAAAAGGATAACATTATGAATCATAATATGGCGAAGACAGTCCGTGTTTTTCTGTTTTTCGCTGCAATACGTAGGTAGGTAATCAAAGAGATTGGGATTGGATTTGGATAGAATTGATTGGTATTTTAGCACAGACAAAAATAATTGAAAAATCCTTCACCAAAGGGATTTGATACGATTAACTTAACAGTTAACTGTCCATTATGATTCATAATGTTATCCTTTTATGATTCTGCCAAAGTGGCCTTTTTAGGCCCCCAGGTTGATGTTATTTATATTATGATAAGCTATGTTAAACTCACTCATCTGAGTTTACCCTACGTTATCTTCGTCATAACGTGGCTTTGCACCTATACTGTGGGGAAAGCTCTAACGACTCTCGAGGTGATCATGGCCAAGCTACCCCGCAAAACTGTCGCAGGCTTAACAGCATAGCTATTCACAAACATTCGACTGGCTATCGTCACGAAAATGACACATTTTGCCTTGCCCGCGCCAGTAAACAGCTGTCGGAAGAATAGCGATCGTCTATTCGTTTTCAACTGACATTTTCGAGTTTTGGATTTGTAAACAGCGTTTAGAAGATTCCTACGATAGCATTGATTGATGTTTGATACGGTACGGAAGCGTACCTACCGAGTGGTTGTGAATAGCTGTGCTGGTGTCGTAATTTTTTTTTGATGTCATGGTAATCTTGCTTGCAGTGTCGATGTCAATGGTGACCCTGGGTGTGTTGTCTGGCTGGGTCACAGTGGTGCTGCCCAAGTTCAAGAACAACGAGACCAATGTCGCTATTGATGAGGTTAGTCAAAGGCAATATTCTTCCTTACTTTGATACTGGGAACTTCCTAATTATCATCATCATTCATCCATCATTTCCACCAAAAATTTTAAGAGATGTGTCATCTACCACCAACCCGCACTGGGCCCGCGTGGTAGATTACGGGTCACACCCTCTCACTGTGTCCCAGCAGTGGGAATATTATAGGCTAATTATACGTCCCTCTAATGATTACTTTGTTGAAAGTAAAGGTTGATGTTGTTGTTGTTGAATGTAGTTGTTGTTGTACGGGCTGCTACGAGTACTTACTGAGACATTCGGAAGATTGTAATTTTAATTGTATGAGTAGTAAATGTACAAACAACATTCTGGCCATATCTCTTGAATACAGTCAACAGTGATTTAAAAATTAACGTTTTAAGTTTTATTATTATTAATAATACTTGTGTCGGCCGGACTAAAAGCGTACAGGATATGAATCATACGGCTTGCATCCCACCGGCTATCGGCTTGTTGTACCTGTATTATGCGAATATTAGGTAATATTGTGATCCCTCTACATAATATTTATTATCCTCGTAGCTCTATATTTTAATGAGGATTCCATTGCCCTGCCATGCCAGTTGAACATCGTCGAAACAGCATCAAAATTGAATTCATTATCTTGTAATTAAATGTCAAAATCAATCTGCCTAGCGTTTTCCCAATTTTGTTGGGGTCGGTTTCCAGTCTTACCGGAAACAGCTGAATACCAGTATTTTACATGGAGCGAGTGCCTATCTGACCTCCACAACCCAGTTAGGTACTATGTAATACGATCCCCTTAGTTGGTAAGACTGGTTGTCAGACCTGCTCCTAATTAAAGACCAAGTGGTAACGGCCGCGACTTACGAGTTGTAGGTACGAACCTAAAGTGAAGGAAAACATCGTGTGGAAACCGACATGTCCTAGAACCAAAAATTCGAAGACATGTGACGTCTACCAACCCGCACTGGGCTCGCGTGGTGGATTATGGACCACTTCCTCTCACTGTGTCCAGCAGTGGGAATGCAGCAGTGGGAATGGCTGATTATACGTCCTCCTAATGATTGCTTTGTTGAAAGTAAATGTTGATCTGCTACTTTAAACTTATTTTCAACACACTTGCTCGTAAAGTGGCTCTTATTGAACCGCTTTTAGGTCCATAATGGAGTGTATTACGAACGCGTGCTTTTTCTTTACTTTAATCTTCGATCAATAATAGTACTAGATGAATGATTAGGAACAAAAATAAGTCGCTAAAGTGGCCACGTTTGCACACACATAAACATTTATATTTCTTACAACGAACTATAGAAAAAAGTTTAATAATATTAACAACTTCAGATTATTATAAACCTTAACACACTCACATAAAGTTTAATTACGATTGCAAATGATTAATATTTAAGTCCTTCTGTCATCGAAGCAAGAAATTTAAATTGTCACTTGAAAATAAAAGTCATTTTTATAATAAGTACAAAAATATTTATTCTAAAATGAAACTTAACGTCTAAGCAATAAGGTTAAAAACATTTTGTTGACAATTTCGTACTTACTCGAATTTGGAACTAGACGTAGTTCTTGGAATTACATTTCAATGCTTCAATGTTTGTTAGAATAGTTGGCGCGTTATCGCAAACATTGGCCAAACAATCATAATATTTGCATGATTTTTTTTTACTATTTAATTGTGTTACTATTTTATGAAAAACATTTACTAAGAGTGAGTTGCATCAGCTAACTATAACCATAACCAATCTCATGACAGCCGTCAAATCTCCGGTTAAGCAAAATTCGGGTTGCATCGGTTTGAGAATTGTTAAAATGACGTCATAAATAACTATAACAAGCCATTTTTAACTATAATCAAAGCTTTGACAGACGTCAAATCTCCGGTTAAGCGAAATTCGGGTTGCATCGATTTAAGTTTTGTCATAATTGTTAAAATGACGTCACACATAACTATAACATTAATCGACCAAATTCGGCCGGTTAAGGGCTATAGTTACGGTTAGTGTCATTGTAATGTCATCTGCTTTGCAGTTGTAACCTATAAAAATATTGTGTTGTTGAATAAAGTACCTATTAAAACAAATTAGGTATGTCTTTACTCCGCGAAATATTGTGGGAATAAAGCTCTTCTAGCGATGATAGTGACAGTGAATCCGATTTGCCAGTTAGGAAGAGAAAAAAAATCACCATCGCATTGATCGATTTCATAAGTGTGATGAGAATAAATTTTTGGACAGATTCCGGGTTTTTAGTTCCCAAGGGTTCTTGTTTTCAGCAAGGGTCCTCCCTTGCTGAAAACAAGAAACCCCTGAGAATATTTTACTTAAGAATATCGATTTCTAATTTCAGTTTTTTTATTTTTAGTTCTAGCTTCACTGTTGCTCTTCAGTGTGTTGCTTTAATTGCCAAAGAAACTTAAGCTCTAGCGTATGCTTCTGCGTATTCTTCTGAATTTTTGGTTCTAGGACATGCCGGTTTCCTCACGATGTTTTCCTTCACCGTTTTGAGAGCAGTGGTGATGAAATAATTTACACAAAGTGCCTGTCTGGGTTCAAACCTACGACCTACAAGCTGTAAGTCGCATCTGTTACGACGGACACACCACTGCTCAGCGAGTAGGGGTGTTTTCAAACGTTAAAAAAAAAACACATAAATTGTACATAACAAAGCATTTTTATTTCTGCAAGTAGGTACCTACTTATATTAATTTCAACGTCACACGACTTAGAAGTAGGTAATATTTCATCTAAAAAATATGCAGGTCGCTCCACCGATGAAAATACATAAATACCGCATGCTCAACATTACATGTGCACAACAGCCAACTATACCAACGTCTGCCCACCAAACAGTTGCAACCTTGCAATAGCATCCAGCAAGAGCAGCTCGGTGTTATAAGCGTATTCTAACTAATATTATTATTGTTCTTTTTGGTGTGCTGGAATCCACTGCAAAATAATGTTCTTTCCCGCATTCATCAGGCACAGTATGCGTTTGCTGTGAAAATCGCCATATGATGTAAATATTCCTGTATCCAAATCTCCATAATGTATAACAGTTTCAATACTTTCTTGCATTGTCTATACGCACTTTCGTTAAACTGCACAGATGATTTGATTTGCGTTCGTGAATCCATGCGTTCTCAAGTTACCGCACATCTGCAGCAGTCTCGGGCAATGTTTTCGCACATTGCGTTGCAATCTTACTGAACAATTAACTCAACATCCTTCTGGAGTAAATGCTGTAATGCATCTTCCAATAATACAATCCTTCAATTACATACAGGAAAACAGAAATATCAATTTCATGCAATTCGAAAGAAACGGAAAAATAAAATGAATGTTATTATCACTTACGTGTTGTCTTTCTGACAGTGTCAGATAGTGATGCGGCTCGATTTTATTTAACTCGTTACTCAAATAAAAAAAAATAAAGAATCGAGTCCATTTTCTCTCGATGTGCCACTCGGTTTAGTTGCGATTAGAAATATCATCAACACTGCCACACTAGTTAACTATCATTCTTGGATAATAAACCAGGTAATAAATATATTTCGTGTAATAAGCCGTCATAATACTGTAATGTACAGAGTCACAGAGTTTTAATAAGAGAAAATACATGTTCTGTGGGTTAGTGCTGTCAGATAATAAAGTGTAATTTTTCATTAAATCTTCACTGATTTTATCAGATCAATCTGATAATCAGTGGAATGTAAGACAAAAAGCTCTTTACAAAGTCGAACAAAGCCAATCTTAGCCGAATTATTATTATTATCAGCCATTTCTGTCCCACTGCAGGGCAAAGGCCTCCCTTCCTTCAGTCACTGACTTAAACACCTTGGTACATTACCAATATAGAACGGTTACTGTATTTTTGATCTTGCTATGATTCTGTTCTTGTGTTTTTAATTTACATAATAGAGACAATCGAGTGCCTGACCGTTAATGACTGAGTAACATCACTAGTGTCAAACAAAGAAAGCGTGATGACAACAAGCTTGAAGTGTTGCCCTTGTCAAAAAATTACCCACGTACATTTTGGGGAAATATGACGTCTTATCACTTGTCACCCTTTTAACTTTAACTGTAAAACATGTAAAATATATGACGGTGCAACAGCGGATAGTAGATTCTATGGTTATGGTTATGGTTACGATTAAATTTAACTTTGACGCAAACTATAACGGAGTTTTTGATACAACCCACCCTTAGAGTGAGTTGCATCAGCTAACTATAACCATAACCAATCTCATGACAGCCGTCAAATCTCCGGTTAAGCAAAATTCGGGTTGCATCGGTTTGAGAATTGTTAAAATGACGTCATAAATAACTATAACAAGCCATTTTTAACTATAATCAAAGCTTTGACAGACTTCAAATCTCCGGTTAAGCGAAATTCGGGTTGCATCGATTTAAGTTTTGTCATAATTGTTAAAATGACGTCACACATAACTATAACATTAATCGACCAAATTCGGCCGGTTAAGGGCTATAGTTACGGTTAGTGTCATTGTAATGTCATCTGCTTTGCAGTTGTAACCTATAAAAATATTGTGTTGTTGAATAAAGTACCTATTAAAACAAATTAGGTATGTCTTTACTCCGCGAAATATTGTGGGAATAAAGCTCTTCTAGCGATGATAGTGACAGTGAATCCGATTTGCCAGTTAGGAAGAGAAAAAAAATCACCATCGCATTGATCGATTTCATAAGTGTGATGAGAATAAATTTTTGGACAGATTCCGGGTTTTTAGTTCCCAAGGGTTCTTGTTTTCAGCAAGGGTCCTCCCTTGCTGAAAACAAGAAACCCCTGAGAATATTTTACTTAAGAATATCGATTTCTAATTTCAGTTTTTTTATTTTTAGTTCTAGCTTCACTGTTGCTCTTCAGTGTGTTGCTTTAATTGCCAAAGAAACTTAAGCTCTAGCGTATGCTTCTGCGTATTCTTCTGAATTTTTGGTTCTAGGACATGCCGGTTTCCTCACGATGTTTTCCTTCACCGTTTTGAGAGCAGTGGTGATGAAATAATTTACACAAAGTAAAGTGCCTGTCTGGGTTCAAACCTACGACCTACAAGCTGTAAGTCGCATCTGTTACGACGGACACACCACTGCTCAGCGAGTAGGGGTGTTTTCAAACGTTAAAAAAAAAACACATAAATTGTACATAACAAAGCATTTTTATTTCTGCAAGTAGGTACCTACTTATATTAATTTCAACGTCACACGACTTAGAAGTAGGTAATATTTCATCTAAAAAATATGCAGGTCGCTCCACCGATGAAAATACATAAATACCGCATGCTCAACATTACATGTGCACAACAGCCAACTATACCAACGTCTGCCCACCAAACAGTTGCAACCTTGCAATAGCATCCAGCAAGAGCAACTCGGTGTTATAAGCGTATTCTAACTAATATTATTATTGTTCTTTTTGGTGTGCTGGAATCCACTGCAAAATAATGTTCTTTCCCGCATTCATCAGGCACAGTATGCGTTTGCTGTGAAAATCGCCATATGATGTAAATATTCCTGTATCCAAATCTCCATAATGTATAACAGTTTCAATACTTTCTTGCATTGTCTATACGCACTTTCGTTAAACTGCACAGATGATTTGATTTGCGTTTGTGAATCCATGCGTTCTCAAGTTACCGCACATCTGCAGCAGTCTCGGGCAATGTTTTCGCACATTGCGTTGCAATCTTACTGAACAATTAACTCAACATCCTTCTGGAGTAAATGCTGTAATGCATCTTCCAATAATACAATCCTTCAATTACATACAGGAAAACAGAAATATCAATTTCATGCAATTCGAAAGAAACGGAAAAATAAAATGAATGTTATTATCACTTACGTCTTGTCTTTCTGACAGTGTCAGATAGTGATGCGGCTCGATTTTATTTAACTCGTTACTCAAATAAAAAAAAATAAAGAATCGAGTCCATTTTCTCTCGATGTGCCACTCGGTTTAGTTGCGATTAGAAATATCATCAACACTGCCACACTAGTTAACTATCATTCTTGGATAATAAACCAGGTAATAAATATATTTCGTGTAATAAGCCGTCATAATACTGTAATGTACAGAGTCACAGAGTTTTAATAAGAGAAAATACATGTTCTGTGGGTTAGTGCTGTCAGATAATAAAGTGTAATTTTTCATTAAATCTTCACTGATTTTATCAGATCAATCTGATAATCAGTGGAATGTAAGACAAAAAGCTCTTTACAAAGTCGAACAAAGCCAATCTTAGCCGAATTATTATTATTATCAGCCATTTCTGTCCCACTGCAGGGCAAAGGCCTCCCTTCCTTCAGTCACTGACTTAAACACCTTGGTACATTACCAATATAGAACGGTTACTGTATTTTTGATCTTGCAATGATTCTGTTCTTGTGTTTTTAATTTACATAATAGAGACAATCGAGTGCCTGACCGTTAATGACTGAGTAACATCACTAGTGTCAAACAAAGAAAGCGTGATGACAACAAGCTTGAAGTGTTGCCCTTGTCAAAAAATTACCCACGTACATTTTGGGGAAATATGACGTCTTATCACTTGTCACCCTTTTAACTTTAACTGTAAAACATGTAAAATATATGACGGTGCAACAGCGGATCGTAGATTCTATGGTCATGGTTATGGTTACGATTAAATTTAACTTTGACGCAAACTATAACGGAGCTTTTGATACAACCCACCCTTAGAGTGAGTTGCATCAGCTAACTATAACCATAACCAATCTCATGACAGCCGTCAAATCTCCGGTTAAGCAAAATTCGGGTTGCATCGGTTTGAGAATTGTTAAAATGACGTCATAAATAACTATAACAAGCCATTTTTAACTATAATCAAAGCTTTGACAGACGTCAAATCTCCGGTTAAGCGAAATTCGGGTTGCATCGATTTAAGTTTTGTCATAATTGTTAAAATGACGTCACACATAACTATAACATTAATCGACCAAATTCGGCCGGTTAAGGGCTATAGTTACGGTTAGTGTCATTGTAATGTCATCTGCTTTGCAGTTGTAACCTATAAAAATATTGTGTTGTTGAATAAAGTACCTATTAAAACAAATTAGGTATATCTTTACTCCGCGAAATATTGTGGGAATAAAGCTCTTCTAGCGATGATAGTGACAGTGAATCCGATTTGCCAGTTAGGAAGAGAAAAAAAATCACCATCGCATTGATCGATTTCATAAGTGTGATGAGAATAAATTTTTGGACAGATTCCGGGTTTTTAGTTCCCAAGGGTTCTTGTTTTCAGCAAGGGTCCTCCCTTGCTGAAAACAAGAAACCCCTGAGAATATTTTACTTAAGAATATTGATTTCTAATTTCAGTTTTTTTATTTTTAGTTCTAGCTTCACTGTTGCTCTTCAGTGTGTTGCTTTAATTGCCAAATAAACTTAAGCTCTAGCGTATGCTTCTGCGTATTCTTCTGAATTTTTGGTTCTAGGACATGCCGGTTTCCTCACGATGTTTTCCTTCACCGTTTTGAGAGCAGTGGTGATGAAATAATTTACACAAAGTAAAGTGCCTGTCTGGGTTCAAACCTACGACCTACAAGCTGTAAGTCGCATCTGTTACGACGGACACACCACTGCTCAGCGAGTAGGGGTGTTTTCAAACGTAACAAAAAAAAACACATACATTGTACATAACAAAGCATTTTTATTTCTGTAAGTAGGTACCTACTTATATTAATTTCAACGTCTCACGACTTAGAAGTAGGTAATATTTCATCAAAAAAATATGCAGGTCGCTTCACCGATGAAAATACATAAATACCGCATGCTCAACATTACATGTGCACAACAGCCAACTATACCAACGTCTGCCCACCAAACAGTTGCAACCTTGCAATAGCATCCAGCAAGAGCAGCTCGGTGTTATAAGCGTATTCTAACTAATATTATTATTGCTCTTTTTGGTGTGCTGGAATCCACTGCAAAATAATGTTCTTTCCCGCATTCATCAGGCACAGTATGCGTTTGCTGTGAAAATCGCCATATGATGTAAATATTCCTGTATCCAAATCTCCATAATGTATAACAGTTTCAATACTTTCTTGCATTGTCTATACGCACTTTCGTTAAACTGCACAGATGATTTGATTTGCGTTCGTGAATCCATGCGTTCTCAAGTTACCGCACATCTGCAGCAGTCTCGGGCAATGTTTTCGCACATTGCGTTGCAATCTTACTGAACAATTAACTCAACATCCTTCTGGAGTAAATGCTGTAATGCATCTTCCAATAATACAATCCTTCAATTACATACAGGAAAACAGAAATATCAATTTCATGCAATTCGAAAGAAACGGAAAAATAAAATGAATGTTATTATCACTTACGTCTTGTCTTTCTGACAGTGTCAGATAGTGATGCGGCTCGATTTTATTTAACTCGTTACTCAAATAAAAAAAAATAAAGAATCGAGTCCATTTTCTCTCGATGTGCCACTCGGTTTAGTTGCGATTAGAAATATCATCAACACTGCCACACTAGTTAACTATCATTCTTGGATAATAAACCAGGTAATAAATATATTTCGTGTAATAAGCCGTCATAATACTGTAATGTACAGAGTCACAGAGTTTTAATAAGAGAAAATACATGTTCTGTGGGTTAGTGCTGTCAGATAATAAAGTGTAATTTTTCATTAAATCTTCACTGATTTTATCAGATCAATCTGATAATCAGTGGAATGTAAGACAAAAAGCTCTTTACAAAGTCGAACAAAGCCAATCTTAGCCGAATTATTATTATTATCAGCCATTTCTGTCCCACTGCAGGGCAAAGGCCTCCCTTCCTTCAGTCACTGACTTAAACACCTTGGTACATTACCAATATAGAACGGTTACTGTATTTTTGATCTTGCTATGATTCTGTTCTTGTGTTTTTAATTTACATAATAGAGACAATCGAGTGCCTGACCGTTAATGACTGAGTAACATCACTAGTGTCAAACAAAGAAAGCGTGATGACAACAAGCTTGAAGTGTTGCCCTTGTCAAAAAATTACCCACGTACATTTTGGGGAAATATGACGTCTTATCACTTGTCACCCTTTTAACTTTAACTGTAAAACATGTAAAATATATGACGGTGCAACAGCGGATAGTAGATTCTATGGTTATGGTTATGGTTACGATTAAATTTAACTTTGACGCAAACTATAACGGAGCTTTTGATACAACCCACCCTTAGAGTGAGTTGCATCAGCTAACTATAACCATAACCAATCTCATGACAGCCGTCAAATCTCCGGTTAAGCAAAATTCGGGTTGCATCGGTTTGAGAATTGTTAAAATGACGTCATAAATAACTATAACAAGCCATTTTTAACTATAATCAAAGCTTTGACAGACGTCAAATCTCCGGTTAAGCGAAATTCGGGTTGCATCGATTTAAGTTTTGTCATAATTGTTAAAATGACGTCACACATAACTATAACATTAATCGACCAAATTCGGCCGGTTAAGGGCTATAGTTACGGTTAGTGTCATTGTAATGTCATCTGCTTTGCAGTTGTAACCTATAAAAATATTGTGTTGTTGAATAAAGTACCTATTAAAACAAATTAGGTATGTCTTTACTCCGCGAAATATTGTGGGAATAAAGCTCTTCTAGCGATGATAGTGACAGTGAATCCGATTTGCCAGTTAGGAAGAGAAAAAAAATCACCATCGCATTGATCGATTTCATAAGTGTGATGAGAATAAATTTTTGGACAGATTCCGGGTTTTTAGTTCCCAAGGGTTCTTGTTTTCAGCAAGGGTCCTCCCTTGCTGAAAACAAGAAACCCCTGAGAATATTTTACTTAAGAATATCGATTTCTAATTTCAGTTTTTTTATTTTTAGTTCTAGCTTCACTGTTGCTCTTCAGTGTGTTGCTTTAATTGCCAAAGAAACTTAAGCTCTAGCGTATGCTTCTGCGTATTCTTCTGAATTTTTGGTTCTAGGACATGCCGGTTTCCTCACGATGTTTTCCTTCACCGTTTTGAGAGCAGTGGTGATGAAATAATTTACACAAAGTAAAGTGCCTGTCTGGGTTCAAACCTACGACCTACAAGCTGTAAGTCGCATCTGTTACGACGGACACACCACTGCTCAGCGAGTAGGGGTGTTTTCAAACGTTAAAAAAAAACACATAAATTGTACATAACAAAGCATTTTTATTTCTGCAAGTAGGTACCTACTTATATTAATTTCAACGTCACACGACTTAGAAGTAGGTAATATTTCATCTAAAAAATATGCAGGTCGCTCCACCGATGAAAATACATAAATACCGCATGCTCAACATTACATGTGCACAACAGCCAACTATACCAACGTCTGCCCACCAAACAGTTGCAACCTTGCAATAGCATCCAGCAAGAGCAGCTCGGTGTTATAAGCGTATTCTAACTAATATTATTATTGTTCTTTTTGGTGTGCTGGAATCCACTGCAAAATAATGTTCTTTCCCGCATTCATCAGGCACAGTATGCGTTTGCTGTGAAAATCGCCATATGATGTAAATATTCCTGTATCCAAATCTCCATAATGTATAACAGTTTCAATACTTTCTTGCATTGTCTATACGCACTTTCGTTAAACTGCACAGATGATTTGATTTGCGTTCGTGAATCCATGCGTTCTCAAGTTACCGCACATCTGCAGCAGTCTCGGGCAATGTTTTCGCACATTGCGTTGCAATCTTACTGAACAATTAACTCAACATCCTTCTGGAGTAAATGCTGTAATGCATCTTCCAATAATACAATCCTTCAATTACATACAGGAAAACAGAAATATCAATTTCATGCAATTCGAAAGAAACGGAAAAATAAAATGAATGTTATTATCACTTACGTCTTGTCTTTCTGACAGTGTCAGATAGTGATGCGGCTCGATTTTATTTAACTCGTTACTCAAATAAAAAAAAATAAAGAATCGAGTCCATTTTCTCTCGATGTGCCACTCGGTTTAGTTGCGATTAGAAATATCATCAACACTGCCACACTAGTTAACTATCATTCTTGGATAATAAACCAGGTAATAAATATATTTCGTGTAATAAGCCGTCATAATACTGTAATGTACAGAGTCACAGAGTTTTAATAAGAGAAAATACATGTTCTGTGGGTTAGTGCTGTCAGATAATAAAGTGTAATTTTTCATTAAATCTTCACTGATTTTATCAGATCAATCTGATAATCAGTGGAATGTAAGACAAAAAGCTCTTTACAAAGTCGAACAAAGCCAATCTTAGCCGAATTATTATTATTATCAGCCATTTCTGTCCCACTGCAGGGCAAAGGCCTCCCTTCCTTCAGTCACTGACTTAAACACCTTGGTACATTACCAATATAGAACGGTTACTGTATTTTTGATCTTGCTATGATTCTGTTCTTGTGTTTTTAATTTACATAATAGAGACAATCGAGTGCCTGACCGTTAATGACTGAGTAACATCACTAGTGTCAAACAAAGAAAGCGTGATGACAACAAGCTTGAAGTGTTGCCCTTGTCAAAAAATTACCCACGTACATTTTGGGGAAATATGACGTCTTATCACTTGTCACCCTTTTAACTTTAACTGTAAAACATGTAAAATATATGACGGTGCAACAGCGGATAGTAGATTCTATGGTTATGGTTATGGTTACGATTAAATTTAACTTTGACGCAAACTATAACGGAGCTTTTGATACAACCCACCCTTAATGATAAAAACTTACCGAAAAAACGATATTCCTTCCAAAATCTTGGTGTTACGGTGGTTATTTACACAACTTTTGAACGCGCACTTAGGCATTTTGACGTCTTAACATTGGCTATGATTGGACCATACCGATTTGAAATAAGAGCACAAAAATATTCGTGCTAGTATTTTTCGGGCCGTTTTTGAAGCGCTTATCGGGCATCTAGTACTATTATTGATCGAAGACTTTAATCCACATTAGTGGTGTTCAAAGTTGCTATAAGGCAATCACTTGCTTAATGCTTAATGCTTTATATTTTAATCATGATTTTTTATATGCTTTATTAAATCATGCTTTTGACGTGACAACGTCTTAAATTAGGTTGCGACTGGGCGTCACTTATGAAAAAGTGTAACGCTCGGTAACGTTACGATGAGTCACCGAACGAGAGAGAGGCCCGCCGAATGCCTTGCGTCTCTCTCCCACTCAACTATGATCGGATGATCGGTCGTTGTCACGTAAAATCTTCGCCCGTAAAACCGACTTTACAGGCAACCATTTTTTTTATACGCGTAGGTACCTGATACTTGACTTGTTATGTTACGGGCGGGCGCGAATAAAGCAAGCGCGGTGACTGACAGCATGCTAAAGAATATTACATCGCGTTTATGAATTACGATAAAACAGATACAATCAACTCAACCGACAACAACAACAACTCAACAACAACATCAACAACAACAACTCAACAACAACATCAACAACAACAACAAACTCAACAACAACTCAACAACAAAATCAACAACAACAACTCAACAACAACATCAACAACAAAATCAACAACAACTCAACAACATCAACAACATCAACTCAACAACAACATCAACAACAACTCAACAACAAAATCAACAACAACAACTCAACAACAACAACAAAATCAACAACAACAACAACTCAACAACAACAACATCAACAACAAAATCAACAACATCAACAACAACAACATCAATAACAACAACAACAACAACAGCATCAACAACAACAACTCAATAACAACATCAACAACAACTCGACAACAACATCAACAACAAAATCAACAACAAAATCAACAACAAAATCAACAACAACCAAATCAACAACAACAACAACAACATCAACAACAACAACAGCATCAACAACAACAACTCAATAACAACATCAACAACAACTCAACAACAACATCAACAACAAAATCAACAACAAAATCAACAACAACCAAATCAACAACAACAACAACATCAACAACAACAACAGCATCAACAACAACTCAACAACAACAATATTAACTCAACAACAACAACATCAACAACAAAATGAACAACAACAACTCAACAACAACAACAGCATCAACAACAACAACTCAACAACAACAACAACAACAACATCAACAACAACTCAACAACAACATCAACAACAAAATCAACAACAACAACTCAACAACAACATCATCAACTCAACAACAACAACATCAACTTTCCTTCATACTTATACATATCCTCATATACCTCATACGATATTTATTAATATATATTTATTTATATGGAAATTTTTATTTATTAGATCATTACTTTATGTACAGTATTAAAATAATAATAAGAATATGTACAAGTATATAAAAAGGAAAGGAAAGAATCAAAGGGCATCAAAAAATTCATCCGCATCGCTGTCAACAGGAAACGTGCCCAAAAGACTGGCAGCATTGCCACGTTGTATGGCAATGCTGATTCTTTGGCCAAAAAATAGGCCAGCCCTCTGGTCACGTGAAGAGTCGACCAACCGCTTGGCGATGTCTCGAAATACCACGTGGGCACTCGGGCCCCATGGCCCTAGAGTTTCAACCCCAAACGGCTCAAACATATACGTTCCAAAGAGATTGGAGTATTTGCGCCGTTTGAGGTTTTCCGCACCTGCAGCAGCTGCCCCAGCACAGCTCACCGTGCTGGGGCAGCAATTTATTTATTTACACTAAAAAAGTACGAAGCAAAATAATCACAAAAGTAAAAAACACGAACCAAATAGCATATCATTAATTATATTACGTATTTACGTGAGCCGCCCGAGATCACAAATCGCACGCGGTGCTTGCTTATAACGATTTATTATTATATTCATTGCTTAATGCGTTTCGCGCGATGACAGAGACAGAGTGCGATGTAAAAAAGCAATAAGCAAATAGCAACTTGTGAGAGCCCCGATAGCGTTTGCTTTATGATGTGTGTATTAAGCAAGGTGCTTTATTTTGCTATATGATATATTAACCACCACTAATCCACATGTTCTGTAATACCACAGATAACTATTTACTAGTCGGAGACGCGCGCTTTTTTAATCTCATCAAACCCTGCGTTCCGAATTGGGAAATAATCGATGTGTTCCGAATTGGGAAATAACCGAATTAGCGTGAGCGCGATAACGATAACGATGTCCCGTGAATCGTCATAGAAGACGTCATGACATTCGCCATCTTGCGATAATGCCGACCATGCCCTAGAATAATATCACCGTGAGCGCTGTCAAAAATGACAGTGTGTGTATGAGGTTGTGTCAGTGTGTGTTTTGTTTTGAGTTGCATCATCTTTAAATTAAACTAACGTGGCATTTTTGAAATTGTGCTTCTGGCTGACAGTCGCCACCTAACCAAAGAAGAAGAACTGAAGAAGAAATGTGGTGTTTATACAAAGAAATACTGTAATAATATCTTTTTTACATTGTGTAAGCACTGTCATGTGAGCGCGTTCACGAGTGTTCCGAATTGTTGCCAGCTCTCAGCAGTCATAATAGTAATATCTAAATCGGAACGCATGTGAGATGATGCATGGACGTAATATTACGTCCATGGAGATGATGTGAGCGCTGTGATGTGAGCGATTATAGCTAATTCGGAAAGCGCCCAAAGAGACTTCATGCCGAAAGAAAAAATCCGCGGGCTATATTTCATTTTTTTTTTTAATTGTCTGTATTGTCCTTGGTCGCAAAATGAACTCGCAGGGGACCACAGACAATTTAAGGTGAATGCGTAGTGGTAGACCGCGAAATTCTTAGGTTTTTTGCAATTTTCAGGTTTGTGTTTATTATATTTTTTCTATAGGCTGTATCGGTTTTGTCTGTGCCATAGATTAATATATTTAAAATGAGTCAATGTTGCGCGCGCATCGCTAGTGCTGGCTAGCACGGCGCGCGGGAAAACAAAACCAGCGCGCCATTTTCCATACAAGTTAATATTTAACAATACAAGTCTGTTTTTTTGTCCTCGCAAGTGTGTTGAAAAACGTCGTATGAAACGCGTGTGCATTAATCAATATAGCACACAATATTATATGTATCATAATGTACTATTATAGGTTATTCTTTTAGACACCTAATTTGCTTTATTATTACCGACTATACCTACTTCATAATGAATGTTTAGTTTGATTATGATTCAGCAAATGAGCAGGAAAATTTTAACTTGTTATTTAAATCACGTCACAAATAAATATTAGGTACAGTTAAAATTGTAACATCACGTCTGTTACATAATACCTTTTGGAAAAGATGAGTGGACACGCTATGTATGTAGAGTCTTGTGTGATCCTGCCTTTAGCAAAAGGCTCTGGCTGGATATAATATTCCATTGAACATCCAGGCGCTTCCTGCCTATCCCTATAAGAAAAATTACCTAACGCCAGAAGTTTACAAGGTGAGGTAGACACTCAGCTTAAGTTGAATACAGCTCACACAGCACACACAGCTCAGCTTGAGTTGTTTATCTTCAAAAAACACCGTAGTTCGAACTCAGGCAAGCGCTTTACTTTGTGTAATTTATTTCATCACTTTTGCCCCCCTTCGCCCGATACCTTGTTCGCGAGTGGACGTGTGTTACTGTTTCGTTTTTAAATAAATTAAGTTAATGTGTGTTTAAGCGACCCTAACCCATAATCACAAAGTAATAGTGGATCATATCGCATCTAATTCCCGCTTATCGCTGCACGCGGCCACGCAGAGTGCCTGTGAGAAAAGGACATTGGCAATAATTTGCCTCTCGCTTGCGTACCGCTACGTCGTAGCTGACCAAGGTCAAGTGACGTGCCGTCGCTGCGAGCGCTACACTCAACTTGAAAGCTACCAGCAGCGCAATACGACCGATTTTTAATCGCCCAAGCTTCGTGATGTTGGTAACACGATCACCATCGAACTCTCCGGTGCGTCCGGCAACAACTACTAATATAATGCAAGTGAAGTCCGATTCAGACATTCCACAGTTATCTTTATCGAGTAGCCCTTACGATAATGTCAATATAATTTCACGTAGCAAACGCCCACGTTCGGAATCGTCACCCAAAACCAGCGAACTCCAGGACTTCAAACAAGAGATGCGCCAGCTGCTTACTACTTGGAAAAAGGAACAGGAGGAATACCTTACAAAAATAGCAAAAGAACAAAGCTCCCAACTGAAAACTCTTATGTCTGAAATAGCCGAGCTAAAATTGCAAAACAGTTCACTGCAAAAATCGTTCCTAGAAATTGATAAGACGGTTGCATTCATAAGTAATCAATATGACGATTTGTCTAAACAAATCGAGTCGGCGCAAAAAGAAAAAAAGGCTTACAGAGACAGTATTCACCACCTGGAAACAAAATTACAGGATCTCCAGCAACTATCGCGGTCATCCATCATAGAAATCCGCAACGTGCCCAATAAAGAGAAAGAATCCACAGCCGATCTCACTACCATAATTAGTAAACTAGGCACCACGGTCAACCTGCCCGTCGACAAAACTCTTGTGCGCGACATTTACCGCCTGCCGGGTAAGCCTGGCGCGGTCAGACCAATAGTTGTTGAATTTACTAATGTGGAAACAAAAAACCAAATGATCACCTCTGTACGGAACTTTAACCAGGAACACCCAAATGAAGGGCGCTTGAGTACCTCCAGTATCGGGTTGTCCGGTGACCGCCGTCCGATCTACGTTGCCGAATATCTTCCTGCCAGCTCTCGGAAACTCTTCTTTGCGGCGAGGGAATTCTCAAAACGAATGGAATACAAATTTTGCTGGACTGCGAACGGAAACATCTTTCTACGTAAAGAGGAAGGAGCCAAACATCACCTCATTAAATCCGAACATTCCCTATCCGAACTACAAGCTCAAGCAAATCAATGACTATTTCTCATTAAAACAGTATTTGCCATTGTACTCGTATGTATCTCTTTACTTCTTAGTCACATACATTTACAGAAAATTTTAAACAATTAAGTACATTTTTAACTACCTCTCCATCACATACCCAACACAACAACTTACACACAACTACCACACAGACATTATACAATAAAAACACTAATGATTCCACCACACTGACTAAACACATCAATATAAATAAAACACCTATCACTCAACGATCTGTTTCGTCTATGTGTATTCGATATAACGTTATCGATATAATCTACTCTTACTCACATAACCGGAATGGCTGCACAATAACCTATAGGTACCCCGACTTATTAATATCAAAACCTATACTCAAATTAATATCGAACCCCTATACACATTTTGTTGCCATGTGTCTAATAAATGGCTGCTTTAAATAACATATCTATCGACCTAGATCATATCGAGGTATCTAAGTCATACACATGTCAACCAGACCGTTGTAAAGATTATTTACGCACGTCAAATGCACTAACTGTTTTACACCTAAATATTAGAAGTATCACTAAAAATTTTGATGAACTCAGATGCCTCCTAGTGACAATGAACATAACATGCGACGTGATTGTGCTATCCGAATGCTGGCTTAAAAAAGCAGGAAACATCCCTATTTTGGATGGATACTCATCGCACTAAACCCAAAGTTTAATTAACCAAAACGATGGCTTAGTCTTATATATTAGGAATAATCTACGTCACACTACAACTGAACCGATTTTCCCTGATGGCAGTTGCCTAACCTGCTCCATAGAAAACAACCTAACTATCATTGCCTTATATAGACCACCATCACAAAGAAACATTGACCCATTCCTAGACCAACTAAATAATGTTATTCTCGACCTTAAAAATCACAATCACACCGCAATTATTGGAGATGTAAACATCAATATCAGCCCTGATAGTAATGACCCACGCTCTCTACAGTACCTAAACATGACCGCGTCTCACGGATTTCTCCCAACCTACCTTCTTCCTACTCGCCTGCGTAACTGTATAGATCATGTTTTATTAAAAACCAACAACAAAGCGACTACTTTAATATTAAAAACATCGATCACAGACCACCGTGCAGTCCTGCTAAATCTGGAAAACAATAAACCCAAACCTATAAACAATAAAGTTCGCACATCTTTCCTTAATCTTTCAGGCGCTATCTCTGATATTGAAAACTGTAACTTCTCTATCTTAGATACAATGAATGAGCCCAACCAAGCCACCAATGAATTACTAAATATAATCTCCCCCATATTAATTAAAAATACTATATATAGAACAATCCCATGCAAACAAAGAATAATAAAGCCATGGATAACTACAGGTCTTTTGAGATGCATACGTAATAGGGACAGAATGCACTATAAAACAAATAAAGAGCCAAATAACCAGATCTTAAAATTAACCTATTTACGATATCGCAACTTCTGTAATAATTTATTAAAAAGGATAAAATTGGACAATGAAGAAAAGGAATTTCAAAAATCTAAAAGCAACCCTAAAAAAATGTGGGAAACTATCCGCAGTGTAACTGACACCAAAAATGTGCGCTCTACATCAACAGAACTCCTATCAATTGAAAACTGCCCCACTAAGTCCGTCAACAAAATTAACACGTTCTTTGCAAACGTTGGTATAAATCTTGCAAATAATATACCTAACCTAAATTGCCCTCAGTCTTTCGACATCCACCAACAAAGTACAGTCAACTCAATGGTTCTCCTGGAAACAGATGAAGAAGAGGTTAATTCCATTATAAACAGCCTCCGGGTTGACAGCGCTACGGGCTGGGACGGCATCCCACCAAAATTGCTAAAATACGCTAGCCACATTTTGGTTCCACCTATTACACGTATCTGCAACCTGGCAATATCCACAGGTATATTTCCCAGCGCTCTAAAAAAAGCCATCGTACATCCAATATACAAGTCGGGCGACAGAAACAAGCTCACGAACTATCGCCCAATTTCAGTCCTTCCAGCAATCTCCAAAATTCTGGAAAGAATAATGTACAAACGCCTTAATAACTATCTTAACAAACACAAAATTATCTCTCAGAACCAGTTCGGTTTCAGACGCGGATTATCCACAGAGGACGCGGTGACATCTTTACTGGATTTTGTAGTTGACAAAATTGACAATAAGTTCAAGTGTCTAGGAATCTTCCTAGACCTTTCGAAGGCGTTCGATACTGTGTCTGTTCCTCTACTTCTTTCTAAACTTGAATCCATCGGAGTGCGAGGCATCGCTCATGACTTATTTAAAAACTTTCTTACTGGTAGGATGCAGTGCGTTAGGGTGGGAGAGTACATAAGCGAAGCAAATCCTGTGAATGTCGGAGTCCCACAAGGAAGTTTGCTCAGTCCTCCCCTTTTTCTAATCTACGTCAACGAACTCTGTCAGCTGTCCCTTCCATCCTCAAAAATAATAGCCTACGCGGATGACACGGCTATTCTATCCTACGGCCGTGATTGGGCTTCAGCTAAAGAGACAGCGGAAAAGGGATTCGGTGAAGTGATGAAATGGCTAGGGCAAAACAGTCTCACACTAAACGTTGCGAAAACTAACTTTATCACCTTTGGCTCAAGACGTGTCACCCTGCCACAAGATGGTTCACTGCTTATTAAAGCCCACACATGTTCCAACCCTCTCCCCATTTGCACATGCCCCGTTGTAAATAGAGCACCAGTGGTACGATATCTCGGCCTTCAATTGGATGCCTGCCTGTCCTGGAAAACACATTTACAAACAATGTCCGCACGAATACGAAAACTTATTTTTCTCTTTAAGAAGCTAAGGGCAGGCAGCGAAATCCTTAAGATTGTTTACTCGGCATTAGCCGAATCAGTTCTGAGCTATTGCATCACTGCCTGGGGAGGGGCCGCCAAGACTGACATTATACAGGTAGAACGAGCCCAGAGAGCCGTAATTAAAGTCATTCTAAAAAGATCCTTTCGATTCCCAACGCGGCAACTCTACAGGGACTTTAAAACACTAATGGTTCGACAACTATACATGCGTAAACACGCGACTCTTCCATACAGCATAAATAACAGCCCGACTGTGAGAAGAAGACCCAAACCGGCTTGTCCCACATCACAAACAAAAACCACATTTGCTAGACGTCACTACTCCTACCTAAGTGCCCTTATATACAATAAAATACATAAAAAACTTAACATACATACATTAAATAGACACAAATGTAAAAAAATAACTAAAGAATTCCTCCTCACTCTAGATTATGATGAAACAGAAGCACTGCTGAAACCCTAAAGCTATTATATAATTATTAGTATCACGAACACTTACACAACCACAGTCACTCCAAATCACCTTCCCTCTCTACACATACACGACAGACATTACACACTCATACACACATCACACATCACACACTCATCCACTTCCCCCATTACACCACATCACACGCGCTTACTCACACACTACTGCTGCTGTTACACGTTTTAGATTCCCGAATTTTGTTAAATAATTTTATCGGACGAATGGATGGCCCCTATAACACAGGATTTTCCTAGCATCGGGGTCATTATTCACAAAACTTGAGCACAATTGTATCATCATAAAAATGTAACATGCATTGTATTTTTTCTATTGCTAAATAAAGTTATTAAAAGTTAAAAGTTTTTGCTAGGAATTGACACTATTGACAGCTCACTCCACGCTCACTTCACCTAAGTTTTCAAGGTGAGATTTTTACAGAATCGCACCACAGGTTGGAAATATTTTTTGCCTTGCCACGATCTGTTGGACTAATGTCGCGATCGACCAGTCGATTGCGATCGACCGGTTGCCCACCCCTGTAGATTAACGTGATATTTAACTAAGCTACGTGCTAAATTTATATCCCCCTTTCTTCCTAAAAAGAAGACTCAAGTCAGCCAAGTGAATTAGCGCATGCTACTGCTAACAAGCACTTCATCCACATGAAGTTCACTGACTGAACTGGTACAGACGCCAGCACATCAAGCTACTACAATCTGTCAAATTTCTTTAATAGATTTTCAACTTTATTGCTAAAGCATAAGGTTCAAAGTTGATTGGGAAAATTTGACAGTTTCGGGTACAATCAAATCTGAGTGGTTAATTCTTTCTTCAAAATACCATTTCAGACACTACTCTACATGGTCCTCACACGATCTGATCAAGATTATGTCTGAACTGTAAAAGAGACCGGACCCCTGAGTTTGTTTCGGTGTTTCTTATTAGATTAGTTAGATAGGAAACATTGAAAAAGTGTTTGCACAAACAATAAAATAATTTATCATATAATAAAATCTCTTCATTTGTTTTACAGTACGAGACACCGACGATGCTGGCTCTGCTCCCAGTCGGGTTTGCAGTGGGCTCACTCGCTACCGGCTACATTGCAGACAGGTTCGGGAGGCGAACCACCATACTGGCGAGCGCACTGCCTATAACACTTGGATCGGTAAGTAGAGCTAAGATACATCGGAGGACATGGGTGGTGGTGGGCTGGCAGAAGTGCACCAACAATACTAAACCACATAATGATTCCTTACTTTGAAACCACGTCAATTCCTTAGCTAACTATAATAACGTATCTATTCTCTATGATACAATGAACGACACTGTGCGGAAAACCGCGAAGATGGCGTGCGTTAAACTGTCAAAAAAAAAAAATGCGTGGAATTTTGACTCCACGCTTGATAACCGTACGTGGTTTGCACGAGGTAAGATTAATAATACCTACCTAATGACCCCATATACAGAATTGGGGCCCAGTTGGGTTATCAGTCCCAAAACATTGGCCGAGCGAACGATCGAACCCACGGTTTGCCACTCTTCAGCCGCACTTGCGATCATTAGACATTTTTATTTGCTACATTTTTATTTCTTCTTTTCATTTCCTAATGTAGAAAGTGAAGATTAGGTACAATATATTTAAGTCATCAGACTTGCAATAAGCCCTTTGTTGTCTTCGTAAATCCAGTGCAATTCTCTTGTTTTATCTATTTTTTGTTTAGCGAACATGGTTTGGGGAGGCCTATGTCCAGCAGTGGCCGTCTTTCGGCTGAACTGATGATGATGAAGGGCCAAAGAAGATGTTGCTACATCCTCTTGCTCCTCTTCAGATATTCTATACCTAAGAATGTCGTAGAACGCCATCTATCGGTGGATTTAAAAATTGAATAGTACCATCGTGATATTTACATTTTTAGTATTCTGCACCTAGTACGATAAATGTTACTTCTTGGATCGATTTAAATAAAGTATCGGCTTGTTGAGTCATTGATACAATCAATTGTCTGCTTTATTTGCCAATTGACACAATGGTCGATAAAATAAGGAATGTCTCGCTATGGTCGGTCGTCGTGACCGAACTTCGGTCACTTCGGTCAGGAATACTACCAATAAATAACTTAAAAAAAAAAAAAAAACTATAGCAAAGGACTAATAATAGAGCGCCCGGCTATTCTCAGGCCTACTTACTAATAATTTGGTCCGCGAGCAATTATGTATTTATGAGTATCACTGGTTCTTCTTTTATACTGCCGGGTATCTAATCTATCTATACAAATAAATAAAACTGAAGTGTCTGTTTGTAATGCCAAAATAACAGCTTTTTACTAAATGCATATGAAAATACAACACGGTAGGTTGTAGGTCCATAAAACAAAAAAAAAACTATTTTCAATTTTTTTTTCTGTGTGTCTGTTTGTTCCGGCTAATTTCCGAAACGGCTGAACCGATTTTGATGGGACTTTCACTTGCAGTTAGCTGATGTTATAAGGAGTAACTTAGACTTGAAAAAGAATTAGGGTTCCGCACAAAAACCATTAAAACCCATGAAATCCAATATGTTTCCCGACAAGCATGCGAACGCAGTCGCGAGAAAAGCTAGTAAAAAAATAAATATCACACGTGACCCCGTTGCTTTGATAATTATTTATTTTATTTTATCAATGATGAAGTCCCGAGTCACTTTGTAAATGATCGCTGCTTGTGCAATATAATTATATCTATTCGGATCCTTTATAATATCTGTATAAATTAGTTTGTATCTTTTTCAGATAATTATAGCGTTTGCTTTAAAAGCATGGCAGGTGTGGATAACGACATTTTCCTGGAGTTGCGGTACAGGCATGGTCAGCACGGTACGTTTTCTTCATTTTATTTGTTCTGCTTCTAAAATGAAAAAGTTGATTTTACCAGAAGTAGAGCGACTTATTTCATTTACACAGATTTTGGGAGATTTCGTATCGGTGTAGGTACATATTAAAACCCCTCCGCGCCTCGGAAAGCACGTTAAGCCGTTGGTCCCGGCTGTCATTAGTGGATCTTTGACAGTCGTTACGGGTCGTCAGAAGCCCGAAAATCTGACAGCCAGTGTTACCAAGGGGTATCGTATTACCCAGTAACTGGGTTGTGGAGGTCAGATAGGCAGTCGCTCCATGTAAAATACTGGTATTCCACTGCATCCGGTTAGACTGGAAGCCGACCCCAACATAGAAATTGGGAAAAGGCTAGGCAGATGATGATTTTTTATGATATTTACGTTTGTTTTCAGGTCATCAACTACTATTTGTCCGAGATAGCAGACAAAGACGTGAGGGGTACACTGTCACTCATCACCGGATTTATGTTCAAATTGGGCTCCCTTCTGGTCATGTCCGCGGGGCCCTTCCTGTCTTACAAGACCTTAAACTTTATCATGCTCGCCCTACCTGTGCTGTTCTTCTTGACCTGCTGTTGGATACCAGAGACTCCATATTATTGCCTGAAAAATGGCAATGTAGAAGGGGCTAGAAGATCACTTCGGATATTGAGGGGATATAAGGATGAGAAGGTAATTTTCTTTGTGGTGGAACATGGTCTACCTAAATGTTACTACAGATTTACTTTACTGATAAATAGAAGAAACAGCTACGTTTTTAGGGTTCCGTACCCAAAGGGTAAAAACGGGAGCCTATTATTAAGACTCCACTGTCCGTCTGTCACCAGGCTGTATCTCATGAACCGTGATAGCTAGACATTTGAAATTTTCACAGATAATGTATTTCTGTTGCCGTTGCAATTTTTTTTTGCTATAACAACAAATAAGTACTAAAAACAGAATAAAATAAATATTTAAGGGGTCCCATACAACAAACGTGTTTTTTTCGGCGTTTTTGCCTTGCGGTACGGAACCCTTCGAGCGCGAGTTCGACTAGCACTTAGTCAGTTTTTTTTGTTGAAGTAGCTAAGATAACTGACCACAAAGCCACATAATAGCCCCTCTACTGGAAAATAAACAATTTTACTACCTCAAAATCAGGTTCTATGTTTCTCTAAATATTAAAAAGGCCGGAGAGTATCCCAGGATTCCCGAGGATACCCGAACTCTGACTTTAATAATATGTCTATGTCTGCTAAAGGTTTTGGAAGATGAACTGCAGGCTTTGCAAGTGAGTGTCAAAAATGAAATGAAACACTCCAGCTCAGTGAAGGAATTATTCGTCGGAGTGCAGTATCGGAAAGCTATTATTATAAGTGCTGGTAAGTCGATGTTCACTTTTAGAGACGTTTAGACAAATAGGAGGCTTTCAAAAACAGATGTATTAAATAGCCAGGATAGTCGTTACGTTATGTATAAGTGGTGCAGTCCTCTTTTGCAGATCTGTTACTGCATGATTGATTTAAAAAAAATAAAACCTCGATTCGAAAAGCTTTTAATTTTTTTTTTCTCGATTCATACATTTTCTTCTTATAACCAAATTATTAAATACTAGCTTCCGCCCGCGACTTCGGCCACGAGGTATGTCCTTCCCAGGATGCAATCCATCTCTCTGCCAAATTTTATCGAAATCCGTTCAGTGGTTTGGGCGTGAAAAGGTAACAGACAGACATTGTTACTTTGGAATAAATAATATTAGTAGGTATGGATTTAACGTCGCACACGTTGTATCTTGAATAACGTACAGGACCTACATCTTGCAGTGGCATTACTGCAGATTCGATTAGATATAAATTGCCTTCCTTATTATGAAACAGAATAATAAGGAATAATCATTTCTTATTTATTAACCATTTATCTACACACATAATATTTAAGCAGACAAGAAAATAGAACAGAAAAATAGATACAAAGGTGATGCTTATTTCTAAAGAAATCTGTTTCAGCATACCTGTGATAGGAAAGTGTTTATCCAATTTCCTATCGCAGGTATGCTGAAACAGATTTCTTTAGAAAGGAGCAAAAATGAGAGGTAGACAGCGTGTGTAAGAGTGAAAGAGAAAATAAAATACATAAAACCAAAAACAATCCACTTAATAAAATAAAACAAATAATATGAGAATATACTTACTCACATGCAAATTAACATACATACTTCTAAAATAAATATCACTAGAATGTTAATAATAAAATAATAACGTAATTAAAATAATAAATACATACACAGATAGGATGAATTGGAGAGATAGTGTTCTTAATTCTTTCTTGATTCCAGGACTGAAACTAACGCAGTTGATGACTGGTGCAGTGGTGATTAGGCAGTATCTGGGATGGATCATTGATGAGACCAAGTTGCAAATGGACAAATCCCTAGTGCCCCTCATATATGGCGCAGTTATCTTCGTTGTTAGTAAGTACTTAAAAGGAATTAAAACAAATGATTTATCTTGGTTTAAGCAGTAAGCTGTGGGTAAGCGGTGTGTTTTGTGGTTGTGTTCCTCTCCACATTTGTGTTATACTTTCATCCATGAACTGGCACCATCTGATGTCTCAAAAAATAATACCTACTTTTTCTATAATTTTTTTAAGATAGATTTGTGATTTATAGGTATGGTGTCTTCGGTGCTAGTAGACCGAGTGGGTCGCCGGCCCCTCCTCGTGTTCTCATACATGGGCACGGGCGCCTCGCTCGGCGCCGTCGGTTTCTACTTCTTCCTCCAAGAGGTCATCAACGTCAGCACTGAAACCTTAACCACCCTCAGCTTCATACCATTAGCCGGCATCATTCTCGCCAACGTCATCTCCACTTTGGGTTTCAGTTCTCTCATTTTCATCATACCCGCTGAAATATTTCCTATGAACGTGAAAGCGATTGCTATGACCTGCCTAAGCCTCTTTGGCTCTGCTTTAGCCTTCATTATTTCTCTTGCGTATCAAAGACTCAAAGATTTATGTGGTTTGACGGCTATATTTTGGATTTTTGCTGGTTTCGCATTTGGTGGTAGTGTATTTTGTACCTTCTGGGTCACAGAAACGAAAGGAAAACATCTGAGAGACATTCAGGTAGAATTACAAGGTGACGGTTTTGACGCTGTTGCTGTAGCTGACGAGTTGGAAAAAATTGTAACAAGTAATGATGAAAATAACGAAGGCACTGAAATGGAGGCACTTAAAAAGAAAGACGACTTATAGGAAAGCTTGTATTAGAAAATATTTTTATTTGTAAACTCGTATACCTACTTAGGCATAGAGACATCTTTAATTTCTATGAGTCGATTATCTGAAATCTCCGTAAGTAGTAGTAGTTGTATACCTAACTGTTATTTGCTTCTTATGTCATCTCATTAAGATATTATCCTGAAGTTCATCACTTTTTATTTAAAATTTCTCAAGTTTGCTTTTTGCAAATTATACATTCATTAATATATTAATTACTAAGACTGTCATAGATTTAGTTACCGTACCAATCACAAACCAAGAAATCTCGTAATATTGTATGAACATTTTGTGCCCAATTAAATTGCCTGTTTGGATTTCCTATGAACGTGAAAGCGATTGCTATGACCTGCCTAAGCCTCTATGGCTCTGCTTTAGTCTTCATTATTTCTCTTGCGTATGACTCAAAGATACATCATAGAGACATCTTTAATTTCTATGAGTAGATTATCTGAAATCTCCGTAAGTAGTAGTAGTTGTTTATCTAACTGTTAGTTGCTTCTTATGTCATCTCATTAAGATATTATCCTGAAGTTCATCACTTTTTATTTCTTTCTCAAGTTTGCTTGTTGCAAATTATACAATACATTCATTAATATATTAATTACTAAGACTGTCATAGATTTAGTTACCGTACCAATCACAAACCAAGATCTCGTATGCATTTAATAATATTGTATGAACATTTTGTACCCAATTGTCTGTTTGTATTAGGGGAGACTGGGTACAGTTGAAACAATTTTGCTTTGAACGCTCGTAGCACAGCCATTTTGAAACATAACAAACAACAAAATACATACAATGAGAGAATAGACAAATACATCTTCAAATACATCTCAGAATTAGAGGCTCAACTGCCATATTTACTAGATAGGAAGAGTTTAATAAAATATTGTGCCACTGTTTCAACCGTACCCATACCAGGGGCGGTTGAAACAGCGATGGGGGTCAGTTGAAACATAAACAAATAAGTAATAAAAATCAGTTTCTTTATTCATACAAACAAGAAATAGTTAAATTCTATTATGGCACAATTTCTATCAGTCTTAGTAATTGTTTCGAACATAAAAAAAGAGCTCTTCTGCTCCGGTTTAAACTAAAGTAAATATCCGCACAGCGGATCAAATATTTTGACAGTTTAAATTCCTGGTCAGGGGTAAATACTCGGTTGTGGGCTACATACCCCATACTAACATCAGCCTGGTTACCTTCTTCGATCGCTGCATCTCTTTTTTTCTTGTATCGCAGAAGAGAAGAATGGTGAACTCCGTAAATCTCTGCAGCTTTTCGTAAAGAAGTTCCTTTTTGACTTCTTCATATGCATTTTCGTACTGAATTATATCACACTCGCCTCTTGAAGTATTTTTGATACGTTATCTGGGCATCTAGAACGAAAAAAGCAACGGTTATCATTGTTTCAATCGTACCCACAATAATTGCTTCATCCGTCCCCATACCCCTCAACTGCTAATAAAACAAACATAGCGTCGAAACAAAACAACATAAACAAAAACGAATCACGGTTTTCGAACCTTCAAAATCTAACAATAAAACAGAAAATCACTCAAAATGCAAATGCTAATATCAACAAAGTAATTTGAAAAATAAAACAATAGAAAATACTTACTTTTTGTCGAAAAAATATAATAGGGTCCCCTGGAAACGTACAGGGCGCGCGAAGTGCAACGCGTCACTGTGATTCATGTCCGGACTCACCGGCCGAGTCTCTCTCCCCTTGTACCCCTCACCACACCGCTAATAGTTTACGAGTTATTAGCGTTGGTTTAACCGTACCCTGCTGCAACCGTACCCAGTCTCCCCTACCCTAAACGAAAAGATTTTTTACTGTGTTTTATTGATAATATTATGTGTTCTAGTCCTCTTTTGCCCGTCTCCTCCGTCTTTGCTATTGTAGACCTCCCGTATATATTATACTCTTTGTTGTAGACTATGAGCGAATGAATATAAAGTTCATAGTCGTATATAACTTTGAACATTTTAAAGTTTATTAACTACCTACATACAGTTTCACTTATTCGTACCTTTTATTGTAATAATAGTATTGTTTTTATTAATTTTAAGCGTACCTTTAAGTATAAGTTAACCCTGATCTTTTATAATTGTTTACAATATTTTGCTGCAAATAAAACTACGACATCAAATTAAGGCGCCATCTACACGTGCGAGTGACATCAAATTCTAGGTATGGAAACTGTATGAAGCGTACTTAACTGCGAAGTACTGTAGGTATATGTGGAGATACCACAGCGATATGTATCGTCGCGGCGAGAATTCGATGGCACGGCGAGACTGTTGCCGTGATCCTCTCGCCCGTGGAGATGGCGCCTAACGCGCCTAACACAGTGTTAAGTTTCCAATGAGTTTTTATAGCTAGCATTAGCACTAAGTCCAAAGGCCAATATATTCAACATTCGAGGCATTTTAAAAGAAAACTTACCAATAAGTTGATATTAATTTACATTTGATTACAAAATGTGATAATTAGGTAGGTACCTATATGTGGTATAGTGGTGCTAGAATATTTTATTCAATATTTATAAAAAAATATCTATTTATCTTTCTCTGCTGTCAATTATCTCCAAAGATTAAGACTAGGTTTTAAAAGAAGAACATTTTGTTCTTATCTAGATTATAATATTAAAGCTTTAGGCATACAAATATATTTGCTGCCATAACCGCTAGATGGCGTTGTAACGTATAGTGTTATTTTATGCTAGAGGCTTTTATTTCTATTTTTAAAACCTACCTTTTTCTATTCTTTTTATAGATTATCGTTTCTTTAAACCCTCATAACTAATACATAAGTTGAACAAAGTTACGATAAGATAAGTTAGTATTAGTACCTATCTGAAAAGTGTATGGTTAATTATTATTGTTCTCGCAACTCAAGTCAAAGTCAAATCATTTATTTCAACTATGCACATTAAAGGCACTTTTGAATGTCAAAAATTACAACTAGGTAAATAGAATTGATTCTAGTCGCCCATTCCAAAAGGTAGTTTTCGTATGGTGAAGAATGGGCAAGAAACTCCACCGTTACTCTTTTAAAATGTTTTACAAGGTCTTTTATACAAAATATAATAATAAGTGAAGACGATGCACCTAGAATAAAATTAGTCTACCACAAAAGGTAAAAAGAATTTATAATGAAGCAATGACAGGTTTAATCAATTATGTGATAGATACATGGTGCTCACATATTTACAAATTAATTACAAATATTGTAAAAGTAGAATATTACATGTTTATGTTTTGTTGCCAAATTGGCATTTTTCGTGGTATTCATTTATTTTTAAGAATTTGACAATAATTGAATAATGTGTCTTATACCTAAGCAGTGCTGACTGTGTATGCCTTTAGATCTAATCGGGCTTAGGTATAGGTACAGACGCCAGCAGGTCAACCTACCCGAAACTGTCAGATTTTCCCAATCAACCTTGAACCTTATGCTTTAGCAACAAAGTCGAAAATCTATTAAAGAAATCTGACAGATTGTAGTAACTTGATGTGCTGGCGTCTGTACATAAAGGTTGGTTGTCTGTTAATGAAGTTGTGCAAAGGAGCTGGGAAAACTAAATGTTCTTGTTTGTTTATTTTTGCGTCATGTTTTACCGCAAATAAACGTATTTGCTTTTTTTTTTTTCTTTTAAATATTAAGGCGGGTTCACACACTATAACGCGCCACGCGACGGGGTGCGGGAAACGGAGATAAACTCCCAGCGCGGAAGTGCGTTTTTATTGAATTTGTCGCTTGGCGGGTTGTAGTGTGTGATCCGCTCAAGCCTAGGTATGAAAACAGTGCTGGGCAAGGATTGTATCAAAATTTAAGTAGGTAATCGTATTGGCTTAATATTTCTAGCTTCTTTTGGCCTTCTGCTGGATTATCATTAAGAAGTCAAATACTGTTCGAATCTCACCACCTTTAGCTTTTTTACTGTTTTGTAACTTTGAAAATATGAATATAGAATATTGATCTGATTTTGCGTTTTCCTTTTTCTCCGATAAATTGTGGTGATAGATCATCATCAGTTACCCCGAAGGTCCGTAAATACATAGCCACGTGTAAAACAATATGTATTTTTTATTCAGATTGCTACGCAAAGGTGCTGCTTTGCGTAGCAATCTGAATCATTTTGAAGGATATTGCTAATCCATTGCTTCATATGTTCGAAAAAGTTGCGTAAATAGCGCAATACTATCAAAATGAAAGCCATTCCTACTGTTAGTGTGTTACGCAATTACCCCACTGTTTCAATGACAGCTTAGCAACTTTACACCTACATGGGTTGTGACTGTCATTAGGGGTCTGATGATGAAGACGAAGAACAGTTAAGGGAACTCCTCAACAGTTTACAGTAGCTACCTAGTGTAAAGTAACCCTATAGCGATTTGGGTATTTTTTAAAGTAACTTGAGCATTTGCTCTCGGAAATCATCATTTGGTAAAGTGGAGCTGATGATGAAGACCACAGATGGCCATCGGAACTACTCAATGACAAATATTTCACGGGTTGCGATTCGATTACTTTAATATGGTTGATGCAATTTATGCTCTTTACAATGCGTATGGTGAAGTGGAGCTGATGGTGACTTCTCAATCAGCTCCAGTTCTCCTGGTTCTTACTAGGAGAACTCAACAATTAACGTCCCTGCATCGGGAAAAGCAATATTTTGTAAAAGGTGATGAGTAGTTGACAGTAGGCTATTGTAACTTAAATAAATTACAAACTGACCCACTAAAAATTGTTACAAAAAAAAAACCGACTTCCAAAAAACACTTTAAAGTGAAAAATAACTTTAATTTCGGAAGTCGGTGGCAAGAACTAAAATACAAATCCAAAGACACCCTCGACCCTCGACTCCCGAAACTGTTGGAAACGAACCTCGTCACCAGGCTGCCAGTCATGAAGCCAGGGGCTGAAACAGCAACCATTCATGAAATTTCTTTCTGAAAAGAAATGGGACATTATTCCGATGCGTTTTCCCTCTGAGATCGACGAACAAACGTTTGTATAATAACTCGCTGGTCGGCGTGAGCATACTGAGCATCCTTTGAATTTGTATGGTTACGGACAGCACTCGTGCAAAAAAAAAAAAAGTCCATGGATATTTAAATCAACGGAATACTATCTATGTATGTCCAATCTGGAACTGCGTAACCAGTTGATTCAATGTTTTTGAACATGGTCGTGCTCGTGAATCACCTAACATAGACATATTTATCACATCGTAACAAGATATGACAAATGATGAACACGCAAATGACAAACTATCACCCAGGTAAAAAATATGGAAAACCACAAACACAAAACATTATTTAATTATGTAAGTATTTGATATGATAGCTAACATCAATGATATGATTTATACTGTTATTTTAATGTAAATCAGTAGTTACATCGATATAGTTGTGTTTTTTTTAAAGGGACTAAATAAATTATTTTTTATGTCTTTGACATATCTTGGGACCCTGGGATCCCGGACCTTTGAAAGGCGCCTGAGGAGCCGAACCAACTCGCAGAGGCCCGTTAGACGCTTTTCTTAAAATGAGCCACCAACCAATTTTATTATTATAGCCATATCATACAACTAACATACAGTTGTGATTTAAAAATACGAAATTAGTACATAATCAATTAGCTTAATAATTAATTTCCCTGACTTAAAAACTTTGTATTAGGAAAAATAAATTACAGCTAAGTATACAAAGAATATTTACATATCATATTGAGATCTTTTAATCGTAATCTAACCATATCAATCTTACGAGGCACCGTTTTCGTACAGTTTAACTGAATGATGATAAAAAACTCACGCGTCTCACGTAAGTTCTTTTAATTCTGTATTTTCCTTAACATTATCAGCAGTTTCATCTTCTTTCAAATTATCATCAGCTTCATCGTAAATACATATTACCTTGCAATTCAATTTGTATTTCCCTCAAGCTTTTCCCTTTAGTTTCAGGCACAACAAAATATGTAAATACTGCTCCACTAAAAGCCATACTGGCATAAAAACAGAAAACTCCGTACAATCCCGTCCAATCCTCCATTAGCTGATACCCCTTTACTACTATAAAAGTTATAAATGCTGTGAAAATATTTAGCACAGTCATGGCAACAGATCTAACATTCAAAGGGAATATTTCTGAAGGAATTATAAAGATTAAAGTATCAAAGCCTACGCTAGATATGACTATAGAACAAATAATTCCAATAAATACAACGAAACGGAAGGGGTTTGAGGATTCATCGTCGATTCCAACAACTCTTTGGAGGAAGAAGTACGCTGCGACACTGGCCAGCATCACACACGAGCCCAAGTAGGAGTAAATGAGCAGTGGACGGCGGCCCACCCTGTCGACTACAACCGGTGATACCAAACCTGGAAATAAATTCAGAATTCATTCATTTACCTTTGCTGTAACATAACATCACGGCTATAATAGCCGAAGGGTTCGGTTCGGTACCTATAGTACACCCACATTTCACCAGTTATATTTAAGTCCGATGTAATAAGGGGCCAGCCTATTGCCATTAACCGGCGCACATCAGGAATCCAGGCTGTTACTGAGAATTCCCTGCCGGGAAAACCAACCGATCTGGGAACCGAACCTAGGACCTCATGCTTAGCAGTAGCTCTTGCGACCACTGGAATAACGAGGAAGTCTTTGGTATATTAAGTATACCAAAGACTTCGTCGCTCTAATCCAAAACTATTGTTCTCAGTCTTATCTGCATTCATGAATGAAGCATTAATGTCGTAGTTGCAGTAAGTTATAGTTCAGTGTCTACTTGATCACTAGAAAGTTTGTACCTACTTACCAACTGCAAATCGTACTGCTCCAAAAATAACGAGAGCTGTGGAAACTTGCAAGCCGCAGTTGCTCTGTTGGATGATACGTCCTAAGTACTGCTGGATAGGTATGCTGCCGGCAAATATCTGAGTCACTCGTAGTCCTGAAAGTGAAAATCAAAATGGATTAATGATGCCGAGAGAATACTCTCCGTAATTTTGATTTTTTTTTGGTGAAGACCATACATTCAGAAGCTATGGTGTTGTCCAAAACGGAGACATTGAAGGTTAAAATTATAACTTTATTTGACTTAAAAAAAAACAAGTTTAAATGATAAAACTTAACTTTAAATACCTAAATATACGTGCAATTACGTGCACTCATAAACACAAAGGTTTGCGTAACCGTAAACGGTGATTTCAATCACACCAAAAATAAAAGTTGTTTCCCAGGAATAATTTTTGCTCAATGTTTGATGTTTTTGCAACCTGTACATATATCTATTTGAGATTACTAGATTTCGACAACATAAATGACCGATCACCAGCATAACATTTGGCACTTAATAGGTAGGTAGGTATATATAGTTTCACGGATCTGGGTTTTTATAGATTTTTTTCAGACCCCTACTGCGCGGACGAAGCAAACACTTGTTGAGATAATTTTGTTCTAACTTTAGTGAATCTTAAATATTTTCTAAATCAAACCTACCTGTAGTTATAATAACTGCTTTTCTATACTGTTTGCCAGTTAACAGCTCTTTGGCGGAACTAGATCGGAGCATTTCCTTCCTCACATCTGACCTCATCAATGATAACTTCTCTTCAACCATCTGCAAGATATTAATTGGAAAGTTAAATGAAGATGTGAAATACTTATCATTATTTCAGTAAGCATCAAACTTTATGGTTGCTCTGAAGTGCACTACTCGCTGCGCAGTACCTCACCCCTCACCCCCGCTGACACGTGAATTTGTTACTGCGCAGCGACTCGCCTCATGTTCCGAGCCGCCATAAAGTTTGCATCGTGCTGTACATTCGACTTAATAAAGCAAAACACACGTTTGCATTCTTTCTTCCAAAAAGACTCAACAGCACTTTCCTTGCGGCGTCCACTTTCCCTTCTTTGAGCAAATAGTAAGGAGTTTCGGGGATTCCCCAGCAGGCTATGAAGTAGCACATTGGCAGCGCTATCAACAAACAGCTCAACACTTGGTAGGTAACGAAGGAACCTATGGCCAGCACTAGTAAAGCCCCGAAGCTAAACATGAATCTGGTACCAGCTGTCAAGGTTCCTCTTATTTCTTTATCAGCTATCTCTGATAAATAAATGCTTGATACCTGAAAATAACAAAGAATTAATGTTTATTAACGCTACAAGGTAATTCAATTATTGATACAGGATCGAAAGAATTTGCAATTTATTACGTAAGCAGAAATTTAGTCATTTTAAACGCCCGCCGCCGCCCTTGTCAGCAAGATTGTAATAATTCATGAGTCTAAACTCATGAATAACAATCTTACAGGAAATTTAATATTTATTCAAGCAAAATATTAACATTCTTAACATTACACGATATTATCTTTTTTTTTTTTTAAATATTGGTAACGTACCTAATCATTTCAGCATTCAGACCGCCCCGTCCTACATATTATCATAAAACTTAGGCCGCAATTATATTTAGCCCGCGCCGCGTGTCGCCACGCGTGGTTAAGCTATCGGTTACATACATTTAGTATAGGATTGATTACATTAGTCCCGCCCCGCGTGTCGCCACGCCACGCAATAAATGTATGTAACCGATAGCTTACCCACGCGTGGCGACACGCGGCGCGGGCTAAATATAATTGCGGCTTTAGGCAAGTCAATGACCCTCCAACCGCTTTGGTGCTTCCGTAATACTAGAATGACCCCTGATGAGTTAATCGCATCATTTTGGAACAATAGGGCAAACCTTAGCGGTTAAAATGACAGAGGTTAAGGCAATCAATCGCAATGCCTTTCATGTTGACATTTCAGCGTTCGTTGCGTTATTCACGTTGTTGAGCTGACGAATATTTCAAACCTTTGAAGCAATGGATGTCAAAATGAGCGTGGAAGAACTTTATATGTGTTACGCAATTAACCCCGCATGTGTGTCCACTTCACAAAGTGCACTACTTCCGTACCAAGTTCGAATAACGCTCTGTGGTGCAAAAACACGTCAGTCTGAAGAACTGTAGATCGGCTCCGATCAAGTTCCAATCACACAGTACATGTAAGTCTGTCTGTATATAAACACTTCTAGTAATAATAATATAGAAAGAATAATGATCAGCCTATACTGTTCCCATTGCTGGGACACTTGCCTCCTCTCAGTGAGAGGAAGCGGGTCGTAATCCACTATGCGGGCCCAGTGCGAGTTGGTAGATGTGACATGGCTTCGAATTTTTGGTAAAATAATAGAATAGTAAAATACTGACCGTTGTAATCATGCCAGAGCCAACACCCCACAAGAACCTGCCTATGTATAGCACCCACTTTGTTGCTAAAAGCACGAACACCTGAAAAGTGAAAGTAACATAATTCAGGATTAGCAGCTTCATGGGAAGAGGATCATTGTTTATCGATAGGTCGACGCCGGCTTACACTAATTAAATTTTAATTTCTAGTCTTTTATTTTAATGCTACTTGGGCAAAAGGCTTCAGCAGAATAATTATTGAATTTCCATAGAAACATACTTGTACTGAAGGTTTAATCAGAAGAACAGTAGACCTATGACGTTTTATTCAAAATAGTAAGTTCTCTCAAAATAATACTTGAACAAGACTTCAATAAAAAAAAATGGATCCCAACTACCGTTTACAATAAAACGTAGCCGTCTTAGAATAAGTAAAAAATGTGCATTTGATACCAATAAATAGGTTTGTATTCACAGACATAGATACACCTAGATAACGCAAGAGCAACTACTTCGCGTGCCAAAAATCGCATCCCTACGTACAAAAATCGTAAGCCGCCACTTTCGCGCTCAGTCCTGTGTACTGCTGGCTGGGTGAGTGTGAGCGCTGGCGCTAGGCCCCGGCCGGGGGTGGGGCAAGATGGGTGCCGCAGTCAGCGGCGTCTTTGCATCGGTTTCATTTTCCTATCACTAAATAGTGCTTGTGATGTGACGTCATAGTACATAGTCAAAAAATGGCACGCTTGGTTTTCATACAGACTGTGTTTGTATTCATCAAAATGCACTATTTTACACCACGCTCTCGGGAATAGTGTTTACTACTTACCGTACCAACAATAAAAGGAACAGCACTGGTTAGGAGAGTGACCCGCCTGCCGAACTTGTCAGAGACAAAGCTAGCGACCAGGCTGCCAGTGACCATGCCTGGTGATATTATCGCCACCACCCACGAGATTTCACTCTGCAAACAAAGACATAAATTGTGGGCCACACACACACGGACAGTCATGTGTCATTATTATGCATCTGATCAGAGTAATTGGCTTTATGTCGGTCTGTTTAAATAATAAATAAATAGAGGCTTGTTTTCACTAGCCCTTAGTGGTGCAAAGGTCTAGTGAAAATACGCCGGAAGACGTAGCGTTGGAAGGCCTTCCACAAGGTGGACCGACGACCTTACCCGAAGGCCGCAGGAACCCGTTGGATGCGAGAAGCCCAGAACTGGTCGAAGTGGAGGTGCTTGGGGCAGGCCTATGTCCAGCAGTGGGCGTCTTTCGGCTGAAATGTTAAAGATGCTAGTGGTGCAACACCACACTCACGCTTGTGCATAAACATAGCATAATCAGCATATGATGTTATATGCTGATTATGCTATGAGAGAGAGGACAGAGAGGAGGCAGATGCCTCCTCTCTGTAAGAAGGTGCGGGTCCATCGGCCCATTGCTGATGATAGAAGTCACATGTCTAAGAATGTTTGCTTCTAGGATACGCCAGTTTCCTCACGAGTTTTTCTTTATCGTTTTGAGAGCAGTGGTGATGAAATAAATTACGCAAAGTGAAGTGCCTGCATGAGATCGAGTCGGGAGAGAGATAGTCGGAGCCGTGATCGGGTCACCACTACTCCAATCACGTTTTGTTTGTGTTGATGTCAACCAACTTGCATGTCAGTTGTCACTGTGGATGCAACTGGAATGTATTTGGGTTTACAGCCGGTCGATTCTGTAAAAATCTCACCGAGAAAACTGAGGTGAAGTCAGTTTGTTTTTGCTAGGAATTGACACTATTGACAGCTCACTCCACGCTCACTTCACCTAAGTTTTCACGGTGAGATTTTTACAGAATAGCACCGCAGTGCGGCCGGCGAAAGAATGTGTCCTTGACACCAGTTAGTGTCAAATTAAGGAATACGTGTTTTGCGAATTTGATCTTTATTAGCTACTAGAATTGTCGCACTGACAGATGTCAGGAAAGCGTTCTCTCGACGACGACGTCGCGACTCTTTGCGGGGCCTTTTACCTATCTCATTTGGGTGTCCAAATAGAAGTGATCTTCCTCATATCAATCGTTCAATGATACTCACAGTTGTAATATTGATGCTGGTCTCGTTGTTATGAAACTTTGGCAAGATGGGAGCCGTCCAGAAGTAGGACGTGCTTGTCGTCATGGTCGCTATGGATACTGCAACAGAGTAAATACCTACTTGTAAAATTCTAACTTCTGACTATCCTTTTATGGCATGTTATGATACGAAAAGAAAAAAAAATATCGTAATATGTACCGGATCCTATTCACGACTATCGCAACCCCGCGTGTCATCGCGTCGGCCGCCGCCTGATGCGACCTCCCCTGCGCCAGGACCAGCGTGTCGTCAGCGTAGCAAACCACGCTGACGCCATCAGGGAGGCCGACCCCTAGCGTAGAAATTTTTCGTCGGTTATCAAAAATAACTGCTGTTTTATAAAAAAGTGCGCACTTATGCAGTGAAAATGTATGCAACAGAATTTTTTTATTTACTGTAGTGGTTCAGAATCATGACTACTGACTCCATGGTAATAGGTTGTGCGTCGATGTCCCGCCCACCCGGGATGCTTCCATTGCGTCTTTTATTTTAAATGTAAACCTAAATGTAAATCACTGTTTTTGGCAAATTAACATATTAATAATATCTCCTTTAATTCATTATTTACATATAAATTATATTTTTAAACATTAAAATATAAAAAATAGTAGCCCACCGGTATCGGGAACAGGGTCCAAGCTACCGGCGGCGGTCAGGGCTCCAGAGAGAGGAACCTCCTAACAATGCGGGCCGTGTCCAGAAGTACCGCTTTCTGAATCAAGCCCTTGATCCAGCTGCTCAACGAGAGCCTCCTCAGGTGTTGGTCGAGGCTCTTGGCTATTAATCCATTGGCTGTCACCGCTATCGGCACAATGATAGCTGAGTCAATATCCTACATGTCAACATCCTCACGAGCCAAGTTAAGATACTTGATTTGTTTATTTTTGATTATGTCAACAATCAAAATGTTTTAGATGTCCTACTGCAGGCCAATAGCCTCCCTACTCTCTTTCCACTTCTTTCTGTTTAAAGCCGCTAAGGACCTTAAATTCTTATTGAAGGAGTCCAGCTTACCCCGCCATCTCCGTCTAGGCCTGCTGCGATGTCGGAGGGACCCATTGGGTCGTAAGTTCGGCCCATTTGGTCGTCTGACATGCGGCAGATGTCTCCAGCCCAATTGCATTTTAGCGTGGCAGCTTTCAAAGTGACATCAGTTATCTTTGTGATGGAACGGATGGTCGCATTCCTAACCCGGTTTGTTTCAACCCGCAATGGCACCGCGTGGTGGATTACGGCCCACTCCCTCTCAAAGAGAGGAGGCCTGTGTCCCAACAGTGGGATCGTTCGATTATGCATTATACATTTTGTCCAAATGTCAAGTTCTCAGTATCTTTAAGGTCAAGTTCTCAGTATCATTGCTTTATCTCAAGTGTTTTCTCAATGTTATCAGAGACATGGGTTGTGTATTTCCTCTTTTGATATTCATTGAATATTTTCTCAGTTCAATGTTTGATCTTTCTGCTTACCCTAATCCAAACAATGGGCGTGAAGGTAAAATGTAGCTGAAACTACAAAGGAGATGTATCTAAATAACTTACCGGCAAACGCTGCCAAATACTGCATCCTATTATTCTGGCCCATTTTTTTACACTGAAGTGACAAATGCAAAATTTTAGTTTAGTTTATTTAAATCTCGTTTTCTGTAATAACCAAGGACAGCCCGCGCAACACGTCTGTTTGCTAGAAATGTTTTACGTTTAATAATGCACATATTTACTAGATTCCGTTATCATCTAAGTATATGTACTCATCATTATGAACAACTTTTACTATGGGACCAAACCTGAAATCGCAAAAAAAACAGCAGATTTTTTTTTAGTTTAAAGTTTGAAGTTTTTTTTTGTGTTTTTGTTTGTTTGTGTTTATATAAAGTTTACATTTCGATAGCCATCCCATTTGTGAAGTTTACACATAAAAAAACTGATATTTCAAATGCCTTTACTACAAGCGAATGATGACCCCAAAAAATCTCATCAAATTAATTCCCTTTTTGTTTTATCATATTTAGATACGTCTGCGCAGTTTCGCTAGCTAATCTAATTTGAATCTGTACATCGCAGCATGATGCAATACGTAAGTAAAAGATTCATTTATTTATTAAAAAAAATACCTTATAATGGTTTCATGATAAAGTGAGATCCTTTTTAACCGACTTTAAAAAGGGAGGAGGTTCTCAATTCGACGGTATGTTTTTTTTTTTGTGTGTTTGTTTTTTTACTCCGCCAGTTGTGGACCGATTTTCAAAATTCTTTTTTTGTTTGAAAGGGTATGGTCTCGAGGTGGTCCCATTGTCACCAACTCGGAATCTGATGAGGGAATCCCATAGAAATCGAGGGAAACCCTCAAATTTTATAGGCACACCTATAGCGATTTGGGTATTTTTTATAGTTAGGTACTCGTGCATTTTCTTTCGGAAAGCACCATTTGGTGAAGTGGAACTGATGATGAAGACCACAGATGGCCATCGGAACTACTCAATAATAATCATTTCACGGGTTACGGTTCGATTAGGTACTTTAATGTGGTTGCTAAGCAATTTATGTTCGTCAAAATGCTTATGGTGAAGTGGAGCTGAGGGTGACTTCACAGTTCCAGTTCTCCTGGTTCTTACTAGGAAAACTCCTCAACAATTAACTTCCCTGCATCGGGAAAAGCAATATTTTCTAAAAGCTATTGTAAATTAGATAAATGACAAACTGACCCACAAAAAAAACTTAAAAAAAAAAAACAACCGACTTCCAAAAAACACTATAAAGTGAAAAATAACTTTAATTTCGGAAGTCGGTGTCTTTGGATTTGTATTTTAGTTTTTTGCCACCGACTTCCGAAATTAAAGTTATTTTTCACTTTATAGTGTTTTTTGGAAGTCGGTTGTTTTTTTTGTAAAAAAGTTTTTATTTTTCACTTTTTAGTGGGTCAGTTTGTAATTTATATAAGTTACAATAGCCTAATGTCAACTGCTCACCACTTTTTACAAAATATTGCTATTTCCGATGCAGGGACGTTAATTGTTGAGGAGTTCTCCTAGTAAGAACCAGGAGAACTTCTCAACAACCACTCGCCATACGCATTGAGACGAGGATAAATCGTTTAGCAACCATATTAAAGTAATCGAAGCGCAACAAGTGAAATATTTGTCATTGAGTAGTTCCGATGGCCATCTGTGGTCTTCATCATCAGCTCCACTTTACCAAATGATGATTTCCGAGAGCAAATGCTCAAGTTACTTTAAAAAATACCCAAATCGCTATAGCTTTGCCAATAAAAATTGAGGGTTTCCCTCGATTTCCATGGGATCCTCTCATCAGATTCCAACTTGATGATAATGGGACCACTTCGAGAGTATACCCTTTCGAACAAAAAAAGAATTTTGAAAATCGGTCCACAATTGGCGGAGTAATCGCGTAACAAACACACAAAAAAAAAACCATACCGTCGAATTGAGAATCTCCTCCTTTTTTGAAGTCTGTTAAAAAGTGAAAAATAAAAAGGCAAAAAACTAAAATACAGATCCAAAGACACCGACTTCCGAAATTAAAGTTTTTTTTCACATTGTAGTGTTTTTTAGAAGTCGGTAGTTTTTTTTTTTGTAAAAAAGTTTTTATGTGTGTATGGTATTGATAACGGACGATACTATAGACAATGAGTCAACAAATGTTCACATTGTCGCAGTTAAATCATTTTCATATTTATATTCTTTATCTTATCTCACCTCTCCAAATGTAACTACTTATCTCAATGCAAATCTTTATGTACACACGACGACACATCAAGTCATACATATCCAGCCGGTCGATTCTGTAAAATCTCACCGTGAAAACTTAGGTGAAGTTTATTTTTGCTAGGAATTGACACTATTGACAGCTCACTCCACGCTCACTTCACCTAAGTTTTCATGGTGAGATTTTTATAGAATAGCACCGCAGTTTTAGCTGAACTTACTTGGGGTTTTTCGTATAATGTGAAGTCAGTGTGTTTGTGTGTGTGTGTATGTGTGCCTATGGCATTAAGTCCGCCTCTGTACATTTATGTGCTTGAAGTATTAAATAAATAAATAAATATGTCGTCGTGCGTACTTTCAATGAAAGTAAGGACTCCAAAAATTTGCAGATTTATGAAAATTTTGCTTAGGCCTAAAAAAATGTCATAAGCCGTAAGGGGCCGGCGAACTAGGCATTAGCATGCGTAGTTCGCCGGCCCCTGAAAGGACTCAAAAGGAGAAAGGAAAAAGAAGAAAGACAAGAGACAAAAGGAGAAAGACGAGTTATGAGGAATTTAAAATTTCTATAGAAAAAATATTTTTATTTTAACTCGTCTTTAAATCAGTGTCCATTCAAAATATGTATATTTGGGAACATAATTATTATTATTAAGAAAATATATTATTATTGAACTATATCATTCTAATAAATATATTTATATAAAATATCTATGAACTAATAACCCAAGTAAGCAAACTAATAAATGATTTGATGCGATGGTTTATTATTGTGAGGGAACAGGGCGTGCAATTCTCCATACAAATGTATTCCCCTTTTTTTTCCTGAATAATGCCTCTAGAGCAACATTTTTTTTCCTAAAATCAAGGTCTGCTGTAACCACGTCCCTGTCATTTTATTTTTTTCTGAAACTAATTAATAAAGAAAATATGACCCTCTAAATATTATAAAAAATGCCTTATTTTTACCGCCGTGATTAGAAGACTACCAGAAAAATTAGAAAAGTTTTTAACATAAAAAAAATTATAGGAACCTAAACATACTCTTTCTTAGTAAAAAATATTTGAATCGGCTCAGTTATCGAGGAGAAAAAGGGGAATACGAAACGTCGATCTCGTCAAAATTTTTGTGATAATTTCTGTTTGAGCTGCAGCTGTCCCAATCACACACTACGGGGCCCGGGGGCAGACTTGAGGTAAGGCTACGGCAATAGTTTCTTTTTTTTTTTTTTTGCGGATTCGAAATCATCAAGTGACCCCTCCCGCTCTGGGTGGAGCGGAAGGGTCAGACTCTTAACCCACCCATGTTCCTTCCTTAGCCCTTTATGTTCCGGGCCAGCGGCAACCCTTTCGGACAATCCCGCTGACACGGACGGAAATAGTTTCTTGAAATACCCATTTTTCAAATTTCTCGCAGGTTCCGTCCCCTCTTAACACTGAGATTTAACTTTTTATGATATTAATTCAGCATAAGTTTGCATTTTTTTATCACAATATCACCGTTTGATAACATAATTCACTAACATCCGAAACGCGGAAGACGATGCAAGAGTGCATCTTTTTATCTATTTTACAAGGTTTTTTCTTAAATATTAGAACGTAACTTTAATAAAAAGTGTAGATTTTTTCTTGGTGTTGTTAGGACCAAAAATACAACAACATGATGCCAGGTTTAGCCAGGTTTTAATAAAGAGTGGCTATTTTTAGAATTTGAGTGTGACCGTGAGATGGCGGAAGGGCGACAAGCCCAATATTTTGTGGCAGCTGCTGGTGAGTTCAATTAGATTCAATTGTTTCGTATTCGCTCAGACTATTTGTATGTATAGAGTTTTTTTTTTATAAGTACAAGCAAGTGTGAATGGCTGATAATTATTCAAGGGTGTTTTTTGTGTGACACCGTGGTCTGGCCTCCGAAGTACCTACACCCACCACCTAAGTTCACATTATGGAATGCATAATCAGCCTATAATGTTCCCACTGTTGGGACACAGGCCTCCTCTCTTCGAGAGGGAGTGGGCTATTATCAATGCGGGTTGGCAAATGTCATATGTCTTCGAATTTATGATTCAAGGACATGTCGGTTTCCTCACGATGTTTTCTTTCACCGTTTTGAGAGCAGTGGTGATGAATTTGCTAACACAAAGTAAAGTACCTGCCTGGGTTCGAACCCACGACCTACATCTTGTAAGTCGGGGCCGTTACCACTGGGCCACCACTGCTCTCAAATTACTTTATTTCTTAGTAGACTTTTGATCTTAACGTACCAACCCAAATTATATCATAATTATAATGTGGCATGCAAAAAATATATTAAGTATTTAGTGAAGGTCACAGGAACCCGTTGGATGCGGCCAGCTCTAGAGTGGTCGTAGTGGCGATCTTTGGGGGAGCTTATGTCCAACAGTGGAAGTCTTACCGTGAAATCATAGTGTTGATACTATATCTACCTTTCCAGTGTCGCTGGCCTCTACGTTAGCAGGATTTTCACTTGCGTGGAGCGCCCCTGTGATACCAAAGTTCCACAACAATGAGACCGGCATCAATATTACAGATGTAAGGTTATTTATGAGAAGTATTTACATACGGCTTTCAGTCACTTTATTCGTGAAGATCTTCTTTAGTTTTAAATAAAAACGACACAAGTTGTCAATAAGCTAGTCGCGTATGAAATAGGACTGACCTAAAATATATTAGGAACAAAGGACTACCCAAACGCGTCAGGGTCCCGTACTAAGACCCTTTGTCCACCGCCACGTCAACGGGACGTCAACGGGAAAGTGAAGACGGCGGCGTAGTAGCGATATTTATCCATTTAGTATGGCCGCATCTACACTGCACGCTGCCACCGGGACGTCACGCGCGTTCGAGTTTACCATCAAAAATTCATTGAGCTACTAACAAACAGTCGCGAGAGAGACACGACCGCGGCGTAGGCTTAGTAGTAGGAAAGACACGTAACGAAGAAGGCTAGAACAGATACGATGGAAGCTATGTAAAACAATGATAAGCTACTATCTGGTGAGCCCATATTTTAACATCTGGGAAAAATTTACAGTTTGTGAGGATGGATGAATGGATGTTTGTTACTCTTTCACGCAAAAATTACTGAACGGATTTTGATGAAACTTTGCAGTAATATAGCATACATCAGAATAACACATAGGATACTTTTTATCTCGATATTCCCACGGGATCAACCATAGATATCCGAACACTTACGCGGGTGAAACCGTGGGGCGCTGTTAGTTCTTATCTATATCTATTAACTACTAGCAGCTGCCCGCGATTTCACCCGCGTAAGTTTCGATCCCGTGGGAATATTGGGATAAAAATCCTATGTCCTTTCCCGTGACTCAAACTATCTCTATACTAAATTTCATCTTAATCTACAATAGTTTACGCGTGATTGAGTATAACAAACATCCGAACATCTTCACAAACTTTCGCATTTATAGTATTAGTGGGATAATTGAAGTCGCTTTTCGCGTCTGTCTGTGTGACCACGTAAATCTTCTAAACTACGCAACGGATTTGGATGCGGTTTACACCATCGTTTGAATTAAGAATTAAGTTTGGAAGGTTTGTGTGAAATAAAGTCGTTAAACCCGAGGAAAGGAAGGGGCTAGTATAAAATTAAAAATTATTTCAGAAAGAAATATCATGGGTGGCTTCTTTATCAGCCCCTGGCTTCATGTCTGGCAGTCTGGTGACGAGGTTCATTGCCGATGGCTGCGGGAGACGAGCCGTTATCCTGGGCAGTGCTTTGCCCGTCGTCATTGGAGCGGTAAGTTTTTAAATAGATTTGAATCGGATTAGGTTCACGACGGGAACACCCAAATATTCTGAAATATTTTATTCCGAATTTCGCTGTTCCGATCTTCAAAACTCCGAATTTCATAATACCTAATAATTATAATGTCTATTATTAAAAATCATGAAATTTATTTTACCGAAAGACATAAATGCGATTTGTTTGTTTTCCCATTTTCATATATTATGTTCGAAGAATCAAACGCTCGATGGGTGCTCGGTCCGAAAAATGACATTCCGATTTTCAATTTTCCGAATAACCTGCTAAAATTAGGATTCTGATTCAATTAGTATAATATTCAGTTACGTTTATAAATTCAAAATCTTTATGTAACTTTAATGTAATTTAAAAACGTCTACTTTGTTATTAATATTTGTGTATATATTAATATTATTTGTTTGTGTTTTCTTCTTCTCCATAAATATGTTAGCGGCCAAACCCGATTTTAGGTTGAACTAGTTTCGCCTAGGCCATACCAGTTCTCCCTACACGCGATAGGACAAACCCTTCGGGTGACATCGGTTGTATGGTTGCGGTCGGTCGATAGGCGACGTAGGATGCAAGAGCGAGCGAAGGACACCCCGAGGTTAGGTTTGGTTAGCAGGAATAGGAGCCCCGCACAGATCTAGGAGCCCCGCACAGATCTATCGCGATAACGTGCATCGAAGTGTAGTGGCGTCGCAGAGACGGTCTTTCGCAGTAACGTGCATCGCAATTTTGTAGCATCGTGTTAGCATTTATCGATATTTTGTGCGTCGAAATTCCGTATTAATTACATTTTGAAGGATATTGCTAATCCATTGCTTCATATTGTCGAAAAATTTGTCTGCTCAACAATGTAAATAACGCAATGAATGATAATGTACTGTCAAAATGAAAGCCATTACTACTAATAGTGCGTTACATAATTACCCTGATGTTTATTGCATCTGATTTGATACTATTATTGTTTCCAGATAATTATTTTGAGTACTGCGACAGCATGGTGGCTTTATTTGACGCGATTCTTATGTGGCGTTGGAACCGGCATGATATCAACTGTAAGTAATTGCGTTACTTGAAATAAAATTGAATTGTAAATAGAAATACCACTAGGATACAGGGTGAGGAAACCGGCATGTCCTAGAACCAAAAATTCGAAGACATGTGACATTCACCAACCCGCACTGGGCCCGCGTGGTGGATTACGGCCCGCGTGGTGGATTACGGCCCACTCCCTCTCACTGAGAGGAGGCCTGTGTCCCAGCAGTGGGAACATTATAGGCTGATTATGACGTGCGTCGAAACTTTTAGTAGGTTCTTAAAAAAAAAACAGTGGCACTCCAGGAGTGCCGACAGAAGTGAAAACTTGAAAAAGTAAAGTATGTACTTTTATAAATATGTTTGAAGGTTTCCCAAAGAAAATGTACCGCGCGTTGATGTCTTTATAATGGCCAAAATTTAAAACAGAGGTGTCGGTTACGGTAACAGTGTCGCGAGTTCAATGGCTTTTTCCCATCACAAAAAATTACCAACGCGGCTAAAGAAGTTTTCACTTCAAACATTGCGGTTCAGTAAATATTGACCGCGTAGGTAGGTATTGCACTGTTCTATGAAACAGCTGATTAATTTTTTCATAACTGACCAAAAATCTCAATTATTTCTTCTCTTTTTAAGGTATCAGCCATGTACTTAGCTGAGGTATCAGACAAAGAGATACGAGGTAAACTCACGTCATCCGTTCGCTACATGCACAATTTTGGCGGTTTTCTCATCATGTCCGTCGGCCCCTTCGTTTCGTACCACGCCATCAGCTACATGTTACTGGTTCTGCCGATTTGTTACTTCATCGCCTGCTGCTTTATACCAGAATCTCCGTATTACCTCTTGAAAGAAGGAAAGGTAAACGCAGCAAGAGCTTCCCTCATCAAGTTAAGCGGGAATAAGGATGGGAAGGTGAGAGGATACCTGACTATTAGTAGGTATTATAAAAACTTTTCGCATGTGGCGGCATCTACTTCGCCACATGCGAACTACGTATCACAGTGACGTCACGCAAAATCCTGCATCGCGCATGCAGTTTGCCGCTCAACTAGCATATACAACGTCCCGATACCAATCGTCGGGTAGTAGCACACCAGACAAAACACCCGTCTGGTCGGAGGATCCTCCCTAATCTATAGAGGATGAGTGAATTTTACTTCCTCGTACCTCTATGGTTTCATTAAAGTGAGAAAAAAAAAATTAAACTCAACATATCCATACATCAGCGGTATAAAAAAAAATCAAGAAATTGTCGACCCGACTACAGTTTCCTAACCAGTTTTTAGAGCTGGGGAATAAATACATGTCATGTATATGATTTTGTTATTGTTGTACTGTTTAATTACAAAAACGTAACATAATTATTGCAATAATTATTATTGCAGGCAATAGAAAATCGGTTATCAGCGATGTGGTTAGACGTGAAAAAGGAAACGCTTCGCTCCGGTTCTCTAAAAGAGCTATTTATTGGGAAGCAATACCGCAAGGCACTGATCATTTGTATAGGTTAGTTACCTAATGTTATGTTACCTGTGGTCTATTCTAAATGTATCTGACGGTAGTTTAAACAAAGTCTGTTCAGGTTAAAGTTTTAACTTTATTTTATATGTCACCACTCTCCCAACAGTTATTGTTTGAGTAAAATTATTTAATTGTACTTGAAAAATCATAGACGATGATTTTTGTTTTAAAATAAACCTCATTTGTCAAATAAAAAACATCTTTAAGGTGATTTAAAATTTGAATTTCGGGTTGAAGTATTCAAGTTATCAAATCGAAGCACTCGATTTGTAAGTGGAACTACATGTTGACATCCACAGATACGTTTTCTGATTCATTTGTTTACCTTTTTATCAGATACTTTTGGAACAGACTATACAGATGAGTAATAAATTAAACGTTTCATGTAGCTACATCGTTCAACAGGTTTGAAAATTACTCAAATGATGTCGGGAACGATTGCCATCCAACAGTACATCGGCCGAATTGTTCAAGAGAGCGAGACTGGCGTCGATGTTTCCACTGTGCTGATAATATTTGGAGCAGTCAAATTCATTGTTGGTAAGACATTAAGAATGTTTTTGTCAATTTTGTACAGAATACGAAATTCATTAATCAGAGGAAATATCAAAATATATTAAACTCTAATATAATCGCTGAACATAACAAAATAATATTCTAGCATTTGTCAATATTTAAACCGCTAATTTCTTTGCAGGTATATTTTCATCAGCTATTGTGGACAAGGTTGGTCGTCGTCCCCTGCTCGTCTTTTCCTACCTCAGCGGTGGCGTTACCCTCATCGTTGTTGGAACCTATTTTTTTATACAACCCACTTCTTCCCCATACTACAGTTACATCCCTTTCATTGGCATCATCCTCACTAGCATGTTATCCATTATAGGCTACGAGTCATTAGTCTTTGTTATAATTGCAGAAATATTTCCCCTTAACGTCAAATCAGTGGCTATGACTCTCCAAAATATTTTGGGAGGGTTCCTTAACTTCCTATCAGTCAAAGGGTATCAGGAAATGAAGGATGTAGCTGGTCTGGCTGGAGTGTTCTGGTTCTACGCCGGTTCATCAGTAATCGGTGCTATTTTCTCATACTTTATGGTGCCAGAAACAAAAGGTAAAAGTTTAAGGGAGATCCAGGTGGAGTTGCAAGGCGGTTTGTATGACGAAGGTGATCTGGAGAAGTTGAAGAATGTGATTGTGGACGAAGATGCTGAAGTCAGAGCTAAATGAGCTAACACGTGATTACTCTACAACGGTCGGTACAACGAAGGAAGCTAGTACCTAAATGAAATTAAAGTGGTTAATCGTAGTCTATCAGCAGTTGTGTATATTTCAGCACCCTAAGTATATTATTGACAACGTAGACCTAAAAGTACTATTGCTTATTACTAGTTAATGCAGAAGGTTGTGAAAATAGGATATCAAATACACAATAGGTATATTATAAAAATAAAGAATAAATGTGGCGGAAGCTTTATTTATTTTAATGATTAAAAACTTAAACAGTAACAGTACGTTGTATTATTTACTCGACTGGCATACTTCTAAGCGACAGGGATCGCTGAACTGTTTCGGCTTACACACCAACGAAAGAATTTAGCCTGTCTATTCTGTAAAAATTTCACCATTAAAACTTAGGTGAAGTTAACCTTGGAGTAAGCTGTCATTCCACCTGAATTGGGATTAACACTATTGACAGCTCACTTGAAGCTCACTTCAGCTAAGTTTTCACGGTGAGATTCTTACAGAATACGTCGGCAGTGACCATTGTTTAGAAAAAGTTGTTAATTCAGATTTAGAACCGTACAAAATGTACCAACAGTGTGATACCCGATTCGCAAAAGCTTACAAAGATGCAAAATCTCTTACAACGTCCTGTTTGTAAGCAGTATGATTCCCAGAATTTCCTGTTAGTCCTATGAAGATTGTGAAAGCTTGTTGACAGACACATGTTTTCTACCGCGCGGTTTATACGCCGTGTGTAGGCACGATCGTCAGTGTTGATGGATCACTATGGAAGCTTGTTGACGACACATGTTTTGTACCGCGCGGTTTACACGCTGCCTGTACTCACGATCGTCAGTGTTGTATGGATCACTATGGAAGCTTGTTGACAGATACCTACCTGTTTTCTACCGCGCGGTTTATACGCCGTGTGTAGGCACGGTCATCAGTGGTGTATGAATCACTATGAAAGCTTGTTGACAGACACGTTACATGTTTTCTACCGCGCGGTTTATACGCCGTTGTGTAGATACGGTCGTCAGTGTTGTATGGATCACTATGGAAGATTGTTGCCAGACACATGTAAAAAAATTCTGCCGTGTACAAAGGGCCTCTCCATCCCGCGTCCTTATCCGTTTGATTGATCCGAAATCAAAATGAATTATAGGTTCCGTAAGTGCGCAACCCTTTGCACGACCAGAATTGATGACCTAATTACCTTACTGAATAATTCGATCACGGTCCCGTTTATAAAATGTACGGCGAGTAATTTTTACGAACCCATTTATCGGATTAGCTTTTGTTGGGAGACAGATTCGATTAATGAGCACGAGATCGAGTTTGATGTAAAGGATATTGATGATGAGGCAAGGAAGGGTTGACGGTCTTCCACACTTGATCGACAGCCTGTTAATTGCTATTTTGAATGTGTAAACACCGATGTGTAGCGGCTTATGTCTATTTATTTGGTGAGTGAAGCGATTACACAGAGACATTCTTGAGGTTTATAAATTGTAATTTAGGATATGCTTTGAGTCCTGTAAATAATTTAAAGAATACATATACATACATATTACATATACATTTGTTATGCTACTGTTTTATAGTATCACTATCACTGCATATTAGAAAACAACGTCCCCCCGCCCGTCTGTATGTCTGATACGCGATAAACTAAAAAACTACCAAACGGATTTTCATGCGGCTTTCATAGACGAAGTGATTCTTAAGAAAGGTTTAGGTGTATAATGTTAATTGGCTGAAATATGATTGTCAAAGATGTCGCAAAACTCATGCCGACTGGGAACTTTAGTGGTGTGCGCCGCGTAAACCAATAGAGTCATATGAAAATAATGTATTTACGGAATTATAGGGTACTTTTAGGGTCAGTTCACACCGAGACTCGACGCGACGCGCAGTTTTCAAGATAGAAATACAATTACAGACCTTATCTACTACATTAAAAGGTACACAATTCAGTGTCTACCTACTACGTCGAGCTACGCAGCGCGGCGCCGCCGCCGCGCGGCGTAGCTCACTGAATTGTGTACCTTTTAATGTAGTAGATAAGGTCTGTAATTGTATTTCTATCTTGAAAACTGCGCGTCGCGTCGCGTCTCGGTGTGAACTGACCCTTAATCCCAGTAGTACGTTCCCGTGGGATATTTTCCGACATCCACGCGGTCTAAGCCGCGGGCGAAAGATAGAGAAATATGTGTATAGACTTCCATTTCTAAGTCAGTTTATATGCGGGCTGGTATAATTACATCAAAAAGAACTTGCAAAAACATTTGGGGTTTTTAATTAAAATCAACTGTTAGACAGGATTAAGTCAACTATCACGCTAATATTATAAAGACGAAAGGTTGTGAGTGTGTGTGGGGGTGTGTGTATGTGTTTATATGTTTGTTACCTCTTCACGCTCAAACGGCTGGACCAATTTTGATAAAATTTTGTATGGAGGTAGCTGACACCCTGGATTAACATATATTTTTTATCCCGATATTCCCACGGGATCGACATTTACGCGGGGCGTAGCTAGTGAGTTATAAATCAGAAAAATTAATCTCTAGGTATCCATCAATATATCCATTTTATACTATGTCATAATTAAATAACGCGTATTTAAATTGTTTATATCTTTATTGATAGATTGTTTGACGACATATGCTCGTGATTGTAAGTTATAATGCAAGTTATAGCAATAATACAATTTTGCAACACAGATAGGCCGCTACAAACACATTAGCATAATCAGCCTATAATGTTCCCACCGCTGGGACACAGGCGTCCTCAGTGAGAGGGATTGAGCCACAATCCACCACGTGGGCCCAGCGCGGGTTGGTGGATGTACATTTTTCGGTTCTAGGACAGTCGGTTTTTCCACTGTGTTTTCCTTCACCGTTTTGAGAGCAATGGTGATGAAATATACACAAAGTAAAGTGTAACCTGGGTTCGAACCCGCGACCTACAATTCGTAAGTCGTGGGCGTTACCACTAGGTCACCATTGCTCCTCACTGCTGCAAACACAACTTGACAAAATGGGGGCATAGACGCGTCCTACACCCTACTAGATGCGAGTGCTGTGCCACTAACTAGAACATGACCCACTTGCAAGAGTATCCCAAGTGACCAGGAACGCCACAAATGCTGTGATCAACATGGCCACCCACTGTTAGTTGTCATTTTTCCAGTTCAGCTGTGAAAACACATTATATAGTTATTTAATTTAACCCTACATACAAATAAGCCCCGATGTCTGTCCTAGAAGCACTAGTGGTGTGCCGTGCCCGTGTCCCACAAATATTTATCGATAGTTTAACCACGGACGTGCACCGCTTAGCATTACTGTCACGTCCCGTCGCATCGGGAATGCTTGCGAAATAATGCTACTGTACATAGAGTACCTACATAGAATTGCGTAATTGATGAAATAAAACTATAATGTCAGGAACATTATAGTTTTATTTCATCAATTACGACGGACGTTTTTTTTGTTCGCATGTTTTGAATTACTTTCAGTGTTGAAGGCGTTGAAGGCAGGTTTTTTTGTGTTATTTATCGGTTTCCCCCAAAGATAGGGTTAGGATTGCTTTTCTACCTTGGCACTCAACGAAAGTAGAAAAAAACACACACTTTGTCAGAGTCTGTGTATGTGAACGTCAAACTGAGTGATTGGAGTCAGTCGGATAAAAATCTAGCTGAATCACTTCAGATTTTGAGTAAAGAAGACGAACGTCTACAGCAATCGTAGCAAAACCAAATACCTCTAATGCACCGAGCATTCCCGATTCTCCGATCTTATCTTACAAACAAAAACGAATCGTTTTGCTTGCTAATGGTAGCATTTTTTATTGCCAAACTGGGTGTCTAAAAAGATTCGTAAGCTCATTTTACCTACCTAGCTACTTCCACTCCCATATGGGAGGGTCTACAATGCAAAGCTATGAGGTCTTTGCTTCATTATTATTAAAGATATAAGAGTCTTAATTTTGACCAATAACGGTCCGTAAATTATAGGAATCGGCCATTAGCCAGACTGTTATTTATTAACAGCGACAAAAAATCGATCAAATGTTCGAGAAGTCGTGAACCTTAACAAAAACATTTAGCAATTCAAGATAAAACGCACGAAGATGGACACCTTCCCCTTCTTTATTTCCCTCGTGCCCACTGATCTGTTTTTTCGCAACGATAGAAAATATTTTTTTCCTTTTGTTGCTTAGAGAATAAATGCTCCATACGTAGCCAGATAAGGAGCTTTGACAAATCACACTGAGCCGCCGGCAACCGAAAACGTGTGTAATCATCGAAACCGTTTACTACTTAATGTGTATCAACACTAATATTATAAATGCGAAAGTTTGTCTGTCTATCTGTATGTTACCTTTTCACGCCTAAACCACTGATCGGATTTCGATAAAATTTGGCAGAGAGATAGATTGCATCCCGGGGAAGGATATAGGATAGTTTTTATCCCGATATTCGCACGGGATCGACACTTATGAGTGAAACCGCGGGGCGCTGTTAGTAATGGAATAAATGGATGCCTTGTTGCTCTAGTGGTCGCAAGCGCTGCCTACTGCTGAGCATGAGGTCCTGGGTTCGATTCCCGGGTCGGGCTAAGTATTATTGGGTTTTCCATCTGGAATTTCTCAGTAGCAGCCTGGAGTTTGGATTTGTGCCCGGTTGATGGCAATAGGCTCGCCCCTTATTACATGGGACTTAAACATAACTGGCGACATGGGGGATACTATAGGTCCACCTCTGCTTTGCCCTTCCGGGGAATACAGGCGTGATGTTATGTTGTGTATAATGGAGACTCACTTTCTAAGAACGTGGAATGAATATTGTAGGGAGAAATGGAATAGAAAAGCATTGTGCTTGCCGTGTGTGATTGAGATTCAATATTCTTACATCTAGGAATCGATGTTACGCTTTGGTAAAGCCCTATCATCTTCATTAGCCGTCCATTGATGGACATAGGCCTCTCGAAACACATTCCATCTTAATTGGTCTTTCGCCACCATGGAATAGATCAATAATTATCTATTCCGTGTTCGCCACACTCAGCCAGCTGATACCGCCATAACATCTTATCTTTTCTTTTTAGCCTATAAGTATTGTGTGCCACTGCTGGGCAAAGGCCTCCCCTTTTTCCTTCCAAACTCACTATTTTCTGCGATCTCTAGCCATGCTTGTCGTCGTATCATAATGCTAGCCATTTTCTATTTGGGATTCCTGTCTGCATCTCCTAACTCCTCCATTGCACATTGTAATTTTAAAACCTTTTAAATTATTATCTCCACAACTTACACTTCTGCCACTACAGGAAATTTTTCTAAGCTCTCTCATACCTACTCGTTAAATTGTTTCTAATTAAAAGTGGCGCGATATATTATTATTTGAAACTGTTCTAAGTAGTTAAATCCGAATTGAAAATTGTATAAAAATGTTGACAACTGGACAAGGACCTCTAGCATAACCTCAATGATTATGAAAAGGGTTAACAGTTATTCTACCTCTGACAGCAAAAAGATAACGGCAAAGACTACAATATGATGCTGTATAAGATAACGGCAACCCTGTTGTAACGTCAATTTTATATGTGTTTTTGACACAGTGATTTTGACAGAACTGTCAGTGGCAGCCAAAAAGGCAGCAAACCAACATTAACTTTTTTTTTTTGGCAACTGGGCGACTATTCTGCCAGCGTCAAAAACAGCAACCGTATTGAAATGAGAATAAAGATCACTGTGACGTTGACAGTTATGTAAAATCAGTGGTAAAATAACAGTGAATTCCCGTTTCCTCTCAACAATATCCGTCAGTAATTTAGCCAACATCACGGAAAGCGGATACTAATATTTTTCTTCCATTATTATTTGTCGCAAATCCAATTATCGTGAGCAGATACCGTTTTGGTGCTTAGTCGTCTTAGTATGAGTGTGCAAGCAAACCCGAGGAAACCAATAGTGCTTAGGGCTGTTGGAAGATTGGCTACCATGTTGGGACGAGCTGTGATATTTAGAGAAGGCCATACGATTGGTTTGTTTATTCCGCAAATAGTAATTTTTTCATTCTTTTTTACTGTTTTTTTTGTTAATCACAGCATGGACTTGTGCTAGGAGTGCATAATCAGCCTATAATGTTGCCACTGCTAGAACACAGGCAGGGGCCTGTGTTGATTACTGGATTACGGCCCGCTCTTTGCCACCGAGAAGGGTCTCGGTGGCAAAGAGCGGGCCGTAATCCAGTAAGCGGGCCCAGTGCTAGTGTGGTAGTGTGTGTGTGTGTGTAGATGTCACATGTCTTCGAGTTTTTGGTTCAAGGGCATGAGCGGTTTTCTTACGATGTTTTCCTTCACCGTTTTGAGAGCAGCGGTGATGTAATAATAAACACAAAGTAAATCGCCTGTCAGGGTTCAAACTCGTAAGTCGCGGCCGTTATTACTGGGTTACCACTTACCACTGCTATGGGCGCTAGGACGGAGTTCAATTGTTCAGACTGGATGGCGATCGAACTCACGTCTTATGGCTCGCCTGTCCGAGCCTGCATGCTCGCTGTATCTATGTTTGGTATTCTTTGCTGCTCATAGTACCCCTAAGGGGTCGTCTCCACTAACGAGAGAATAGCGGCGATAGTCTCGCCGCCCGTGCCATCAAATTTTCGCGACGATGATATTGCCGTGTGGAGACACGTTCTAAGAGTGTATAAAATTACGTGGCACGACGATAATATCGCCGCGATTCTCTCGCTCGTGGAGACGGCCCCTTAGCGTATACTCCAACTCCTACAACTTCGCCCCTAAGACGACCCACTGACCGAAATAAAGATATCACGTCGAAAATGTATGCTATCTGGCAGTAATGGCATAGATACAACATCAAATATTAGCTTAAAATTGATAATGATAAACGAAAAAAATTACTACGAGTAGGTACGTCTGCATTTCAGTAAAATGTTGGTAATTTCCACGAAGTAAATTATATTACTTATTCAATGTCATTTCAATGTCGAATGGTCATTATTTCATTTTCGAATCAACTTTAGTTCGACAAATAGTAGATTATCAATAAGGGAATAAAGCAGTTTCTTATGTCACGGGCGCTAGTTTGAATCCTGACCGGAACGAAGATTGAATAAGCTCGCTCAAGACGGAGACACCTTTATCCTCGAGGAGAATACTCCACTTTTCACACCTGCGAGGTAAGAAAAACTGGCCAAGTGCGAGTCGGACTCGCACACGAAGGGTTCCGTACCACAAGGCAAAAACGCAGAAAAAAACACGTTTGTTGTATGGGAGCCCCCCTTAAATATTTATTTTATTTTGTTTTTAGTATTTGTTGTTATACTGCTCAGGAGATGGACCTTAAATTGAGAACGGCCCTCCAAAAACTTGAAGCAACAAAACTCCAATGTGACCAATTGCTACTGGAGAATGATGAAAGTGAGGAGGAAATCAAGAAAATAGTTGACAAAAACTCAAGCCTTAAACGGGAGCTAGTAGACCTACATCAACAGTATCAGAATGTTGTTGATGAACGCGATCAACTGAAGGTAGTCACGGATGGTTTCAACACCTGTAGTAATTTGTATGAGGAGGCCTTAAATAGAGTTAGGGACCTAGAAGATGAATTAGTTCATGCTAATAGTTGTATCACCCAGTTAGAAAAAGAAATAGAATGCAATCAGGTTAGAGAAACAAACCACTTATATAATGAATTATTAAATAGTAATTGTAACCCTCATTCCTTGACAACTATTGACCTTACTGAGGATTCCTTGCTGAAACAGAATTATAGTTATAAATTTAGTCATAACAAAATGAAAAAATATGCAAGAATGAATAGAATAATTAAAAAATGTAATCAATTTAGAAAACATCAAAAACACTTTTCCAAACATATTCCACTGAGGAAAGAACGTGTTGATCTAATGAATAAATTAACCAATTATCAAATCAAATTAGAAGACAGCAAAAAAATCTATGAAATTGATACACAGCGCTTACAGTCTGACATACAGGAACTTGAAAGCAGACTTAGTTCTCTTTACATTAAATATGTGGGTTCTCAGAACCAAATTAAAGAACACATTCTTGCTGCTAATGAGTTAGTAATGTGTCAGTGCACTTGTCAGACAGTTATACACCCTGTCGCTGTCCAGCCTGAGGTAACGGAGGACCCGTCCCAGACTGAGAGTTTGTCTCAAGAGTGTATCCTTAACCAGGATGTATCTGATATAGTAGAAGATCTTTCTCAATTGGTACAGCTTGAGACTGGTAGTTGTCCATCTTTCAGTAGTCATGATTGTTATGATTCGGTTATGTTCTCGGATAGTATAGGAAGAGGTTTAGGTAAATTAATTAGTAACAACCTGAGTTATTCTACTCAAAATAATTGTATGCCAGGGTCAACCTACAAACAAATAATGGCATCAGTAACAGGAAATGTATTTAATCCCAAAACTAACATTACTGTATTTGTAGGTAACAGTTCTAAGGTCAAAAAATATGAAATAACTGACTGTGTAACTGAGTTGTTAAAGTTAAATTGTAATAAAATAATATTGTGTGCTTTCCCATATTTTAAAAAATTAACAAATAGACAAAACAATTATATTCATATGCTTAATAAGCATATGCACTTTTTAGTTAGTCATTACAGTGACAAGCTTGTATATTTTGACACCAACTGTTATGTTGAAACTTTAAAGTCGACTAGGGGTACTGTGTATCTGCCTGTTAGTTTTAGACACATAATAGCAAGGCTATTAGCTTTTTATATAAACTCAGACATAAGTATTATGTCGAAGTCTTGTATTATTAACACCACAACAGTTAGTAATAATACTAATAATAAGGTGGTTTGCCTGAATGAATGTAGCTCAAATGCTATAAATATTTGTACAAATTATACGAAGGAGGTTCCATTTCTCTCACGCACTATGAGCTCACTGCCTGGTGATGACATTGAAGTCTTGGGATTAACTCCGGATAATCATTTAAACTAGTTTGTAAGACAACAGAAGGTACCAGTAATAATATTCTTATACCTAACAACAACAAGGTATCTTCTTGCTCTAAATTATGTAAATATCAAAAAGGAGATCAGCAGAATGCCTTGACAGTATTTCATCAAAATATTCAAGGCATTTCTTCCAAATTATTAGAAATTGAAATGTTTTTAGAAAAAACAAAGTTTGACATTGTTTGTTGTACTGAACATTGGTTAAAGGATTACCAAATGTTAATTAATTTTGAGAACTATAGTGTGGGCAGTTGTTTTAACCGTAAATCTATGCTGCGTGGAGGTTCTCTAATAATGATAAAAAAATGTTTAAAATCCAAGCAACGAAATGACATAGTGGGTTTATCAGTTGAACATTGCATCGAACTGTCCTGTGTTGAGCTAGATAAGCATGTCATAGTGTGCGTTTACAGACCCCCTAATTATCAGAACTTTTCTTTATTTGAGTCAATAATGGAAGATGTCTTAGCGAAACTTGCATCCAATAACAAAGCCGCAATTATTTGTGGGGATTTTAATATTAATATTTTGGAAAATAATTCTAATAGCAGTAGATTATTAAGCCTTTTTAAATCGTTCAATTTATATAATGTGTTTGCAGAACCTACTAGAATAACTCCAAATTCTGCTACTTGTATTGATAATGTCTTTTGCGATTGTGATTATTTAGATAAAGCCATCGTAAATTATCTGCCGTCTGATCATAGTGGACAAACGGTATCTTTTAAGTTTAAAACACCTTTGCAAAAAGTACAAATTCAATTTAGACCAATAACGACTGGTAAACTAAATAGATTCAATAGTACCCTAAATAATAAGTTAAATGATCTGGGCCATGATGGGGATGATGCTAATAAATTGTACGAGGATTTCTTTTCAGTAGTGCACACTCAATTTAATACAATTTTTGAAAAGAAAACAAAAAACATTTGCCCTAATTTTGTTTTTAGTGACTGGGCAACTAGAGGTATTAGGATAAGTAGGGAAAGACTTTTCGAGCTGTATGGCCTTAAGCCTTACATCAATACTGAAACTTTCAGCAAGTATGTTGCTACATATTCCAAAATTTTTAGAAATACTTGCAAAATAGCCAAAGCCCTGTACATTAGCAATAAAATCAAATCAGCAGAAAATAAGATAAAAACGGTTTGGAAAATTATAAATAACGAAACTAGTAGGAATAAAAAACGAAACACTGATTACACATTGGAGACTTCACGTGGTGCCATAAGCTCTAACTTAGAAGTAGCTCAGGAATTTGTAAATTTCTTTACTAATATACCATCAAAAACGACGAAAGCCTTAAATTCCTCATCCGACGTATCAATTGATTTATTAAGAGCGAACGTTCCAGCCTGCCCGGTTGAATTTCAATTTAAACATATAAACCCCGCTTCAGTAATAAAAGCTTTTAAGCAAATTAAGATCAAATTGACCGAAGATCTTTGGGGAATGTCCATTAAAGTCTGTGCCTCCATAATTGAGACTATTGCACCTTACTTAGCCTTAGTATTTAATTTGTGTGTTGATCAAGGAATCTTCCCCGATTTAATGAAATACAGTAAGGTAATACCACTTTTCAAATCTGGGGACAGTAAAGACACCAATAATTATAGACCCGTATCCGTGTTGCCGGTTTTCAGTAAGGTGTTCGAAAAGATAATGCTTAATCAGATGCTCAATCATTTTAACATGAATAAAATCCTTCACGATCAGCAATTTGGTTTCACCAAAGGACGTTGTACGACTGACGCTGGTGTAACCTTATTAAAACACATTTTTAACGCGTGGGAAGAGGCCCAAGACGCCATTGGAATCTTTTGTGACCTCTCTAAGGCATTTGATTGCGTCGATCACGAAACCTTGCTTTTGAAACTTGAGCATTACGGACTTGGAAAACTTGCGCTTAGTTTAGTTAGTTCTTATTTAAATGACAGACAACAGCAAGTCCAAATAAATGGTGTCAATTCATATGGTTTAAAAGTAAAAATGGGTGTGCCACAAGGCTCGATATTGGGTCCTTTCCTCTTTTTAGTGTATGTTAATGATCTACTCCATTTATTAAAAAATCAACCACAAATGGTGTTATTTGCTGATGACACTTCCTTAATTTTTAAGGTAAATAGACGTGCTACAAATTTTGACGACGTAAATAACGCCCTACTGCAGGTCCAAAATTGGTTCACTGCTAATAATTTAGTATTAAATGGAAAAAAAACTAAGTGCATAAGATTTTCTTTACCAAATGTCAAGGGTAGTGATTGTGAGATAATATTGAATCAAGAGAAACTAGAATTCGTCGATAAAACTGTTTTCTTAGGGATCACGCTCGACTCAAGGCTACAATGGGGTCCTCATTTAACATCTCTTGCAGGACGGCTAAGTTCAGCAGCTTATGCTGTCAGAAAAATCCGTCAATTTACTGATGTGGATACCGCGAGACTAGTCTATTTTAGTTACTTTCATAGTGTCATGTCTTACGGTATTTTACTTTGGGGACGGGCTGCAGACATCGATTCTATTTTTATTCTGCAGAAAAGAGCCATCAGAGCCATATATAACCTCCGCAGGCGCGATTCTCTGAGGGAACTGTTTAAGGAAATTAACATCATGACGGTACCTTGTCAATATATCTACGAAAACATCATGTATGTAAGAAAAAACTTACATCTTTTTAGTAAAAGAGGTGAAAGACATAATTATAGTACTAGAAATAGGGACCTATTAGTTCAACCAGGTTTCAGACTGGCTAAAGTAGACTCATCTTTTATGGGGTACTGTTTAAAATGTTATAATAAAATACCTCCCCACATTCTTCAACTGAATGAGACAAAATTCAAGTCTTTATAAAACGCACACTATGCAGTCAGGCATATTATAAGTTAGGGGATTACATAGCTGATAAAAATGCCTGGCTCAATGCTGGTCCTGCTCCACAACCACAACTAATTGATTAACACCTGAAAATACTGTTGGAGCTGCTGAAGATTGTAAGACTATCTTTGCATTGTATAAACTCAATTTCATTTGTATTGTATAATTGCATAGCACAGATGTGAGTTCTATGTAAGTACTATACCTTATTTTACCATTTACCGGGTAATATGTCTTTCATTGACTCGAATGTGCCCTGGCGGCTGATAGTATGTCATGCTCACACAAATGTCTCGCTGACGGTGGCGTGTATGTTGGATCATTTAGCTCCCTTCAAAATGGTTGAGCTGAATGGTGCTGATCTATGCGTCATGTTCGTGAACGGGCGCCGTCAGTTGGGGCTGGTCATCACTTAGCTGCCTCGGCTTATTTTTAATTATTTTATTTTTATTTTTGGATTGTTGTTTTAGTACTATTTGTTGTACTCTGGACGCTTTTAACGCATACGTCTTGTTTTTTTTACATCGTTCTCACATTATTTAATTATAAATTCAAAAGTAATGATGTAACTAATATTTTTGTAAAATATAATTTAAAAAGAGTGTCCATGGAGTTTCTTGTCCGTTCTTCTCCATAGGTACCTACGCTTTGGAATGGGCAACTAGCTTCACATTTTTCTGACTGACCTACTTCTTGACAATTCAAAAGTGCCTGTAAAATGGTTTAATTGAAATAAATGCTTTGAGTTTGAGTTTGAGTTTGAGCGGCAACAGAAATACATAATTTGTGAAAATTTCAACCGTCTAGCTATCGCGGTTCTTGAGATACAGCCTGGTGACAGAGACAGACAGACGGACGGACGGACAGCGAAGTCTTAGTAATAGGGTTCCGTTTTTACCCTTTGGGTACGGAACCCTAAAAAGCAATTTGATTTTTGTTTCAGTTTTTTTTTTAAAGGAGGAGGTTCTCAATTTGAATGTAGGCATAAATATTTTTTTATGTATGTTCGGGCATAACTAAAATGAAAAGACGGATTTGTAAAATTATTTTTAATGGTAGATATATGCTTCAGGGTTAGTCCCATATAAATTTTATTAACTTTGCCTGTGTAGTTTTTGAGTTAGCTTCAATAATAAGATTTTTTCCCCACTTGGTTTGATGATGTTTTAATAACTTCCTAGCACTGATATTTAGTTACCAAGTAGTGTTATATGGTATATAGTATGGTGTTATGTGGCAAGGTAACCGACATAGCCCGAAGAATTGCCAAACTTAAGTGGCTGTGGGCAGGGCACATTGCTCGCAGAACAGATGGCCGATGGGGCCGAAAGGTTCTGGAGTGGCGACCGCGTACCGGAAGACGTAGCCTTAGAAGGCCTCCCACAAGGTGGTCAGACTACCTTGTGAAGGCCGCAGGAACCCGTTGGATGCGAGGAGCACAGAACCGGTCGAAGTGGAGGTGTTTGAGGGAGGCCCATGTCCAGCAGTGGACGTCTTTCGGCTGAAATCATGATAAGTGTTATATGAATTAGTGTGGGGTAGATACAACTACAAAGTGAAAAATATTAATCTAAAATATAAAAATTTAATATTTTTATTTTTGTAAAAAAGTTTTTATACCTATCTAAGTACCAAATTCAAATCACATTGTAGATCAGCGGGTTTTACACAGCACACTATTACTGCGCAGCTACACCCTAGGGCTTTAATGTCTTACTTTAGGTTAAGGTTAGGTTTGCATGACATATAATTTGACAGTATCGAGAAGGTGGTGTGAAAATCTAATTAGGCCAAAATTTCCCCATATTGGTTGTAGTATGTAGATTCAACGTTGGCTGAGACTCAGTAAACGCAATATCTTGCCTAATTGAATTCAATCCGCATCTCGCAGGGACTGTCAAAATAATTCGATTACCTTCTAATTTACGTAGGAATTGGCTGTTATAATGATCGAACTTTGGTGCCTTTGCTTCAAATTACTTTTCGATGATTTAATTTAATACAAACATGCAATTGTTTTTTAGGTCAATGAGTGGGCAAAAAAATAATAGTCGAATGAAAGAAGTCTACGACTGAATGACTTTTCCAACATGTGAACGTTTTTGCAATTTTCGTAAAACGAACACTCGTTTCGTCAAGAGATTTTTAGCTAGAATATATTATTATTTTTGTATTAACTGAAATAGGTATGATGAAAGATGTGCCAGTAATTAATTTATGAAAGGTTTCCATTTAATTACACAACTACTAAAGAGACGCCTTTCATCTTTATTTATTAGAAAAGTAATTAAATTTGTGTCTTTTAATACCTATTAGATGATACTTATCATATTTCATTATGAAATTAAGTGCTTGCTGTGCCTTCCCTACTTTCTTGACGTATGTAATCTTGTGACTTTTACGACACCACATAAATTTATTATTTTTTTGTCGAGATTACCAACTCCAAAGGCGATGCTTCATCACACTAATATTATAAAGGCGAAAGTTTGTGAGTGTGTGGGGGTGTGTGTGTGTGTTTATATGTTTGTTACTTCTTCACGCTCAAACGGCTGGACCAATTTTGATAAAATTTGGTATGGAGGTAGCTGACACTATGGATTAACATATAGGCTATTTTTTATTTCGATATTCCCACGGGACCGACATTTACGCGGGCGGGGCGCAACTAGTCTACTCTAATTGCGTAACACACTATTAAAATCAATCTGAATCATTATTGCTAATCCATTGCTTCATGTGTTTGAAACATTTGTCTGCTCAACAACGTAAATAATGCAATTAATGTTGTTGAACTGTCAAATTGAAAGCCATTCCTACTGATAATGTATTAAGCAATTACCCCACTGGGCAAGACCACTATTAAATGTTGTGCTGTCTATATGGCCCAATCATAGACTACCTGCAGTATTGTCTCTGTTTCTCCCTTTATATACTCGAATCTTGGGGTTCATTCGATTAGGTAATCGAGTCTGGTTTAATCACGCTGGGATCGGTGCAATTCATTCATTCATTCATTTATTATGGTGTACGTAATAAGGAGTATTCTATTCTATTCTACTCTCCCAAGAAGTCTGTAAACAAAATACAAGGTAAAGAATAAAACATGAACACAACAAAAATACATCAGATTTATAATAAAAATAAAAAGTCGAGCGGAAAGCGAAGTACAGTCAGGCAGAGCTTGGCTGCTAGGACGGTGCAATTGCCTATTCAAGCATTCAGAAACTTGTCCTGTGTGCGAACTTATTTTGTTTTTATTGTGTTCGTATGGAGTTCTGGATAGCTGGGAGTGTTGGGACATAGACGGTGGGATTTAGATGTCAAAAGTTATAAGTACTGCGAAAACTGTGGGACATTTTTGTGTAGTTTTTAAATAAAAATTACAACAAATGTGAAAAAATGTTAAAAATGATAATTCAAACGAATTATCTTTTTTTTTTTGTATTTTTGGAGTGAACACTTCTTTAGGCGTGTTGATTTTTAGTAGGAGAATCTTATGGGTTCGCGTCACCGACATGCCAACCGTTTTAAGTTTTCACTTCTATTGGCGCTGCCTATATTTTTTTTAAACATTTACTTCATTGTTTATATTATGCCATGATTAGCCGACTGTCAAAACAATTAACTTATTAGGAAATTAGGTTTACAGACCAGAGAGAGAGAGTCTAGTCTTGCTACGATTGTTTCTTACCCAAGAATTATTTTTCACTTAGAAACAATATAAGAATTAAGTGTTAAACAAAGTGACATCCTGCGTCAATTTACCATGTTAAACCCATTTCATACAATTGTCGAAGTGTGACAGTTGTGATTTGAATATTCGGACTAAGGGGTTTATTTATAAACTGTGATTAAAGTTAAGTGACGTTCAAACGTCAAAAATATATGTTTAAACAGTCCCATAATCACTACTTAACTTTTTAAGCAACGTTTATGAATACAGGGGAATAAATGTTTACGTACTTAAAATATTCTTGGCTCAGAAACTAATTCCAAAATATAATTTACTTCCAAAGTAAGTTGAACTATCATGTAGTATCACATAGAACACTGTATTTATGTTAGAGTAGAGAAAATGAATTAATTGCCTCGCAAATGCACTTCCCGCGCCGGGGAGGTTGGGGAGCTAAGTTTTCATCTATTTATTAATGTCATAATAACAATCCCCCACTCGGGCGGTGAAATGGTCTCGCTTTAATGTCATTCATTTCTCCCACAAAAGATGCGAACCATCTCGTAAATGCGTTGCACAGATTAATTGCTTGATACAGAGACTGCGCGGGTACAAAAATATTGAAGCTGTGAGTTGAAGCGCTTGATGAAACTTTGAAAATATTTTACCTAGCTTGGCCTACAAATGTTTTTGGAACGAAGTTCTTTAAAGGCTCCTACAAAAAGGCGCGACACGCGACGCGAATCGCGCGCGACACAAAGGCACTGCAAGTCGCGCAACGAACGGTGTCTTTGGGTCGCGCGCGATTCGCGTCGCGTGTCGCGCCTGTTTGTAGGAGCCTTAACGGAGCTTGCGGTAGGAGCACTAGGAGTTAACTGGTAGAAATCGACATGTAACGAAAAAGCGTTATGCTCTCTCCATGCGACTTTTTATTGTGTGAAAGAGACAGATACAGAGAGAGATAGTTTTCATGGTGTTCGAGGGTGCTGAAGCCATTAGTGAGGTCAAATGAAAATCCAAGATGGCGGCTGTGAAATTTTCTATTTTTTCATCATGGGTGTTGTTTTTAAGGTTTTCGAGTGTGCTAAAGCCAATTTTGAGGGAGTTTTGTAGCCGCCGCCGGGGGAAAAACTTCTCCGACCTTTTCCGAACATTTTTCATTTTCGTAAATTTTTATTTAAAAATTCTTGTTGATTTACTATTTTTTTTTATCTTCAGACGAACCCATCCTCGATAATTTGCCTAACTACACGGTAAACAATATTTAGCTCGTGCTAAGCCAAAGAATTTGATTGATGAGCGATTTGCATAAATTGTCAATTATGAATTGACAATAATACGGCAAATTGACATAGTGAGTGTTAATCTGCTCAACCATAAAGTCCCCTTCAGTACATGTTTTTCATTGTGTCTATTGGTTTTTATTTTACTTATTTATTTATTTAGAATTTCAGCTATTCTTTGCGCAGAATATTCAAAGCAGGTTGTATGTTACTACACAAACAACAGTGTCGACCGTACCCTGTAACCGTACGTCATAACAGATAACCAAAAGCGCTGTAAAAAGCCACCTGGATAAATTTTGTAAGCGCTTAACGTTTTAAACTAGATCCTATGTTTTGTTGGAAAAAACGCAGTTAAGCTGTATACGGACGGACGAATGTAATAGCGATGCCTTTTACAAAGTGATTGGGAAAATAGCATTACTTGAGTCGCAGAGAGCTCAAAGAGAATTCAGTCATATGCGATACTTCTGCGAGTACGCTGAGTAAATAACAGCGTAGCTCCAAGCTCGTCCATTTTGAATTTTTGAGATTTTTATTCGCAGTTCTATTTTCGAATGGGGACCGATATTTTTCTTATGATTGAACAATTTTGTAAAAGAACTAGGACAGTCAGTGTCTGAGCGGACTGCGGAGGTAGAGGGTGTCCATCAAAATTATATTTATTCAACTGTTCCGTTGCTAGAGAACTACGGAACAGTTGAAAAAATATAATTCAGTATATCTTTTTAATTTTGTACAAGCTGTGTGCCCAAAGGGATTTTCCCATCGACAATTTCTGAGGAGTCTTCTGAGTTTAGAAAAAATGGATATATACAACTAACTTTTACTTATAAACAGAAGTCTCAGTACCAACTTTTACGTTTTAATCTTGAAAAATTACGAACATCCAATCCCTTGGGGGTGAATTTTCATGCTTCTAGGCTCAGTGGTTTAGGCTGTGCGTTGTATATCCTTAATTTGAGAGTTTTATTAAATAGATTTATCTTTTAACTTTGAAAGTTTAAAATGTATTTTTTGCCAGACTTCAAAAAAACATTTTTTTGTTTGACCACTATGTTTTGTATGTAAAAATGATTGAAATCCTAACTATATACTATATGACGGAGAAGGTACCACCGTAGTGTTTTTAAAAAGTGTGACGTCAGCATTGCTGACGTCACAATTGTTGAATTCCTGATGATGACTCATGTTTGGGTCCTCGAAATAAAACTTCACGAGCAGTAGGTAAGCTTCGTATATTCAACGGGCAGCGTAACGACGTCCCAGAGAGGTCCGTACTGTACGACAGCTCGAGCACGAATGACCGAGCGCCGACAGTGCGGCCGTATTTATAGGGCTCGGCGCACGTGCACGTGTTTCTCAAGTTTTTAGGTTATGTATTGAAATTACAATAAGAGAAATAATAACATTCTGCTTAACGTTAATTTAACATCATAATAAACTCAAAGTAATGAATTGATGATTTATGAACTAATTTTTAGAAATCAGATTATTAATCTTAATTATTCTCGTTGTTAGCGCCGATACGGCCATACTGACAGGCGGTGCGCGCTCTGCACCAGCCTCGTTGATTCTCGTAAGTTGTGGATTCTCGTAGGTTCTCGTAGAGTCTCGTGGGTTCTCGTAGCTTCTCGTAGAGTCTCGTAGGTTCTCGTAGTCTCGTAGGTTCTCGTAGAGTCTCGTAGGTTCTCGTAGTCTCGTAGGTTCTCGTAGAGTCTCCTAGGTTCTCGTAGAGTCTCGTAGGTTCTCGTAGAGTCTCGTGGGTTCTCGTAGAGTCTCGTAGGTTCTCGTAGAGTCTCGTAGGTTCTCGTAGTCTCGTGGGTTCTCGTAGAGTCTCGTAGGTTCTCGTAGAGTCTCGTAGGTTCTCGTAGAGTCTCGTAGGTTCTCGTAGAGTCTCGTAGGTTCTCGTAGTCTCGTAGGTTCTCGTCGAATCTCATTGACCTGCAAGAATAGAAAGAACTTCTCTGAGTAGTGCATCTGTAAGCAACTTGTCTATCTTAGTTGCTGCATAAACACAACTGTTATGTAAGTTTGTGAATATCAATGTTAGTAGTTAGTAGGTTCTCGGAGATTTTATTGTAGGGTTCTCGGAGGTTCTCGTAGAGTTCTCGGAGGTTCTCGTAGAGTTCTCGGAGGTTCTCGTAGAGTTCTCGGAGGTTCTCGTAGATTTATTAAAAGTACTCGTCGGATTATTTGGAATTATTGAATTAAGTTACTCACCGTTTATACTAATGGGTTATCTTCACCCTGTAGATCGTGACTTGGCTGTATTTGCAGTTATTCTCGTGAGGTCGATGGAATGGGCTCAGTTGGTTCTGCGGCAGGATCTCGGTAAGTAGGCGATTCGTTTCCCGCCGATACGGTCAACTGATCACCAGGTTGTGGAGCACGGCGCAGCTAATCATGGGCAACCTTGCGGGGTCGTTCTCTGCCCATAACTTTCTTTACCAAATACCGGTCATTTTCCAGTATCCTGCTGACTTCATACGGCTCGCTGAATTTGCGGGGATTATTCTTAACCAATACGTAATCTCCTCTTTGGAAATGATGGATTTTGGCTTTATGTAAGTTGAAGCGTTGTCCGTCTTGTTCGCTGGAACGGATCATTTTCTCATTTTCATCATTTTTTCATTTTTTTTTTTTTTATTTTATAGCGCGAACCACTGCTAGCATTTTCAGCTCATAGGAGTGGTAGCGACTTTCAGACTCCGTGGTCCTCATGCTCATAAAGGCAACTGCATGTTGACGTCCATCGATCACCTATACCAGTACTGTACCAAATCCAAGGCTGCTTGCATTCGTGTATAGTTGGATGGGTGCTTCTTCTCGAAATAATGTAAGTACTGCAGCAGACGTTAGGCATTCGGTGATAGTGTTCCGAGCTTTTTCGTGTTTGTCAGTTCACGTTTGAAGTTAGTGAACGTTCGCGTTTGAAGCAAGTTTCGTAAGTGTGGCCTGGTTTCTTGCAATAGGTACAGGCAGGTGTGGCTGTTGTCTTCGAATCCTTATTGTTGCTAGCCTCAGGTTTAGACTCCGAAGGTTTGAATCTGCAGTCGTCAGTGTTGTGGTTTGTCTTCTTACATATGCGGCAGCTGGATGTAGATGGCGTATTGTCCGAAAAACGTGGACGTTTATTATATGTAGTGGAACTGGCGCTTGGGTGACTACGCTTCTTCCGTATGGATGTTGCAACTGAGATGAGTTCAGGGACAGTGGTTGCCCTGGCATTCAATAGTTCGATACGCAAGCGCTCGTCATTTACGCATCCAATCACTGCTTCCACAGCATGTTCGTTTCCGAATTTGTCTTTGGTAACTCTTCGCCACAAGATCCAAGCACGTGACAAGAACTCCGCAATGTCTTTTGTTGAGTCGTAAACATGTTCTCTAAACATGATGATGTCCCGGGAGTATCTATTTTCGGGTTCGAACGTGGTGATGAGATTTTTCCGCAACTCTTCCCACGTTGTAGTAGTGACCATCCAATCATCAATCCACATCTTTGCACGTCCCTTTAACAGGCTGCAGACTTTCATACGTACATCGAAATCATTCAGCTTGTACGTTTCAATCGCTTGATCTATATGCTGGCACCATTCTCGTACACCGACGTGGGTGTCTGGATCGAATGATGGTAAATAGACGTCCTTGATTCTTATTTTTGCTTCAGTAGGTGAAGCACATAAGCGCTCCGACATTTTCTGCATCGTTTCCATCATTTGCATCAGGAATTGTGGTGGTATCCCTCCCATCTGCATTCCATAGTGAGGATACGCTTGCAGTCTTAATTGTGGTACCGCTTCGAACGGTGTATTGTTAACCAGCACAGGTTCCTGCTGCTGAGTGTTGGTTGGTTCCAGTTGATCAGATGGTGGACGAGCTGATGAGGAAGCAGCTTGGGTAGGAGATCCTTGCGATCCCACTTCTGATGACGGAGAAGGTACCACCGTAGTGTTTTTAAAAAGTGTGACGTCAGCATTGCTGACGTCACAATTGTTGAATTCCTGATGATGACTCATGTTTGGGTCCTCGAAATAAAACTTCACGAGCAGTAGGTAAGCTTCGTATATTCAACGGGCAGCGTAACGACGTCCCAGAGAGGTCCGTACTGTACGACAGCTCGAGCACGAATGACCGAGCGCCGACAGTGCGGCCGTATTTATAGGGCTCGGCGCACGTGCACGTGTTTCTCAAGTTTTTAGGTTATGTATTGAAATTACAATAAGAGAAATAATAACATTCTGCTTAACGTTAATTTAACATCATAATAAACTCAAAGTAATGAATTGATGATTTATGAACTAATTTTTAGAAATCAGATTATTAATCTTAATTATTCTCGTTGTTAGCGCCGATATATATATATTTATATATAAATGGGAAAGTAAGTTTGTTTGTTTGTTACCTTTTCACGCCTAAGGCTGGTTTTAGAGTCGCGCTGACCGCACGCTGACCGTCGGCGCTGACAGCCGAAACGTATGAACTTCTGGGAAGCGTCAGCGCTGAGCGGTCAGCATTACTCAGAAACGCTACCTTACTACATAGCATATGGTCCCATCAACGCTGACCATCCGCGTGCGGTCAGCGTGACAGGAAAACCAGCCTAAACCAATGAACCGATCATCCTGAAAGTTTGCATATACGTTGTCAGGTGTACAGAAACGGGCATAAGGTACCTTTCATTCCGAAAAAAAGTGCTGTTCCCTAGGAAAACAACAAAAACGTTATTATGACAATAGATGGCGCCACGTGTCTTTCGAATCAAAAACAGGACAACGTCTGTGGGGTCGGGTCAGCTAGTAATACTATAATTTCTATCACATTTTGTTTTATATAATTATATTGAGTGTGTAAGATACTCAAGAGCGCTAATCATTCATCCTTTCACAACATCATCTGCCTAGCCTTTTCCCAACTATGTTGGGGTCAGCTTCCAGTCTAACCGGATGCAGCTGAATACCAGTATTTTACATGGAGCGACTGCCTATCTGACCTCCACAACCCAGTTACTGGGTAATACGTTACTTACCCCTTGGTAAGGCTGGTTGTCGACACTTTCGGGCTTCTGAATACCCGTAACGACTGTCAAAGATCCACGAATGACAGCTGGGACCAACGGCTTAACGTGGCACGGAGGGGTCACGGTATGTATAGATGGTCACCCATCCACAGACCAACCGCTGCAAGCTTAGCCTAACCTGATCGATAGACCTGTGCGGCTGTTATTATTTAGCCACGGGCCCCTCCCTTCACAACAAGGATACTATATTAAAAGTAACAGAACTGGCCATCACTAGGCAGCAAAATGCTATGCTACATCACAAATGGTCAGAGCAACATAACGCTGGTTCTCGGCTCTATGCTTAATCACAAGTAGCTTCCACCCGCGGCTTCGCCCGCGTGGTATGTCGATAAAACGCCTATGTCCTTTGTTAGGGGTTTAAATTTTAATTTTATTCAAATCGATTCGGCAGTTTCGGAGATTAGCCGGAACAAACAGACAGACAAACATTTTATAAATAATTTTTTGTTATGCTTAAGAATGTATATACGATACTTATTTATATCGTATTTAGATTTAGTAAAAAAAACTGTTATTTTGTCATTACTAACAGACACTTCAATTTTATTTATTTGTATGCCTGTATAGATACCATTTAGGTAACAACATAACAAAAGCGACGCAATACCTCACATCAACATCAAACAAGGAAAGTGCCTCCCAACATAGAATTCGTAATACGCCATTGTCTTCGAGTTCCAATCCGTCACGTCAGTCAGAATAAGTCTGCGGTGAAAAGTGAGTGATGTTCGTTTCTTAGTGAGTTGAAGTGCAGCACTTCGACTCGCTAAGAAAAGACGATTGTGAGGCAGAGGCAATCAAATACTTTGCATATGTCGTTTCATCAAAGGCTCCAAGGAGGATTGTTCTGGCAGAAAATTACTTATTCATTGTGTGTGATTTATTGTGAAACTGGCTGTTTTTAGGGTTCCGTACCCAGTGTGCCAACGGGACCCTATTACTAAGCCTCCGCTGTCCGTCCGTCCTTCCGTTTGTCCGCCCGTCCGTCCAACCAGCCGTCCGTCTGTTTGTCAGCGGGCGTGTTGCGGTGTTTTTTCGTGAGGCTGAAGTTATTTAGTTGGAATTAATCGAAACAATATAAATAATGTTTAATTTAAGTTTGCTGCTGAAGCTGATTGGGCAGCTAGTTTAGTGGTCGCGGTACTGTCAATATCATAGTAATTATATCAGATTGATGGACAACAGTAGGGGCTCGTGGCCCGCCCGGTTGTCGCGGTCGGTTCGTCAATGGGTGGCCATATCAAGATCCCTCCGTACCTCGGAAAGCACATTAAGCCGTTGGTCCCGGCTGTCATTCGTAGATCTTTGACAGACGTTACAGTTAATGAGAAGCCCAAAAACTGACAACCAATCTTACGAAACAAAAACCAGTCTTACGTAGGGGTATCGTATTACCCAGTTACTGGATTGTGGAGGTCAGATAGCCAGTCGCTTCATGTAAAATACTGGTTATCATATGCATCCGGTAAGACTGGAAACCGACCCTAACATAGTTGGGAAAAGGCTATTTCGATGTTTTTTTACCTACAATTCTGTCTTTTTACCATTTGCGATTGCACGACCTCGGTTTTCCCGCGAGAAGATCCCCAGTGACCCTATATACATACGTTCAGTCCATCCACGGACTAATGTACTGAAAATCTAAACTTTCATACGGCAAAACTAAGCCTTACTTTGTAGAATATAGAGTCTAGATTTCTTCGTTTTGCCTCTGCCATCGGCGTTAGCGAATTTGATTCGATTAACGTAGCTAGGCAGTATACTTATGATAGATAACGAAGTGGTAATGTACAGAAACTATTCTTTGATACTAGAAGTATTAGCTGAAATAACTCATGATAAAAACACAATTTTCCCTAGACAAAATTTTTGTCAGCAAGAATAACATACGAGTAGATAATGGGATCAATTTAAAAAGCTATGAATTTGAATTAGTCGTATCCCTACTGAAAGTAGGAGCAGTGGTGGTCCAGTGGTAACGGTCGCGACTTACGGGACGTAGGTTCGAACCCAGAGGCGCTTAAATGTAAGCGCCTCTGGGTTCAGAGAGCAGTGGTAATGAGATTATTTACACAATGGTGTAAAAAACTTCATCACCACCGCTCTCTAAACGGTGAAGGAAAACATCGTAAGAAAACCAGCATGTCCTAGAACTAAAAATTCGAAGACATATGACATCTACCAACCCGCTCTGGGCTCGAAGAGAGGAGGCCCGTGTCCGAGCAGTGACAACATTATAGGCTGACTATGACTAGCTTCTGCCCGCGATTCGACCGCGTGAAATTTCACCCTCCCCCAATTCACCCTCTGAAAAACCCTTTCTTAGTGGATACCTACTCTTCACAAAGAACACACCCTCCAAATTTCATGTGTCAAGGACCAGCGGTTTAGGCTGTGCGTTGATATATCAGACTTTGAATATATTAAGATAGATTTTATGCCAACTCAAAAAGTGACGAATTGGAAATCTTTGCTATAACGGAAATTAAGCTGACTCATCATAGACTCATTAGAAAGTGGAAAAGGGCAGGTCCGACTTTGTTGAAGACCTGAGAGCCAATGAGATTCCCTTTAAGTGAGTCTAGAAGAACTTCAAAGACAACACTGCTTCAAATAAATTCTCTAAAACCGCGAACAGAAAATTAAAATTATCATCAAAAAAATATTTACGCTGTTTCCATGAAAACGTTTTATATCCGACATAAATCGGTTGGCAACATAAAAAATTAGATTGGTTGGCTCAGTTAATGTGTATTTAACTGACGTCTCTCGCCTTAATCTTGGGCTTGAGAAGCTGGGTAAACAGTAATCTTATAATCTTTGCCGACGCGCTTTGGTTCAAAGACCTTGAAAGGTGCAGAATGATTGGGGACAATGTTTGTGCCTATATGGTGTTTGCATTAAGATTTACATGTCTAACAAGCCATGTATTCAATTCAATACTAATGAACGGAGTTCGCGTCAGAACTGTGTGGCGTCGAAGTGATTCAAAAGTATGTGATTGTAAATTATACCAAATATTTACTACTAGTACAGCTGCCATATTCGTGATCAGTTTTGACTCCTATTGAATTTCTGATTTTGATCATTTACTTTTGCTGTTGACTGTACCAGTCCGATATTGTTTCCCTCAGGGAAATAGTATCGGACTGGTACTGGATCCGTATGAGATTGATTCTTATGGTAGAAATCTAACTCAGAAAGATGTATGAATGATTATAATTCTCTAAATATGTACCTGTTATTGTCACGAATCATATTTTGATCAAGATACAACCTGACACTGACCTGCAAATTGCAAAAAACGTAAGAAAATTTGAATTTAGCGTTCTACCACTACCCATTCATCTTAAGAGTAAAGTTTCTTTCCCTATTATACAAAATTTAGCCCCAAAACGAATTTTTCCCACACCACCCACGCAAAGCCGCTCAGCGCAACGCAACGTATCAGCTGGTTTTAGGCATAAAACGTATCCGCGTAGAAATATCTCATCACTCTCGTCATTTTCATCAAAGCGAATGGAACTGTATCCAGACTTATGTCCGGGGGCGCTCGTTTGGAATAAACAAACAGGCGATATACCAATGGAAGGAAAGCCTTGATTTTTTCCTTATTGAGCCTCCGCACTAATCGATGTCGTGATCAAATACATGTGCCTATTTTATGAATAAATATTTGTGATCAATGGATCACCTTTGCGGAGTTCGCGTAGCTGAATTTGGGAATATTTTATTTATTTATTTAAACTTTTCGCACAAAAAGGTACAGACGCCAGCACATCAAGCTACTACAATCTGTCAAATTTCTTTAATAGATTTTCAACTTTATCGCTAAAGTTTGAGGTTCAAAGTTGATTGGAAAAATTTTACAGTTTCGGGTACAAAGGCGGACTTAATGCCTTAGGCATTCTCTACCAGTCAACCAAGGGTGGTGAAGAGATTGGATGGATTTGATTGGTTGGTTAGTTGGGATTTTATGGAGGTTGGATTGGTGGTTGGTGATGGTGGTGGTGGTATTTTTTTGGATAGATAGCCAACTTTTTGCCATAGATTCCTACGCTACGAAGAAGAGTGGGTCATCTTTAGATTTGATTCATAACAAGCATCTAAGAACAATTACAAATATGGTGGTACTGAATGAAGCACGGCACGGCATCACGCACGATAACACCTGGAAGCAGAATGTATGGAAATGTACCTATAACCTGATCGATCGACCTGTGCGGCTGTTATTATTTAGCCACGGGCCCTCGAAATGAAATCGCACATTATGTACGATAAAAGTAAATGGTATAAAAAGATCAAAATCAACGATGTGAATATTATTCCCGCCATGTTCAACGAAATAAATTTTAATATTCATCCGCTAGCTGTGTGGGAGTAAGACGAAGGCAATCAATTAATTTGGCTGTTGGAAAGCTCACAACATTTTGATGGACCATTAGAGGGAAAACTGGATTTAAATACGGTTTCGCCATTAATAAAATGGTATTTAAATTGACAGTTATCAAGTTGGAATGACAAATAGAGTTATTCCGGTCTGATCCCCTGAACCCCCCCTCCACCCCCCCCTCGATCCCCTGCTAATTCGTTTTAGTTTATAGTAGTAGTATTTAAGTAAAATCTAAGTAAAGTAGTATTAATCAAGAGATATGTCCCTGATATTTTAACCATGGTGGAGAGCGACCATAGATATCCGAAGAGCGACGCATGTTTCGACATACCAATATATCTAACTATTAAAAATATTCTTGCTCTAAAACAACTAATTTAATTCCGAATATATTCCTCAATGGATCTTAATATCGCTACCCCAATATCACAAACTATAAATTACTGTCTATTATAACTATGTATAACTATTTACGATTTCATCATCTGCCTAACCTTTTCCTAACTACGTCTTCCAGTCTAACCAGCTGCAGCTGAATATCAGTATTTTATATATGAAGCCACTGCCTATCTGACTTCCACAACCCAGTTACTGGGTAATACGATACCCCTTGGTAAGACTGGTTGTGGGCTTCTGACGACCCGTAACGACTGCCAGAGATTTATGAATGACAGCCGGGACCAACGGCGTAAAGTGCTTTTCGAGGCACGGAGGGGTCTCGATATGAAAATAACAATTAAATTAATAAAAAAATGTATATTTATATATATAATAATATATACAGGGTGAATTTTTCAAGTGGGCGTGGATGGCCAAATCCGAAGCTATGAGGAATACCGCAAGTACTCAAAGGAGTCGCGGACTCGATTTTGATGAAAACTAAAACTGCATCATTGGATTTTTGAAAAATCAATATTTCTAGCCAGGAATCGAACCCGTTGATTTTGTTTAAAAAACACACACTGTATTATTACACCACTCGATAGTGTCCCTATTAAGGATCAAATTCTGGGAAGTGAGAGATTACCCCCTACAACCTCAGAAACTTTACCTCTTTATAATATTAAGTATAGATGTAAAGCTCAATTCGCATTACGTCCTAACCTCAAAATCATCACTATCTCGAAAATACATCCAGGATTACTTAATATTTCGCCATTTTATTTCAACATGCCAGTATACGGCTGTCATTAAGCACACAGCGATAATCCAGGCATTCAATAAACATCATAGCTAAGCTAGAACATTGTCCGATGAACGTGGCTAATCTTCAATTAGTTCGGATGTCAATTAAAGGCAGTGCACAATTGTACACAGACTGTGTAATTATATACACACAGATGGAGGAAATGATGGGATATGGCTTAATTAAGGCGACCTTGTGAAGGCCGCAGGAACCCGTTGGATGCGAGAAGCACAGAACCGGTCGAAGTGGAAGTGCTTGGGGGAGGCCTATGTCCAGCAGTGGACGTCTTTTGGCTGAAATGATGAAGGCGACCTTAATGAAGAGATTAAGTATAGAACATAAAAGGTTTGAATGGACTGGACGGAGGTTTTTTTTGGTGTAAGAGGCAAAGCAGATAGTCAGGTATATTATCTTAGAACTGCTAGCTAGATATATGTAGGTTTGCGAAACCGGAAAAGAAGATACTATAAGAATAAGGAAGTATACTTGAAATTTTGTGATAAGCCGTATTATTGGAGAAAAAAGTAGATGGAGAGTAATACCTATTTGATTTTTCTATGTGTGGCTTTTCCTGAAGAACATAATTATTTTTCTTTTTTGAATGTCGACCTTTCAAATGGATGGAGAAAGAGAGAGATGTGAAAACCGGTGCTTAAGGCAACTACATGACCTAAAGCGCGGTCACTGTCGGACTGCATAGAAAACAAAAGAGAAGCGCGATGACACAACGCTGGTAATTTATTGCAAAATATGAATCAATTATCTATTTACAAAAAATCTATTCTTTGGACTAAAAAATTAAAACACTAGTGCTTTAGACTGTTGTTTGTAGAATAATATGACAAAAATCATAATGACTGTATTAGTAGGGTTTTTATTGTAAAAAGAAAGTTTTTAGAGGTATTTTCATGATTTTTTTCTATCGTATCAAGTTAGTTGTATTATGTTTTTAACACACTATCTACCTAGCATAATTATATCCTGAAGAATATCATATATTTTTCTGATTTTGTTTACTGTAGTCGATCATATCATGAAAGCAGCCAAGGCCAAGCCAAGCCAAGCCAAAGCCAAGCCAAGTGCCATGGCCAAGTGGCTAGTGGGCCAAGTGGTGACAGCCGCCACTTACGAGTTGTAGGTCGTAGGGTCGAACCCAGACAGGCGCTTTACTTAGTGTAAATTATATCATCACCACTGCTCTCAAAACGGTGAAGGAAAACATCGTGAGAAAACCGGCATGTCCTAGAACCAAAAATTCGAAGACATGTGACATCTACCAACCCGCACTGGGCCCGCGTGGTGGATTACGGCCCACTCCCTCTCACAGAGAGGAGGCCCGTGTCCCAACAGTGGGAACATTATAGGCTGATTATGTACTACACCCGTAGGTCGTATCCATAGATGTCGTATCAATAAGCCAGGCCGTCACACAGTCGATCATATACTTTTAAGTCCTGTAAGCCCCTTAACTGAATCACAACCACAAAACAACAAAAACAAAACCATTTTATTTACTCAAACGTCTCCGCCTTACTCTAAGCAAAATATCAATAAATATTTGTTATAGACGAGAAAGGCTTCCCTGCGCCTAATGTAAAGGAAGTTTTCTTAGAAATGAGTGTATTAGTTCCAGGATATCGAAACGAATTCAATCGAAATGATGATATGACGAATGTGTAAATAATAGATGGCTATAATAATAATAATATTCGTGACCGTAAACAGAGGGATGTTGGTATACAGGGTGTGTTTGTTTACTTTCGTGTACTATTGAGCATAGGCCCTTGGATTTTGATTTCAGTGTAGTTTTTGAAGGCTAGTTAAAATAAGGTGGCTCACAAAATCGTTGAAAAACTAAAAACACATCAATCTGTTAATAACTCACGCCACTTACAAAAATGACAATCAAAAACTGCTGCTTAAAAACGCACCGGTAACATAAGTAAGATCTTCTTGCTAAAAACATAAGTTTGAGACAAAAGACGCTCGCGTAACAGAACTTGCTCTAAAAACCTTTTGGAAGTCACCTGGCTACCAATAACATTATGTAAGTACTTCGCATTTATTATGTTTCCATTGAAACTTATGATGCAGCTGGATGTGGTTTGGGGTTACAGAATTACTGTTTTAAAGGAGATTTATTTTGGGATGATCACGTAAATATATTAAAAAATATATAAAAATTGACTATAATGGTGATGTTCTTCGGAAAGGTTAGATCATCTAACATAATAACTTATACATTATATAATTTAGATAAAAAGATAGATTGATCAAAGTGGGGCCAGTGGCTAAATAATAACAGCCGCACGGGTTGATCGATCAGGTTAAGCTACGCTTGCCGCAGTTGGTCTGTGGATGGGTGACCATCTTTATATACCGTGACCTCTCCTTGCCACGGAAAACACGTTAAGCCGTTGATCCCGGCTGTCATTCGTGGATGTTTGACAGTCGTTACAGGCAGTCAGAAGCCCGAAAGTCTGACAACCAGTCTTACCAAGGGGATCGTATTACCCAGTAACTGGGTTGTGGAGGTCAGATAGTCAGTCGCTCCATGTAAAATACTGGTATTCAGCTGCGTCCGGTTAGACTGGAAGCCAACCCCAACATAGTTGTGAAAAGGCTAGGCAGATGATGATGTTCTTCGAAAAGGTTAATTAGATCATCTAACATATTATCTTATACTTTATACAGTTTAAATAAAATGATAGATTGATCAAAGTGGGGCCAGTGGCTAAATAATAACAGCCGCACAGGTTGATCGATCAGGTTAAGCTACGCTTGCCGCGGTTGGTCTGTGGATGGGTGACCATCTTTATATACCGTGACCCCTCCTTGCCACGGAAAACACGTTAAGCCGTTGGTCCCGGCTGTCATTCGTGAATCTTTGACAGTCAGAAGCCCGAAAGTCTGGGTAAAAGGCTAGGCAGATGATGATAGATTGATCAAAGTTAATGATAATAGTTGGCACCACGTGGTAAGTCCTTAATTTCGCTGCCCAGCACTCTAATTGTGTAACAAACTATCGATCTCAATCTGAATCTTGAAGGATATTGCTTCATATGTTCGAAAAATGTGTCTGCTCAACAACGTAAATAACGCAATTGATGTTGATGAACTGTCAAAATGAAACCCATTGCTACTGATAGTATATTAAGCAATTACCCCGCTACTGAAAGAAATAACTGATCTTATTACTTTTTTAACTTTTAAACATACCTATCTTAAGTCGTAGTCGTGAGTTTTCCTATCCTTTAATTTACCAAGTTTGTTAGAGAGATTTCATCCTTATAATTGATCCTAACGATCAATGCAACAAAAGTACAGGGTGTAATTTTTACAGATTTTAGTCGGTTCGATTCCCGGATGTGGCAAGCGAATTTTCTAAAATCTTTGAATGCAGTTTTCTTTCTATTCAAAAATAAAGGAATGTTTTTTTTGTGTCAATTTTTCTATCAACAGTATTAAGAGTACTTTCCCTTCAGGTGGCATTACAAAATTCCACCCTGTATAGATAAACAAGTATAGATATAAGATCTTGCTCAAACAATCTCCAATTTCTTGAATTGTTTGATTTATGCGAGCTCTTAAAAAACTTCAATACACAGCTCCAGTCATTCCCCAACTCAACTATAATTAGAAAACTCCTTTGAAAAGAAATCTTTTTAATTACGTACCATGATACAAAAATAATAAAGAAAACGGTATTTTTATATAAAGTTATATCTTGTTAATGTCTAGGAGGCGCTACTAATGAGAATTTAAATATTTCAGAGGAAAGCGGTAGGAGGAAAGTCCCGCAAATCCTGAAGGAGAGCTGTAGTAGCTATGTAATGTCAGTTGTAGAAATAATTACATTTACTTATTTAGTCTGAGCTATTTACGATTATATTTTTTCTCAAAGTAAAAAGGTTTCATGGACCTCATGATCCTACAATCAACATTTATCTCACAACAAGTGTCGATTACAAAACATGGATCCTTTATGAACTATTGTCGCAAATAAAATATGAATATAATAACTGTTACATTTATTTAGTAAAGTGAATATTGAGCATTCACTTTACCATATAAATGCATACAGTTATACTAAATAAATGCAGTAAAATTAATATTAAATATTTACTTTACTTAATAAATGTACCATGAATTCAACAACCCACCTGCAGCTGCGTAATAGTATATTTCATTACAAGTGCGGAAAGGCTGTCATTGCAAAGAGTTCCGACAAATGTCTACCCGAGCTGAGGCGCAGCCGAAGGCGAGGGACGCGAGGGTTGACAGTCGGAACAAGTTGCAATGACGGTTCCGCAGGTGTACTGAACGACTATTTTTAATACAGTTGCGAAAAAATGAAGCAATTTAATAAAATAATAAAAACAATATTGCTTTTTTCTCTTCTCTCCACGCAAAAAATTTGTCGTAAGTATGTGGATATGTACCGACTTTTTGACTTTTCCGGTAAAATGTTCTCCGAAGCATTTTGTGCAATTATACTGAGTTCCGGTGGTGTTAATTAAAAAAAAATAGGGTCGAAATTACTCATTTTGTGCAACAAACAACTAAACTCGCAAAGAAAATTTCTGGAAAATGGCGCCAACCGTAGAATACTAAGCAGAGTTTTTTTTTCTTCACCCATTTTGGTAGGCAAAAGAAACTATCCATATAGCTTAGTCTTCAGTATATTTTTTTTATTGATATGAAATGAAAATGAAATTTAATGAGATGAAATGAAATGAAACCTAACCTAACTCATTCAATTAAATTATTGAATCTGATATTGAAATAAATTATAGTAGCTTCTTTTTAGAAATATACGTATTTGTATGAATCACAAAAACTCTTTAGTAAAAACTTCATGGTTGGTTTTTCTTTTTAATAGACATTATTTTGACAGTTGGGAAAGAGACACGCACGAGTTCGGGAAAGGTAAAAAAAAAGCACTAGTATGTAATAGCCCACTTCCCGAACGCTATACGTCCCTGCAATACACCACTTTTTGAGCAACTGTATTAAAAAATATTTTTCAACACACTTGCTCGTAAAGTGGCTCTTATTGAACCGCTTTTAGGTCCATAATGGAGTGTATTACGAACGCGTGCTTTTTCTTTACTTTAATCCACATGTTCTGTAATACCACAGATAACTATTTACTAGTCGGAGACGCGCGCTTTTTTAATCTCATCAAACCCTGCGTTCCGAATTGGGAAATAATCGATGTGTTCCGAATTGGGAAATAGCCGAATTAGCGTGAGCGCGCTAACGATCGATGTCCCGTGAATCGTCATAGATGACGTCATGACATTCGCCATCTTGCGATAATGCCGACCATGCCCTAGAATAATATCACCGTGAGCGCTGTCAAAAATGACAGTGTGTGTATGAGGTTGTGTCAGTGTGTTTTGTTTTGCATCATCTTTAAATTTAACTGCCGGTGGCGATGTAGTGCGTCGGGGATGTTTGCAGATAATAATATTGATGGTTTTGCCGCTATTATTAGGAAAAGATGTGCATCCCTGATGTCTCGTGTTCGCGGCGGCACCAACAGTATTCTCAGTGTATTCGTAGATCGGTGGGATTCCCCGATGTTGCGGAGATGGATGCGGCTCCATGCCGAAATTTAATTGTATATTTTTATGTGTCTGTAACCTACTAACACTAGAACTTAAGTTAAAATTGTTACTAACCCTATGGACTCCGGTCTGAAATAAAAATATTCTATTCTATTCTATTCTATTGTGTAAGCACTGTCATGTGAGCGCGTTCACGAGTGTTCCGAATTGTTGCCAGCTCTCAGCAGTCATAATAGTAATATCTAAATCGGAACGCATGTGAGATGATGCATGGACGTAATATTACGTCCATGGAGATGATGTGAGCGCTGTGATGTGAGCGATTATAGCTAATTCGGAAAGCGCCCAAAGAAAAAATCCGCGGGCTATATTTCAATTTTTTTTTAAATAGTCTGTATTGTCCTTGGTCGCAAAATGAACTCGCAGGAGACCACAGACAATTTAAGGTGAATGCGCAGTGGTAGACCGCGAAATTCTTAGGTTTTTTGCAATTTTCAGGTTTGTGTTTATTATATTTTTTCTATAGGCTGTATCGGTTTTGTCTGTGCCATAGATTAATATATTTAAAATGAGTCAATGTTGCGCGCGCATCGCTAGTGCTGGCTAGCACGGCGCGCGGGAAAACAAAACCAGCGCGCTATTTTCCATACAAGTTAATATTTAACAATACAAGTCTGTTTTTTTTCCTCGCAAGTGTGTTGAAAAACGTCGTATGAAACGCGTGTGCATTAATCAATATACACTCGGCTTTCTTATCGCTCTCGCCTGCGGCTCGCGCGATAATATCGCCTCGTGCATAATGATCAACATAGCACACATGTATCATAATGTACTATTTTTTTTTACGTTATAAAAGAAATGCTTTTTCATACATTTGGTCCGCGTAGGTATTGCACTTTGCTGTATATTGTTTGTATATAAGAATGTTAGTTTCAGTATTCAGTATATAAAATGCATACAGTTATATTCATATTTAATTTTCGAATAAATGTAACAACTATTTACATTAGGTACCAAAATAAAAGCATAACTAATTATAGAAATAAATATAAAAACAAAAGAACACATAAGCATCGAAGTACTCATCCGCATCGCTGTCACTCGGAAACGAGCCCAGAAGACTGGCAGCATCATAATATACTTAACTTAATTGCAATTTCCTAAATCGCTTCCGTGTAAAAGATTAAAAAAAAGATAAGGTGACTCATCTACAGCGACACACAGCAATATTCCTTAGGCTTGCCTACTTACTTTTCTTTTCTCATTTACATAACATTTTTAATAACAGCAACCCACGGGGTCGACGTTAATACGAACAATATGTATAAACAGTACATATATACACTTTCATTGCAACACTCGACGGAGGTAACGGTATGTAACAATACCAGGCAAACATACATACAGAAACGTAACGCGTTTTGTTACTGTAAGAGCCGTTTCACACGATTCGTTGCGGCGCCAGAACTTTGTTACGTTGCCGTAGCGGCGGCGCCTGATCTGATGGTAATATGCAGCTCCTGATCGAATTTCGGTCGCAGTAGCCCATCTTAGGCTGTTACTGAAATTTCATGACGGACAACCCTAATAACTTTTAAAGCACTGTGGGACCTCAACCCGCACTTAAGTTACACTTTTTAGAGAATTAAGTAGGCCATTTTTACATAGAAAAGCGGGTTTAGGTCACACGAGCTATAAAATAGTATAAGATTCGTGTGTCTTAAGTGGTCTTTTAACGCCGTGCGATAATGGATTACTTAAGTCACACGTAGCGTAATGTACTATTCGGTCTGACTAGGGTTTCGAATCCTCATGATTCACTGTCATATAAGCTAGCCCCCGTGTCCCAAAATATGCAGTCAAAGTGATCTCTGCAATGCCACCGACGACAAGGTCGCGAAAGTGGCGACGTTTTGGGCCAACAAGAATCAGTAGGTATAGTAATAGTGTCGTGCTAGCGACACGAAGAAGGAGAAGAACAAGCCTATTATTAATATCTAGAGTTCTGTTAATGATTTAGTTAACGACATTGGACCAGGATATGACTGCTTAACTCTTCATTAATTGGATGGATTAAAATATAAAGTCAAAGTCAAATCATTTATTTCAAATAGGCACATTAAAGGCACTTTTGAACGTCAAAAATTACAACTAAATAGAATTGATTCTAGTCGCCCATTCTACAAGGTAGTTTTCGTATGGAGAAGATTGGGCAAGAAACTCCACCGTTACTCTTTTAAAATGTTTTACAAGGTCTTGTATACATAATATGTGAAGACGATGCACTTAGAATAAAATTTGTCTACCACAAAAGGTAAAAAGAATTATAAATTTGAAGTATCATAGTTGTTAAGTAATTACGGTGCGGCGCCGCAAAGCTTCGTGTGGCGATGCTCTAACGTTTTTGAGAATTAAGCCAAGCCACAAGGGAAAATGATGGCTATTTAAAGTCGCTCAGAAAATTCGCATAGAAGATAAGGCAGTAATTGCGGGCGATCTTGTGGGAATGTCGGAAAATTTCGCCGAGGCCGCATTTTTATCAATACCTATCTGTCTTTGAAAGTAAAATAGTGGTATTTAAATTCTTTTGATACCGACGAGGTAGATCGTTATGGTTTACCGTGCGAGTTTTCGATAGAGTGGTACCTAGGTATTTTTAACGGTTATTTTCTTTGTATGCTTTAGGTATCTTAGGGTTCAAATCATTTTGATTACTTCTTTAAGACGCAGACAGGATCTTCTTTTTGTCTTTTCGAGCTAAACGGTGGTTGATTTGATCTAAACTATCTAGAATAATAATGTAAAGAGAAAAAAAAAACATTTTTTTAATGTTTTTTTATTTGTCATGCTTTCACACAAAAACGGCTGAACGGATTGGGATGAAATCTGCCACATGAGTAGACCATTACCTCGATTAGGACATAAGATACTTTTCGGAATCGAGACGAATGCGGGTGAAACCGCAGGGCGAAGCTATTGCGGTAATAAAATACTATTCAATGGTAAGAAGTCATGTTGGTGATGCTCATACATAAAATATCGTATTTATTTTTAAATAACAGGTAGTAATCTGTCCTTTTTATATTTGTCTGCCTACCCTCCAGGCTTACAAGCGAATTGTGATGTTACCCGGCTAATTCTGCGTAGAACACTGGGTTGTTCCACAATATGACCTCGGTATCGGCTCGGCTCTTACCATTAGTCACCTTCGACGTCCAATTAGTGCGTTGTCATTCCCACGCATTAATTACTTATTACCGATTGTCCCACTGTCCACATGTCTCGGATACTTCGGACGTTTCAATAAGACTTGACATTCACAGACAAGGTCACCTTACTGATGGTTTATGCAAAAGTGTGCCGGTTTTCAGCTGTGCTATGTAAAGTTGGGGAAAATTGTTAAGTAAATTGACTAGTAACTTAAATTGTCAGTATATCAAACCGTAATTCACCGTCATTCTGGGACAGTTGTATAAAATGTAACTATAACACGCCAAATTGACGTAGTGTTTTGCTAAACAAATAATTTCATTGTTTAGCAAAACATTTTACGTCAATTCAAGGTAAAATACGTTAGTGCTTGATTATACCTATCAAGCGATAGCGTATTTTACGTTTAAAATCCATGATTATCATGAGCAATGAGTTCAATAACACCTAAACATTCGACAAACCATTTTTGTAGAGCAGATAAAGGTTAAGTAGGTACCTAAGGGATGTTTAAGAGAAGCTACGTCCCTACCTCATTTGAATATTTTAGAAATAAATGTTATTGTTATCTCCATATTTAATTCTCAATGCTGAAGCTGAGTGCCGTCTCCTGCAGGTCTACGGAAACCTTCGCTTTTATGTTATTATTCTATTAAGCTTTTTAGGCCTGAAAGTAAAACAATGCTGTGGAAATGCGTTCGTGGCGAAGTATGTGAGTAACTTGAATGTGAAACCGCGGGGCGCAGCTGGTTGCTTCATATGCTTGAAAAATTGCCTGCTCAACAACGTTAATATCGCAATGCATTTTGTTGAACTGTCAAAATAAAAGCCATTGTTACTGTTAATGTGTTACGCAATTACTCTACAGATGTATAAACTTACGGCGTTCTGTATTTTCTGCCTAAACTTATGGAAAGAAGGCGTGAGTTTATGTAAAGTCTATTCAAACTTATGTTTCAAATTAATATTATTTCAAGTTAAATATCAACTTTATTCTAATGGTAATTACGTTGATTTCAGAGTGACTAGCACTATTGAAAAGTTATAAAAATGTTTGAAGTTGTAGCGTAAACTGAACTTTATTGTGTAGGATTTAAAGTTATTTTTGGGAAATAAATCGCGAATTCTGTTTACGTAAGGTTTTTATTAAATAAGAATAGAATAGAATAGAATAGAAGAATGTTGCTCTTCTCTGGTGTTGTATATTTGTTTACAATTTCTGAATTGAATAACGAAGTTGAAACAGAAGTGTTCGTACGAAGTTGATGTGATACGTCGCACCTAAATTATAATTAGTGTTGGGAAATTCCATTCCTGCAAAGTAAATTGTGTTCACAGTATAATAATATAGTTATTGTACTGTATTCTGTGATTTTGCTAATATGTGTGTGGAAAGTACTATGCTCATTAAGTTTAAATTTGAAAATACCAGCACAAACAGTTGCGATAATGTTTTGTAAAATAGTTTGAATAAATTATTCCTATTGTTTGTGAGTAATATTTTGATTAACTGAACTGAAGAAGTTATTGTGACTTTGTCATTAGTTTCATAAAATGTTTTTCTTTCTACTGCCTCGTTGGTCGAGTGGTCACAAGCGCTAATGCTGAGCATGAGGTCTTGGATTCCATTCCCGGATCAGGAAAAGTGTTCCATCTGGAATTTCTCAGTAGCAGTTTGGAGTCTGGATTTGTGTCCGGTTGATAGATGGTGGGTGTACTTATAGGTGCACCTCTGCCTAACCCAATTGGCCTAACCCTTTGGGGATTATCGGCGTAATGTTATGTTATCCATACTAATATTATAAATTCGAAAGTAACTCTGTCTGTCTGTCTGTCTGTTACCTTTTCACGCCTAAACCACTGAACGCATTTCGATAAAATTTGGAAAAAAGATAGATTGCATCCCGGGGAAGGGCATAGGATAGTTATTATCGACATAACTTGCGGGCGAAGCCGTGGGTGGAAGCTAGTATAGAAATAAAATTGAATGTAACCTACACCACATTGAAGATGTAGCATGTAGCGCAGTTTGTTCCGCTCGGCGCATCCTGGACAGTCACACGCAACACCTTATTTGACTGGCCAATTCTTCCCTTGCGGTGGTAGGGCTAACGCCCGCCTGGTTTGCGACCACCCTCTAGTCGAGCAGCCTGCTGTGTTTAGTCGATGCGTGGGAGTTCCAGTGCCTTAGGCATCTTCTGGGCACGCTCGTTCCATCATAGACCTCATCCATCGCTTTCCATCAGGTGTGATCGAGGTCAAGAGCGGGGCCCATTTAGCAATAAAAAAGTAAAAGAAAAACATTCATAATAGGTATACACAATTACATCAACTGCTAAAACAGTTAGTATGTTATTATTTGGTCTACAGTACATTACTGCTAGATTTATTTAGTTTTCCTGTTATACTAATACACAAATAATGGGAGTGTTACAAACTGACAATGACCAATAAATTACAGTTGATGAAAGCCAATACAATATACGGAGCGTTATGATTGCCTTGTAAACAGTTGACGATCAATTCGATATTGTGTAGCCAGCAGTAATCGAATTATAATTATCGGAGTATTCCCGTTTGAGCACCTATTTTTAGAGCACCAAAGGTATTCCCATTTGAGCACCTATGCGTAAATATTTTATAAAGTATGGGTATCTTTCTCTATTCATCTAGTAGCCTCTTTTTTGGTCTACTGGTCGCAAGCTGCTGGGTACCCGGATCCGTCAAAGTGTAATTGGGATAATTTCATCTGGAATTTCTAGTAGCAGCCCGGAGACTGGATTTGTGCCTGGTTGATCGCAATAGACTCGCCTCCTATTACGTGGGACTTAAATAAATATAACTGGCGAAATGTGGGTGTACCATAGGCAGACTACCTCTAGCAAACCCTTCAGGAAATACATGCGTACCTAATGTTATATCAAGTATTAATGACAGTAAATCAGTAATGACTATTTGCTGTGCTCAAAACATGGCTCTAAGATTGAGAATACATCTTTCGTTTCTTACTCTTCTGAAGTACATGTTTGTATAATTTTAAGAATAATATTGGCATAGTGTGAAGAATCACATTTGTAATGTGAAGAGTAATATAATTAGTATAATGTAAAGAATAAAAGAAATACGTTAAAATTACTTGTAACAAAGGCATAGCGTGTAAACAAAAAAGTTATGTAAACAAAATTGTTGCAATCGAAGCACAGTAACGTACCTACCTGCGATTTTGTATCGCACTGCTTAGCAACGAGAGTTGAAAGTCTAACAGTGTCTTTTTTGACGCGTTAGGATGTGCTCTGTTGGATTCTCAATGCTCGATTCAACACCAAGAGTTGAAAATTCAATGCGCGATACAAAATCGCCCGTCGGTACGAGGGTACCTACCTCGATTGCAACAATTTTGTTTAAAAAAATCGTCGCGTTTAAAAGTCGCCCGTGCATGCCTGCGGGGTAATTGCCTAACACACTATCAGTAGCAATGGGTTTAATTTTGACAGTTGAACAAAACTCATTGCGTTATTTACGTTGTTGAGCAGACAATTTTTTCGAAGATATATTACGAAGCAATGGACGAGCAGTGCCCTTCAAAATGATTCAGATTTAGATTGATAGTGTGTTACGCAATTAGGGTTCTGGGCTTGCTCTTGACGTACCCTTTGGATATAACAAAATTGTGTTGCCAGCTCTAAAATTAAATCGCCATGCTTTATTTACCAGTTCGATTATATTTCTTTTGTTCTTTTCCTCCTCGTATTTTTCGTTTGACTTTCCTCTTTTATTGCAAAACAGATGCTTAATGAATCCGGTTTGGTTTTTTCTTTGAAATTTTGTCAAAGGGAAATTTTCTAAAAACAATCCGTTTTTCCTCGTAAACGATTTGTAAGCTTTTAATAAATAAAACTGCTGGTTAGATCTGCTGCTTCACAAAGAGGGGTCCTGTAAACAATATATAAGGTTGTTTAATATGTCAAACCACTTAGGACTATATTTGCCAATAGTAATTGGCTGTCTGTTCACAAATCTATTTGCTGAGTCTAGTTAGTATCTAGCCTACGGACAATAGTATCGAATATATGGGAGCGACGCGGACGAGTACTTCGACGCCTAAGTATCCTATTGTTTGTATTTATTCTATTTAGGGCTGATTTTTCCATCGCCAGATAAACTTTTATTCGAGTAATAAAATTGACGTTTGACAGTTTTTGTATGAAATAACTGTCAAAATTTGAAAATTATTCCTCGAAAAAAGTTATCAGATGATTGAAAAATCAGCCCTTATTTGTAGAGTTAGTTAGTCATTTAATTTAGTACCTTGTGTAAATAGTTAGTTGCGTTAAACATTGTCAAAAATTACAAATACAAGTAAAATTAAAAGAGTTAACAATAAAATAATGAATACTGAAAGAGGGCTTTACAAACATGCGATAATACAAGTACCTACTAGACGATGTCAAGATTTATTTAATTTTCACTAACTTTTTTGATAGAATGAATTTAACACAAATAAAGTTTCCTAAATCGTTCATAAGTTGAGTGCTACGCCGCGTAGTAATACAGCTACGCCGTAGCGCTACGTGTAATATATAAATTATTAATATTTATTTATTTCATCCTAATTAACGGTTTTGAATAAGAAAACTTACATGTTTAAATTCTTATACAAATATTTTTTTGGAATTTACCTAAAGATGTTTGGTTTTATTATAAACTGCCTACCTCATATAAGTGGAAAATTCCTAGTCTGGCAACCCAGTGCATAGGTGCTTCATCTCTAAATCACCTGAGGCGAAATTAATATTTTAATATAAGCAGGCAGCGGACATCAAACGGGGCGTAAATTTTGCGCCCCGTGTGTAAACGGCCCTTAGTTTTATTTATGTGTGCTCGTTTCATAAATTATAGCAAATAGGTTGTTTTTGAGAATGTTTGTGAAGAGTCATTTTGTGTAAGTTTTGAACTTATGGAAATTCTGAGCCTTTGTTTATATTTACGGGAAGTGAAACAGTTTGATGTAGGTAAATGGGCCAGCTCTTTATTGAAAACCAGCTGTGCTCGCGTCAACTCATAGGTTTCTCTACATCGGTTTTACTTAGTTCGATAAATTATTCTATTATTCTTATTCTCTTATTTGATTTTAAGAAGAGAAAGAAAGGAAGATAAAGTATTTATTGGGACTCGCACAGGAATATCACAAACTAAACTAACACACTCATAGAAACATCACACTAATATTATAAAGGCGAAAGTTTGTGACTGTGTGTGTGTTTATATTATTATGTACTTTTTATCCCGATATTCCCACGGGACCGACACTTACGCGGGTAAAACCGCGGGGCGCAGCAAGTAATAAATAAAAACAAAAGTAAAATTAAAATAAAAACAGAAAGTCCTGTACGAGCCCAAATAATGTGATGTCACGGAAAGATATAGAAATACATAAAATATAAACATAAATATGTGTGAAGTAAAATATAAAAATAAAATATTTAATAACTAAAATTATCGCAAGTAAATATGAAAGCAGACACGAACTAATACGTAAGGAAAACTTAGACACATAGCTATCACACTTTCTTGAACACACGGCATTCATCAAAGTAAGTCACACAATTCGAAATGGGACCGTAACTTTAAAACATGATGGCTTGCTCTGTAAGCTAAGGAAGATGTACGGAGATATTATTTGTTCAGCGCACCTGTGACACAATCGGATTGTCAAGTTAGTTGCATCTATTTCATGGTCTGCGGATCAGGTCATGCGGAGACTAGGGGTGACCTACATGTGCTTCATGAATACGGTATTTGAAATATGTGCACTCTGAGTTTATCTTGGGCATTACTTACATCGGTGAAGAAAAACATCGTCAGGAAACTAAAACTTATCGCCCCGCGGTTTCACCCGCATAAGTGTCGATCTCGTGGGAATATCGAGATAAAAATGTCCAATGTCCTCTCTTGGGACTCGAACTATCTCTATACCAAATTTCATCTAAATCGGTTCAGCGGTTTAAGCGTGAAGAGGTAACAGACAGACACACTTTTGCATTTGTAATATAAGTATGAAATTGCCAACCCGTCTTGAGCAAGTGTGGTGCTCGTGACGTCCCTGTACGAGAAGAGGCCTTTGCCTTGCAGTGAGACAATAATAATTATCAAGGTACTTTACAGCCCACTCCCTCTTGAAGAGAGGAGGCTTGTGTCCCAGCAGTGGGAACATTGTACGCTGATTATGCTATTAACTCGAAGTGAGGGCTGGTTTTTTGAAGTGAAAACTTCTTTAGGCACGTTGGGCATTTTTTGAGATGGAAAAAAACATGAACTCACGCCACTGTTACCGTAAGCGACACCGCGTCTTTTGTTTATAAGACGACTCAAAAAATACCCGCTTCGGATGTGTTCGGCTGTCCTCGGGATGTACTCGGTTTTAATGTATATCCGATATTATGTCAGTGAGTGATGGCAAAGGTTTGTGGTTTTCACTTCTGTCGGCACTCCCGGAGTGCCACTGTTTTTTTTTAGTACTAGATTTGTAATGAGAAACAATAGGATAACATACCATAAACCATACCATAATCAGCCTATAATGTTCCCACTGCTGGGACACTGGCCTCCTCTCGGTGAGAGGGAGTGGGCCGTAATCCACCACGCGGGCACAGTGCGGATTGGCAGATGTCACATGTCTTCGAATTTTTGGTTCTAGGACATGCCGGTTTCCTCACGATGTTTTCCTTCACCGTTTTGAGAGCAGTGGTGATGAAATAATTTACACAAAGTAAAGCGCCTGTCTGGGTTCGAACCTACGACCTACAACTCGTAAGTCGCGGCCGTTACCACTTGGCCACCACTGCTCTCACTACACTTGGCATAAATATACCAGAAGATAATAACATAGACTAACATACACTTGGCATAAATATACCAGAAGGCTAGTTTTTGCTTATCTATTTAGCTTTCCAAACATGACTGGAATTTCCAAATGAGTCAGTATTTTGGTGGGTGATCCCACTGCTGGAGCCTTCCTTCCATTCAGCCATAGTTCCCGTTTCCGTGCGGCCCGTATCCAGTTGTATCCAAAATTCTACCCATCATCATCATTAGCCTATTATATAGCACTCCACTGCTGGACATAGGCCTCTCATATTGCAACTCGATTTTCGGCAACTCTCATCCAGCTGCTGCCAGCCATCCTGCGAAAATCGTCGGCCCTCAGGCTAGGTGGGGACCTAGCCTGTGGGCGTCCTGCCTTACGTTTACCGATTCGCGGTCTCCACCCAAGAACTTTCAACATTCTTTCTACTCATAGTCTTCTTTCAGTCTAGTATTATTTGAAACTGCTTACCAGGAAATAATTTTATTCTGAAAAATTGCAACTCGAAAAATAAAAACAAATCTTGTTCACCCCTACCGTATCGGCCAGAACAGGGGTGCAGAGCTTAAAGTGTCACCCCCTTTAACGCTTACACAGGAAACCTTCCATGCATGGCATACGATACGACTGCAACTCAAAACCGAGACGTAATTGTCAACTGCACTGTTCACTTACCTAGTAAACTTCCCATGGAAAAGAGAATTTACATTTTATCTGCGAAACATTTACATGACTTCCTCGTACTGGTGGTCGCATTTGTAATAATACTAGTAGAGATTAGGACTTTATCGTTTTGTGCTGTCTTTTACAGACAACCTGTGTTCATTCTTTCAACTCAAAGTTTCTACCAATCATTTGTACAATTGCAAATGACAGCACATAAATGGTAGGTATATTATCCTACCTTTAAAAATATACACTAAAATGTTGAATCCTTATACCATTATATGTACATAAAAAGAACACGACAAAGAACAAGCACTTTTTTTCGTTCATCATCATTTCAATCAAAGGACATCCACTGCTGGACATAGGCCTCCCCCATGCACCGCCACTTCGACCGGTTCTGTGCTTCTCGCATCCAGCGGATACCTGCGACCTTTACCAGGTCGTCGGTCCACCTTGTGCGAGGCTTTCCAACACTACGGTTTCCGGGACGCGGTCACCACTCTGCTCAGTCAACCTTTCTGCTCCATCGGCCATCTGTTCTGCGAGCAATGTGCCCTGCACACTGCCACTTAAGTTTGGATTTTTTTTTTCAAAATGTCACATTATACACCACTTTATATACATATTGACATTGATGAATATTATAAATACAAAATGACATGAATATTTACTTTGTAAAGTATTTTTTTACTCTAATGTGAATGTGAGGACAATGTCGGTAATTTTTTGCATTCTTTTTAAATTTTAGTGTCTTGTACTTTATGCGGTTCGTCAAGTCGTTGAGCTCCTCAAGTTCTGAGTTGAGCTACACCGACTGGACTGGTTTACTGAAATCTATGTGCTACTTTCCTTAAAAGTCCATTTCAGACATCAATCTTTTGAGGGGTGTGAGCAGGTATGTTGACTCAAAGACGTGTCAGTATGATCTGTGTTTATTCGGTAAATTGTCCTATTTATATTTACATTCATTCTAGTACAAGTAATGCTTAGCCTAAGATATTTACATTTCAAACCACCACATTCGTCAGAGGTCGCTCGATGCGCTGCGCATGCGCGGAGCGCGCATAATAGCACAGCCAATCAACGTCGTCCGGCGCGCGCCTCGCTAGACTATAAGTAGATGCGGGCGCCCCGCGCGCGTCCTTTCCTCGGGCTGCCGGCGTTGCGTGAAGATCTCTCCGTGTCATCGTGTCGTGTGTCGCCGTGTCGCGCCGCGTGACTTCTACCGCGTCGTGTGCCACCTCTGCTGCTTCGATGATCTTCACGCATGTCGTCAGCCTTGAGCCCAAACCGTTCTTTTCAGAGCGAACTTCTTATTTCTTAACAGAGTCTCGTACGTCCTTTTCAGGGCGGTCTTCTCTATTTCTTTAACTAATTGTCAAACACGTAGGGTAGGTATGAGTTGGTTCTGGTGCTGGAGGTAAGTGACTGGCTCTGTGTCACTACATCACTCCCCCCTAAGCGAAGCGTACGTTCGGTTTCACAGTGCGGCCGGTTCGTGTGACGTAGGTAAGTTTACTCGGTGCGTTCGATGTGTGCGTGTTTGCTGATGCGTTTCGATGACCTTGAGTCGGCGAATGTGTCGCAGGCGACGGTGAATTCGACGTTGTTGTTTCTGTGTCGTCTACGTTGTACATATACGCCGGCTTCAATCTGTCGACTGACACGACGGCGGTGCGACGAGGTAGGCGCAATGTAAACAGCTTTCCTTCTTCGCTGCGTTGTAGTATCTCGAACGGGCCGTCGTACGGTGGTGTGAGTGGGCTGCGCACAGTGTCGTTTCGCAGAAAAACGTGCGTACATGTTGCTAGATCTTTGTACACGAATGTGTTCGCGTTTGTTGATTGGTTTCTTTTCCCCGGCGATAGCAACGACATTGTTTCACTCAGCTGACGTACGAATTCTGCGTCTTCAATGTTCGGCGTTGTAGGCACGAAGAAATCGGACGGAATGCGTAGTGTTGTACCGTACGTCATTAGGGCTGCGCTGACGGAGGTATCTTCACGAAGTGCGGTACGTAATCCTAGGAGAACTGTGGGTAGTTCCTCGCTCCATCGTGTCGCGGCTGCTCTCGCCATCAATGCTGACTTTAGTGTGCGGTGCCATCGCTCGACTTGACCAGGGTGGTATGCAGTGGTGCGAATGCGATTGATGCCGAACTTCTTCATCAGCGATGTGAATAGCGCAGACTCAAATTGTCGCCCTTGGTCTGTTGTGAGTCGTAACGGGCATCCAAATCGTGATATCCACCCGTCGTATACGGCTTTGGCGACAGTCTCTGCGGTGACGTCACGCGTAGGGATTGCTTCGGGCCACTTGGTGCAGCGGTCGATCATCGTGACGAGGTATCGGTAGTCATTAGATGGAGGTAGTGGTCCGACGATGTCAACATGAATATGTTCGAAGCGCGTCGATTCTTTGAATTGACCGAGCGGGCTCTTCACGTGTTGTTGAACTTTCGCTCGCTGACAGCCGATGCAGGCCCTTGCCCATGTAGTGACGTCTTTGTTCATGGAAGGCCAGAAGAATTTTGATGCCATTATTTTTCTTGATGTTCGTACCCCGGGGTGACTTAAGTCGTGTTGCGCTTTGAAGGCGGCAAAACGATAAGTTTGTGGTAAATACGGTCGAATGTTGTTTGTTGATGCTTCGCATAGTATGGGTTGTTGAACTCCAGGCATAGTCAGTCGGGTGAACTTCAGCTTCGGGTTGTTCAGGCACGATCGTAGTTCGGAGTCGTCTTCATATTCTCCAACAAGTTGATTGTAGTCGATAGTCGAGTTTAGTAGTTCGACCTCTTCTATCCGTGATAATGCGTCAGCTGCCTCGTTCTTATCGCCGTGAATATATTTGATATTTGCGCAGAATTGGCTTATGTAGTGAAGTTGCCGTTCTCTTCTCGGCGTGTCGGTACTGCTCGGCGTTCTTGTGAGTGCGTACGTTAGAGGTTTGTGATCGGTGTATATTATTAGGTCGTTCCCCTCTATTAGTCGCCGTAGATGTTGGACAGCGGTGTACATAGCCAATAATTCGCGATCGTACACGCTGTAGCGTCGCTGCGTCTCGCTCATTGTTTTCGAGTAGAATGCGAGAGGTTTCCACACGTTGTCGACTTTTTGTTGCAGAACGGCGCCGATGCTAGTGTTAGATGCGTCGGTAAACAAACATAGCGGTGCGCTAGGTACCGGGTGCGTTAGCGTAGTTGCCTCGAGTATGCTTTGGCGGCATTTCTCGAACGCTTCTTCGGCTTCAGGCGTCCAGGCGATTGGTGATTTATCGTTCTTTTTGCTGTTATGTAGGTATTTGTTGAGAAGGTTTTGGTGTTCGGCTTGATGGGGTAGGCAGCTGCGGTAAAAGTTTAGCATTCCCAAAAATCTTCGTATTTCTTGTATTGTTGTCGGTTTCGGGTAGTTTGTTATGGTTTGGATGCGGTCTTGTGTGGGTTTGATTCCTTCTTGTGTGACTTCATATCCGAGAAATTGTATCTTGTTCATGCCGAACTCGCATTTTTCGATATTGAGTGTGATGCCGTAGTTGTTCAATCATTTGAGCACTTGATGTAGGTGGCGCTGATGCTCTTCTTCATTATTTGAGTAGATGAGTAAATCGTCGACGAAACAAAATACGATATCGTCGAGTCCTCGCAGTACTTCGTGCATGAAACGTTGAAATGTTTGTCCTGAGTTGCGTAGGCCAAACGGCATGCATGTACATTCGAAGAGACCGAATGGCGTTATAATTGCAGTCTTGGCAGCGTCTTCTTCATTGATTGGTATGGAATAGTAGGCCATCTTCATATCGAGTTTCGAAAAAACTTTCTTCCCATGTAGTTGGTACGTAAAGTCTTGCATTCTCGGAATTGGGTAGCGGTCGGGTACAGTCACGGCATTAAGTCTTCGGTAATCGCCGCATACACGTAATGAGCCATTTTTTTTCTTGACGACGTGTAATGGGCTGGCCCATGGGCTTTTAGAGGGTTTACAGATACCCATCTCCATCATCTTCTCAAATTCAATTTTTGCTGCGTTGTACTTGTCCGGAGGAAGTGGGCGTGGCCTTGAGTAAATAGGTTGGCCTGTTGTTTCTATGTGGTGTTTCACGTCGTGTTTTGCAGAAGTCTTGAGTGATATGGGTCGCAGAACATCTGGATACTTCTTCAATATGTCGTGGTATGCATGATTACGGTCGATTAAGTAGACGGCTTCTTCTGTGGCTTGAATTCTTATGGTGTTCACGGCGAGATCGGTAACGCGGTCAATGAGTTTCCGTTGATGTAAATCGACTAGTAATTTGTGATTTACTAGGAAATCTGCGCCCAGTATTGACGTCTTGACATCGGCGACGACGAATGTCCATTTAAAGCTTCTACGTAAACCTAGGTTGAGCTCGAGTGTACGCTCTCCATAGGTACGTATTTGTGTGCCGTTTGCTGCGAATAATTTGTAGGATATTCTGCCGGTTTCGCATATTTCTTGTTTCTTGCTGCTAAAACTGATATGTCGGCTCCGGTGTCAACAAGAAACTTCTCTCGGTTGTTGATATCGATGATGCAGAGGCGGTAACTTCGTTGGCTTACATCGACTTCCGCCACAGTCGATGTATGTTCTAGTTTTCCTTCTTGATTTTAGAACAAGGTGATTCGCATTTGCGTGCTTCGTCACCGAATCGGTAATGATAGTAGCACACCCAATCAGCGTCGCCTGGTTTTCTCGATCCGCGGGAGTTTTGGCGCGAAGTGCTGCGGTGGCGCGACCACGATCTGTAGCGGGACCGGGAGCGAGAGGGGCGGGCGTGCGCCGCGCGTTGTTGTTGGCTTGTGCGTAGCTCTGCGATTTCAACCGATAACTTCTCGATTTGTTTTGATAGCAAATCCACTTGCAAATTCGTGATGGCTGATGATGGGTGATGACTTCCGCAGCTTGGCGAGGTTGTTGTGGAGACTGCGGCCACTGATGCTGGTTCGAAGTGTTCCATCATTTTATCGGCCATTGCAGCCAGGATTTCGAGCGTGGATTCTGTGTTCACAGAGATCACGGCGCGAACTTGCGTGGGTAGCTGATTGAGCCACATCACTTTGAGCGCTTCGTCTGACATGAGTTTGCCGCTCCTATCGCGCATCTTGCGGAGTAGTTGGCTAGGCTTCTGGTCGCCGAGTTCGAGTCCGGCGAGCAATTTTTGCAGTTGGCGATGGTCCGACTCTTGGTATGTCGATATCAGCCTGTTCTTCAGTGTGCTGTATTTTCCCGTCGCAGGTGGATTCAAGATAATGTCCCCAATCTGCTCCAAATCACTGTAGCCCAGCAGTGGAACGACGAGGTTAAATTTCTGATCTTCTCCGATCTTACTCCCGGCGATGGCGGTTTCGAATTGCGCAAACCATAGTCGAGGATTTTGGCGGTAAAATGATGGCAAACGCGCAGGCAGCGATATGGCAGCGACGTCGCTCTTCACTGTTGCGGCACCGTGGGCATCGCAGAAATCCTCGATCTGGTCGTCCTTTGACATTTTGCTTGATCTCGTCGTCGTCGATTTATATTTAAGTATATCGGGGTCACCAATTTAGAGGGGTGTGAGCAGGTATGTTGACTCAAAGACGTGTCAGTATGATCTGTGTTTATTCGGTAAATTGTCCTATTTATATTTACATTCATTCTAGTACAAGTAATGCTTAGCCTAAGATATTTACATTTCAAACCACCACATTCGTCAGAGGTCGCTCGATGCGCTGCGCATGCGCGGAGCGCGCATAATAGCACAGCCAATCAACGTCGTCCGGCGCGCGCCTCGCTAGACTATAAGTAGATGCGGGCGCCCCGCGCGCGTCCTTTCCTCGGGCTGCCGGCGTTGCGTGAAGATCTCTCCGTGTCATCGTGTCGTGTGTCGCCGTGTCGCGCCGCGTGACTTCTACCGCGTCGTGTGCCACCTCTGCTGCTTCGATGATCTTCACGCATGTCGTCAGCCTTGAGCCCAAACCGTTCTTTTCAGAGCGAACTTCTTATTTCTTAACAGAGTCTCGTACGTCCTTTTCAGGGCGGTCTTCTCTATTTCTTTAACTAATTGTCAAACACGTAGGGTAGGTATGAGTTGGTTCTGGTGCTGGAGGTAAGTGACTGGCTCTGTGTCACTACAAATCTAAATAGTCTTCACATGATATGACCAAGATTATGTCTGGAGTTTAAAAGTGATTGTGACCACTGAGTTTGTTTCGGCCTTTCTTCTCAGAGTAGTCAGATAGGATACGCCGACTTCATCTAGCTTTTTAAAAAAAAATATTAGATGTTAAAGTGATTCCTATTTACAGAATAAACAATTTTACAATTTAACAATAAATTAAACATATATTATACATATACAAGTATATAAAAAAAAGGAAAAGAAAAAGACAGGAGCTCATTTGGGCAAAAATTCGTCCGCATCGCTGTCAATGGCATAAGTGCCGAAAAGGCTGGCAGCATTACCACGTTGCATTGCAATGCTTATTCTTTCGGCTAAAAATAGGCCGGTCCTCTGGTCACGTTAAGAGTCAACCAAACGCTAGGCGATGTCCCGAAATATTCGATGAGCACTCGGACCCAAAGGTCCTAGTGTTTCAACCGAAAATTTGCGGCGTTTTCAAATAGAAACATAAATATTTTCATTTAATTTATGAGAAAGACCCAAGATACTTACGTACACTTCATTTCATAATAAAGTATAATGACATTCTACAGAATATTAATTTTCCAATAAACTTTGTAGAAGCAAGCCCTAAAGAACATTTCTTTTCTAATCTAATACTTACGGAGGAACTTGATAGTAATATTACCGTCATACATTAGAGGCGGATATTAAATATTGTCTCAAGTTAAAAGTTACAAGTCCAAGTTATGTGTTCTGGGCGCAGATAGATAGATAGATATACTAGGGAATAAAGTAGGAATAGTGGCCGTAGTATATCGCCTAGATATTCGTTAGAGTATTAGCAGAGAATATAGGGAAATATTTTTAGTTTTAAACTTGTTTTTACATTGAGCAATAGTTTTTTACTGCTTCTTACTGCGGACACAATATTATTAAAATCTTAAATACCTACACATTTTAAGATTTCCTGTTTTTTTTCTGTTCCTTCATTTTTTACCCCTAACCGGTACAGTCAGGGAAGTTATTTATCTATCAACTTGATAGCCATTTCGAACCACTGTCGAAGAAGTTACGGACAATTTATGTTTGTAATCGTGAATTCACGAAACAATTAGTTTACCTAACTTACATAATTAAAGCAATGTTTGCTGATTGGTCTTGACTTTGAACTCAAACTGAAGTGACCCCGCGATACCATTAAGACAGACTTTAAAGCAGGTCAAAGTAGAAAAAGACTGTTCGTTTGAATGTTATTGGCAGCTTTCCAAGTGTAATGAAGTCTATATAGAGACATACAAACTTGTTCATGCTAGTGCAATAATAATTGACAGTATGTTTGTTAACATTCTTTTTCTAGCTTAGTATGCTAATTTTTGCCACCATTTTGTAATGCTCTATGCTGTAATAATCTTCTATCATTAGAATTTCAGCATGAAAGAACAAGTGTTTTTTTGTACTGGAAGTTCCAAAATACCTAAAATTGGGCTCTCAAAAAGAAGAGTAGGCAGATACCTACCTCGCGCCTCTTGATAATAATGCACGAATATCGCCGCGAAAATGACAATGTTAATCCAATGAGGTCCATAGTTCAATTCAATTCGATGCAACTTTATTGCAATTCATAATGTAAGCTCAACTCAAACATAAACATAAACTCAACTCAAAGCATTTATTTCAAATATACCAATTACAGACACTTTTAAATTGTCAAGGGGTCGGTCAGTCAGAAAGATGAAGTTATTTGCCCATTTCAAAGCGTAGTAGGTACCTATGGAGAAGAATGGGCAAGAAAATCCACGGTCACTCTTTTAAATCAAAATAATATGGTTACAATATCATATAGTTATAAATACAATATGTTAAAATTATGCATGTGAGGTGAAATCATACAGGTGGTAAGTATTAAACAATAGAATCAATTGTGGACCCTGTCGGGCACAGCAAAATTTTAAATAAGTAGGAGAGAGGAAGAAGTTTTGTTCATAAAATAGGGCATGACTCATCATATATTTACTTTTCTACACATCAGAAAAACGATTGAAAATGTTGGATGATCCCAGTTGACGTCCGTCACGACTCACGAGCGCTACTCGATCGCGTCCAAACAAATGGAGGGTACTCGACATCGCGTCGAAGCGCACTCTTTATCTGACAGCTCGATGCTTACGTCAGTCCAAAGGGTAATGAGTGGGCATTTTTTATATCTCTGCTAGCTATTGGAACTCTCACCTTGTTTATGTGGATCATATAGATGATTGGGTTTAAGATTGAAGAGTGTTTTTTTATTGAAAGGAAATAGGAATAATATCGTCATAATTTCATAAACGACCATTACATGGGCAATGACAGTCAAAGAAAACATTACTGATGATTTTTTTATTTGTATAAGTAGGGTTGTCAATCATACTTTTAAAACTAGATGAGATCGGCGTTCCCCATCAGACTACTCTGAGAAGAAAGGCCGAAACAAACTTAGAGGTCACAGTCTCTTTTAAACTTCGGAAATAATCTTGGTCAGATTATGTGAAGACCATGTGATTGGTGTCTGAAATGGTCTTTTGAAAAAAGAACCACAAAGATTGTGGACCTGTCCAGTCAGTGCACGCATTTACCAGTAATCGTGCAGCTCAACTCGGAACTTAAGGAGCTCAACGATTACTAAACTGCACTTGACCGCAGATGACCAGCTTGGTGTAATTATGCTGTATGTGGGGCGTGACACGAGACATGAATTAAACTGAGCGACGTGTTATACTGTGGCAGCGTCTACACCGCCTAAAATCCTGCATCGCGCCAACAGAGTTTACCGCACAACTAGCACATATATTATAACTAGCTGCGCCCCGCGGTTTCACCCGCGTAAATGTCGGTCCCGTGGTAATATCGGGATAAAAAGTAGCCTATATGTTAATCCAGGATGTCAGCTACCTCCATACAAAATTTCATCAAAATTGGTCCAGCCGTTTGAGCGTGAAGAAGTAACAAACATATAAACACACCCTAACACCCCCCCCTCACACACACACACACACTCACAAACTTTCGCCTTTATAATATTAGTGTGATACCTATACAAGGTCCCGACATCAATCGTCTAACACCCGTCTGGTCGGAGGATACACCTCCCTCGCCCTTTTCTATGGAGGATGAGTGAACTTTAGAACCTGTTCCTTATACCTCTAAAATATGTAATAAGTAGATTTTGATGTTGTAGGTATGCTTTGTTCCGTCTTCTGTAAGCATAGCCAAATAAATTATACGAAGCTTATCAATGCGCCAATGTTAAATCCCTCTAAATTATCGTTTCCACGAAACCAGAAGATTACTATCTCCGAAGCTGTGATTAACACAATAGTATACTAATGATGCTTGTATACCAAATAATCGCTTTGTTGCGCATATTCCGCGGTTCCACGGTAATTTTCAATTCAAATGAAGATGTTCCAGTAATCCCGAATGGATTATTGTTAATAGTAAGAAGGGTTAGTTTATGTGGTGTCGCGTCGGTGATAATAATGGTTATTGAACTGTGATATTGTAGCACTAAACGCTTACTTACATATAAGATGTTTATTATAACAAAATCGCATGATAATAATATAAAAGTGGTTCCATAGCGATGATGAAAATATTTAAATATTATAAAACGGTTTTTATAATATTATAAAAAGCGTTTTTTTTGTTAGCCTGTACTATCCCACTGCTGTTCAAAGAGCTCCGCCAAATAAAAAGTGTAAAAGCTTAAAAAAAAACCCAAGTTATAAACGTTTTAAAATAACATACAAAGACGGCACCACTATCACAGAAGTGACGTCACGAATATAAGCTATCAAAAACCAAAAACTAACTAGCTGATAGCTTCCAAAAACTTTTAAAGCGTAGCTTCTCAATACTATCATCGATTTGAAAGGCTTTTCGATTATCTCATTTCACTACACCTTGTTTTTAAATCACATTATTTGTTCAATCATTTTTCTTTCATTTTGTTTTCTAATGCGCGAGTAAACTTCTCGATGAACAAAAAAAGGAATGTATCAATATCAGTCAATCCGCTCTTGAGAAATCATCAAAAAAGACGTTCCATTCAAAATATGAGAAAACCATTTTCTTAATAATAGTTATTCTGCTATTCGGGGCGGACACAAATCTAACAAATCAAAGATCATAAAAATCGGTCCAGCCGTTCTTGAGTAACGGTAATATTGTCGGTACGGTCGTAATGGTGTAACTAACCCGACTTTGATTTATTTATATGATGATTAATATTATATATTAGACATACATATATATAATATTTATAATCTATAGATATTAGACATCATACCTATATGGTGTGCTTTCGTGTTGAAGAGTCAATAGGTACATGTACTTAAAGAAGAGGCAGGTTTTGGAAAGTCTGAGATTTGTGGCTTTAAAGTTGAAAAGGCTTGAAATAGGAAGCGTTCCTAAGGCTTCAAGCTCGAGGAGGGGCCCCATAGGGCCGAAGCCTGCCGGGTCAGCGGGATTGTCCGAAAGGGTTACCGCTGGCCCGGAACATAAAGGGCTAAGGAAGGAACATGGGTGGGTTTCAGTCAGTAAGAGTCCCGCTCCACCCAGAGCGATTATTTGTTGATTTCCCATCCGAAAAAAAAAAAAACTTCAAGCAGGCTTTTTATTGTTGCCCTCGTAATTACGTTACCACTTTTAACCAGTAACCACCAGTAAATTAAAACTTCGCTAAGGTTAAAACTATCTAGCTGTCGCATAAACAAATAGACTTTGTCGTTTTATGACGTGCGAGTGTCATTCAACCTCATTCAAATAGCTCCGTTATAATAATAATAATATAATAGTGTCCATTTTGTTAGTTATGTAAAACAACCGAGCAGCGGTTTTCCATTACGGACCTGTTTTGTAAAACCCGGTTTTGTAAAACAGCAGATTCTACAATCCATCTGCGATAATATATAAAATTACAAACAGATTAATTGCTAATATCTCACCAGCTGCAGCTCACTCAACCACTAGACCTGAAGCGGTTACGTTTACAGGATTTTTTTTGCTCATTCTTTCTCAAGTGATCAAAAAAAGGTCATAATTAAACTCACATTCAAAAACCAAATATTTTATTTCACATAAACCTAAATGAGCACTTCTAAAACGTCAGAAGCTAGGTGCACGGTTCCAATTGATTGTTTCCTATGGAGAAGAGCTGGCCAGAAACTACAAAGTCTAAATCCAATCTTTTAAAAATAATTGGCTTTTACAGTGATTTTTAACTTCCAGTGCTAACAGATATGGGAGGACAGTGTAGGCCTGTCAACAAGTACCAGGTACTTAACAAAATCCATTCGTAAGCCACACCTGACATCTAGCTTGTTAGGCAATTTCTCGTTCTGCCACTTAATGTTAAACAAAGGGTAGCATTGTGATTTCAAAACCGGTGTACATAGGACGGTACCATATCCACATAGAGTCTTGTTCAAGTTACTGTATGTTTAGCAACGCTTCGTTCATTGTGTGGGTGTAATATACGTCCTAAACTAACAATCAAGTGTGCATAACTGAGGAAATGCCGCCAACAACACAACATCCCGTGTTTTGTTATTGTGACCACAATTGGAAATATGTGTATTTGGGAAGGCTTGCATATGGTATAGATTGTGTTGATGATAAAGGTTGTGCGTTTTAATGGATGTGTTTCGGGATCCATTTCTGTGTCAGATTTTTATTATGGAAGTGTTTCATAATCAGCCTATAATGTCCACACTGCTGGGGACCACTTTCTGGAAGAGAGGAAGCCTGTGAGGTTTCCTCTCTTCCAGAAAGAGTGGGCTGTAATCTGCAACGCGGGCGGAATTGGTAGATGTCACATGTCTCCGAATTTTTGGTTCTAGGACATGCCGGTTTCCTCACGATGTTTTGCTTCACCGTTTCGAAAGCAGTAGGTGAAATTAGTAAAGCGTCTGCTTGGGATCGAACCTACGGCCTACAACTCATAAGTCGGAGCCTTTACCACTGGGCCACCACTGCTCATGGAAGTGTTTAGATAACTCAAATTAATGTCGTTATTGTAGCGGCACGTTGTATCAGTTCTATAATGAAAAAAATACTGGGGTTGTGAATCTACTGTCTATTTGTTGCTCGCCCCCTATAAACATATATGTATGTATATCATCTAACAAGATTTTTCCAACTATGTTGGGGTTGGCTTCCAGTCTAACCGAATGCAGATGAATACCACTATTTTACATGGAGCAACTGCCTACCTGACCTCCACAACCAAGTTACTGGGTAATACGGTACCCCTTGGTAAGACTGGTTGTCAGACTTTCGGGCTTTTGACTATCCGTAACGACTGTCAAAGATCCGCGAATGACAGCCGGGACCAACGCAACGGCTTAACGTGTTTTCCGAGGCAAGAGGTCTCAGTATGTAAAGATGGTCAGCCATCCACAGACCAACCGCGGCAAGCGTTGCTTAACCTGATCGATCGACCTATGCGGCTGTTATTATTCAGCCCCGGGCCCCTGGCCCCTTATTACATGGAACATAAAACATAACTGCTAAAATGGGTGTACTACAATTAAATACACCCACCTCTGCCTTACTTGAAATACAGGGGTGATGTTACGTCTTGTTGTGTGTCACATACCTACGTAAGTATATTGTGCCCAATTAGTGAAAATAGACTAATTACATGAGTCTTAAACGTAATTGGCGAAATGCACACTTGTGTATAGGTTCACCTTTATCTACGCTTTCGGGGAACACACATGAGTGACGATCCCTTTCAAACGTGCCCACTTTGTTTTTCGTGACATCGCCAAGCGGTCGGTCGACTCTTTACATGACCAGAGGGCGGGCTTATTTTTGGCCAAAGAATCGACAACGTTGCAATGCTGCCAGCCTTTTGGGCACTTTTTTTGTTGACAGCGATGCGGACGAATTTTTTGCTGACCTATGGTTCTTTTATATATATATGTACCTATTAGTAATATTATTTTAAGTGTGTTAGCTTATATATTATGTCTTTAATAAAGTTCATCGCTTTCTAAACATGAGCTGCAGCTTTAGTAGTAAAATAATCACGTAAGAATCCTACAATTCTTTTACCACGAAAAAATATAAATTATATTTAGGTACACACTCCATGAGTTCGGAAGCGACGCCATGACAGCAGGAAATTAATTCTAATGCTCCAGTTACTTGCTCACGCGTCGCGTCGCGCCGTCTCGGTTTTGACAATTTGACACCGCACGCTCTTTGACATCTGCAGTCGACGACGTTGTGTGGTAATAGAGGAAATTGGTAGGTCGCAGTTTTACATTTTAATTATTAATGTATCTGTAAGTGTTATGGCTGTATGTGTTTGAATATGGGAGCGCAGGATGTTTTTGTTTTTCCGTACGACTTTTTAATCTGATATTTTAACTTTATCGCCAAAGAATAAGGTTCAAAGTTCATTGAAAAAATTTGACAGTTTCGGGTAGCTTGATGTGCTGGCGTCTGTACATAACAAATACTTACTTGTCAATGTGCACCAAATAGATTTTACAGAAAGCGTTTGTCTGTTAGCCAGTTCACTTCCAGAAGTAAAGTATGGTCACTAGTGTCGTAACTGTTTTAACCGCGTATTGTTATAGGAAACGGTATCGTTAACTGGAGTCATGCTTGCCTTAAATCAATGTATGTATTCTTAAACCTGTGGATATAGACAGTAAATTTAGTAGTTGTGTTCATATTGTGTTTAATTGTCACTAACTAGTCCCCTGTCCTCAACAGAAAGGGTGGAACAATGAGCATCCTTATCGCAATCTACCAACAAAAACTCATTTAAATTTAATTTATTATTAATAATTTAATTTAAAAATTTAAACTCACATTAAAGGAGTAATAAGAGATCGATGTAACTGTCTTAACACTTTGCGGGACACAACGCCCCTCGACGTAATAACAATAAAACTTCCATTGTGTCTCGTTCAGTGTCCTTCAATGTGTTAAGAACTTTCTGTATCTTATTTATGCGAATAAATGATTTGGATTTGATTTTGATCTACTCACCAATTATTTTTATACAACGTTATTTTTAGTATATGCGAAAACTGAATATAGTTTGTTCAGAATAAGTAACTGAATCGATTCCAATAATTTTTACCCGATGTTATATTTTGTCCCAAAAATATTTAAAAAATGTTCAAAGTTGGACACCGAGCGACACGACGTAGGTTATCCAATCTCCGCGCCGAACGGTTAGGTACCTAGGTACTAATAACAATGAGCACAAGACGGCGCGGCGCGGGTGAGCATGTTTTTGTACGAATAAACAGGTAACTTAACAAGCTTATAACTTTGTGATTTTTCATGATACAGTTTTGAAATTTTGTATAGATTCTTTACATAAAAATACTAGACACGTATTTCGGGTTTCGCATATTATTATACTATAAATAATGTTGTATAGGTACCTAGATTTATCCGGTTTACCTTAACTTTGTGTACGATAGAAACGCTGTTGGCTATGGAAACGGCATGAAATTAAAGTTAAAGCTAATTCCAGTGTTCAAGACATGAAATTGAAATAGGTCTTTACTGAAGTTATTCGTTGTAATAATTAGCTTACCAGAAACTTATACTTAGGCAACTTTAGTATTATTAAAGGCCTTAAATTATAACTTTAGGCGAAATTCTCCGCTTTTCGGCCGCGAATAAGTCACTTGATTAATTTAGATGGTCGTTCTGGCCCGAGTTTGTGATTACATCCCAATTTAATCCAGCAGCTTCGGACCTGAGCTCATTGGATTAGCGAAAATTCGCTAAGAAGCGTCTCCTTAATTACGCTTCTCTTTCCAATATTTTTATTGAGAAGCTTCGTTTTTGGAAACATGGAAATATGTTATCTGATTCTAAAGAAGAAAGAAAAAGTATTTATTGCGACTCTTATAGGAAGATCACAAACTAAACTAAACACAGTAAAGAAAATAAAAGAAAAACAAGTTAAGTACCTATATAAAAAAGTAACAAAAAGAAAAATGAAACAGAAAGTCCTATACGAGGCCAAAAGACAGCATGATGCTGCGACGTAAAAAAAATAAATGTCGCAGCGCTGGTAGGTATTCTGATTTCTGATAGGGCCCGCTGTGATGTCACAGGCAGTTACAGAAATAAATAAATAATAAAATAGATTTGATATGTAAAATATATATATTTTTTTTTAATATTAGCCTTTTCTGTCCCACTGCTGGGCAAAGGCCTCCCCCATTTCCTTCCACATTTCCTTATACTGTGCCTTCTCCGTCCAGTCGGTTAGGAACGAGTCTAAATCGTCACGCCAGCGTTTCTTAGGCCTGCCTCGGTGGCGACGCCCGTCTTCAGGCACCCACTGTGTGACGACTTTCGCCCATCTGTCTGGATGCATCCTATAAGTGTGACCCGCCCAGTCCCACTTCAGCCTCGCAGACTTGCCGCCAACATCGGCGATACCTGTCTTGGAGCGTATTGTGGTGTTGCGAATTTGGTCGGTGAGTTTAATCTTCAAGATACTACGCTCCATCGCTCTTTGGCAAACCTTGAGTTTGGACTTCTGAGCCTCTGTCAAAGACCATGTAAAATATTAGCAAATAAAATAAAATATTAATTTTTAATCCGCGCCAGACGTAACCTGTTCCGTAAACTGTACCATATTTGTGGACTAAAAGTAGATCCTAAGATGTAGTGGTCTCCGAAAGTTAGTTGACAATTTTTTTTTTTTAATAATCAGGTAAAAAAAAATATGCTAAGTCAAATGCAGTTGGATTTGTCAATAAAAACGTTATAGCAGTTCAAACATTTGGATCACTAGAATTTTAAATCATTATGTGGTGTGTCAAAGCTGAAGTGGAAAAATGTCAACTAACTTTCGGAAGCCACTGTATGCCTATAATTACTTTACGTATCAATTAAAAACTAAAACGATGTTGGACTTTTTACGTAAAATAAAACTCGGGTTGTCCATTAAGTAACTGCAATATTTTCCCTTTTTACATAACGTGCTCTGGTAAGAAGGCCAGACTGGGGTGGCTCTCAAAGACGGATTCAATTCTACTGAAGTGTTAACTAAGGACACGAACACACAATTTATGTTCGTATAATTAATCCATAATTACTTACCACGTTGCGCGTCTAAAGTAACGAATCAAAACGAAAATCATTAAGTTCGTTTGCAATTCAAATGATTCTTTGTGAACTTAGCTCGAACGATCGTTAATTAAATTATCTGAAATTCAAAGAACCTCCGCCATGTTTTGGCGAGTGACGATAATTTGTGAGAATGGCAATGTTTCGTTTTATTTATCGTTATTGCGATGTTCGCGCTATTTTTCGGCTTTGGTATTTTTTTGTTGGTATTCTTGTTTTTGTTTGTGTTGTAGTGGTGTTAATTCTGTTTCTATTATTCAGCTGTTGCTGTAAATTTTATTTACAGGGATAAGCGTCCATAAACTGGGTAGGTAGGTACTGTAGAGGCAATCTATGTAGCCTAGCCTTATATAGTGCCGGCTGGCTATAATTTAGCGCGGGTTCCATTTGAACATTCAAACAAGTGTCATATATTTTTATTAGAGAACAGTGTCTTAGATTTTTAAGAGAGCAGTGGTGGCCCAGTGGTCACGGACACGACTTACGAGTTGTAGGTCGTAGGTTCGAACCCAGACAGGCTCTTTACTTTGTGTAAGTTATTTCATCACCACTGCTCTCAAAACGGTGAAGGAAAACATCGTGAGGAAACCGGCATGTCCTAGACTCAAAAATTCGAAGACCTGTGACATCCACCAACCCGCACTGGGCCCGCGTGGTGGATTACGGCCCACTCACTCTCATTGAGAGGAGGCCAGTGTCCCAGTAGTGGGAACATTATAGGCTGATGATGATGATGATGATATTTTTATCAGGTATTTTTGTTTAGTTGAGTCTGTGCTAGTTTTAATGTGGTAATGTAAAGTCTTTCTCTCAATATAAATATACAGAAATCATATAGCCGTTTAATTACTTTAAGGGGCTCTTCTAGCCTCTTAAAGTACCTACCTTAGATTATAGTATAAAAAAACCGGCCAAAGGCGAATCGGGCTAATACAATTAAGGTTCCGAATCAAACTGTAGGTACTTAGCAGTCTTTGCGATGGAACGGTCGCTAGCCTACCTATTTTATTTTGCGAAATCAATAAACCTGCGATAGCTCCATATAATTTATTAACAATTGAATTAACAACATACGTCAAAAGGCCTGCATACTAACCCGTGTTGTGTGTGCTTACTAAAGCACCATTTTTTTTCAGCCATTATTACAGTGGCGCAAGCTATATATTTCTATTAAAATTAAACAGTTGATTTTAGACAGTGATTTATGGGGTGTAACTTACCTCCCCCACCCCCAGAATTTTCGAGACCTAAATTTATGCCAAAATACCTTGCATAACTACGTTGCATAGATCTCGAGAAAAACTTCTGTGACAGACTGACAGGAAAATTAGAGTAAGAAGGTTTCCAATTTCATTTGGTCAGAACCTTAAAATGCATTGTAGTTAGGTAGCTGTAATGATTTTAACCACGACTGTATGCAAATTCTTACCTCAAACTGCAACTCTGTTATAAGGAATTTAATCGGCGTAGCTCGTTTACTCTCTAATCAAAGTTTAACGTTTCACATACGAACTGTCAGTACAAATGTTACCCCAAAGCGACAAAACTTCACAAAGGAAGTTACGGACTCGGTCAACTATGAATATCATGACGCGCCAGTCTGTTCTGTTTAACTGTAGTTAAGGAGACAAAGAGACGGCTACCTTCTCGTCGTTAGCGTATGTGTTTAAGTGTTAACTAGGTGGCGGAGTTTAGAACATTGATTGGTGCAACCCGACAATGCCAATTTACTGTGTTGTGGAGACGAAGTTTGATATACGTTGGTAAATTTGTCGGAATTATGCAGATGGCGGGTGATAGGTATTCAGTTGTTTTGTTTAGTTTATTTTCAATACGATACCGTACCCGTGGGTAGCCACGGGAGGAAATGCAGAAGGGATTTTAACATTTAATACTGGAATTTAGTTATTGTGGCTAGGTAATAAAAGCCGCAATGGACGATCGATCAGGTTAAGCTACGCTTGCTTATGATTCCTCCGACATATATGTTGTATATATTGGCGTGTGCTAGCCGAGATGGCAAATAATGTAATGTGTCGTGTATCGTAATGCTAATTATTTATTGCTGTTATAATCAAGTTCTACCAACGGAACAGAAAGCTGTGCTGCTGGGGAATTGCTTGCGCTACTTCTTCCCAGCTAAAGCACTAGGAAGTGGTGAACGGCGGGCGTTTTGGGGGACTGTCTTATGTAATGTTGATGTTCAAAAAGTGCTGATTCTCAGCCTAGTTTGAATAAATTACTTTTGATTTTGATCCTGGCGTAGTGTAGTTGGTGATTTTTTATTTCCTCTCTTCCCTTCAGCATTGGATGTTTACTGCGACATCTGAAGGCGTAACTTGCAAAGTCTAGCACGATAAGAAGTGAGGAACTTGGCTAAGGATTGCTGCTCAACTAAGTGGAATACTTTGTTTTTATCTGTTTGTTAAAGTTGGAGGACGTCGAACTGTCTATCCTTAGTAGAATAGATTCGGTAGAAACTTGCATGTGACCTAGACGGGGTGGCTGCCCATTTGACTTAAGTAAATGGTTTGATACAGGGTGTCTAAATTTGATACAGGATTCTGTCCTAGGTTAAATAGATTCGGTTGAAACTTGCATGTGACCTAGACGGAGGCTGCACATGTTTGAGTAAATGATTTGATATAGAGTGGGTCTCTAACTTTGATACAGGGTATCCTATCCTAGGAAAAATGGATTCGGTAGGAACTTGCACGTGACCATAGAGGCTGTAAAGACTTGAGTAAATGGTTTGATACAGGATGACGTATCCTAGGTAAAATAGATTCGGTAGAAACCTGCAAGTGACTTAGACTAGTACTTCGTCGAAGCAACTTCGCGAGTTTGCCCAGGTACTGTTCCTTATTAGCAAACAAAACCCAACTGTCAAATAATCAATAGGTACTCTTATTTAATAATTAAAACTCTTATTAAACAACACTTATTATGACAAAATTAAACATTGTTGTAGGTAAAATAAAAAAATAGGTTTAAATATGTAACGTAAAAACCTGCGAATAAGGTTTGAAACGGCTTATGTAATGAAATTCTCTCATCATGGAATAAAATGCTAAAAGGGAATGACATATTACTTAGTGAGCTTATTATCTTTTATTAAGTAGTAAGAGGATGTCATATATATTGTTTATGAGGCTATATTTAGTTATTATGTTTTAAAGCTTCTGAGGCAAGAAAATAACGCCCTACCATTTACTAGGGTTTGAGTTTGACGATTAATACATTACATCCATTTTGGGATTCGGGTCAGATAGGCAGTCGCTCCATGTAAAACACTGGGTTTCAGCTGCATCAGGTTAGATTGGAAGCCGACCCCAACATAGTTGGGAAAAGCATAACAAAATATTAATATTAAAATCTCGATTAAGATTGTAAATGTATGCTTGGTCAATCCCTAGTATCTGGTGGGATGACACTGACAGCTCACTCCACGCTCACTTCACGTAAGTTTTTACGGTGAGATGGTAACAGAATCGCACTGCTGTTTAACACTTGTCGAGGAAATGTGACGATTTTGTCATTTTTTAACAAGTAGGTATATCGCGTTATCAGAGTGGCAATTCTCATAATTTTAAGAACGATCACTGTCGGATCTCAGTCTTAATCTGTCAAAAATACTTCTAATTTCCATACATTTTTGACAAGTTTTTGACATTAATTTTTGACGGCACGGTTGGCGCAGTGGTTAAGCGATTGACTGCTGCGCTGCGTGTCGCGGGTTCGATTCCCGCACGGAACAAATATTTGTATGACCTACAAGTAGTTGTTCCGGGTCTGGCTGTTTGTGTATGTACAGGAGAAATTCCTAGTGTGGGGCAACGATTAAAAAAAAAAAAAAATTGTCGCTGAGATGAAATTGCGACTAGATTTTGAACGTTTTTAGTTACGGGAGTTAGCCTTCTGTTATACAGGGTGGCACCATCGACGCGCAACCTGCTACCACTTACCATGGATCCAGTACACGATTTTGATAAAAAAAATGCTGTTCCATACATTTTGATTGCGTAGATATTGCACTTTTCTATGTAGCAGTAATTTTTAGGGTTCCGTACCCAAAGGGTAAAAACGGGACCCTAATACTAAGACTCCACTGTCCGTCTGTCTGTCTGTCTGTCACCAGGCTGTATCTCATGAACCGTGATAGCTAGACAGTTGAAATTTTCACAGATGATGTATTTCTGTTGCCGCTTTAACAACAAATAATAATAAAAAAATAAAGTTAAAATTTAAAGGGGTATAAAATAAACGTTTTTTCAGCGTTTTATGCCTTGTAGTACGGAACCCTTCGTGTGCGAGTCCGACACGCACTTGACCAGTTTTTTATTAGGATAAGCTAATAATAAGTCCAGCTTACAAAGGAAACTATAGGTAACAATGTACGAAAACATTAGAAGTATTGGAAACAGGATACGAGTACACCAATAAACGTGTTCGTGTTGTTATTATATGGAATTATGGACGTATGTACCAATAGTAGGTACATGTAGGATTGTAACAGTAGGTAAGATAGGGCGTGCACAGTGTGACTGGCAGCAGGCTAGTGTCAGTCGTAAGATTTATAACCAGTCTATTATGCTGAGATAATGTTAATGGAAAGGGAGAAAGGACGGTCCATCTAAGTAGTTCCGTGCAAGTAGCACCTAATCACGGAAAGTTAACAAGTCAAGATCAAGGTTCTAGAATCTAGAGCCTTGATCTTTGGTTTTGAAATTCACCGTCTCTTTTCCACCGGCTTTAATAGTTCTGTTTAGGCACCCTTTTTTACCAAGTAATCTAGGTCATCATCGTAGATTATTCACCAAGGGGATAAAGCAGTACTTTATGTTACGGGCGTTTGAATCCCTCGCAGCAGAATCCTGAGATTCTACCTTTTAACTCTACCCACGCTGACGTAAACTGCCCCTAGATCTCCTAGAATCCTCCGTTGTGCTCGAGATTCAAGTTTGCTCATTACGAAGACACCTTTATCATTGAGGAGAACACTATTCTTTTCAAAACTTCATAAAATAAACTTTATAAAAAAAACAATTACAGTTTTCAAACAACCTTTTTTTTGTTAAAATATTCGTACCAAATTCAAATCATATTAATGACCAGCAGGTTATAATAATATTCAGTAAATTATTACAGCCTGGCTAGACGCTAGGGCTATAATGATTTACTTTCGGTTAGGTTGGCATGACGTAAAATTTAACATTATGGAGCAGGTGGTGTAAAAAATGTATAAAAGCTACGCATATTGTGTGCCTAATCTTATTTTTTATTACAATCGATATGAGACGCCAATGTATCGACACCTGTGATCGACACACATTGTATGGACATGAAAAGATTGTTTATAATGTCATACATTCTATACCAAATGTGTCTTTAAAACGTTGCTTAAGGTCCCACTAGTCGATATTTTTTCCATACAAATTACGGGAGAGTATTCCTCCACTGTTTGACATTGTGCATCTAAAGTTAAATATGATATCGTTTTGTATTATTATTAATGATGTCTGTACGAAAACAGAATATTAAAATAAAAAGCCATTAAAAAGTTATGAGCCAACAAAGATTCGTTTTTCTTGCTATTTTTAACTTAACTTTGGGTGTGAATAAGTAATAAAAGAACTGTAAAATCTTGAAAACCAAGTCAGAACAGTTATCGAAGAGTTCAATAAATTTTATTTGTAAATGTTTTTATGCAATGGTTTTATCATTAAAGTCGATTTTCCGAAGCACTTTTAATTTTTTTTTACGCGTCTATGAGATCGGAATGGTGTTCTGTGCGGGAGAACTAGAAGTTGTTCGTGTAGACTAGCGTCTAACTGCTCATGACTGATACTAGCTCTGTCGGACACGAAGCCAGGTGAGACAGCGTGCTTTTTGGCAATGACCACCACTGAGTTCGAGCTCGCGACTAGTTTACTCTTAAGAATGTTTTGTCAACGTGGGTTGGAGCGTAAAATTAACAAACACCTGTAGTCTCCGCAGTTGTAGGGGAAGTATAGAAGATACTGTAAAGGTTGTCTGCTAAAGTCGACCTTATGTAGTGCAGGCTAGCAATAAAATAACCCCGGTTGCATGCGAACAGTCAAGAGAGTTTAGAATGAGCTTTAAAATTGTTATATCATGTTTTTGTTTCGAAGAAAACAGTGATAATACAGCGGGAGTGATGGAAAGACGTTCGGTAGGAATAAACGAGAAACGTAGAGAAGTCATAACATTGTTTGATTTCTCACAGAACCTACACCCACATTTGGCTAGTTTTGTCTAAAAGTCCTATACCATAGAGAGCGGCCCTATTATCATAAGCTGACCTAGACTCCGGATTCTACTGAGAAAACTGGAAATGACTTTGCCCAATTTTTTAATTGAACCCAGGACCTTACGATCAGCAGTCACACTGGATACCTTGACCTGTTGGTCAAGCAAGGATATGCTAGCGACACAGAATTGATATTATTCACAATAATGTTTTTATGTAAGTAATCTTTGCTCTTTGAAATACCTAGGTTGTTCTTGCAACTCCACTGGTTTTAAAGTTGATCAAAACTTGGAATTTGTAGGAGTTCATTATCCAGAAACCCAAGTCCCATGGGAACTATGCATCTAGTTGGAATTAAACCGTACTATGTGTGTTGAGTGAGTGTGTTGTTTTCGTTGGTAGGATATGTGTATACGTTAAACAAATGTTGAGAACACAGATTTTAAAGTAACGAAAAGCATATTTAGTCGTTGGTGGTTCTATATCTATCATAGTCATGATGCCTCAGAGGTTTGTGAACATTAAAATCAAGTTTGTACGTTCAAAGCCTGAAAAGAGGTGCATGATCTATCTATTTTCTTATTTTAAAAATTGCTATTTGTTAATTTGTGTCCTACATTTATTTTTCTTATAAGAATTAATTTTTTACCTTTTGCTGTGCCCTATACAGGGTCTATAATTGTACCTTAGCTTTAAGCCATTGCTACACCTCTACAACATTTAGGAATGCAAATAAATTTATGAATATAATATCTATTTATATTTAAGTTTATTATACCTACTAATAATAAAGCTGAAGAGTTAGTTTGTTGTTTGAACGGGCTAATCTCTAGAACTACTAGACGGATTTGAAAAAATCTTTTTGCATTTGATAGCAGAATTCTTGAGGAAGCTTAAGCATAATCAGCCTATAACGTTCCCGCATAAACAGGACAGGCCTCCTCTCTGTGAGATGGAAGTTTTTGAGAAAGGCTATAAGTTATTTAACATCAATCTAGAACCTTTAGGAGCCGAGCAAAAAGAAAAAAAAAACAGTAAACGAAATAATAGTGCCGGCGGGCTTGGATGTGACGCGGTGGGTCTTGACGCGAAATGGCACGCGGACAAAGTTGCGGGTAGAAGCTAGTTATCTATTTTTTTTGTTTTTTTTTCTCTTGATCTATAAAAATATCGTAGGCAAAGTAGGCAAATTTCAATGCTGCCGCGCTGTGTAGGTAACAGCGCGACAGCATTGAAATTTAACTTAAACAAAAATACAAACTCTTAATTTTTATTATAATAATAACTTCTGCCCGGGACATTGTCCGTGTGATGCTATATCCTACAGAATAGGCTATCAAATTCAAAAAGATTTTTTTTTAATCCGACTGGTAGTTCCAGAGATTAGCGCGTTCAACAAACAAACAAACCCTTCAGCATATTGTTAGTATAGATATAATACACAAAAGTTACAACATCATATTCTAGATTCATCATAAATGAGCAACATAATTTTCTAATCCCTACGCATAAACCAAACATAGCTAAACATGTTTAAACGAAACGTGTATCAGCGTTCAATATTAATAAATTGTAACCAATGGATCAGGGTTTCATGAATACCAAGCGGTTTCATTACATCGGGAACGATCCTAAGCAAACATGTACCGTCGCCAATAACACACAGTATTGGTTTAATGACAATTCGCTTGTTAATTCAATAAAAAACCGACCCTTTTTTATGTTGTTGGTGAAGCATTAATTGATTCCCAGCGTTTTGTGGGGTAATGCCCCTTTTGGGGACGGTAATTGTGAACAATAAATGGACATGTTTTACGTAGAATTATACTGTGTCCCTACATTTTGTTTCGTGTTTTGCATACTGATCAAGTTAATCGCGGAGTTCAGATATCACACTTAGCAGAAGGTCAGCAGTAGGTATAAAGCGCACTACACACCAAAGCCGCCGACCCGCCGACACAACCCGGCGGCTTATGTTGAAAGAAGCATGTCGGCAACCTACGCGCGCGCGTGTTCCCGTCGACACGTCGGCGGCTTGCCGGCGGCTAGCGTACGCAAGCGCTCAGTTGCCCGGCGACATTTGAGCTGTAGTGACGTGCTAGTATTTTTGTTTTTGCGACTTTTCTGATGTCGAGCCGCCGACATGCCGCCGGCAAAGTTTTACGACTTGCAATGACTGAAGCCGCCAACCTAGCCCGCCGGCAAAATGTTGCCAACATATGCCGCCGGGCTTTGGTGTATAGTGCGCTTAAAACTAGCTTCCACCCGCGGCTTTCCCGCGTGGTATGTCGATAAAAAGTAGCCTTTGTCCTTCCCCAGGATTTAAAGTATCCCCATACCAATTTTATTAAAATCGATTCAGTCGTGTCGGAGATTATCTGGAACAAACAGACAGACAAACATTTTAAAAATTGTTTTTGGTTTTAATGAATATTAGAACACTGTTGGAGACGCTGAGGGAGAATACTTTGTGGCAGGAAAGTGGCATGACATATTTTCAATATACAACTACTCAACAAAGTCTAGGGAACAAGCTGACTATATCAACTTCTAAGAAAACTCTTTAGAAAAAGAAAAAATTCAAAAGTAGTTTGAACGTGCATTCAATTATTCTTCAAAATAAAAAAATAAATCTTTAAAACAACTTTGGATTTTGGAGGGAAAACCTCACTTGGTCGCAGGGTACGGCGTTTTGAAACGTAGTACAGTCAGCGTCAGAGAAATGGAACCCCCCCAAGACTTAAAGACTATCGCCCGAGCACGCTCGGGCCCGCCATCGCTCGTCGCTCGAGCGACGCGGCGGGCGGCGGCGCGGCGGCGCTGGCGCGTCACGTGAGCCTTGAGCAGCTCCCTCCCCCGCCGCCGCACCCATCTCTGCCCGAGCGCATCCAACGGTCCACCTCAGATATTATTTGCAAGTTTCATTCAAGTTTTTAATAATTCTTTAAGGTATTTTTTCGGCTTCCTTCTGGCCGAACCGTATACCAAGAATAACTTACAAAAAGACACTTTGCGTGCGATTAAGATACGAACCCGCATCACCAGGCGCCAGCCGATCATCGAGACCGTGTCTTATACTACTAGGCTATTGGCTCAGTTGTCAACCTCAACGAAAATTGGAATAGTATGACTCCATAAAACGAACAAGGTTATTAACGGTCTAATCTTCTAGATAATAAGGTTTAAATTTCAACTTTCGTTTTATATTTAATACCTTAGTTTTACAAAATGCAATACGCATTAACTCCTCAATTAACTAAAAGATAAGGTTGAAATTAGCTTGTTTGGTTGAATATAATGTGTTGATTCCGATTGTTGCACTACCGTCATTTTACTTCAGAAACTTAACTGCTGTATGAACTGCGAGTTAAGGTTGAATTTAGAATACTTCTTCGCTTTATTTAGTAAACTGTGATTGAGGGTATAATTATTTTTTAAATGGTTTCGTTTTCGTGCCGATTCGCTTGTGTGTAATTATCTTCGTCGTAATATTATCAAATTTATTAAGTTTTTGACCAGTTGATTCTATTAACCGATGGTATGGTTTGATTAACAACTTTTTTGAAGGCTAAAATTGTTGTTATCTGGGAACAGGAACAAAGCATAAAGAAAATAGCACGAGTTATGGGCATAACGGTAAGATTTATGTTATACTTCCACATATTACCTATATTTTATTGTTGCAATAATGTTGCATTATTACTTACTAGTTGGATGTTTTTATGTATTTCTAATATTATTATTTTCATTGCAGAGAAAAACAGTTCGTAGATGGATACAAAGGTATCAAGCGACGGGTGATGTGAAATGTGATCGCCAAGGCCAGAGAAAATACAAATGGAGCGACAACGTAATATTGTGAAAGTTCATTTAGTGGCACCCTTCAAAACTTCAAGAAGTGATAGACTGTGACATCCTCTCCGTTATTATAAGGCAATTTACTCGGCAGATTGATTGTGTAACGTATCTGATAAAATTGCGTTGGAACATTTAAGAGCAAGTGTTATTAATTCCCAATATTTGTGGGATCCTGATCTCGTAGTTAATCAAAAACAAACAACCTTTATAATTATTATCAATCCAGATAATCTGGTTTACAAGTAGTCTTGTAATGTATTAACGATGCACCATCTGACCTCACATATTTTTCTAATGTTGTGTTAAATAAGGGTTATTAGAAAATGTGATAAAAGAGAAAGATGTATATTGCTATACTATTATAGTTTAGCATGTTGATTCTTCCTCTGTAATTCACAGACACAAAAGACAAAATTTCTTTTTTTTTAAAGGTCTTTTCCAATTTCTCTTTTGTGTTTAGTTAATATTCTAAGTAAATAACCCCAATTTAACACAGATAGAAAACTGTATACTCAACCTGGAAGTGGATTCCATGAAGTCCTAGAAATGTAATTAGAAAAATAAATGAATATTGTTTATCAAAATGCCTAGCTTTTATTACAAACCTCCATTTGATTTCTTAAATAATAATTAACGAAAATCACCTAATAAAGAAACTAAAAAAAGGGTAAATAAATAAATAAATAAAATAAAGGAAAAAGAAATCTTCTCATCCGCGGATTTGAACTCGTGACCACCGCATCGCCAAGCCGCAGTGTTAACCATTAGACCAACACGCCACTTACGTTACATTACGAAAAACTTAAATAGGTTTGATGTCAATACCAAGGGGGGTACCTTATTTGTGAAGCGAACTGTACCTAACATTAGAGGTTACTATCCATATTTTTTTTTTACTTGTGAAAATCATTTTCGCTGCTTTCTTGTAACTTTTGTGACTCTGGAGCGTTATGTCAAATCGTCGCTTAAAGCGGGAAGAGATGCTGAAGGCTGTAGTAGGTATGCATGAAACAGGGTGCGCTCAACGTGAAACTGCGGACACTGTCCACACGCAGCCAACCGTAATTGCCGATTATGGGCGCGTTACAGGGCTACAGGAGTTGATGCTGAACGTCACCGAGGAAAATACATGGTCACTACTCAGAGACAAGACGGCTTTCAGCAAAATGCTGCGAAGACTCCAGTCTCAGCACCAAGTGGTCATCAGTGACCAAACCACCAGGAGAAAATTGCATAAAGTATCATTTTCATGCTCGCAGACTGGTTAAAGCTCCAGCTCTTCGACGCGGAGCTCTAAGGAGATTCTTTTTTGATAAACGTCTAAGAATTTCTACCCTAGCAGGTTTAGAATCATGTGCTGAATTCATCGCGTCGATGTCCCTACCATCCTTAGTGAGCAATATGGAAAGAATTAGTTATTAGAAAGTTCATCCCCTAAAGGGGATAAATAGGGGATGAAAGTTTGTATGGAAGTTCGTAATGTTTGCTGATGGTAATCTCATCGGGCGCACGGCTTGTATCTACATAACAACACTGACATCAATGTAATAAATATAAATACCTATAATTAAATATTATGATAATTTTTTTTATTTTTTTTTATTTTATTTTATTCTGTTCGGGATACTTACAGCTAAATTAAACAATGCTCTTAAACAATATACATCTGAAGGCCATTTACAAGTTTCCACTAATAAACACTTGAAACAAAAAATACAACAAAAAAGGTCGGTACAAAATACCTCTAACATAAATTAGGAAACAAAATAACAAAAATAACATAATAAAATAACACGATCGATTAATAGGTATAAACTAGAAACCACTTAGACGCTAACAATATTACTTATCCGTAAAGAAGCTTTTCACCAACAAATGCTTAAGCCGAGAAACACTGGTATTGAAAATGTCTAAATCATGTTCACTAATAAGTTCATTAAAACTTCTGCTCGCACGAATTAGAAACGAATTCTGCCTGTACGCGGACTTGGAATGAGGGACATGCAACAAGCTAGGTTTGCGAAATATTTTGCAGTGTGTAACTAACCCTAAACTGCCTAAAAGCTCAGGACAATCTATAGTACCATTTGCGATTTTAAATAAATACGTCATATCAGCAATGCGTCTGCGCTCGTGCAGTGGCAAGATATGAAACCTCTTACATCGAGCTACATAATTGGGAGTATATTTCCTAGTCTTGTACTGTAAGAAACGAAGAAACCGTTTTTGAATTCCCTCAATTCTGTCTATATAAATATTATAACTAGGGTTCCACACTTGTGAGGCGTACTCCAAATGGCTGCGGACAAAAGCACAATAAAGGATTTTATACGTTTTAACGTTTTTAAAATCCGCTGATAACCTCAGTATAAATCCAAGTGCTTTGGAAGCTTTATTAACAATGCTTTCGATGTGTGCATCAAAGAGTAACTTAGAGTCAAATGTTACACCCAGGTCCCTAATGACACTTATCCTGTTTATATTAGTATTGTGTAACTTATATTGAAACGTGATTGGATATGGTTTGCGTGTGTAGGTACTAACAAAACATTTAGAGACATTCAGTTCGAGTTTATTAAGGAGACAATAATCTTGAAGTCCATCTAAGTCCCGCTGTAAACTAAAACAGTCGGAAAGTTCTGATATAGGGCATAAAATTTTCATATCATCGGCATAAAGAATTATCTTGGAACGGGCACGAACCAATGTCATTTATAAAAATTATAAAAAGTAAAGGGCCCAAAAGGGATCCTTGTGGTATTCCTGAGGGTATTTTAACAGTTACAGAACTATATCCATTCAGTACAACTGTTTGACAGCGATTCTCAATATAAGATTTAAACCATCTGAATAAATCGCCTCTGATACCAACTGCAAGCAGCTTACGCAAAAGGACGCCGTGGTCTATACGGTCAAATGCCTTGCTATAATCAGTATAGACCACATCCACTTGAGAGGGTTCAGACATGGTGGAGGACAAGTAGTCGGAACAGATAAGCAAATTCGACACAATAGACCTGTTTTTTAGAAAGCCATGTTGATAGTCATTAAGTGATTGTTTAACAGCACTATAAACTGAAGCATAAACTATTTTTTCTAAACAAAGGTGAATGAGAAAGGTTGGGCCCACCTATGAAAAGAAAATAATAAGATACTCATGAATGAATAGGTATTTTTATGCAGAATAAAACTTAGTTTTACGATTAAGGTTAAAAGTCAGTCCTTTCGGAGTTATACTAACTACTAGCTATACTGCCATAAAAGTGATCCCAATCTAAGCAATTAATGGTCGTAGTTTACTTCATTATAAGATAAACATTACCCAGACTCGGACAGAATGCGGCCCTGCGTGTCGCAGGTTCGATTCCCGCACGGAACAAATAATTGTATGACCTATAAGTAGTTGTTCCGGGTCTGGCTGTTTGTTTACGTGAGTTTAAATGTTTGTAAACGCACCCACAATACAGGAGAAATTCCTAGTGTGGGGTAAAGTAAAAAAAAACAGCTTTGTCTGCTGGCTGATTTTTCAATCGACAGATAATTTTTATTCGTGGAATAAAATTGACATCTGACAGTTTTTGTATGGAAAAAATGTCAAAAAATCAAAATTATTCATACGATAAAATTATCTGGCTTTGGAAAAATCAGCCCATAATGAACTACTGAACTGTATCTCGATTGGTTTTGTGAAAAAAGGAACAATATCGTAACTGTGTGTGTGCAAATACATGTATTATTATTACTATTCTACCTTATAAATATCCATAAGGAATATGTTAGACTAAGACGACTTTAAGACGTCGTATCTCCGAAAGTACTAACATTTGACAATAGTTTTATTAGTAAGTAATGTTTCGCTTAAAAAGCCCTATCCAACGGTATATCACATGTTACTATTGAAGGGTGGCCCTCGACCCCATACATTTGTTTCCCACTCTCCTTTACGTAGTACTTTAGTAGTAGTACAAGAAGTAGTAGTCTGAAGTTTAGTTAAACCGTACTTTTTCTTCTTGTAACTTTAATTAAAATAAAATAAATCATTAATAAGTAATTATATTTAAAGTGCTGCGGTGCTATTCTGTAAAAATCTCACCGTGAAAACTTAGGTGAAGTGAGCGTGGAGTGAATTGTCAATAGTGTCAATTCCTAGCAAAAACAAACTCACTTCACCTAAGTCTTCACGGTGAGATTTTTACAGAATCGACCGGCAGTTGTTTTATTCTTATATACATAAAATCATACGCATACTTTTCGTAGCTACGACTGTCTAAAATTATCGACCAATATGTTGACCCGTTTCAAAGGAACATTGCTAAATAAACTCAAAACGACAATTTATTTACTTAGTAAAGGCGTGCCTCCCGCTGTTTCCTTGATTTAGATGTTTTTAACTGAAAACATCATCCAAATAAGTTTAGGTTCAATGGACATTAAGAATTATGGACTATTCAGAAGTCTAAAAGCAGTTAAACTTTGTTTAACCTTTGAAAACGTAATTCAATGCAGTCTGTTAGTATGATGAACGACCCGGCAATAAAATTTTCCAGAGCATTTTGAGCTTTCATCGATTTCTTGAAAATTTTTGTGCTTTCCTGTACTTTTTATACTGCCGGTCGATTCTGTAAAATCTCACCGTGAAAACTTAGGTGAAGTGAGTTTTTTTTGCTAGCAATTGACACTATTGACAGCTCACTCCACGCTCACTTCACCTAAGTTATCACGATGTGATTTTTACAGAATAGCACCGCTGTTCTCTGATCTCTCTCCGGCCTTGTCAGATTGCCATCCCATCGAACTATGAGAGAGACTGAAGAGAGAGCATACCTGTGTCTGCGCACACACTTGTGCACAATAATATCTCCCGCACCGAATGCTCTACTCCGTTGAGATTTTCCGCCGTGGCCGAAGTATAGTTTGGAGGACTTTTATATTGTTATGATATAGATTCGATCATCGATCTTAATTCATTTCATTTAAAGTAATTTGTACCAATATTCAAGAAGTTTCTCCAATCAGGCATGTGTGTTAATCAACTTATGAAACATCACTTTTTGCATATGCAAACACACAAAAAACTTACCCATAACAAAAAAAAATATCTTGGATCGAGTACATCTCTAAACGGCCCGAAGCTACAAAACAAACCAATTATTTATCTCCACATTACCGACACGTAACAAAAAATCCAGAGCATTACATATAAATAATGCAAAAACAGTACGGTTTGGTTGTAAATCCCCTCTAATCGGTCCCTCAAGAGCTCTGACCCAAATTCCGTGGTACCTCTGGCTATTTCCACATGATTACAGCGCCGAAGATTATGTATGGCGATGTTTCGGGGTCCAAAGCTGAGTCAGGAACTACTGGTCCTAAGTAAACGGGTTGGTTAGCAGTAAATATTTTAACAATAGAGAATCGCGCCCACGTTGCCTAATCCCTGCAAACATTGAATGACAAACGTTTGTTTGGCGCAAAAGTTAATTTTTGGTTTGTTTGTTTTGCGATGTAGTCCGCAGATTTGGTACTGTGGCTATTATCTATTGCGGGGCTAGTTGTTGACGTAACTTTGTTTTGGTTACCGGTAAGCATAATAAGTTAGGATTTAATAGAGCAGTGTGTGTGTTGTGGTGTTGTTTTAGTAAATTAACTACCAGCTTTGTTACTAACTAGCTGCTGTGTCCTCAACTGTCTCCGTGTTGGAATTGAAAACAATATTGAGTAGCAGGTTTTAAGGAAGTTTTGTTATAATTATATTATGTTGCACATGGACATCGACGCGCAAACTGTAATCATGAATTCAGCACATGATTCTACACACCCTAGCATAGAAATTATTTGTAGGTTATAAAAAGAAAAATTGGCTGTTTCATAGAAAAGTGAAAGCGCATGTCAAAATGCACAACAGCAATTATATTTTTAATAACCGACGAAAAATTTCAACGCACGCTGCGTTGCCAAAGGTTCAGAATCATTTATTGAAACCATGGTAACAGGTAAATTGTGCGTTTTTGTTGGTGGGAACATTATAGGCTGATTATGTAGGTTGCGCGACGATGTCCGTGCCACCCTGTGTATTCTTCTATATACTTCTAAAAAACTACAACCTCCCTGAATGGGTATAAGTCCTTTAAATAGTTAAAACAAGCAGGCGGACAGACAGCTAACAAAGTGAGTTCAAAAGCTTCTGCAGACAGGCGCGACGCGACGCTAGTAGAATATTTTCTATGAAAACTTCATGGAAATTGCTCTACGAGAATCGCGTTGCGCCTGTCTACGGGAGAATTAAAGATCAACAATTCCTTGTAATTGCATCAACTTGTCTACCCGCATTGTTCTTTAGGAGCACTGAGTGATGACATTTGGTTTTTCCCAAGGCAGATATCCTCGTCACAGTACGATATAAAAGAATAACCGAAAATACAATGCAACGTCATAAGGATGCTGTTGCAAATAAAATGTCTTTTTTTAGGAGGTTTGCAGTAAAACGAGTTTAGGTACTTACTGCGGTCGGTCTGCGAATACGTGATTTGTTTACACTTCGGGGAAACTTTGCGCCCCGTTCGGACAGTTGTCTGCTGCCAAGCGAGTAGTTCTTATAGTCCAAAAGTTTGACTTTGGATCTTACTATACAGCCTCGGTAGGTAAAGCATGTTACTTGAAAATTACTCCCTACCATAAGTAGCGAAGTCTATGATATTGTTTGTAGATTTTTTGTAGTTATTCAATGTACTCTTTTCTATTAACCCGACCTAACAAACCGCACTCATTGAAGTGATCATTCAATGCATAATCAGCCTATAATGTTCCCACTGCTGGGGCACAGGCCTCCTCTCTTCGAGGAGGTGTGTTCTAGGACATGCCGGTTTCCTCACGATGTCTTTCTTTACCGTTTAGAGAGCAGTGCCGATGAAATAATGTACCTACACAAAGTAAAGCAACTCCCTGGGTTCAAACCCACGACCTACTGCTCGTATGTCGGTTCCGTTACCACTGGGCCACCACATCTCCTTCAGTGATCATTTAAAGGTAACCACGTATTTCAAATTAACATTTTGAAACAAATAACTTACTGGCTTGCAAACATATTATCAGGCACGTGTTTAGCTCCAGTCGATACCAAGTCAGGTAGGAAATATACCAATCTACTCGAGAAACTTCTGAACGAACTAATTTACAACAAAACATGACCCCAGAGTATGCTGAATAAAGTTTAGACCACAGACGCGGTCAGTTGCGACCACACGTAACGTAAGCGATACTTGGTCGGCTATACCCTTGTGGGATATGCCGCAAATCTCTGAAGCTTACACCTACACGCGCGAATATCATATTAAATTGTTTTCAGTTACATGTTGGAGCCTTTTTCATTTTATAGGCAGTAGCTCCATGTAAAATACTGGTATTCAGCTGATCCAATTAGACTGGAAGTCGACCCCAACATGGTTGGGAAAAGGCTAGTCAGATGATGATGATGACTACCTGTTTAAAAAAAAATATAATTACTGATGATCGAAATTTTTATTCTGAAAAGTTTCATCAAAATCCGTTCAGTAGTTTTTGCGTGAAACATCCATCCATCCATCTATCCATCCTCACAACCTTTCGCGTTTTTATTATTAGTAGGATATTATGTAAAACCAAAAATGGTGCATATTGTGTTAGCCTGTAAGTAAATTGTTGCACTTACATACGTAATATAAAAAAGGTTTGTATACATTGATGACTAACCTAAATAAATAAATAAACCGATTACCGATCCAAGATGAGAAAAAATAAATCAAGAGTAAAGCATCAAATACATCAAAACTTATTATCAAATATAACCATAACCACAACCCACCACCCAACCACCAACCACCATAACCCACCATAACCCTTACCATAACCATAACCCTAAGGTTATACGGTGTGATATTTGATAATAAGTTTAGTGATAATAAGTTTAGTGTTTGTTGTGGCCACACAGAGACCAAAGTTATGACCAGTGACGGAGCCGTTCGGGGCCACAGCTAACGTAAACGATACACAATGACTATCACACGACTGCGGGTCACCCTTGCGGGACGCCGCAAATCTCGGAAGCTTCAGTTTAAGCGATATGATGTCAGTGACCTCTGGCGCACGTTTTGGTACTTATAAATGATATATGTATTTTAAAGTTTTGGTTGTTGTTGCATTATACTAAATAACTATGCTAATAAATAGTAGATTAGGTAGGTAATACGGACTGGACTCCGCAACTCCACGTCAATGCGCGATTTTGCGTACGGTAAAGTAAATAAATGGTATTGATGTTATCAGAAACTAGGTAAATATTGTTTAAATTAGATGGAATGGTAAAGGTAAAAAAATAATTCTACTAATAATTAATGTAGGTAGTAATTGGTTTTTGAAAAATCGCCACTTTTCGATAAAAGTATCGATTTTCCTAAAAACAATTGCTAACGCAATACTTGGCAAAGATTGCTAAAGGTAGATCATAGATTGAACATATTTTGCTGTGTTGTTACAGCAAAATAATGACAATACTGATTGAGGACTGGGCCCCTTGACAATCTAAGATGCCTTTCACGTCAGCCCTAGCTAAAAAGAGCTGTTATCAACCCGTATAAGGCGAAGCCCAAAAGGTGATTTTTTTCTTAACATTATCAAACCACTCTATGAACAGCCACACGTCCCCTTATAGGCTCAACACACAACTTTCAATACTCTTAAACTTTATTCTGGGACAATGTCCAACGTTCTCATTTATCTTATAAGTACAGATTACTCTCCAGTATTCCTCGATCGTTTAAGAATGGCGTCCACAAACTTGTTAGTATCGCGGTGAGAATATACTCTGCTTGGTAGCCCTGTTGTCAGCACGTCTATTATTTAAAGCTGGAAAATGACGTGGTATTTTTAGTTACTTTTTACGATGCGGCTGCACAAAGCAAATAGCTTGTTGTTTGTGCGCCATACATTTTTTAACTCGTACTCAATATTATATTGAATAGAGCTTTCACACAATGTCTATATACCATTGTGTCAACGCTCGATTCAAAATAATATTGAGTGCTAAATCAAGGCAACCGGTAATCCGCATGTGTCCGTGGTTGCAAACTTTTTAGGCACTTAATGAAACCAATTAATTAAAAAATTGTTATTTACCAATTTAAAATAATGAATAATAAATTCTAAAATATTTAATAATACCTATTAAATGAGATAAAAATGTATGTAAATGAATTCAAACGGTAAAATACCTATGGGTATTTAAACATTTAACGTCAGTAATTCTACTAGATATGTATTTTTTGTAAAATTTTGTTTTGTTTGTTGCATGTGACTGCACTGCATGAAATAGATAAAAGCGTAATCTGTTGTATTGTGGGAATAAATGGCTTTATTAATAATAAGTATATTATATTCAGTACACTTTGGTTTTTGTCAAAGAAGAGGTCAAGAAAACAGTGCAGTAAGCGAGTTCGTAAAAAATTACCTTAAGGAATCAAAAGAAAGCAACAATCTGAATGTGGTAAATAATAATAAAAAACATAAGCTATCTTTAACAAATAACAACTGTATCATGAAAGACGATGAAATGTCAACGACCAATTTATAGGTGTACTTTATCAAGACATCTAAGATCTTCAACTGTTTTGTATTCCTACCACGTTTGTCACGATATTGACTCGGGTCTGTCTCGGTGAACTCAGTCGAGCGCCGCATGAATTATGTTTAGCATAATGAAACAGTTGATTCAGATATATAATAGATCTTTTGTTAAGATATAAGAGGCAATATTGGACCTAATACAAAAAAAGGGTGGTTATAGTGAATACTTGGGTCCGATTTATTTTATTTGTATTGTTAACTAGCTGACCCGGCAAACGTTGTTTTGCTCCTACACTACTCCTACCCTACTCTCACACTACTCCTACCCTACTCCTACACTACTCCTACCCTACTTCTACCCTACTCCTACCCTACTCCTACCCTACTCCTACACTACTCCTACCCTACTCCTACACTACTCCTACCCTACTCGGTTCAGCCGTTCTTGAGTTATAAGTGGTGTAACTAACAGACTTTCTTTTATTTAAATAGATTATGTGTTGACTGTATTAGACATTACTTAATAGTAATGACATTATATAAGTAGGTACTCTGACATTTCTTACTTATTAATTTGAATTTATGCAATTACTTAGTTATTTATTTGTATTTATGACATTGTATAACTTATTAATTTGAATTTATGACACTGTATAGGGTACCTACTAATTGTAATTTAAATGATTTTTTTATAGTATTATTTCGAATTTATGACATCATAGTATAATTTTAAAGATAATTTTGCATGCCTGAATTGGTGCAGTGGACTGCGCATTCACTTGACACCTAGAAATGTATTTATTATGTACTGTGTTGAACAATAAACATTTGAATTTTAATTTGAAGGGCCTACCCGCTGAAGCGCCCTTGGTTCTGTCCGTTAATAGCAGCAATTTGCTATCACAAATCCTTCAGCGAAGCGTGGTGAAACCAACCTTGACAATGGCTTCTTTTCCAGAATCAGCATGTACGGTCAGTAACAGAAGTCAACTAACACTGTTACTTTTACATATCATCAATATACAAAATGATTCGATAAACTGCTTTTCAGCTTTCCATATAATAGCTAAGAGTTCTTTAAACTTTTGTATGAAACAGCTGATTTTTTTTCGTGATTTCAGAGTTGGTCCCATAGTGATAGTTGAATTCCATTCCGATTTTTTTAATATGCTCAATAAAATTTAAAAAACTTGAACGAACTTTTGTAATACTGTACCATGTGAGAACAGTACATAGTGCAGTAAAATATTAACCAGTCATCAAGCTACTATATTCGTATAAATAACCAATTCAACCTAATAAACAACTTTAACCCTTTTTCACATACAAACGGTCAGTCAACAATAAAGTCATTCATAAAAATAATAGAACGACATTACTCATCATTACCATAATAAACCACATAGGGGAAGCAAATAAAAATAGGGAGAAAAAATATAAAAATAGAGGAAAGAAAAATAGCAAAACGAAAGACCCCTGAGCAAACTTGAAAAATTTTCAGATCATTTGTCTTTTACCCCGACCGCCATGATGGCGATGTCAAAGCGGAAAAAACATGGCGGATTTTCCGTAGAGCTTTGGTCGGCAGGTAAATAATCCTGATGGGCAGGTCGAATGGAAATGTTATGCTTCATGTTTGACTGATATTGTCACGCCTTGTTGTAAGGGATCAATTTGAAAAGAAGACGAGGTAGGTAACGAATAGTTTTTGCCTTTCACAGAATTTTGTTACTTTAATAATACAATATTTTCCTAGCCCTTCCATGTCAAAGGGATAAGAAGCAGTATCCTTCATGCAGGACCTATATGGATTGGCCATTAGATTGTCACATTTAATAAGTACAGCGGTTATTACAATTTGTTATCAGTCTGTTAAAATAATGAAATAAACGATTTTATTAAAAATAGAAAACTGAATTTTTCAAATAAAATAAATACCGTAAAAAGTAGCCCAAAATAAACGACCCTTGATAATTAAGGCTCTAGACATGTGCGGCGAGATGATATCAACAATTCAACACAAAATGGTATTTTTAATCTCAAATTAAGTTTAATGTTGTTAGATACTAAAACAAAAAAAAAAGGTCTGTAATTATTTTTTTATTTTAATTGTGTATGTTTAAAGTACGTATAGAATACGTGGTTTCAATTAATGATAAAACATAGTTGTCACACTGTATAGCGATCAACATAGAAATATTAGCCTTACCTAGATACATAGCATAATATTAATCAGCCTATAATGTTCCTACTGCTGGGACACAGTCCTCCTCACGGTGAGGCGGAGTGGGCTGTAATCCACCACGCGGGTCCAGTGCGGGTTGGTAGGTGTCAAATGTCTTCGAATGTTTTGTTCCAGAACATGCCACAATGTTTTCCTTGATGTTTCTTCACAATGTTTTCCTTCACCGTTTTGAGAGCAGTGGCGATGAAATTATTTACACAAAGTAAAGCGCCTGTTTGGGTTCGAACCTACAACCTAAGTCGGGGGCCGTTACCACTGGGCCAGCACTGCTTTCAGATGAGAGCAGTACCTACTGAGTGACGTGAGTGGTCATGCCTGTTATTTAATTACACACGTGATAGACACCTGGTAATCCAAATCTGAACACATTGACGGTTTCAAAATGACTTTACAGTTCGAAAGCAGCTGTCCATAACAGTATGGATAAGCCTAAACTGCCCGACCGTTATAGAATAGTGTGTACGTGACTTTACGTTATCTCTCTAGTCTATGAATAAAGTAGCATGAAACAACAACAACAACAACAGTAAAATTTCTAGCGAGATTAGCGATTACAGTTTCATAGGGTTCAGTGACAGCTTAATAGACAATCCCTATATAACTGTCGAGAACTAACTATGTATATAGATATATAGAGCTGTGGTGGGCCAGTGGGACTGGCGGCGACTTGCGATTTGTAAGTCGTGGATTTGAACCCAGACAGGCATTTTACTTTGTGAAAATTATTCATCACCACTCCTCTCAAAACGGTGAAGGAAAACATTGTGAGGAAACCGGCATGTCCTAGAACCAAAAATTCGAAGACATGTGACATCCTCCAACCCGCACTGGGCCCACGTAGTGGATTTCGGCCCACTTCCTCGCCCAGAGCATTATACGCTGATAACGATTCCTCTCAACTGTTGAAAAATCAAAATTTGATTTTTAACAATAGAAATTCAATTGTGTCTCATTAGCCACAGTTGAGATAAATAATAAAGAGAAAAGATTAGATTTTTTGTATATTTGTTACGCTTTCACGCTAAAACGGGGTAACGGATTTAGACGAAATTTGGCACAAGGGTTAACCAACCATGCAGGATCAGGACATGAATTTATTTGTATTCCGATATCCCCTCGGGATCGAGACTTTTACGGGTGAAACCGTGGGGCGCACCTATTAAGTTATAAATACATTGGGCCAAAACAAGATATGTATTATATAAAACAGTTCCACATTTGTTACGAAAAAGTAAAAAAAAGAAGAAATTACATTTCTTCATAATTCCAAAATAAAACCGTTGTTATAGGGGTTCCTTAAACAAAGAGTTGTATTACGTACTTTATGCTTTTATTAGGAAAAATAAAAATCCAAACAATAATAGAACATAATGAAAGTAATTATAGCCTTGCGCTCCAAAGGTGGAAGTTCAAAATTATTCATTGTAAGCACTTCAATATCGTAACAATGTTCCAAGAATTTAAAGAAAAAACTTTAACAAGCTTTACAAAATGTATTCTTGTATCAAAATGTTTTCTTTTAACCTAATTGTAATTATGTAATTAGCCCCGTGTTACAAAATCTTGCAACGCATAACGTTTCTCTCAGTTCTTTTGTAAATATATTTTTTGCATTATTTACCATAATTATATTAAAAAATCTTAAAATTATACTGTTCATGGGCACTGCACTTATTTTACTTATAGATCCGGTACAATGTAACATCTTAAAAATAAAAACTATTCTTCAAAAAGTCATCATCATCATCATTTCAGCCGAAAGACGTCCACTGCTGGACATAGGCCTCCCCCAAGCACCTCCACTTCGACCGGTTCTGTGCTTCTCGCATCCAACGGGTTCCTGCGGCCTTCACAAGGTCGTCGGTCCACCTTGTGGGAGGCCTTCCAACGCTACGTCTTCCGGTACGCGGTCGCCACTCCAGAACCTTTCGGCCCCATCGGCCATCTGTTCTGCGAGCAATGTGCCCTGCCCACTGCCACTTCAGTTTGGCAATTCTTCAAAAAGTACATTACCAGTATTGTATACTATTTTTAGTGTGCCGTTTCGGTGTAAACATGAACTACATATGCCACAGATAAGCGTGACATAAGTGTGGGTTTAGGTCACACAGTGCTATAAATAACATTTACAATATTCTTTTAATCAAAAAGGGTCTTCGACAAAAATTATTTTCTGAAATTGTTATATTCTTCTCTAATGAACTCTGCTGCTCTCTCTGCTATCATAATAGTAGGTGCATTTATATTACCACTGGTTATATCAGGCATTACACTTGCATCTACCACTCTTAGGTGCGTTAACCCGTGGACCTTCAATCTACTATTCACGACTGATGTCTTAGGATTAGGTCCCATCTTACAAGTACCTACCAGATGACTCATTGAAGTTACCATGTTAGTACTAACACATTCCCAGTATTTGTCACCATCTAATTCAAAATTGTCGCAAGGAGGCCAATTCATTCTTCCCAGAAAACCTCTTATTGTGTTGAAAAATGTGGTTTTTGCAACTTTTGATGCCATCTTGATTCCTTGAACGGCTGCTTCCAGATCTCTTGGGTCCTTAAAGTAATTTGTGAATATAAGCGGAGGATCTTCAGGGTTATTTGTGTGTAAGGATATGTTGCCTGATGAATATGGGTGCAAAAGGCTGACGGCAAAGAAATACAGTGAATGGTTTTTGTTCAACATTGCTATGGAGTCCACAATGGAATTTTTGTATTTATATTGTGATTTCAAGAATTGCTTCAAGTTAAAAGTGTTTTTCGGTATTATTGATAGATAGAGTTGGAATTCTGGATGAGATAAAGTGTTCCGGGTGGAATAAAATGCTGTTATATCTGTGAACATACTACTTTCGGCTAAGCTTCCCGTACGATCTAAAATGTAATTTACTACATCATGATGACTTTCCTTCGTTGTCATTTTCTCTGGTCTATCACCATATATAGTTATTGGAACTGAGAGATGATCCTGCAAGTTTTGTCCTACCATTGGAGAATTAACTAAACATGTAATATTTTTAGAACGAAGATGCTCTTCAGGACCAATACCTGATAACATTAGAAGTTGAGGAGTGTTCACCGCTCCAGCACTGAGAATAACTTCATGTGTTGAATAAAAAGTTAGGATCCTGCCATCTTTTTCTACTTCAACACCAAAAGCTAATTTGGAATCCTGCGTTATCAATATTTTCCTTACGAAAGCGTTTTTAAGTATTTTCATGTTCCATTTATTCTTGATAGGCTCTAAATATCCTGTGTTAGTATTTTGTCTCACTCCATCCGCAGCTGTTGCCGTTACAATACCAGAACCCATAAGACCAGCAACATTCAAGTCAGGAACATACTTGATTCCAATTTCATGCCAAGCCTTTAAGACACCGTTAGTAATATCTCTTTGAGTGTTGTTAAATCTATTTATAACTATTGGTCCTTCTTTCCCGTAAAACTTGTTAATGGTAGGATCTTTTAATAATTTCTTGTTTTGAAGACTTTCAGCTTTCTTAAAACATCGCCGTACGTCATCAAAACTCCAGTCTACATTGCCAGCGTCGAACCATTTCTGGAAATCCTGGTCGTTTCCCCGAATATAGTGCATTTCATTGAGACTGCTGCTTCCTCCGAACATTTTGCCCCTCGAGAGCTTTATGGAGCCGTTAACAATCGCCTGATCTATCGCTCCATTGTTCGTTGATACAGATTTCCAGTTGAATTCACTATCAGCCATCGTGTTGTCCAGGCCTGGTATCTGCAAATTTTGGCGTAATCATAGTGTTATAATACGATTTACAAGCAAAGTAGTAGAAACATGTATGGTTGTACTGATTTTAGCGATCGAATCGATAATCTAGGCCTAAAATCGATAAATCGGTGAGATTTTTATTTTGGCATAAAATAGTAAATAATATATTCCACACAACTATCACACAACGCCGTCTAGTCTCAAGCTAATCAGAGCTTGTGTTATGAGTACTAGACAACTGATAAACATACTTATATATTTCTAAATACATACATATATAGATAAATTACACCCAGACACAGAACAAATGATCATGCTCATCACACAAACATTTGTCCTGGGTGGGAATCGAACCCACGACCTCCGGCATAGCAGTGATACTTACATTTTTTATAAAAAAAAAACAGGTTGAAGAATTCTGATTAGGTACCAACCATCACATGGGCGTAAGGTGAAAAATTTATTCACTGTTCATTACTTTTCTGTTATACAATAGTTCTTGAAGTAACGAAACGGCCAAGCCTCATATTTTGACTAAGGTGTAGAGTTTGTGAAGTTAGGGCGTGTAGAGTTAGAAGCTTGGCTCTACATGAGATCTGATAACTTTTTGGCAGTGCGAACCATTTATGTGGTCTCGTCTTGGCAACATTTTACATGAAAATGTTTTTGGTGGGATTACACTGTTTCGTAATTACCCAGCAGATTGGATTTCCTTAACCAATAAATCTTTAGTATATTAAGATATTTGTAGGTGAAGTAAGACCTTTCCTATATAAACGGCTTATGTCCTACGAGCTATATGCTCTTCGGTACTTACATAAGACTCAACAGGCGGGTCGCCTCCAGCCTCTATGAGCAATATTTTCCATCCTTTAACTTCACTAAGTCGTTTCGCGACCACACTCCCTGCTGTTCCACCACCGACTATAATGAAGTCAAAACTTTGGAAATCTGAAAAGTTAATGGTCATAAATGTATAAAATGTTTTAGGGTATTAAACAAAATGTTAATAAAAAACGTTAAATGAAAGTGTAGATGACGTGCATGTACCCAAGTAGGATTCGAGGCTTAAAAAAAAAGAAACTGGCCAAGTGAGAGTCGGACTCGCACACGAAGGGTTCCGTACCACAAGGCAAAAACGTCGAAAAAAATCACGTTTGTTGTATGTGGGAGCCCCCCTAAATATTTATTTTATTCTGTTTTTAGTATTTGTTGTCATAGCGGCAACAAAAATACATCATCTGCTGAAATGCATCATTTTCTTTCTTCCTCTTTCTTACTTTTACATTGAAAGTGGCTGTAAAGTGGTTGTGGTGTGGTTGTTGTGGTGGTTCTGTTTAGTGGTTGTTTAAAACAACACGATGGCACAGTATAAAGATATCAGTATTTCGACTTCATAGAAACGGACGAAACGCGAGCTATACCTACGCGCCTCGACCTCGGGGCGCGCTCGAGATGCAGACAGTCGCGACTGTGCCGCGTTACGAACGGACGGTGTGTTGTTTTTTTTAACAACAATCGCGCGATTTTTTCACTAAAAATAAATTGAAGTAAGTACATATTTAATATGACGAGTAGGCTATATTGTGCTGTTTTTGGTTGCATGAATTCGTCAATAACACATCCAGAGATAACTTTTTTTAAATTACCTGGAAACTCTGAAAGGTAAGACTATAAAATAATTTTACTTACTAGCAGGTAGGTAGGTACATAATGTGTCTTTTTAATGGGTAAGTATTTCCTTTTATCTCCCGAAAAAAAAAGATGTCTGGATTAATAAATAAACTGAATTGAGTAAAGGTAAGTGATAGACATGAGTGAAATTAGTAGTTATAGGCGGGTCATGAATCGTTATACGGTAGGTACGCTTGTGTTAAAACCTCGGGGCATGTGTGTTTTGTTTTGTTAGTTTGTATAATTCAAAGTAAAGACGTGGTTTTTATTAATAATATTTATGTACACACAGTAAAATACAATAACAAAACTAAATGGAAACACAAAGTAGGCAAATGTAATTAAAATGCTGGAGGCGGGCAGCCCTATCGCATGTTTACGTACCGCGCGGCTGTAGGCATTTATTTCAAGGTTACGGCCGAGTTACAATACTGTATGATCTTTATACTGTGACGATGGTGTTGTTAGTGATGACCAATTTCCAGGATTGCCGATGTTTTGCAAAACTTAGAGATTAAAGGTGAAGTCACCTGTAGATTTTCTACAGCAGACTTAGGTACATCGAAACCAGACACAGCAATGCTACTGTTATTGTGAAAGTCATTCCTAGACCGAGTCCTTTAACCGTACGTTTTGTGTGGTAGGTACGTATTTATTGTAAACATTATAGCTATTTGTTGCTTCCCTGCAACCTATAATATTTGATAAGTTAATGGCATGTTTGGAGACAAGTACAATTTTTTTATTTAGAATAAAATAGAAACGGTAGGGATTAGCTAAAGAGCTGACAAGTGTGTTTCATAATGTAAAATATTGTAGACAAAAATATAGGAACGTTTATCGTAGTTAAGCTATAATTCATCATCATCTGCCTAGCCTTTTCCCAACTATGTTGGGGTAGGCTTTCAGTCTAACCGGATGCAGCTGAATATCAGTACTTTACATGGAGCGACTGCCTATCTGACCTCCACAACCAATTTACTGGGTAATACGATACCCCTTGATAAGACTGGATGTCAGACTTTACAGACTTTCGGGCTTCTGACTACCCGTAACGACTGTCAAAGATCCACGAATGACAGCCGGGACCAACGGCTTAACGTGCTTTCCGAGGCACGGAGGGGTCACGGTATGTAAAGATGGCCACCCATTCACAGACCAACCACGGCAAACGCAGTTTTACCTGATCGATCGACCTGTGCGGCTGTTATTATTTAGCCACGGGCCCCCCTATAATTACTCGTTTTATTTGAACGACCCGGCACTATAATACCGAGAAGTTATTATACATAGTACCTCGTCTAAGGAATAATATAAGTACATACTTGCAATATTCGATTCCGGCACGGTCCCATGGTTGAGAAGACACTGTGCTGCTGCGAAGTACTGCAGCGTGGCAGCGAACATCTGAGGACCTGCCCCTGTCGAGGGCATCAGACATGATGCATTGCTGAGGCTGAACAAACAGATAAAGTAAGTTCACAAATAGCTTTTAAGCAAGCGTACTCCATCGTCGACCTCATTATCGCTTACCATCAAGTGACGTAATGGCTTAACACGAGCCGATCCGAACCTAATAAAAATGCTACTGTCATCATTATGAGTTACGTACTTACATAATCTGCATTCGAGATTTATTTGCCAAAAATGTAAACAAATATGAGTTAATGGAAAAATTACTTTAAAGCCTAGACAATAAAGAACTTCAAACATTTTTATAAATTTTTAAATAGTGCTAGTTACTCTGAAATCAACTTAATTAACATTAAAATAAAGTTAATATTTGTTTAACTTGAAATAATATTAATTTAAAACAAGTTTTAGACTTTACATGCAAATATAAAGTCAGGCTTTCTTCCCACAGGGTAGGCAGAAAGCCACCTGCTGCGATCCTTATATACACACCTTTATACAGGATGGCTGGACATCGACAAAAATACAACTGAGTATTTTGTGAATATTTCAAGTGCCTACCTGTTGCCATTATTGATATATATACTCAGCCGCATCGGGCTAGACTGGAAGCCAACCCCAACATAGATGGGAAAAGGCTAGGCAGATGATGATGAAAAGAAGACAGACGTAACTCGAATATTGATTTTATATTTAAAATAGTAATTCACAGTTTTTTCAATTGTTTTTTATATATTATCAGTGTATAGCCTATACACTACGTGTACTCACGTTTGCAGCACTTTTATGTGACTCAAGAAATAATTACACCACCTGCCAGCACATCACTTCACAAAACTATTTTCACTTCACCGTACACAAGTGGACAATTACTTCTGCAATGTCTCAATTTGACGAGATAGTATCTGCACAGAAGACCCTGGAAGACAGCTTTATCCGGAAGATGAGTGAGTTGGAAGCGCAGATACAGTCTGCAGGACCTGCCAAGGACACCGTGGCGAGGGTAGCCGAGGAGTTTCGCTCCTTTAGGGAGCTGATCTTTAGCATGCTGAGTCTGCTCAGAAGACAAATCAGTGAGTGTGCTAGACAGGTTGATGGGTTGGAGACCAGACATCGGCGGAAGGCACTCATTTTCCAGGGCATAGCAGAGGTTGAAGGGGAAGTCAGCAGCACAGTGATCCTGGAGGTGATAAGCAAGAAGCTGGCCATTAGTACTATCACTGCATCTTCCATAAAGGTCTGCCACAGACTTGGCCTAGCCAAAAAGGATCACCATAGGCCCATCCTAGTCAGACACTAAAGTTACGGTTTTAGTGTTGATCGATTTTTCAAATGCTTTCAATACCGTCAGTCACGAAGTCCTTTTATCCATCCTCTCCTATCGCATGGTCTCTGACGAGGTTCTGGAATGGTTTTCTTCCTATCTTCGGGGGCGTCAGCAATCAGTTCTTGCTGGTGACTCTAAGTCCAGCTGGTGTGATCTTGAAACTGGCGTCCCTCAAGGCGGCATTTTATCTCCACTTTTGTTCTCTATCTTTATAGATCTCATAACTTCTTTGCTTCAGTGTGCGTATCATCTTTACGCTGACGACTTACAGCTCTACTGTCAGGCAGGAGTTGACAGCTTATCCGATGCGGTCGAGGAGCTAAATCGGGATTTACGAGTTGTAAAAAACTGGTCTGATCGTTTTGGGGTGGCGGTTAACCCAACCAAGTGTCAGGCTATCATTGTAGGGAGCCCCCATAGCTTGAGGAGGCTGAATGGTTTAACGGTGCCACCGGTTACCTTTGATGGCACAGTGATTCCGTTTAGCTCTGATGTCAAGGATCTGGGTTTGCATGTTGACTCTTGCCTTGACTGGCGTAAGCAGGTTGCGATTGTGAGCAAGAAGGTCACTGGAACGTTGCGGTCGCTCTATCGGTTGAAAAATGTTCTCCCATCACACATTAAGGCATTGCTTGTACAGTCCCTTATCTTCCCCATAATTGACTATGGCGATGTGTGCTACTATGACCTGAATGCAGATCTCCTCAATAAACTTGACCGACTTCTTAATAGCTGCATTCGATTCGTTTTCAATCTCCGCAAGTATGATCATGTATCCGCACATCGATCGCTTTTAAAGTGGTTACCTATCCGGCAGCGCAGAGCGTTGAGGGCTTTGACAACCCTATTTTCTATCCTTCACAAACCCACTTCTCCTTCTTATCTGACTTCTCTGTGTCAATATTTATGCTCTGCACACAGCAAGAATCTTCGGTCAGAGAATAATCGTCTTCTTCGTTGTCCTTCTCATCGCTCTGGTTTTATAAAGTCTTCTTTCTTTGTCCAGGCGGTTTTCCTTTGGAATGCGCTCCCTCAGAATATCAGGACGGTAACCAATCAGTTCACATTTAAAATGAAAGCTCGAGAACACATTCACAAGAAGTTGGCAGATTCGTCTCAAAATTAAGTTGTTGCAGGTTTTCTTATTTATCTCTCATAACTTTTTATTTTTTTATATTTTGTTGTATGTATGTATCTAAGTATTTATTTTTATATTCTAGTTATTTTCTAAGCTGTTTTCTGTTATTGCACCTACTGTGTATTGTCTCTGCATCACCCTAAGGTAGACTGGTAGAAAATGCCCAAGGCATTAAGTCCGCCTTTGTACAGTTTTTACTTGTGCATAAAGTTTAATAAATAAATAAATAAATGATGATGACTTTAAATACAAAAATATAGGTAATGTTGCCCCCTTTTTTTTTGGGTTGGGAAATCATCAAATGACTCCTCCCGCTCTGGGTGGAGCTGAAGGGAGTGTCAGACTCTTACTGACTAAAACCCACCCGTGTTCCTTCCTTAGCCCTTTAAGTTCCGGGCCAGCGGTAACCCTTTCGGACAATCCCGCTGACCCGGCAGGCTTCGGCCCTAAGAGGCCCCTTCAATTTATGCTGACATCTCTTTGAGGCGCGCGGGAAGCAACAGTGGAATTAATAGGATACAATAATGTTACTTACCTAAACATTTTTTACAAATGTTTTTCACAGCCACAAACGACTTGAAGGATGCACGAACAACAAGTGAAACGCAGTGTATTGATTGCGGACTTAAAAGAAATGATTTTCTTTTAAAATAAACATTTTAAAAGAAAGCCACAACAACAACAACTATTTTTTCAAGTATTATTATTATAACAGAAGGCGCACACGCACGATTATTGAATTAATCAAATAGCACTACACAAGAATTATATTTTTAAACTAGTTGTCCACATTGCCTGTAGTATTATTTTTAAATCAATTTAAAGCTGAATAAATGTGTTACTGCTTTAAGTAGTTAGTAAACACAAAACTGGTGTTTTGCCAATGCGAAAGGATTGTTGTTGTTGTTTTACTCAAAGTGACTGTCCGACCTTCGAATACTAAACGTGTTTTAATGTTATTGTGTATAAAGGCTCCTACGAACTGGCGCGACACGCGATATAAACGCGCGCGACACAAAGACATCGCAAGTCGCGCAACGAGCGGTGCCTTTGTGTCGCGCGGACTAGCGCGCGATTATATCGCGTGTCGCGCCAGTTTGCAGAAGCCTTAATTGTGATTCGAAACCTGGCGATCATGAAACCATAAAGATCCGTACAGACTGAGAGGGTTACAGAGCTAAAGATTGTTTGGTGACTTTTCGCTTGGAATATAAAACTTTATGGGCATTGTTATAAAGTTCAAATGAAGAAGACGAGCTTATAATGTCCTCGTGGGTGATGCGAACGAAGATTAGGCGCTTACAATTTCTACGGCGATGATGGTGGATAACTAATGCCACGAAGGTCAAGCGTGAACCTCTTCTAACAAGTGTCTTTTGTTTTAAGAATCAAACTAAAAGGAATCGACAAGATTTTCTAACCCTTTGAAATCTTGGATCATCTTAGGTGGATCTTACTCTTCAACGCGCCACGCGACGACGGGGCGCAGAGAACACAAAACCCCCTCGCGCGTGATTTATTTCATAAAAATTTAATTAAAACGCGTTTACGCGGGGAATTTGGCTCCGTTTCTCACGCCCCGTCACGCGTCACGTGACGCGTTGTAGTGGGTGATAAGCAACATCATTTTGGTAAGTAAGTTGATTTACTTACTGTGATAAGTTCAAAGAAAATATATTATGAGATAGACTTCAGAACTTCTAGAAGAATAAAGTTCAACGGTGAGTAACGAAACTTAAATAAATATAATTTGCAAGGCTTTACAATCATAATCATTTAAGTATGCTAAGTACTATTACATAATATTATTATAACAACAACATTTATTGTAAAAACAGGTGTTTTTGCATACGAAGTTGATCGACATCAACCAGTCATTCATTAAATCTATAGGTACTAATAATCTATACATATAAATAAATAAAATTGAAGTGTCTGTTTGTAATGTCAAAATAACAGTTTTTTACTAAATGAAAGTATAAAGGGTATTTATAACAAAAAAATGTTGTCTGTTTGTTCCGGCTAATCTTGGAAACGGTTGGACCGATTTTGACGGAACTTTCACTGGCAGATAGCTAATGTTATAAGGAGGCTGCTAACTTAGGCTACTTTTAATTTAGAAAAAGAATTAGGGTTCCACACAAAAATATTAAAACACAAGTCGCGGGCACAGCCAGTAAATAATATGTTCTTTCAAATAGGTACGTAGTAATGTTAACATTAATCACTACAAAAGCGATCACAAACGACGTATTTTTTGCTTAGAACCAAAACAGTGCAGAAATGTTATATGAAATCTCATGGTTGCACAGTTTTTCATTAATGCACTGTTTTTTATTTAGATATAAATTCACCACAGACGTTTAATGTCTCCCATTAAGTATAATATAAAATGTATGCATTAGATCAAAAAGATACTGGGTGAAAATAAAATAATTTTATATGTTACAAAAACCGCTTGGTGAAAAAAAAAAACAAATGGCGCGCATTTTGTACCATTGTAAAACTTTGATACTTTTTTTTTTTTGCGTATGGGAAATCATCAAATGACCCCTCCCGCTCTGGGTGGAGCGGAAGGGAGTGTCAGACTCTTACTGACTAAAACCCACCCGTGTTCCTTCCTTAGCCCTTTATGTTCCGGGCCAGCGGTAACCCTTTCGGACAATCCCGCTGACCCGGCAGGCTTCGGCCCTATGGGGCCCCTCCTCGATGCTGACATCTCTTTGAGGCGCGCGTGGAACACGTACGCGCCGTCCGGCACGGGCCTGGTCCTGATCGGACGGTGAGCTACCCATTACTCTCCGCCCGCAGGCCCGCGCCTACGGTGGCCGGGAGTCGTCGCGCGGGTCCCGACGCCCGGAGCGTCTCCCGCGGCGGCTGGGACAGGAGGCTCTCTCCCTGAGCCGTCCCGCCACCTCCTTCGCTAGCATGACTGCTTCGCAGAAGGAGGTGACTGCCTCCCACTCCCTCTCGCCCCGGACCATGGCTTGCACCAGGGCCGGGCGCGAGAGGTCGCCGCCGCTGCCGATCGCCTCTACGAGGACACGGCGGTGCTCCGCCCAAGCGGGGCAGACCTCCACCGTGTGCTCCACCGTGTCCTCTGGGCGATCCTGGCAATGGTGACACCCGGGCGTTTCCTCCCGCCTGATGATATGCAGGAACCTCCCGAAACTTCCGTGTCCGGTGAGGACCTGCGTCAGGCGGTAGGTGAGGGCGCCGTGGCGCCTCTCTAGCCACTCCTCCAAGAGGGGTCTTATCGCCGCTATTGCGGCGTGCCCTGCGCTGGGTTGCGACAGTCGCTCCTTCCATGTCAACTTTGATACTTAATTCATATTTGGCAAGAAAAAAAAAAAAAAGGAAATAGCGATAGCGATATGAATTCAACTCCAGAAAGCATAAAAACATCTGCAAATGAAATTGTTAATAACCTTTTGCCGCAAAAGTCGCGGGATAAATATATAAAAGCTTATGAAAACTTTGTTTTAATTATCTTGAGTTTTTAACATGAGTAGGTATATTTCATCACGGTAGGTAGATTGGTAGTTGAAAGAAAAGTAGATTACGCACCTTGCTAAAGTGAGTAATTAATGCACGCGTGTTAATTTAGTGCCCTCACGTGCGCTCGGGCACCGACATAACACTCCTACATTAATCTACTATTTCAGACCACAGTCCATAAGTAATAAATTACAACTATTAAAAATTAAAATATGCACTCCACATGCACTGCGGTCTCTTAAATCGAGCCACCTTGCTTTTTTTTTAAATAAGATCTATAGCTTTTTAAATGGTTGAGGAACAATAATGACAACAAAATGATGGCTATTATGTCTCGGCTTCGATACTGTTTCAAAACTTAATTGTCGACTCATCACTATTTTGATGTTTTAAGCCTTTGTATTACATGGGAATGCATGGGGGCTCGATTTAGTAGTCCGGGAGTGCTACTCGCGGAAGCTATTTCAATGTAATTATACACCTTTGCCAAATTATGTTGTTATGGTGAAGTTCGAAAACCCTAAGCTGTACGTAGACATTTTTAGAACTTTTGAGGCGACCATTAACCCCCGGAAGGTGGATCCGCGTGAGACACTATGGCTTTTTCATTGTTTTTATGATTACGGCATTCAACTGGTTAAAGGTCAACATGGATAAAGGAAATCCAGAAACAACGCTCAGTAACTCGTGATAAATAAAAGCCACTTTTCAGTGACTTTACTTACACACCAAACAAGATATAAAATAGCGACATAAATTAATTAGTTCCCCTTTTTACTTGGAAATATGACTACAACCAAAATAATAATAGCTCAAGGAAATATTCTTCTTCACATTTCCTGAACATCAATCAATTCTTCCCTCGAAAATCCAGGAACAAAAATTGTTTTGGCTATAAAGCGAAGATACTAAAGGGGTTAAAGTTATTACGGGAAAGACAAAAGGCTGAATAATGAACGAAACAAAGGCGACGTAGGCTAGCTGTAAATATAATTATGCGAGCCCAGCCTACCTTTTAAACCACGGAGTATGACGGAAATGGAGTGCACACAATTTTTCTTTCTCCCTGGAATCTTTTAAAGTTGGTATGAGAGTAACGCAATTTAAAAAAATTTTTCAGGGAGCACTATCAGCGTTGTGTTCCGCAACTCACTAATATAAACAGTCTGTGGTAGAGTAGGTACTTACTGGCCGTTGTTACACTACTTTGTGAATCAAAACATGGTTCAGTCAGCTTTAGTTTGATTATTGAGTTCAGATAAGGTTTAACTTTGGGACTAATAATATGAAATATTCAATCTGTTTTTGTATTGATCGCGAGAAACTGTCATTTTCCAAATTATTTTGTTACACTGTTTACCATCTCTATTCTAGGGAAATAATTAAAACTTCGAATACATAATAATATTATTATGTTTGTGACATTATTAAAAATTATCATATTTTACCACAAGGTGGCACTCCATCTATGCCTGCTCCATGTCCCCTACGGATAAGTTATGACCGCCTACTAACAAAGGTGTCGGTAATTATTAAATTCATTTTAAATTGTACAGCGCTATCACTTTATGGGGGTACCTATGGTTTAACTAAGTTACGTATTAAGTAGGTATGTACTGTAAAGGTTGTCTGCAAAAGTTGACCTTAGGTTGTGCAGGCTGGCAGAAAAATAACTCTGGTTGCATTCGAGCATTCAAGCCGATTTAGAATGAGTTTTTAAATTATTTGTAATAGTCTTTTGTTTAAAAAAGATAGTGATAGAATAAGCGGTTGATGTGAACACGTTCGTTTGGAATTAACGTAATTATTATGTTAATAGTTAGTAAAACTTTATGGTTAAGGTGTTAATTGTACCCCAGGATATTCTTCAATTGGGATATAGGTACTAATTTATTTATTGTTTATATACTTTACTACACTTATTATTTATATACTTTACTATACTTTTTCTTTATTTATGTACTTCTTCTGATTATATTGGTAGGTAGGTACCTACTGTAGAGATTATAGATATAGTATGAACATTTTGAAAAGTGGATAGCAGGAATAAGACACACAAATTCATTTCTTAAAAGAATAGAAAAAACAACGGCAGGAATCAGATTTGGCTGACAAGCCAAGTGACAAGGATAAAAATGTAGATCAATCTTCTAGGAATTATTATTGAAGCAATATGAGAAAAAAAAAATTAAGACTAACTTTGGTTTTATTTACTCGTTCCGGTACTGATAGCTCGTACAGCTCTCACAGTACCTACTGTTAGTAAAGCCATTGTCTATCAATAAAACTAAAAATTATGCATTTGATAAAGAAAACTACTTACTGCACGAAAAGTGAGTTCTATAAATAGCATTCAAGCTAGAACATTGCAACAGTGACAATTTCAATTTGTAAAGAGTATCAACGTTTCGGGGCCAAGTTGCCCACGCATTGCGGGTGGAAGGTATAAACAAAAAATACATTCCTAAAGAAAAATACGAGAAAATCAACGCTGAATGTGTAACGTAAAAAATGCAACCAACTCCTCTCATTCAACTGTTTTCCACCAAATTACCAAGCGAAACAAAATGTCTTTTTTTAAACTTCAAAAAGAAAATCATTCCATAAACCGTTAAACGTAAAACAAGTTCCAACTCAAAGGTGTTGCCATTTCAAAGACACCCCTTGCTCGTAGTTTTTGAACGAGCTCGCTCGTTCGCCATTTAGCGGGAGTCAACAAAGTAGTATATTCATAGGCGGGGCTCATTCCGTGTCTAAACGTTGTTAAAATCTATGTTTTAGCTCAGACTTTACTCAGGCAACGTAAACAGTCTGGTTCATGTAAACACGTTGAGGCGCGGCTGTATTATAGGCAGGGAGACAGACTTGAAATCAGGTGAAATCACGGCTACTTATAATTTTTTTTTGTAATTAGTTTTTAAATCTCAGATCAGCAAAGCAGCATAATTCTATCTTTCTTTCTACTTCTATCTTTTATATAACCTTTTACTTTTTACTAAAAAAGAGTTGAAAAAAAATCTTAAGTAAACTTTTTTGCTCAATTTGAATCGAATTCAAAGATGCCTGGCGATAGGTAGGTATCTAAGCTTGCAAGAAGGAAAGATAATAATTTATTCGTATTAACAAGTGACAGCCTAGTTCCCTAAGCTGTCATTTATTCGTATTAACAAATGACAGCCTAGGGAACATATTGATTTACTTTGACACAATATTAAAATAACAAAAGAATGACGCAAAATGGAAAGCTAAAAATAAATGGGGCGTATTTTGTTACCAGTTGTTTAAATACATTATAGTACTGTTACGTCAGTATTTCATTAAATTATTTTAATTACGTAAGTCATTTAGGTACTGTAGTAATATTGAAACATATTTTAATGTCTAATGATTTTTTTAATGTTATTCGTTTTAAAGATCTTAAAAAATATTTATAGTTTTGATTCCATTGTTTTTGAAATAATTGCTGTTCAAAGATTTTTTTTCGAACATTTTGTTTCTTATTGCACAGTGCATATCAATGAGTGTTTATGTTGAGTGTATATGTGCAGTGTGTGTTATGTGTAGGTATTGCATTAATGTGTGTAATATTTATGATGTAGGTACATAATAAAGAATATTCTATTCTAAAACCACCATTTAAAGTCAAACTTTTAGGAACTCTGACTAAAACTCTTCTTACTGACTAGTAAAGCTTTCCTTCTTTGATGTGAGGCAGATTAGCTATTCCTTATACCATTATGTATAGCTATTTCGTTGCTAACTATGTATCTATCTATAATTAAAGGTAGCTAAGTTTGGCAGTGAATGGTGTTCGCACAACAAACACCTAAAAAGTTACCCATTTAAAACATAGCATAATCAGCCTGTAACGTTCCCACTGCTGGGAACGGGCTTCCTCTCTTCGAGAGGGTGTGGGCTGTAACCTGCTTCGAGGACCCAATACGGATTGGTGAATTTCACAGGTCTTCAAATATTTGGCTCTAGGATATGCCGGCTTCCTCACGATGTTTCCTTCACCGTTTTGACAGCAGTGATAATGAAATTATTTACACTAAGTGAAGCGCTTAAAACTGGGTCACCACGGCGCCATTTGACACAGGGTTCCTTTAAAATGATTGATGATTAATATCGTAGCTAATAAAAATGTACTATCTCCTAGCCTATGTTCACGATTCAGACGATTCGCGTCGCATCGCATGCAAGAGGTGTGTTCCGCACGGCAACCATTAGGTAATTGAATTGACTGTCTACTTACCAGACATTCCACATATCTTTTTCCCACTTTTTTTCTTTTAATTCAAGGCCTTAATGGTGGTTTTGCTCGCGACTCGCCCCTGCTTTGCACGGTTTTTACGACTTGACAAAACATAACTTTGTTATAATACATCGACGCACAACCCATTATCTATTACTATGGGTTGAGTACATGATTCTGGACATCCCTGCGTTGTAATATTTCATCGGTTATTAAAACGACGCCGACGTTTGCGTAGTTTAGAGGACCACGTGACATAGCTAGACATGAAAATCAACTTTAATTTATACCTATAAAAAAATATAGTCGATTTTCGTGAAATCTGGCTTTTATACATATAGGTTATACTTATTACCTATACCTATGTATAAAAGTCAGATTTTTTCGGACACGATAATTAAAATGCAAATTGGAGGAAGAAAAAGTTGCCAGAGGCGTTTAGAATAATTTTTATTCCAAAAACACCCCGAAAGCGTGCAATATAATATTTTATTAAAGATGACACTATTACGGTAACTACAGTCTTAAACATTTCATATTTCAAGTTAGGTCTCATGTAGGCTCAATTAATACTAAGGTGCCTTTTACACCTGAGGGCAAGCTAACGATAAAATATGACTTGACATTTTGGTTTGTTTAACAAGTCAATTGAAGAATGTAAATTTTGACCTAGACTTATTTGTAGTCTCTTGTTTAGGGACTAAAGTAAACGCGTAAATATTAATTAACTAGCTGCGCCCCGCAGTTTCACTCGCATAAGTATCAAAAATAATCTTATGTCCTAATCCAGGTCACGGTCTACCCTTGTGCCTTTCATCCAAATCCGTTCAGAAGTTTTAGCGTGAAAGAGTAACAAACAAACATACAAAAAATCAAATCTTTTCTCTTTATAATATTAGTTTAGATACAATGTTATATTGGTGCCTAATTAAGCTGAACAATTTTTTTTGTGCATGTTCGCTATCTTTAATAATAGGTATGTAGAGGTCTCTACAACGCCACATGAGAACAACGCGTCATACTGACGTCACGCAAAATCCTGCATCTTGCAAGCAGAGTTTACCGCGCAACTAGCATAGATACAACGGCCCGACATGAATCATTGGGCACTTGCCCGCCAGAAACAACACCCGTCTGGTCGGAGGATCCTCTCTTTTCTATGGAGAATGAGAGAACTTTACACCCTGTTCCTCATACCTCTATAATATCAAGATATTATAACTTGTCTCTTTTCCCCATTTATTTTCTCTTTCGAAATGTCCTAATTAAGTACTTCATGTTACAATCTCGCAGCAGTGGACTGATCTTAGAAAGAACATACTAAAAAGGGCCAAAAACTTATAAAACCTATTAATTTTTAGCCTTAAGCTGTATAAAAGCCAAGCGCTGTTCGTTCGGTTATCTTTACTTACTTTAAAACTTCGTCTAATTCTTAAAACTTTTGAAAGCAAACCAATTTTTTTTCAAGGATTTCTTTCCACTTTGCATTTGTAATACGGGCACATCATACATTTTACATAACCACACCGAAGTTTAAGCAAAACACTACGAGTACAGTAAGATAGTTGTTCAAAAAACACAAATTCGAACATAAAGTTCGGTGGTGAAACTTGGTCGTGACTACGAATCTACGATGAATCTTGCTCCGACATTTTTGGGACCAACGGACTTCTGTTCACCACAGTGCAGTTGATGCTGAGTTCACCTGAAACTTAGTTTGTTTACCTGTTAAGGTGGTTTCAATTTAGGCGACAGATTGCAGTGCTACTGTAAGTACTAGGGAGGTGTCGGCGCATGTAGCTGTCGTGTGCTATGATTCTCTACGGGTAGACAAGGGCGCAACTTTCTGTTTGATGCAGAATAATACCCATTCCAGTTGCACCAGGCGACACCTACACGTACCTAATGCCTAAATATTATTGCACGTTCGATTTACTAATGCCTAAATATTATAGTACGTTCGATTACCAACTCTTGGCGTTAAGCATAACTTTGAATATCCAATAGCACGCTTTTATTTAGGGTCGCCTAGTGTTAGTGAAAATGGAATTAGTGTTAGTTATTCATTTCGGGTCGCCTAGTGTTAGTGAAAATGGAATTAGTGTAGTTACCTAGTTCGCGCAGTGGTATAGGTGCCAGGATTGAATCCCTTTCATACAAATATTTGTTATGTGGATCATCCTACAGTTAGTTGTTTCTAGTCATGTTTTTGCATGTGAACGCACCAACAAAACAATATAAGTACCATAAATATTGGGTAGAACTGTCAATGCTTAAAATATTAAATTAATGTACTCAGAAAAAGGATACGTAGAAGAATTTCCGGGAACCCTTTGCCCAGCCCCAAAAATACCATATCTTCATCATCGTCACGTCAACATAGTTGTTATGTACAACTATGTATATGAAATTGCACTTTGCCGACCGTAGACAACGACTCTTTGTAATTTGTAAATATGTGAGCACCATGTATCTAAATAATAATAAATAAATAAACCTACTTATTTGATTTACCTGTCATTGCTTAATTTTAATTCTTTTTACCTTTTGTTTTGTGGTAGACTAATTTTATTATGGGTGCATCGTGTTCACATATGATTATATTATGTATACAAGACCTTGTAAAACATTTTAAAAGAGTAACGGTGGAGTTTGTTGCCCATTCTTCTCCATACGAAAACTACCTTTTGGAATGGGTGATTAGAATCATTTCTATTTAGTTTTTTTTTTGACGTTCTAAAGTGCCTTTAATGTGCCTATTTGAAGAAATGATTTGACTTTGACTTTCTCAGCCACTCTCGTCAAATTTAAACCTCTGAATCCTAAAAAACAAAAATATCTGCAATATCTGATAAAACATATTCTAGTCTTAGCGAGATTTACCGCAATGCAGTTAATAGGGTTCTCAGAATGGATAAAAAAGATAGCTAAGTCTGAACTGTCACTAACAGATATTCTAGCAACTGAGTCGAGAAAAATATTAACCAACAAACCGGGATTTATATTTTTACACTGTCAGTTTTCCCGGGACAAATTATTTTAACTGAGATTTTTTTGAAAAGGATTAAATTTTAATAACGGACACCTTCTTTGTTTAGATATGAATTAATTAATGTAAATTAGGATCTTAATTAGGACGGGGTCTTAATTTTGACCCCATTGGGGTGGTCTAAGTCAGTGAAGTGTGATAGTTTGAGTTGATTGATTAAAAATATCACTCGATTTATCTTAGTATCTAGGTATAGAGGGGCCCATGGCTAAATTATAACAGTCGCAGGTCGAGCTACACTTGCCGCGGTTGGTCTGTGGATTGGTGACCATCTTTACACATCGTGACCCCTCCGTGTCTCGGAAAGCACGTTAAGCCGTCGATCCCGGCTGTCATTCGTGGAGCTTTGACAGTCGTTACGGGTAGTCAGAAGCCCGAAAGTCTAACAACCAGTCTTAACAAGGGGTATCGTATTCGTATTACCCAGTAACTGGGTTGTGGAGGTCAGATGTAAAATACTGGTATTCAGCTGCAAGCGATTAGACTGGAAGCCGACCCCTACATAGTTGGGAAAAGGCCTAGGCAGATGATTATCTATCTAATATCTATACATATTATAAATTAAAGTCGCTTTTTGTGTGTCTGTGTGACCGCGTGGTTGTTCTAACGCAACGGACTTTGATGCGGTTTTCACTATCTTCTAGAGAATTTATTCTGAAATTAATATTTAACCTAAATATAGTACAGAAATTTCAATGTTTTGCCATGTCACTACATCAGTATACTGCCCCGTGCGAAGCATGGCTGAGTCACTAGTATCTATCCATACTAATATTATAAATGCGAAAGTGTGTCTGTCTGTTACCTCTTTACGCTTAAACCGCTGAACCGATTTAGATGAAATTTGGTATAGAGATAGTTTGAGCCCCGGGAAAGGACATAGAATAGTTTTGATCCTGATATTCCCACTTATCCGGGTGAAACCGCGGGGCGCTGTTTGTAGGACATAAAATAGAATGTAAAGTCCCGAATTTCGGCCAAGGCGACCAATCTCAGTATAGACCAGCCTTTGGCGCAGGAAATATTATAGTGCACGAGTGTGTGCGCAGACACAGGTGCACTCTCTCTTTTTCTCAATCTCCTATGGGATGAAAATCCAACATGACCGCAAAAGAGATTAGGCACAGAGCCAATGGCTTAACGTGCTTTCCGAGCCACAGGGGTATCACTGCCGGGTCAGCGGGATTGTCCGAAAGGGTTACCGCTGGCCCGGAACATAAAGGGCTAAGGAAGGAACATGGGTGGGTTTTAGTCAGTAAGAGTCTGACACTCCCTTCCGCTCCACCCAGAGCGGGAGGGGTCATTTGATGATTACCCATCCGAAAAAAAAGGGGTATCACACCGCCAACTTCCAAATGTCGGGCTGTTACTAAGAAATTCCCAATACCCAATAACACTTTACCCGACCCGGGAATCGAACCCAGGACCCCACGCTCAGAAGTCTCGCTAGTGACCACGAGACCAGCGGGGCAGTCAAATAGAATGAATACATAAAATAGAATGTACTTAGTGACTGGTTCATCAACAGAAATCAGTGATACTTCCTCACAAAACTTGTAAATACATATTCATGTTTTAACTAAGCTTTGGGGAAGTTGGGCTAAGTAGTAACAAACTTCCCGTAACTTCACCGCTATTTGAAACACCTTTGCAAACTGCTTGACTTTAAGTTCAAATGGCAGCTTTCAAACTAAAATGAAAATAACTAAAATAGCATTAGTTACGGTAAAACTTGTCTGTATAGAAAACCCCTATGTCGTTGGTGCTTGTAAGCGCACTCATTAGCAGTCCAGGAGTTTGAAACAGCTACATAGATGTGTCATTATTTAAAGGAAGGGTAGGGTGTCCTCCAGGTGGGTAGCATATTCAGCTTATAATGTTCCTACTCCTAGGACACGGGCCTCCTCTCTTCGAGAGGAAGTGGGATGTAGTCTATTAGGCTGCTTTTCCACCATAGATGTGCTTTGCTATAATATCCACCAATCATATTAATTTTTCCACACAGCACTGGTGGAAACGGGTTGAACTACTTTTTTATATAGAAGAATGCGTGCTATGGAGCGCAAGTGGTGTAGCTATGTGCAGAGCAGAGTACCTGCAGTAGGCGCGCGTTTATCACCGAAAGTGACATCGATGTATCGTATAGCTCGACTCTCGAGCTGCGCATCTTCCTCGCACTGCTACCTCGTGACGGCGCATCTTCATAGCACATCTTACTCGCTTCGCTACACGGTCACATAGCTTCCAAATTTTTCGCAGCATAGCTACATAGCACATCTCTGGTAGAAAAGTAGCCTTATGTGGGCCCAGTACGGGTTGGTAGATAAGCGATAACTCCATGTGAGTGAATATGTTTAATGATTGGTACCTTATAGATATAGAAAGCTTCGATATTTGATCAAAGATACTGTACGACTTAATTTTAAGGCGACTACATGACCTAAAGCGCGGTCTTCGTCGGACTGCATAGAAAGGAAAGAGAAGTGCGATGACACAACGCTGGTAATTTATTGCAAAATATGAAGCAATTATTTATTTACAAGAAATCTATCGTTTGGACTAAAAAATTAAAACACTAGTACTTTAGTATGTTGCTTGTAGAATAATCTGACAAAAAATCATAATGATTGTATGTGTATTAGTAGATATGGTTTTTATTGTAAAAAGAAAGTTTTTAGAGGTATCTTCATGATTTTTTACTATAGTATCAAATTACTTGTATTATGTTTTCAACACACTCTACCTAGCATATATCCTGAAGAATATCATATATTTTCCTGATTTTGTTTACTGTAGTCGATCATATTATACTTTTATTGTTCTAAAACTTGCGTTTTTTGTGTTTAGGTCCTGTAAGCTCCTTAATTATAATATAAACCACTTATAAAAATATGTTAAATAGGTTCAACTAGGTTCATTATTTCTCTTGTGACTACCATTTCGCCAACACATAAAATAAAATAACACAGCCACAAAATGAACTCAGCGGTTCATTTCAATTCATAGCTTATTAAATTCGCCATACAAATGGTAGTTTATGAGATGGACGCATAAAACACTGTACAATTTATAATCACCTTCTCCCGAGGGATGCAAGCGCGTGTTAATTTTATCCCACCTCTCCTCTGGGGCGAACCTGAATTTATCATAATTATATTGAATATTTTCGACGAGGATTTAAATAAATTAATATTTTGTTATTTTAACGCGTGATGATTTAATTAAATGACGTTGGTCATTATCTAATGCCTATGGATAAAAAAAGGTTGAAATATAATTATCACGTTTGTCAACCAAATTGTTTATTTATTTAATTCCTTAAGCACACAAATGTGCAGATGCCAGCATATCAAGCTACCCGGAACTGTCAAATTTTCCCAATCAACTTTGAACCTTATACTTTAGCGATAAAGTTGAAAATCTATTAAAGAAATATGACAGATTGTAGTAGCTTGATGTGCTGGCGTCTGTACCTACAGAGGCGGACTTAATGCTGATGCTAATTTTTTTGATTTTGGTGAAGATCTTAGTTAGTTTTCAAGACAGACCAGCTGGGCAATTTCGTAACACACTAAAAGAAACAATGCCTTTCATTGCGTTATTTACGTTGTTGAGCAGACAAATTCTTCGTACATTATTAAGCTAATAAGCAATGGATTAGCAATATCCTTCAAAATGATTTTGATTGTGCTTGATAGTGTGTAACGTAATTAGGGTACAAAACAAGAAAATAGTAACAAGTAAATAGTAAATAATTTAGTACTTAATGAAAAAAAACCAAATGCATTAGATTTAAATTACCGAATGTTAGAAGTAGCGAATGTGAAATCATATTGAATGGCCAAAAACAAGAATTTATTGATCAGACAGTTTTCCTAGGAATCACGCTAGATGAGAAATTACAATGGGGACCTCATAATTATAACATCTATTGCGGGGCGGCTAAGCTCCGCCGCTTATGCTGTTAGAAAGATAAGACAGTTAACAGATGTAGAAACCGCGCGTTTGGTCTATTTTAGTTACTTCCACAGTATTATGTCATATGGCATTTTACTATGGGGTCGGGCTGCTGACATTGAATCCATTTTTATTTTACAAAAGAGAGCTGTCAGAGCCATTTACAATCTACGTCGTCGCGAATCTCCTAGGGAACTATTTAAAAAGGTTAATATCATGACGGTACCTTGTCAATTCATTTATGAAAATATTATGTCTGTAAGAAAAAATCAACATCTTTTTAATAAAATAAGTGATAGGCATAATTTTAGTACTAGAAATAAAGATAAATTAGATCAACCTTTTTTCAGATTATCTAAAGTACATACATCTTTTATGGGGTACTGTGTTAAATGCTACAACAAAATACCTTGTGACATATTGCAATTAAATGAAAGAAAATTTAAAACTCATATTAAAAGTACACTTTGTAAACAAGGATATTACAAATTAGAGGATTATATCCAAGATAAGAATGTTTGGAAACATGCTGGTCCTGCTCCATAGGACAATCTAAAAGTCTAGACAAAATCAAACTTGTTCCTAATTTAATTTATACAGTGTGTTACGTAAAGGGTATGGACATATCAAACACACTGATTCTTTTGGTGATAATGAACTACATGGCAACATTTTTTAATACCTATACGTACATAATTAGAAAGTTAAAAAACATTTAACTAAAAATCTAAATGCTTCCAATTGAATTCTACACATCACTAGACCAAGTCAGCTGATCGGTGTCAATAAACTACACACAAAAGAACAACTCGGTAAAAGATTTGTTTCTCCTGGTACTATTTGCTAAATGGGTTCCGCATGTTAGTTTTATTCCACAAAATATTACACATTTGAACACAAATGAGTTACTTGTTTTTTAGTAAAAAAAACGTGCTGCCTAGTATGTATCTACGTAATTATTAATACAGTATGAGTATTTTTTTTTCTTTTATAAAATCTTTTAAATATCAACTAAAACACTCCTAAAAGCTGTAGCCCAAATTTTCTATGAATTAAATGACTACATGCAGTCATCATCAGTTATCCAACTAAGTTCAATAATTTTTCTATGTCAGTAATAATAACAATTTTCGTGCAAATCTCCTTTAAGTTTAGCATAATCATCCTTTTTTGTTTTTTTGACATTGTAACTAACTGAGATAAATGGCTGTCAAAAGTGTGTTAAAACTGCAATAATAGGAAACTACAAAACTACTCAATACAAAAAAAAAATATTCGATAAAGTTGAAAATGAACCCTAGAAAACTTTCTTACGTAACTTATGTGTGTCCTGGTACAAATAATGCCAGAGGGTTCAGCACTTAATTTTATTTTTAGTAAATTTTTAAATTGAATATGTAGGTGTTATGGCTGTAGTTACTTCTTAACAACCGCTGACATCGCATACCGCTAATAATATCAAAAACAATTGAATTATTAAATGTATCCGAACACGTCACTTTGTTTACAGTTGTCCCGTTGTCCGATCGTCGATGACAGGCGCGTGCGCCGTGTTTGAACGGGAATTGTTTAAATTTTCCGTAATCAGCGAATGTCTCCATCATATGCAAGAGAAGTTATTCACTTCATGAGTAACGGAAATTTTCACAGTAATAATACTGAACCCTAATTTCTGTACTTTTACAATCATGTAGGATAACAAAGGTTACCCACACAGTGATGTTTAGGGTCAATGAGGCAGTTTTCTGCTTTTTATGAAATTATTTTTTCATTTTGATTTACTGCAGCATTTTGCTTAATTATGTTTTATGTTCAAAACTTTTGTTTATTTCCTGATTATCCCCAATATCCATGTAAGCAAAGTTTAGCAACTAAAACTTACTTGTTCATTTCAAAATAAACTTTTAGTGAACAATAATTACAATGTTTGTAAGTATTGTTCATTTAATTAAGGTTAATTTTCAAATGGATTTATCATTTTCGTGTATTAACGCATGAAAGATGCTTCTTATGACGTGTTTCGTGTCGTAAGTCGGTCAATTTATTATGAAAGAAAAAAAAATTCGAAAGCAATAATTGGGTCAGTTACCCTTAGTACTAGGATAATAGGATATCCGACTTTTTTCGTGTGCTTTTTAGTCGCTCTCTGTCTGTATCGGTGTGAAGTTGTGATTAGCAGATCAGTGATCGTTGTAGAAATTTTCGTGAAAATGTCGTCACGCAGTAATAGCGAATACTATGAGATGATGATGTGTACGCAGTGGAGTGTGATACCGTGCTCGAAATGGAAGTGCGAATTAAAAACGCCTTCAGGAGTGTAACGCCGGATATGCTCCGCAATGTTCAGCGAAATCTGAACGAGCGTGCGGCTTTGTGCGTACAACGCCAAGGCCAGCACATTGAACCTCACCTTTAAAATGTAAGTTACTTTAAAAAATTTCATTTATCAACTTATTCTTAATTTTTTACATAATTATTACGTTTCCCGTAACATCGTAGGCAAAGAAAGGGGCCGCGCCGCGCGCGGTGCTCTTTTACGATTCGGGGATTTCCCGATCGCCGCGGCGGCGCCGCGCCGACGTGATATGCGTGTGTGCTAGGCGCACAGACACGTAATGGATAATGTTAATGACCCTCGTAGTGCGGTGACACATTTGTTATGATTTCAATTTAATAAACTATCGAAATAAAAAAAATATTATGCATTTTCAAAGTTATTGCTTTTGAGCTGAAACTTTGCACATAGATTCTGGACCAGATACACTCTTCAACCCGTTTGTATGGATATACCCTTTCCGTAACACGCTGTATATATATTTTTAATTATGACATCTTATTCTAATTCATTTTTACAATCTGCGACTACAGTGGCTCACACACTTGTTAAAGTTCAACTACTTTTGCATTTTTTTTTTTAAATAACTTGTAAATATGTGAGCACCATGTATCTATCACTTATTTGATTTACCTGTCATTGCTTAATTTTTAATTCTTTTTACCTTTTGTGGTAGACTAATTTTATTATGGGTGCATCGTGTTCACATATAATTTTTATTATATAGACAAGACCTTGTAAAACATTTTTAAAAGAGTAACGGTGGAGTTTCTTGCCCATTCTTCTCCATACGAAAACTACCTTTTCGAATGGGCGACTAGAATCATTTCTATTTAGTTTTTTTTTTGACGTTCAAAAGTGCCTTTAATGTGCCTATTTGAAATAAATGATTTGACTTTGACTTTGACTTTGAGAACACTGCTCAGGGGGCCTAAAAAGGCCACTTTGGCAGAATCATAAAAGGATAACACTATGAATTATACTATGCCGAAGACAGTCCGTGTTTTTCTTTTTTTTTCGCTGCACTACGTAGGTAGGTATTAATCAAAGAGATTGGGGTTGGATTTGGATTGGATTGATTGATATTTTAGCACAGACAAAAAAAATAACCGAAAAATCCTTCACCAAGGGGATTTGATACGATTAACTTAACAGTTAATAGTTCACTATGATTCATAATATTATCCTTTTATGATTCTGCCAAAGTGGCATTTTTAAGCCCCCAGATGTTTGTACAGACGCCAGCACATCAAACTGCTACAATCTGTCAAATTCTTTTAATAGATTTTTAACTTTATCGCTACAGTATAAGGTTCAAGTTTGACCTAGCGTGAAGATGGATGGCACAAGTCTTTGACAGGACCGTATAGAATAAAGGTCCCATATCTATTAGTTCCACCAATTAAGATATTGATGCTGAGCCTGTGCTAGAACTTGATGAACCATCATAGTACGACTGGATGGGTTCAAACTCATTATCTTTGCTTTGTCAGACCGAGATAGCTCCAGCAGGGTATTAGAGCTTCAAGATTATGGTAAGCTTCTTAGATATAACAACTTCAAGAGTATATTAAGCGCTTCAATATAATTATGGACTGATTTTTCAATCATCTGATAACTTTATTCGAGAAAGAATTTTGAATTTTTGACAGTTATTTTATACAAAAACTGTTAAACGTCAACTTTATTCCACGAAGTTATCTGGCAATGGAAAAATCAGCCCTAAGACATAAGATTATATTACGAATTCAAATTGATATTTGTAACATTAGATGCACAAGGTGAGCTTAATGTCCTGGGTTCGATTCCCGCGTCGGGGGAAGTATTATCGGGTTTTTCCATCTGGAATTTCTCAGTAGCAGCCCGGAGTCTGGATTTGTTCCCGGTTTATGGCAATAGACTTGCCCCCTATTACATGGGACTTAAACAAAACTGGCGACATGGGGGATACTATAGGTGTACCTCTGCTTAACTCTTCGGGGAATACATCATCATCTGCCTAACCTTTTCCCAACTATGTTGGGGTCAGCTTCGAGTCTAACCAGCTGAATACTAGTATTTTACATGGAGCGACTGCCTATCTGACCTACACAACCCAGTTACGTGGTAATACGATACCCCTTGGTAAGTCTGGTTGTAAGACTTTCGGTCTTCTGACTATCCGTAACAACTGTCAAAGATCCACGAATGACAGCCGGGACCAACGGCTTAACGTGCTTTCCGAGGCACGGAGGGGTCTCGGTAACTAAAGACGGTCACCTATCCACAGACCAACCGCGGCAAGCATAGCTTAACGCGTTCGTTTGACCTGTACGGCTGTTTTATTTAGTCACGGACCCCTCCACGGACTCCTTCGGGGTATACAGGTGTGATGTTATGTTAGGTATGTCAAATAAGTTATCCATAATATTTGCTGCAGAACGTCGTAAAGTTGACAAAAGAACAATTAAGTTGAGCCAAAAGACGGGCAACGAACTAGCCACTATATACAAACATACATTCTATCCTTAACAATTTATTTTAATTATATTTCGTAAAGCCACATGTGACTTAGGTGTGACATCGAGTTCGTCGCCCTGAGTGTACGGCAAGGCGTGTCTGGGACCTATTTAATTACAGTTTCTACTTACTTGGCGATGTTATATGGGTAAACGTTACACATAATTATGTACGTCTCTGTTGGATTTCTAGTCTCGTGCACATACCTATAAGTATCAGTTCCAGGGGATGTTTGGTTGAAGTCAATGACCTTGCTTCTGTAAAGAAAGAACGAAATATTAGTCAAATATTTGCATCAAAATAGCTTGAATGAGAGGCAATACTTTATTTAATAGGTACTGTAGGGTGCACGTCAGTGGTAACAAGACCAAGCGGGGCAATTGCGTAACACACAAAGCAATATTATGACTTTCATTTTGACAGTTTAACATTGATTGCGTTATTTACGTTGACACATTTTTAACAGACTTAAAAAAATGAGGTTCTGTATTCGACCCGTATGTATGTATGTTTGTATGTTCGCGGTTTTCTCAAAAACTTATGAACCAATTTTGATAATCCTTTCATTAATGTGATCTACATACTTTTACGGAGTTTTAGTACACGGTATGTGTACTAAAACTCCGTAAAAGTATGTATTAAGTAATTATTTTTATGTACGAAGTTATATGCATAAATTGTACTGTATCTCCGGAATTTCTATGCGAATTTTCATGATTCTTCTAGTCGGTGTCTTCAATTCTTCAATGCACTATTAGTAAGATACAACTAAAAAGTGAAAAATAAAAACTTTTTTACAAAAAATATCAACCGAATTAAAAAAAAAAAACACTAGCAAGTGATAAATACTTAACTTTATAGAGTCACTTATTATCACTTTGTAGAGTTTTTTTTTTAAGACGGTTGTTTTTTTTGTAGAAAAGTTTTTTTAGAACATTTATGAAGTAATGGATTAGCAATATGTTTCAAAATGATTCAAATTATGCAATTAGGGTGCATTATAAGCAGAGCTGTGTTAGAATCACTGAAGTGCAGCTGCTGTACCTCTAGGCGTACTGGGCAGTAAGCCCCGCTACTACCTTGCTGACTGGCGAATTTCGACCACAGTGTGACCGATTCTTATGAAGTCCATGGCTAAACGAGAAAATAATATTTGCTTACTACGCTTTCGTGCCCTGTGTTTACAACAGTCCAGCCTATCTATTCTGTAAAAATCTCACCGTGAGATCTTAGGTGAAGTGAGCTCTGAATCCATCTGATGCTAGCAAATAGCTCACTGCACCCAAGTTTTCACGGTGAGATTTTTACAGAATAGATCCTTACGAGTTGTAGTTCGTGAGTTTGAACCCAGACAGGCGCTTTACTTTGTGTAAATAATTTCATCACCATTGCTCCCAAAACGATGAAGGAAAACATCGTAAGGAAACCGGCATATCCTAGAACCAAACATTCAAAAACATGTGACATCTACCAATCCACACTGCGCCCGCGTGGTGGATTACCTACAGTCTACTCGGATCTCACAAAAAGGAGGCCTGTTGCCAGGTGGGAACACACCCAAGTTTCCTCAATGTTCACCACCACAGTTTGTCGATGGTTTTTTTTTTTAGCCTATTTTGTGTCCCACTGCTGGGCAAAGGCCTCCCCTTTTTCCTTCCAAACCTCCCTGTCTTGTGCGATCTCTGGCCATGTTGGCCCTGCGAATCATGGTCTTGTTAGCTAAATAAAAAAAAAAACAAAATACAGGCTACACGAAATAAACTTGTTAGTAAGAACAGTGTTTTATAATCTCGGAAGAAGATTGAGTACGTAACATTTATTTTAAAAGTAGCCGGTACACAAGTACTGGGTGTTAACTTTTAACTACTTGTAGCTCCGTTTACGAGCGGGTCCCCCAAGGCTCCGTTTTATATCGAGATATTCTTAGCACTAAAAAAGATTCAGCGAAATGTAAAAAGAGTGTTCCGTATAGGTAAGTATTTTAGTCTGAGATTTCGAAAATATCGCAGCAGAGGTAATGGTTTTATTTTAGTTGTCGGTAGAATAGTTGCTAAATTTAGGTGTACATGATAGTTACAAAAGGTTGGAGCAACCCATATAAATATGAATACCATACCATAACCATAATCAGCCTATAATGTTCCCACTGCTGGGACACAGGCCTCCTCTCACTGAGAGGGAGTGGGCCGTAATCCACCACACGGGCCCAGTGCGGGTTGGTGGATGTCACATGTCTTCGAATTTTTGGTTCTAGGACATGCCGGTTTCCTCACGATGTTTTCCTTCACCGTTTTGAGAGCAATGGTGATGAAATAACTTACACAAAGTAAAGCGCCTGCCTGGGTTCGAACCTACGACCTACAACTCTTAAGGAGTGTCCGTGACCACTAGGCCACCACTGCTCTCATCGAAATATGAATAGATTGTTCTATATGAGTTCAAAGTTTTGAATGTCAACTTTCACGAAAAAATCGAATTGATTCTAGTCAGAAGAATGAGTGGAGAAGTATGGGCAAGAAGTTATAGTGGCGAGTATTTTTAATTTTTAACCGACTTCAAAAAGGAGGAGGTTCTCAATTCGACTGTATGTTTTTTTGTATGTTTGTTACGCGATATCTCCGGCAATTGTAAAACGATTTTATTAACTTTAAATTTAAATAAATTTTGTTTAAAATTTTATATATCTTTAAATTTTATTAACTTTGTTGTGGTTTTTGAGTTAGCTTTGAGTTAGTTAGTTAAACGTGGTGTTTGAGTTAGCTTCAATAATACGTATTTTGCCACTTAGTTTATATTGATGATGTTATAAAAACTTCCTGCCACTGATATTTACATAGCAAGTAGTGTTATACGAATTTGTATGGGGTAAGGTACCACTTTTAATGAAAAATAAAAGTTTTTTTCAATAAAAAAAACCGACTTCCAAATAAGACACTGTACGCACTGGGCTTCACAGCTTAGTACGGCCGTTATCCCAATTGCGTACAGTGTGGCTAAGTTTAAAACAATGGAGCCTGGTACCTATGATCACCTAAGACCCTACTGAATAGAAACCTAGCCCTACAGCAACTACCTAGCACCCTAACGCCCTACCCTATCATACAAACCACACCAAACGTGAGTTACGTTGGTTTACGTGAGGGAAGTCTGTTACCAAGAGACCTACGGGCACAGACAGAATTTGGGTAGGAAATAGGGTTTGTGTACGTCGTGCAATGTACACAGGAAATGGTTTTCTCACTGCCGATCCCACAGACTCATAGGACCGATGATGGCTAAAGGTGTCTTGGCCACAGTGAGAACTTAATTATATACAATTTTAGTGCTCAATACACATTGATACCTATTTACATGTGTGTTGTGTGTGTATTGAGCCGATGAAGCGAAGATCTCAGTAGGTCACTTCTTAGCGCTGACGGTGTGCTTGTATGTGAAACGAATTTTGCTCTGATGCTGACGCTGCTGCGATGCTGTTGCTGGCGCGTGTAACTTCTGTTTGTTCATGGTTGAACAGACACTACAAAGTGAAAAATAGCTTTAATTTCGGAAGTCGGTGCCAAACAACGAAAATACGAACCCAACGACACCGATTTCCGAAATTAAAGTTATTTTTCACTTTGTAGGTTATTTGTAAGTCGATTGTTGTTTTTTTATAAAAAAGTTTTGATTTATTAATGGCACAGACGCCAGCACATCAAGCTACCCGAAACTGTCAAATTTTCCCAATTAACATTGAACCTTATGCTTCAGCAATAAAGTTGAAAATCTATTAAAGAAATTTGACAGATTGTAGTAGCTTGATGTGCTGGCGACTGTACTTCTAGATTGTTCCACTTTTTATGTACGCCAAAAAACTGTGAAAGAGCAGTCATTGAGGCGTTATAGTGATAATTGTCCAACTCTTCAAACGACTGTTTCAGCGGGGCAATTGCGTAACACACTAACAGCAGGAATGACTTTCATATTGACAGTTCAACAACATTCATTGCGTTATTTACGTTGTTGAGCAGACATTTTTCAATGCAGCGATGGATTAGCAATATCCTTCAAAATCATTCAGATCGTGCTTGAAAGTGTGTTACGGAAAAAAAGTTATAGGTATATCAACTGAGCATAAATATCTATACTAGAGTGTTCTTATAATCTTTGACGTACTGAACCCTAATGTTCTGGGACTATTCATAAATATTAACGAAAGTGCAGGCAGCTAGGATGCTACTAATTTATAGCTCCACTATGAAGATAAAACCGAATTATCCTGAATTTATAAGTTTCTAGAGCTGGGTGGCGGAAAATGATAAAATAATAGTTACCATACTACGTGGCAATGCTGCCAGCCTTTTGGGCACCTTCCCTGTTGACAGCGATGTGGATGATTTTTTTGGTGCCCCGTGATTCTTTTCCCTCTTTTTTTATATAAGTATATTTAATTTGATAAATGAGCTGTTGGTTTTCCATTAACAAAATTAAATTTTATTCGAGAATATCCATCGGTTTCTTAATAAACTTCAACCATGTCCGACGATCCTGCATACTTATCACTTTTGTTGACTGTACATTTATAATTAATATTATTTTAAGTCTGCAGGTTTATAAATTATGTAACTAGTATTTTTTTAAACAGTTTCAGTCATGACTGACTTAAACTGTTTAAAAAAATACTAGCTACTACTAGTCTCGGAAATCAGAAGCACGAAACCAGTGTTTTCATGAGGTATTGTATTACCCATAAAGATACTGCTATTCAGCTCTATCCGGTTAGACTGGTAGCCGACCCCAACATAGTTGAAGTCTCGGCAGGTGATGATGATGTACAGACGCCAGCACATCAAGCTACTACAATCTGTCAATTTTTTTTAATAGATTTTCAACTTTATCGCTAAAGAATAAGGTTCAAAGTTGCTTGGGAAAATTTGACAGTTTCGGGTAGCTTGATGTGCTGGCACCTGTATCTAAGTCGCAAGCTACGTTTCGTTACAAGCAAAAACTCCTTTTGGTTCTATATTAGCAACACGGCGACACCTTCACAACTACCTTAATATGAATAAACGTATTCCCATTTATTACCTTACTCTGAGCCAATACGTTATTTTATTCAAGAGAAATAAAGCACCTAAGTATAAAGCACGGTAAGCATAAAAAGCGATTTGTCACCGTCGGTCTAAAGCGCAACTTTTTGCTCAGGGATTTCGTATAGCCGTCGTGTTAACACGGCTCGCGTCGGCTTGACGATATAGCTTGCTGGGTGGCTTGAAACATTATTATTTTTAGTCCTTTTTGGGGTCCCTATTGTGTAGGCACTTATACTTTGGTCCTCAGATAAGTTGCTAAAAAAACAAATCAAATCAAATCAAAATCAAAACAAATCAAAATCAAATCAAATCAAAATCAAATCAAATCATTTTATTTGCATTAAAACATGGTATTACAGATGTTACATTAAGATTAGTGCTTACATGTTTTGCTATACATACATAGCATGCAAACTTGTCGGTATGCGTTACATCACATAATATCTAGATATTGTTGGAGCATATTTAGTCTCTATAAATTCCTTAATAGAATAAATAAACAACATCCTATAACTTGGTCTTCAGATACCAGAAGAGCGGCTCGGAAAACAAAGCTGTGTGATTTTGGCTATTGGTAGCAAGGATCGTAGCAAGGATCTTAAACTTAGTTTAATCATTGTAAATAATAAAGCTTTAATACAGGATGTCATTTAGTTGGTTAACATAACAAATAAATATATAATATGCCTTTATTTTTTTATTAGCCTACGCTGTCCCAATCCTGGGCAAAGGCTTTCCTCCACTACTTCCACCTTCCTTCTCTCGCCTTTCCTTTCGCGAGCGCGCGCGTCCTCCTTCTATGTAGTTTTGACGGAACCTGTCCAGCTCGTCCCACCATCTCCTACGTGGACTGCCGCGACCCCGCCTTTCTGTCTCAGGGCACCAATTCTGTGCTATTTGGGCCCACAGTTTGTCCGGCATGCGGTTTAAGTTGGGCAGCCTATTGAGCCGGGTCAGCTTTGTTTTGGGGCGCAGTATTGTGTTTCAAAATACTGCGCGGCATTGCTCGGTGGCAGGCCTTGAGTTTGGAATTCTCAATTTCAGACAATTTTCAGTCAGAAAGTGTCTCTTGGGAAAATTGGTAAAAAACCAAGGTGTTTTACAGCTCTTACAAAAGTCAAGTTCTATGTAATGAAGGGTGGGAATATTAAAGCTTCATTACGTTAGGAATACACCGGCCAGCAGCACCGTACGCAAAATACGCGCATTGACGTGGAGTTGCGGACACAAGCCCGTAATACTTATTACCTATTCTTTATAGTTATTTCGGAACCGTCACCAATAAATTGCTCATTATCATTTTCGTGACCGTCTATCAATAATAAGGCCGATCATATTATGACAGCCTAATGCACATTCGCGAGAAACTCGCAGTATCAACTTAGTGGTATAAATGTTTTCTCATTGTTTGTCTTATTTATTTATAGTATATTCGTGTACTTTTGTAAATTTATTTGTGCTCATATTTATATACCTATAATTAGTTATATATATTATATTTTTAGTTATAGTAGGTTTTTGAGTATCTTTATATAAAAATATTTATTTCTCAATTTTCATAATTGCACCTACCACTGTTTGTCTCTGCATCACCCAAAGGTTGACTGGTAGAAAATGCTTATGGCATTAAGTCCGCCTCTGTACATTTGTGTGCTTAAAGTATTAAATGAATAGATAATAATGCACTGAAGATGAGAACAAAGAAAAGAATCTTTTCATGATGTAGAGGTGCACAAAAGAAACGATTTTCCAACTAGTCAAATGGTTATCCGGAATGTTTAAGTTTTAATGGAAAAATCTGGTTAAAAAACCTACACGGGCAAAGCCGCGAGCAAAAGCAAGTTAAGTTTCGTTTCCAGACCGGTAGAAGAAGTCAATCACACTGATATCTCCCGAACCACTGAACACAAAACATCTAGTTTAGCGTTAGTTCGTGAAAAACATTCTGCCCTAGAAGCCTGAAATATGACGCAGTCTGAATTACGTATGTATGTTATATTTTTTTAAGCCTAGAGCGTTCGCGGCAATATGGGACGTGTAATTAGCACGAGGACATCAGTCTTCCATGGTATAATTGGATTTTTAAACTAATATTCGCCCGAGGTTTGGCGTAGCTCTTATTACTTTTACGGGGAACTGAAGGTGGGTTTGTTAAATGTGGTGATGAGGTACTGCCTAATTTATTAAGTGTGTAGGTATTATGATACCTACACACTTAATAAATTAGGCAATTCGGTTATATGAGAAAACTAATGCTTAAAATTTCGACATGTTTATGTCATAAAAATCGGTTTGTTGAACGAGTCTTGTGTTGGCCTGTGTTTTCTTTACACGCATTCCAACATAAATTCATCTTTCTTCCCAAGGGGGTAGGCTGAAACTACAGAACGCCACCTGCTACCATCCTTACATACACCTTTTGCTTCATGTACGTTCATACATCTGGTCATACACGCGCCTGAACTTTTAAAGAACATCAGTAGCATTTACTAGTTATTTAATCAAAATTCACCGCTGCTGTGTGTGTATTCACCACTGGTTAGAAAAAAAAATGATAAAACCATACCCATAGGTTCGGTAAAAGCCCACCGGTTCTTACAAGAAGTTTACTCACAACGTTCTACCGTACAAAAATATTATTCTTTTCTAAACCAATAGTATACAATCGATTCACCAAATCCCCAACAGATGGGACTTTACCGTATTTATATGAGCAAAAAACCCTATTATAAGTTTATACAATGTTTTTGAACACTCTTAAAGTTGTGAAAGGGTTCCGAAGTTTCTGTTCAGCCTTAGGTCATTATTTACGAAGAGTTGGACAAAAAATATGAGTGAAATGCCTCACTGACAGCTTGGCTATTATTTTGTTTTCGTAACAAATAGGCGAATATACAGGTTGTAAAAAGACCCGTCACATAGCCGTCAACTACGCATTCTGTACTTCAAACTAATTGTAAGTAACTTTGTGCAACAATAATTGCTGGGAAACGACTTTCATTTTTGGTGTGCAAAATCGCTGTAACGCACGCAAAACCTGTGTGCATATTGGTGCATGCAACGGTACAAGGGTCGTGGGGATATTTAAAGTTGTGTTATTTTGTTTTGTTTTTTTTTTCGTGTTGTGTTGTGTTGTTTTTTTAGTTGTGTGGTGTTAGTTTTGTGGTTTTGTTATAACATTAAACACTTGTTTTCGTAAAAAAACATAATTAAATGTTGACCTGTTGTTGACATCTCAGTAACCAGAAAGTTTCAGGTATGATCTAGTACAAAAAAAAATGTGTCTTTTACACTCGTTATATTTTAGTATTTTGTTTACCTACACAGCTAATATCTGTTTAGGTTGTCTTCAGCGTATATCAGAAAGGTTGGGTAAACATAAAGGGTGTGTTCTGTTACATGTTGTATACTAAACCTAAGAATCGTCTTTTTCGCTGCGATTGAAGTTAGTTTTCCGGTCTTGCATATTGTAAAGTAAGTAAAAACTACATAAACTACAACAAAGTAAAAACACACAGTTTAGCCTGTCAGTGGTAACACCTGAAGTTATATTCAACTGTCGAACTCACTATCTAAATCTGATGATGAATGATCAGCAACACAGATATACTTTATAAAGTTACAATATCACATGTTTTGATAAAAACAGATTTACAAAAATACACTCCAGTGCACCCAAACTGTACATCACTTATTCCGTCCCACCCAATATATCTAATAAAATCCACATCGTTCACTTGAACAGATCGCTTAATAAGGTCAGTTTCATCGGCGTCCCAATTACCGAATCATTTCGCGTGGTGCAAATAAAAAGGCAGAAAAAGGCACCCTTTTCATGCGGCATGCCTGAATAATTTGTTGTGACAAATTGTCGGCCTATTCAAAACAAGCGGCCGTCAGTGCCTGATTTACGTGGCTTTTGTGAGCCTCCCGCAATTCAGAAGACATTTTTCTGCGCTTATAAGCAGATACTGGGCTTTTTATATTTGTTTGTAGATAGAATTGTGGGGGATTTCTTCAGCGATTTTGTCAGCGGCTTATCGAGCCGTGCAACTTAATAGTCGGATGAAAGAAGCTGTTCAGCGAAGTAATATTAAGTTGTTAAAGGATAATATCTATCAGATTGTTCTCAATGAGTTAGGATCTAAATAAACGAGTCCTGCGGTGCTATTCTGTAAAAATCTCAACGTGAAAACTTAGGTGAAGTGAGCGTGGAATAGTGTCAATTCCTAGCAAAAACATACTCACTTCACCTAAGTTTTCACGGTGAGATTTTTACAGAATCGACCGGCTGGAGTGGAGACCGCGTAGTGTGGGGCGTCCCCTAGCTAGATAGACGGATGAACTTTAAGAAGGTGGCTGGGACAGACTGGGTGCGGAAGGCAGAGGACACATGATAGTAGATTTCCTCTCGCAAAGATACCCATCTTTGCGAGAGGAAATCTACTACCATGTTAGAATGTCCATGAATATTAAAACGCTATTTGACGCTAAGCTGGGAGTCGAAAAAAAATCATTATAACTTAAAAAATCTCAGATTCGTACTCTTGACCTCCAAATCTCCAGTAAGACACATCAACCTCCGCAAGGTTATGTGGTTTAATCAGATTTTCATCATAGAAATAAAACGCGGAATCTTCATTTCGAATTATCATTCAAATCAACAAGATTTATTGCAGAGGTTAAGAAACACCACAGCAGAAAGTTCAAATGCTTACACAGTAACTTGGTATGTAAAGCCATAATTTGAAATAGCATACGTAACTGGAAAGTTTGGAGATACTAGCCTCTGCCAGATTGCTAATAAATTATTTTGGATCCCCTCCAAAACGGCAACACGACGTATATTTCAAATTTGTTGAATGTGGCCGTGCGATGGTTTTGTGGAATCGATAAATTTGAATCTAGAGACGGGTTAGCTGCATTTTTCTGTCCGCCAGTGTTTCTGGTAACATACGGTCGCCAATCTGTCCGTCAATTGTTCGGTATTATGGCAAAATGTATGGCAATTCATGGTAGCAGACATTCAGGCAGTTTTTTTGCTTAAGAAAAGAAAGAAATAACTTTAATAAATATGTGTGCTTCCAGCGATAAGGCCGTTGTGTCACCTCTTGTAAAATTTATAAATTTATATTTGTAATACTTATTGTGTACATACTAAAGAGTATTCTATAATAAAATTCTATTCATTAATCTATGTTTATTTGGTGGAGTTCACTTAATTCACCTGGGTCAATTCACCTTTGACTTTTATTTTTACTGAACATGTTTTTGGGTCATATTCAAAATAATTGTATATTTACTACTGTCTTAATGTCCAACCCAATTATTTTCATAACAAGATGCAACTGACTAGAATTTCATAAACAAACAGATAAAATATTTATTTGAGCTTAATAAAAAACAACGAAACATTTGGTAAACCTAAACAATTCATTTCAAAAAATTAAACCAGACATTGCGTAGGATCCGTTTCATACAAGTATTCTATGTCCACGTCTTTAACGGTAAACTAAAAAAAATAATTTAATTATGAACCATTCCACAAAAGTTAAAAAAAAAAATATATTCAGAGAATATTGTTTAAACTTTCAACACTTTACTAAACAAAATATAAAATACTATTTAGTGTACTCCAAATTTAATTTATTAATGAGTGTCCTGATTTTGCACATATCTGTTATTCTTCTCTGTTATGCTATTTTAACATTATTTCCATGGCAATAAAGAAATTTGAAATACTGGCAAAATTAGTTCACTAGCTGTTACTACACGACGCGTAAGAATAAACGCGTTGCCATTTTGTTCAATATAGTTTTTCAGCTCGTTTCGTTGTCGAAGAAAATTAGACTTTTAAAAGTAAATATTCAATGTGAGTCGTTTACAGTAGCGGTAAGTACTTACTGTTTTATTACTCATACTAGGAAAGGGCTGTATTGTGATATTTGTTATAACTATAAAATATTCGTATAATCATGTGAATTGGTGTGGAAATAAATAGATTTGTAGGATAGACACGTGCAATTAATTCATATACGTTATTTTATCTGTCACTTTTTTCCGTTACGTAACAGATATGAATGATTAGGCGTTATTCACATTGTCTCATGTATGAATTAATGAAAATAAAATATTAATAGGTACTTAGTGCACCGCAGGTTAGCCAAAACATTTTTTTTTACTTACTTAAATTTATTTGAAGTATGTAAAGTTTGCGTATATTGTGCCATGTATTGCACTGCTGTGCCATGTATTGTCTGTGTGTGCATGTTTTACTGCGTATCCTCAGTCCTCACTGCTTGAGCCTTTTATACTAACCGCGCAGCCTCGCCGAGGCGTACCCAGCCTCTCGTCGGCCGTCTCAGTATCAGTTAAGGGGGATGCGCCAAGGTAGCCCGGGAAATTCAAATTGACTCAGGTTTTTTGCAATTTACAGGTCAGTGTAAAGTTGTATGTTGATTAAAATATGATTCACGACCGTAACAAATATGGCTTTACATAATTCTAATCATTAGAATCCTTTTGCCTTAATATTAATATCAAAATTTTAGGCTCGGTAGTTTCGGAGATAAGGCATTATGGCAATGATGATGATGAATTTATGGCAATTATACCAACTAAAATACGATCACCAAAATGTTATTTCATTATGTACCCACCTAGCGACCCACACCGACTTCGCACTCGTAGCCTGTTATAAACGTGTGCTATTTAAACTTGCCCTAATAATTCCTTTCTGTTATTTTTCTGTTACAATCAAATAATATTCATATCTGTTTCCTATCCGTAACTTACAATTATTTTGAATATGACCCTTTTATAATATTTGTTTAAATGGTAAACCCTCCTTATTGGTGCCCAAGATACAAGCTTACCTAGTTTGGGGTCAATGTAAAATCTCTGTAAGTTTTTAGCAAGTTCATTATTTGTATTATAAAAAAGTATTTAGAATTTTGTGCCAATACAAATGCGCCATTCAGCCTTTTTATTTTAACCTTTTCAGGACCGACCGGTCAATCAATTTTTCGCAGCCTATACAGGGCTGCGAAAGACTGGTCCTGATTCCTGTAAATAAGTAGAATTTAAATAAAACCAGTTTCTTCAACAACTGAAAATCTTTTAGCTACATGAATAAACGCTACCCGAAGACTTGCTTCATTCCCTTTGGCAAAGACAAGACGCATTTACTAGAACCTTTGTCACTAATGCATTCGTCTTGGATTTGTCGCATGTTTGTGTCGACTACAAGCCATTCTAATTGAGATGTATGTGTACTTGTGTACGTGTCGTAATTGCTGGGTATTGCTGTGTATTACAGTGTACTGGGTAGTACACATATGTATATTCATGTGTACTGACTTGTGTTGCAGCGTCTCCTTTAGAACAACAATTATTGCTGTTGAGGAATGCTCGTTTGTTTATTTGTTTGTTTATACGTATGTGTTTAATGTCGAGTTTGGTTACGGAAGATATAGTTTCGAGTGCAGTTGCATAGGGGTAAGTACTCAAGATGTTACTTTGACGAATACTTATTAAAACTAACTTAACTAACTTATTAAATTAACTTATTAACATATTACCTATACTTAATAACATAATAAGCTGTATCTCTTTTTTGACCCAAAAAAACCTCAACTAAGATCAAAGCGAAGATTCGTTAATGGTCTGATGATTAAAGTTGTGACATGTTTTTTTTTTAACTTTTTTTAAGTCTCATGACCTGTCCTACAGCATGATGAAGGCTTCTCTCCTTTCACTTGTCTGTATCTACGGCTGTGTCTCTATCTGTGGCCAATCTTTGTTTTTTTGCGAATGGTTTTAATTATCGATTGTTCTTTGGAGTTCAGCCCCGCTTCATTTACCCTAAAAAGTCGTTATTACATAAGCTGGGCGTCTATTTTTTTAATTAAAAGAAATCTTCGTTTAAATTCTCTTTTTACACTAGGCTTATTTCGTTATTAAACGCCCCAAATCCTGAGTGATGTGCGTCGTTGGACATAAAACCGTTTTGTTTACGAGTTTGCCTTCGTATTAAAATTTCATATTGTCTAGAAGATGTTCAGGCTTTACAAAGTCGTGTTGTTAGAGAAATGTCCTTTTTTTTCTCGTTTTTATTCGTTCGATTTTATTTTGTCTCCACTTTGGGCGAAGACGTATGTAAAAGGTCGGTCTTTATTGTTAAATCCTTTGTTGCTACTTACATCCAGCAACTCATAAGGTTTTGTCCAATCTCGGAATTTAATTAAGTGCTACATTCATTTCCCAGTCCAGACCGATAGATGGCGTTGTTGTCACACATCCGTGGTATTTTACATAAACGAGGCAGTATCTCTTGGGTCTAGTGGTCGCAAGCGCTAATGCTGAGTAGGAGGACTTGAGTTCGATTACCAGGTCGGGCAACGTTATTTCTCGAATTTCTCATTAGCAGTCCTGAGTCAGGATTTGTTGTTGATGGCAATAGGGTCGCCTCCGACATGGGACTTAAAACATGACTGGCGAAATGTGGATGTACTACAGGTACACCTCTGCCCTATCCTTCGGGGAAACATTTTACCCGTCTGCCTTCAAAGCAAGAGTGAACAGGCATCTTCTGGGCACGCTCGTTCCATCATAGACCTCATCTATCGCTTTCCATCAGGCGTCATCGGGGTCAAGAGCGGGCCCATTTAGTAATTAAAAAAAAAACAAGGAATGATGTTATGTTGTGTAGTATGTTTTTCTTTTATTATTTTTTTGTATGTTGGCATGGCACCTTGATATTAGGTATATGTAATGTTATCATATATTATAATTTTATGCTTTTGTGTGTAGTGCTACGTAGGTACGTAGGTTTCGATCGAATCTGATTCGATCGATCAGGTTAAGCTACGCTTGCCGCGGTTGGTCTGTGGATGTGGACCATCTTTACATAGCAAGACCCCTCCGTACCTCGGTAAGCACGTGAAGCCGTTGTTCCCAGCTGTCATTCGTAGATCTTTGACAGTCGTGACGGGTCGTCAGAAGCCCGAAAGTCTGACAACCAGTTTTACCAAGGGGTATCGTATTACCCAGCAACTGGGTTGTGGAGTTCAGATAGGCAGTCGCTCCATGTACATAATCAGCCTATAATGTTCTCGGGGGGGGGGGGGGGTCCGCTCCATGTAAACTACTGGTATTCAGCTGCAGCCGGTTAGACTGGAAGCCGACCCCAACATAATTCGGAAATGGCTCGGTAGATGATGATGTGTGTTGTGCTACGTCTTTTGTGTACACTGAATAACTGTTTTATCTATCCATCTTTATATTACTTACTTTTAAAATAACCTTTACCCGCGTATTTAAATGTTTCATAAAAATCTTCAGAAAACATAACATAGGTAGATAGGTACTGTTAACAGCAAAAAGCCCTTTGAAAAGTCATACAAATCTCCCACAACCACGATAATGACTTTCGCCAGCAAAATTGCCAAAATAAATCAACCCAGGACCATATTTACCATGAGATAAGACCTACATTAGATGACACCATAAGATTGCATTATTGCAATAAATAATGAGTCTGCTATCTTAGAGGGCGACTTTGAACGCAGCCGGCAAGCGTGGGTCTGACAATAAATTTCACTTGTGGAAACTACTGCGAAATATGTACCAAGTTCGTAGTTTGTTAAAGCGGTAGGCGATATTTTGGAGATTTCTTGATTACATTGTATACTGAAGGTTTGTTATTTAGGAGTAGGTTACTTAAGGTACTGCTATTAGCAATTATTTTGTACAAATCTTACCGTGGAAACTAAGGTGAAGTGAGCTGTCCACTGCATTATATTGTAGTCTGTGGACCTGTCAATCCCTGTGATGTCTAGCATTAGGTGGAATGACAGCACATTTCAAGCTCACTTCACCTAAGTTTTCATGGTTAGATTTTCACAAAATAGACCGGCAGGGCTTTAAAGGCACCGCACGTTGCGCGACTTGCGGTGCCTTTGTGTCGCGCGCGATTTTGTCGGTGTCGCGCCTGTTTGAAGGAGCCTTTATTCGGTAGGTAAATAGGAATTGTAACAGAAATCCTTTAGTAAACTTTGCTTGATAGAAAATCTTGATGCCCATGCAGAATCATGATATTAGAAAACCGGGCAAGAGCGAGTATGACTCGCGCACCGAGGGTTCCGTATCATCATGTTATACTTACATTTCATCGGCGAGGCCTATATTCGTTAGAGAATTTAAATACTGCGCACTGTTGTGTAAAATATTGCAGTTTTAGGTCAGCGCCATCTCTTGACCGATAGTGGAACTAGTGTAACTTTTATTGATGATTTCTGAAAAAGTGTGCTATTTAGAGATATCGTTTTATTTTTCCTGTAATCTTTACATAAATTACAGGAAAAATAAAACGATAATACTTCTATCACATAAAATTATTTCAGATTTTTCTCTTTGCAAACTTTGGAGATAAGGGGGGAACGGCATTTTTTTTTACATTTTCCATCAAAAGTCGAAAACTGTGCGGCTTAAAAAAAAAAGAAAAAATGTTTGAGAATGTGCAAATTGCGCCCTTTCATATGATACCCCACATGCCCTAGTAGCCCTACTTCGAATTTTTCAGACCCCCTTTCAGTCGCTGTTGCAAAAAATATAAATATATTTTTATTTCTTTCTTATTTGAAAAATAGTTGGGCAAACGTCATCTAAAACTATTTAAAATTTCAAGTTGTTAGCATTAGTTAGTTCTTGAGATATCCAGCTGTGACAGGCAGACAGACAGACAGACTGAGTCTCACCATAAGGATTCCGTTTTACAATTTTGGTACGGAACCCTAAAAAGAGACTGTGATCTCCGAGTTTGTTTCGTCCTTTCTACTCATAGTAGTCAGATAGGAAACGATGACCTCATCTTGTTTTTATTAAAAATATTATTGACGGGTTAAAGTGTTTGTAAAACGCTACTTACGTAAATAAAATAATTTATCATTAAGTTGCGATATCGGATTTTTAGCGACTGTAACCTACAGTGCTCCTTTATTTTCTCTTATCTTTTATTATATTCATTGCTTTTAAGCCCAAGTGGGAATTTGATTGTCTCTTCTGTTCCCAGGCTAAACGATCAACAGAAAAGATGCGTTAAGTATTTTTTTTTTTTTTGTAAAATTACTCATAATTTCAGCCAAAATACATCTAGTGCTGGACATGATAGGCCTCCCCCAAACATAGACCTGATCTGCTCCAACGCCTAAATTATAACAGATTAGTAAATCTTTTCTAAAAGCACAGATTTACCGTAATATTTTAGCACAAACACCTTTTTAGTTTTCAGGAAACGGATCGTAAAGCATGTCTAACGACTTGCTAACGAGAGTATGAGAGAGAAAACGGGAGAAAAACGGATAAACCCAGGATACAGATGAGTACAAAAGATTAAGGAAATAAATGTGATTTAACGCCCCCGACCCGAATTTAACGGCAGAAAGTTTTTACAATAGATAATTAGCGATTTATCACGAAATATTTTTGGTAAAATTTTCTTTACTGAAAAGTTTTGGTGGAAGATTTTTATTGTAAACATCGTATGATTTATTTCTATAATTTCATAAACATTAAAATAATTATACACAATAATATATAACGCAACTAACTACATATTTACATTATGTACTAAATTAAATGCTAGTAAAACAATAAACTACCTAACTAAATTTACAAATAAACACAAAAAAATATTTGGTATTTGGTCACCTAGGCGTACTTGTCCACATCGCTATCATTCGGAAACGTACCCAGAAGACTGGCAATATTGCCACGTTGAATGACAATGCTAAATTCTTTGGCCAAAGAACGAGCGTGTATTTTTTATACAAAACAACACGTATTTTGAATTTAATTTTCACCAAAATATTTTATTGTGTTTTGTCTGAAATCATAAAAATAAGTAGTTTTAAGTAGGGACTTGAAAACGAAATGAATTGCGTTCCGTTACCACTAATGTTATCGTATAACGTTCCAAAATTTGTAACGTTAGTAACGTTTCAAGTCCCTGATTTTAACCTCTGCGAAATAAAGGTAACGTTGACATTTGTGAACACTTTATTGACTTGGAATTAGTATAGGATTCCTGTAACTAACTGCCTATTCAAAGAAGCTAATTGAAACTAGATAGATCTCCACATTTTACATTTAATTGGAAATAAGTTCGTATACCTATTTATAAAGAAACCTTACCAAGTTTCTTTATCGATAAACATCTACAAGTTCCCGGAATAAGTGATTGACTGAAGAAATTAGATGTTGCCACTTTTGATATCCGAATACTCATAAAATAATTGTTATAATATTTTTTTACTAATGAGATAAAAATTGTTTACTTAAAGAAAATTATTATTTATTCTCAAATAGCTTATCAAAGGAACCTCCTCCAAAGAAGTCTAAAAGTTTCGATACCTAGAACCTCATCTATTCAGGACCATTGTCAGCTTTCGTCAGCATCTCGCAGTTGTCAGAAAGTCCTGTTATATTGAAAAAGTTCGCATCCAAGCCATTGTAAGGGTGATATATCAACGGACCTCAAACTTTTTTGACAACTCAGCAATAGCCGAATTCGTATTCATTTTATTGGATCCCCTTTTAGTATAAGTTTAGACAGAGATCGCCAACTTTTTAACATTTGCTTGATAATTTAAATAAAATAATAACATATAATAATAATTATTATTTATTTGACATAATAAAATAATTTAAAACCTGTCTGTAAAATAACATGTGCTTTTAAGAAAGTTTTATTTCGTTTGATTTGAATGATAATTGTGGCTGTGACGTGTCACCAATAATGTCTGAAAAAATTTGAAGAGGTTATTGGTGTCCTTACATTGAAATGATTTATGAAGGTAAACAAATAAAATTAAGTTACAAGTTACTAAGTACAACTAAATACTGCAGATCTGTATTATCGAAAAGGTATTGAAAACAATTGTTACTACCTATTTTACTTTTGTTTTTGACGTGCCCAGATTTTGCGTGCTACTAGTGGCAAGTATGCTACAGGTTTGCCATCCGTGAGATAGGGTTTTGTCAAAAATATTCTACGTAGCGGAAATGTAATAAATCTCGGGTGCGATCATTTAGTTTATTGAGCCATTCGTGGTTTATGTGCGTGGAGGAACTCATTTGTGTGAACCCTGAATGAGCTAGTATTGTGGTGGGAGCTGTGATTAATATTTGAGTAGCTACCGTTACTTGTGTAATAAATCAGAATGTATAATGGCAGACTAAAACTGTATACATATAGGTTATTATATACAACTATTCTAATCAGGCATCCCTTCCCAGAGCTTTATGATCTAGGAAGGGATGCCTGGAAGGATTTAGGGGAGGCCTTTTCTGCAGTGGGATAGTGCAGGCTGAATAAAAATAAATAAAGCTGAGGAGTTTTTTCATGCGCTAATCTCTGAAACTACCGATCGGTTTTGAAGTGCATTTTGCATTTGATAGTCCAACTAGCTGCGCCCCGCGGTTTCACCCGCGTAAATGTCGATCTCATGGGAATATCGGGATAAAAAGTAGCTTATATGTTAATCCAGGGTGTCAGCTACCTTCATACGAAATTTTATCAAAATCGGTCCAGCCGTTTGAGCGTGAAGAAGTAACAAACATATAAACACACCCCAACACACACTCAGAAACTTTCGCCTTTATAATATTAGTGTGATGATTGTGATTCTTGAGGTAGACTATTTAATATCACGCTAGGAACAATAGGCACCTAGAAAAAAAAAAAGTCGGAAAGAACCCTAAGAAAAAACGAAGTAATACCGACAGGGAATTTTAAAAAAATGTGACTTATATTTTAGTATAGGAGTTGCATATCTGACGACTTCTACGCGAACTAAGTCGCGGGAAGTCAATCATTTCAACCTGGCAGCCGTCTCGCCTATGTTTATTATACCCTTTTTGAAATAAATTACACAAAGTGCTTGCCGAGGTCAATCCCACGATCTAAAACTCGTAAGTCGTGGCCGATGATACCACTTGGCTATCGCGGCTCATGCATGGAGTATCCCAACGTAGATTTTGGAACCCCATATTGACAAAAATGTTGTATTGGTTCGTTTTGCTGCTTTTTGTAGCGTAGTATCGCTCGGCCGCAAAACGTCCAGCGGTGGCGAAGCGGCCAATCCGCGGAATGCCCAATTCGCACGATGTCCAATTCGCAGAACGTCCGTATTGGTATTTTGCGGTTGAACCTGTGGCAAAGTAGATTTCATTTCGTTCGCAGTTGTAACTAGGAAAACTTGTGTCCGATACTGCTTTGTGAAATCAGCTGTGGCAAAATCTTTTTATCATCGGGCTAGTATTTTCCCAACTATGTATGTTGGAATCGACTTCCAGTCTAACCGGATAGAGCTTAGTATCAGTATTTTACATGGAGCGCTCTTATGTGTGTTGGCACTAGAATAAAATAAAATTGTGTTAAGAGTGCAATTGCAACATTACAAAAATAAAGAATTCTACTTACTTTTCGTTTTACATTTGCTTTTCATAACCCACTGAATCCGCAGAATCGTAACCTTTCTCCATGCCATATCTGGTTTTATTTTTCTTTGTGTTTCATCCATTTTGCAAGTTTTTAATTATTTACAGAAGTCATAACAGCAAACAGAGTGCGTAACCACTGAAATAAATGTCCCCAGACTATACACGGCGGAAATTAAACTTTGTAACAGCGTGACAGTTTAATTAAACTGTTTTCACGTAATATGCACACACGAAATATTTAATTGTGTAGGTTTACTTTGTGTCTAAGTGTTTTTTAAAGTTTTTTTTGGAGCATGACTTCTTTATTAATAAAAACTGGTTAAATGGGAAACCACTATAGCATTTTTTTTTTCAAGACGTTTGAATTCATATTTTTCTTCATATATGACTGCCTCGGTAATAGTGTTGTTTTTAGCCAACTGCGTATCGCGTGTATTTTGTTACCCATCTAAAGTAATAATAAAGACGAAAAGTCTTTTTTTTGTTTGTAAGAACGCACTAATCTCTGGAACTACAAACGGTAAAGGAAAACGTCGTGAGGAATCCGGCATGTCCTAGAACCAAAAGCTCGAAGACGTGTGACATCTACCAACCGGCACTGGGTGCGCGTGATAGATTTATAGCTCATCTCGAAGAGAGGAGGCCTGTGACCCAGCAGTGGGAACAATAAAGGCTGATTATGATTGAATCTCTGGAACTACCAATCGAATATAGCCCAATTCTTGAGAAAATTTATTGGCTATTTAACATCACGCTTATGTGGATTATGGGCCTTGGGAGCGGAGCAAAAAAAAAAAAACAAAAAGAACGATAACGAAGTATAGGGCGGGCAGGCGATGCGATGCAACTGGGTGGGTCGGGGGAATAAGAAATTTCACGCGAACGAAGTCGCGGGCAGAAGCTTGTGAGATTATAATTATGGGAGTTATGTATATTTTGTGGCTTTTTTTTTCAGGATGGGAAATCATCAAATGACCCCTCACGCTCTGGGTGGAGCGGAAGGGAGTGTCAGACTCTTACTGACTAAAATCAACCCGTGTTCGTTCCTTAGCCCTTTATGTTCCAGGCCAGCGGTAACCCTTTCGGACAATCCCGCTGACCCGGAAATTTCACGCGAACGAAGTCGCGGGCAGAAGGTAGTGAGATTATATATGGGAGTTATGTATATTTTGTGGCTCAATTTTAGTTCTTTTACTATATTGTTGCGCGCCACAATTAAAGCCTGGTACATGGTGACATTAGTTACCACTAGCGCCATCTAGTATCGAGTAGCAGAACTAGTCGAGTCACGATCGTTCTAGAAAATTCGATACTAGAACTTTGTAGAACTTTCTCGAACTATCGACACCTACCTACCTACCTACCTACCTAGTCGGTCGGGGCCGGTATGTACTCGAACATTCTAGATGTTTCTACAATGGAAGGTTCTAGAACTATCTGCGGCACTATATAAGGCCGGTGTGGGCCGCGTGCGAATTAAGAGTAATCAGTAGTGAAATTGTGTTCTTTTAATTAGTGTGTTTAAGCTGTAATTAGTGTTTTTAATTAAAGAATTATTTTTGGTTATTAAATCGGCAGTTTTTATTGTCACGAACCCGAAACTCGTAACAATTGGTGTCAGAAGCAAGGATTATGCCGGTTTTACCCAAAGACGACACGGAGGGTATCCGTACCCGGAGTCAACGCCAACAGGAGACGGACCAGAGGCGATTAGGTGGAGCAACGCCACAGGGGTCGGAAGGCCAGCTATCGACCACGGAGGCCGGCCCGTCCACAGCTGTTCCAGCATCATCAGCACCAGATTTGGCAGCTTTGATGATGATGCTGCAGGAGCAGGCCCGCCGACAGGAGGAACAAGCTCGCCGACAGGAGGAACAAGCTCGCCGACAGGAGGAACAGGCTCGCCGGTTGGAGGAACAGCTCCAGCGGGATAAGGAGGAACAGGCCCGTCGACAGGAGGAACAGGCCCACCGACAGGAGGAACAGGCTCGTCGGTTGGAAGAACAGCTCCAACGTGATAAGGAGGAGCAGGCGCGCCGCCAGGAAGAGCAGATGCTCCTTATGAAGGACCTTCACGCTACCTTCGGGAAAGACATGAAGGAGGTGAAGGATAAGGTTGCTCAACATGACAACCGCCTGTCGGAAGCTGAAACCCGAATCGACCAAGTAAATAATCGGGTTGACAACGTGATGGCTGACGTGAAGAAAACGCTGGATTACCTCAAACTTGGTGATGGAATCGCAGCTCCCGTAGCTACAACACCTTCGCTACGTGGATTCAAAGTGCCACCGTTCGACGGAACTTCTTCCTGGTCGGCCTACAAAATCCAGTTTGAGGCTGTCATGAAGGCGAACGGGTGGAATAAAAATCAGGCCATGACTGCCCTCACCCTAGGCCTGCGCGACCAGGCCTTAACTGTTCTGGAAGCTCTCGGTAAGGAAGTGACTTACGAGCAGCTTCTTGAGGCATTGGAGGCTCGGTATGGCGACGCTCACCTGGAACACGTGTTTCGTGCGCAGCTTAAGGATCGCGTGCAACGCAGTAATGAAAACCTGCAGCAGTGGGCCCTTGAAGTGGAGAAGCTGGTTCGTAAAGCGTACCAGTCTGTACCTGCGCTTATTGATGGGAACCTGGTGCAGGCATTCATCGACGGCATCCGCGACCTTGAAGTGAGAGTTGCTGTGAGGCTCGGTCACCACGGGACGCTTAAGGACGCCTTGGCCCATGCACTGGAGGTGGAAGCTGTGCGGCAGGATCATCGTTCCCATCGCGTCAGGGAGGTTGCAGCGGCTACAGTTCGCGACCGCAATAAAGGATACAGCCCTAGGTGCTACGGCTGTGGGGAAAAGGGCCACCTTCGATCCAGTTGCCCTAAGCGAACTGCAGAAAGAGAAGACGGCCGATCTCCAGAGAGCAGTGCGGCTGACAGCACCGCGCAGCATCAGCAGCAGGGAAACGAGTAATAGCCAGGACTGCGGGGCGGGTGCTGGCTGATGTTCAAAGAGCCCCAAGGGTTTCGATCACACAAACCCAAGACGGGAACAGCCAAATCATCAAGGGCGAGGTCAACGGAACGCCGTGTAAGCTGACCATAGATACTGGAGCTTCTCGCACGGTTGTCAGTTCCCAACTTACAAGTCGGTCCCTTGGGGACTCCGCATACAACCGAGAACGCATTAATTTGGTAACAGCCACCGGTCAGCGCATACCCGTCTATGGAGAGAAGAAGATGGAATTGAAGCTAGGCAACAGAATCTACCTGCATAATGTCATCGTGGCTGATATAATGGACGATTGCATCCTGGGCCTTGACTTTATGAGGAAGAATTGTTGCGAGATTGACGTCAAGCAAGGCGTTTTGAAATGTGGACAAGAGGAACTTTTCGTGGAAGGGGCGTTACCAGGGAATGTGTACAGCCTTAAGAAGATTGTTCTTCCGCCGAGATCAGAAACGATCGTGCCGGTTAGTCTTCCTCGGAATCCTGGGCAAACACATCGCCTTCCATGGAAAGTGGCACGAACTTTGGTCAGAGCCACCGACATCTCAGGGGTACGTGTGCTGAACCTTTGTGATCAGCAACAGATTATAGAAAAAGGCACACTAGTCGGTACTTGCGAGGAAGTGGATTGGTTGCGTCAATGCCAATATCCATCGACTGGGACCCTCAGCAAGGATGCACAAACGAAAGTGACCACACTTTTAGAAGAATGCCGCAGCGCTCTGTCCCAAAATGAAATGGTCAAGGCGAAGAAGATGTTACTCAAGTACGCCAATGTTTTTTCGTCAAACGATGCTGACATCGGGAAGACTGGCTTAGTTCAACACAAAATAAACACAGGAGAAGAATTGCCCATCCGTCAGCGGCCAAGGAGATTGCCGGTAGCACGTGAAAAGGAAGTGGAAACCATGATTGAGGGAATGGTGAAGGATGGCGTTATTGAACCTTCATCTAGTCCATGGTGTTCACCTGTAGTGCTGGTAAGAAAGAAGGACGGCAGCATGCGGTTTTGTGTTGACTATCGTCGTCTGAACGACATTACAAAGAAGGACAGCTATCCTTTGCCAAGAATTGATGACACGCTGGACATGCTTACTGGAGTAAAATGGTTTAGCACGCTGGACCTGAAAAGTGGCTACTGGCAAGTCGAAATTGACCCTAAGGACAAGGAGAAAACTGCATTCTCAACAGGAAAGGGTCTGTGGCAATTTAAAGTTATGCCGTTTGGATTGTGCAATGCTCCGGCAACTTTTGAAAGGTTGATGGAACTTGTACTTACTGGACTAATTGGCGATGCCTGTTTGGTCTACTTGGATGACATCATCATCGTAGGCCGCACGTTTGAAGAACATCTTCAAAACCTAGAACGCGTGCTCATGAAGATCCAGAGTGCCAACCTCAAGTTAAGTCCGAAGAAGTGTTCACTATTCAAACGACAAGTTAGCTTTTTGGGATATGTAGTGTCTGAAGAGGGTATCCGCACGGATCCAGAGAAAATCGCCGCTGTCAAGGATTGGCCAGTTCCAAAAGACAAGACGCAGGTCAGAGCATTTTTGGGTTTGTGCTCCTATTATCGGCGATTTGTCAAGAACTTTGCAGACATAGCCAAACCCCTGCATAAGCTAACCGAGGAGAAGCGACATTTCTGCTGGGATGAAAGTTGCGACAACGCATTCCAGGAGCTGAAGGACCGTCTGTGCAAAACACCTATTTTGGGGTACCCTGATGCGGGCAAGGAATTTATAATTGACACAGACGCAAGTGACATAGGACTTGGCGGTGTGTTGTCTCAACGGAATGGTGATCAAGAGGTTGTGATAGCGTACTTCAGCAAGTCGCTGTCAAAGCCGGAAAAGAACTATTGTGTCACGAGACGGGAATTGCTTGCTGTGGTAAAGTCATTGCAGCATTTTAGCAAATATCTTCTGGGGCGGAAATTCCACGTACGAACTGACCATGCTGCACTGAAATGGCTATTGCAGTTTAAAAATCCAGAAGGACAAGTTGCGAGATGGATTGAGCTACTACAGGAATACGACTTTGAGGTCGAACATCGCAGTGGAAAATCTCATGGCAACGCAGATGCATTGTCAAGAAGACCTTGTCCTGAAGACTGCAAGCATTGTACTAGGCAGGAAAGTAAAGAAGTCGTACCTGTGAGGATGCTTAAGACAGACCTCAGCAACGAGTGGAAGGAAAGCCTACAACGTGCACAGCAGGAAGATTCGGACATCAAGCCGATTCTGGAGTGGATGAAGGCCAGAGCTCCTAAGCCCAGGTGGAGCGACGTCTCAGCGATGAGTTCGATCACAAAAAGCTATTGGGCCCAATGGGACAGCTTGGTGATTCAGGATGGAGTCCTGTGCCGTAAATGGGAAAATGCTCGGGGAGACAGCTGTCATTTGCAAATGGTTGTCCCTAAAGCTCAAGTACCGGATGTTCTACAGCTGTACCATAATGGTTGTTCAGGAGGTCATCTGGGAGTAAAACGGACTCTACTGAAGATACGAGAACGGTTTTACTGGGTCCACTGTCGGGACGATGTCGAGGACTGGTGTCGCAAATGTACAAGTTGTGCAGCTGTAAAGGGACCTCAGACTCGCAGTAGAGGTGCATTGAAATTGTACAATGTTGGTGCACCATGGGAGAGGATAGCCCTTGACGTTGCGGGGCCGTTTCCGGTAAGTGAAAGTGGCAACAAGTATTTCATGGTTGTGATGGATTACTTCACCAAGTGGCCGGAAGTCTTCGCCATTCCAAATCAAGAAGCTTCGACAGTTGCAGATAAATTAGTTCATGAAGTCTTCTGTCGTTTTGGAGTACCTTTAGAGATTCACAGTGATCAAGGAAGGAATTTTGAGTCACAAATATTCCAGGAAACTTGTCGAGTTATGGGTACTCATAAAACCAGAACAACTTCTTACCACCCACAGTCGGATGGAATGGTGGAACGATTTAATCAGACATTGGAGAGGTACCTAGCCAAAGTTGTGGAAAATCGGCAACGAGATTGGGACAAGCACATACAACCGTTTTTGTTGTCATATCGAAGCGCTGTTCACGAAAGTACATCGGTGACACCAGCTTTCGCAAACTTTGGAAGAGAATTACGGCTGCCTGCAGACCTGATCACCGGAATACCACCTGATGCCCCACACAGTATAACCGATTATGCGAATGACTTGCGGAACAAAATGAATGACATTTATGAGCACGTCAGACAATCGGGCCAGCAAATGTCTGAAAAGATGAAAACCCGTTATGACCGCAAAATGAACAATAAAGGGTTCGACGAAGGTTCACTAGTGTGGTTGCACAATCTAGTCCGCAGCAAAGGGAAATCTCCTAAGCTTCAAGCTAAATGGGACGGACCGTACCGGATTGTGACAAAGATCAATGACGTAACCTACCGGATACAGAAAGGTGCCAGAGGTACTCCTAAGATCGTCCATGTGGACCGACTGGCGCGTTATTATGGGGCCGATAATGCTCGGGACGAGCATGTCTTAGGAGGGGGCAGTGTTGCGCGCCACAATTAAAGCCTGGTACATGGTGACATTAGTTACCACTAGCGCCATCTAGTATCGAGTAGCAGAACTAGTCGAGTCACGATCGTTCTAGAAAATTCGATACTAGAACTTTGTAGAACTTTCTCGAACTATCGACACCTACCTACCTACCTACCTACCTACCTAGTCGGTCGGGGCCGGTATGTACTCGAACATTCTAGATGTTTCTACAATGGAAGGTTCTAGAACTATCTGCGGCACTATATAAGGCCGGTGTGGGCCGCGTGCCGAGACAGTTTGGATAAAGCGACAAGAGCGAAAACATCTAAGCGATCTTCAAGTGCGAATTAAGAGTAATCAGTAGTGAAATTGTGTTCTTTTAATTAGTGTGTTTAAGCTGTAATTAGTGTTTTTAATTAAAGAGTTATTTTTGGTTATTAAATCGGCAGTTTTTATTGTCACGAACCCGAAGCTCGTAACAATATTATTATTAACTTACCAGTCAACACAAGGAGCCTTCCACTATCATTCCTTGTCGCTATGCCATCAACTTCATAATACTCGTGGAAACAAGGCTTTATGTCGAGCCAACAGAGATTCCATCTGCCGCATAGTTTTCAAGATTAAACCAACCGTACAAACACACGCGGTCAGGAACTTTGACGTCATAACTTATACAAGTACTTAGATTGTACAGAGTGTTACATTTTCACTACCAATAGTAAGTTTGCTTTCTAGTTAAGAGCGTTAACGATGTACGGCTTTTCATACAAACTTTCAAGCCCTTGTTTTTCGAAATGAATGAACCGATTTTAATGAAACTTCATACGCATAAGCAGGATACAAAGGTCTAAAAAGTTGCTTAAGAACGTTTTCGAAATGTCTTATTTAAAATAAGATAACTGGAAATCTCTATTTCAAATCGGTCTAATTTGGCTGTAACACTATTTTTCCAAAATGTTCTTAAGTAACTTTTTTGACCTTTGTATCCTGCTTAAGCTTATGAAGTTTCATTAAAATCGGTTCATCTATTTCTAAAAACAAGGGCTTGAAAGTTTGTATGAAATGCCGTACGGCGTAAACGCTCTTTAGTTATTTCTATTTATCATAATAGTAACAGTTTAAAAAAAAAGCGTCTCAATCAATTTGGCCTATTTGTAATGTATTTTGTTTCAAAACCTAGGCAGTGAGTAAGTAAAATAAGCGGAACATGTGTAAAGTAAGGCTTACAAAAGGCTTTACGTTAGCTCTCCAAAAATTGGTACTTATCTGCTAGGCAGAAAGGTTTCGAGACTTATGCCTGTTAAATTTGAATATTAGAACAGTGTTGGAGACGCTGAGGGAGAATACTTTGTGGCGGGAAAGTAGTATTTTGATAATGTTCATGTAATTTTTTTATTGCTGAATCATCATCATCTGCGTAGCCTTTTCTAACTATGTATGTTGGGATCGGCGATGCAGCTAAACACCAGAATTTTACATGGATCAACTGCCTATCTGACCTTCACAACCCAGTAACTGGTTAATACGATACCCGTTGGTAAGACTGGTTGCCAGACCTTCGGGCTTCTGACGACCCGTAACGGCTGTCAAAGATCCACGAAGGACTGCCAGCAATGGCTTAACTTGCTTTCCGAGGCATGGCCCTGTCTTGGTATGTGAAGATGGTCACCCATCCACGGACTAACTGCGGCAAGCGTAGCTTAACCTGATCCATTGATCTGTGCAGCTGTTATTACTTAGCCACAAGCAAAGACTATTCTCTATGTCCACATGCGTAATTTTTACATAAATGTTTATTGATTTTTGTTTTTAATTAAATTTTACCTATGCATAAATTAATTATGTAAGCACGTAATGTTCGAAGCTCCTAACCACAAGGCTGTGACAGCTCCGAAAAATAAATTTCCATTTATTGCATTTAATCCCTAATCCCTTGGTGGTTGCTGTGGTTCAACTCTCTTTCAAATTAATTAAACATTGAAAACTGCGCGGCTTTCAGCTGAAATAGTTTTACATGGAAATATTGAAAATGGAAAAGCTGAAGCTTGTAGTTTAAATACAGGGTCAAATAAAGAAATAAGTACAAATAAATTGTTTTTCCAATTCAAGCGGCGAGATTTTTCAATAAAAAACAATGTTGTCGCTGTTGTTGGGGCGGGGTCTGAGTTCACTCGCTAAGCTCGCTCACTAGAGACTCCCCACCCCGTGGGGAAGATCACGTGGCGGGTCTAAGTTGGTTTACAAGCAATAATAATAAGACGTAGTCGACGGAGCCCTGCTTGAGATCGCTTATAGAAACCTTATTTTTATATTTCATTCAATTAATTTTAAAGTTATTTATAGTGGAAACCATTATTTTTATAGTTCATTCAATTAATTTTAAAGCTAAACATTTTAAAGTGTAAAACATTATTTTTAAAGTTATGTATGATTTTATATACATTTGCCCTTGGTACCACTTTGTCCCCCTTGGGGGTTCCACCGGCAAAAATATTTGTTCGTGGTACCACAAGGGGGACTAGACTGGGGGACCACGGGTAAGTACCGATAGAATTAGCTAGCAAAACTCCGCAGATATGATTGGTATCTATATATAAGGAGGGCTTAGGTCTCTCTCTTAACGTATTTGACGTGCTACATGTACCTACTAGTGGTAACTTAGTTTTAAGTCATAATTCTTAACATAGCTTGTTTGTTTGTTAGAGTCCATGTTGTTGTTTGTTTCAAAATAAAGGTACTTATGTAATAATAGAATTATTATCCTGGGTTTGCAATTTGGGGATTCTAGAGCGAGCTTCGGTAAAAACACAAACAGCAGACAGCTTTTTAGGTTATACAGGCTTTCAAGGAGGACTTGATAAATATTTTGGTTGAAAATATTGAAAGAAAAAGTATGAATTCATAAGTGATAGTTGAAAATTATGATCGGAACCTGCTTAGTAGGCAAGGTGGGAAAAGATACTATTACCAGCGATGATAATACAGACGCCAGCACATTAAGTTACCTGCTGTCAAATTTTCCCAATCAACCTTAAACCTAATGCTTTAGCGATAAAGCTGAAAATCTATTAAAGAAAATTGACAGATTGTAATAGCTTGATGTGCTGGCGTCTGGACGTTGAATTTTGGGAGAGCCCTTAGTTTGACTAAACTTGTTTTTTAATGGGAGGTATTTGATCCTCAAACATTTTTGGGCTTTTAATGATGCACACTAAATTAGCTTTTTTTTAACGTTCTGGCCCTCTCTCATTGTTGGCCGTAGTAACTAAGCTAGGGTACCCGTTAGGTCAGGGTTAGGTGATGTTAAAACTGCGACCAACCAGTGAGCGATGCTATATTCTATCATAAGAATGATAGATGTTAACAAAAAGAGGCGCGATCATTACATTAGTGTGTTCAAAAATATTTTTAGAAAAGCAAAATAAGAATTATTTGAGGTTCGATTAAATAAATTTAATGTTGTTTCTAATTCGCCTGAATTTCATTCTCTTAATGAAAAAGCTCAAGTAAGCGCATCCAGCACAACTTGATCCTGGGAACTATTTGGACAATTTGTTTTCGTCAATCAAAACCGCAAGAGCAGGGAGATTGAAACTTTTATCTACCAACATTCTACATGGAAATAATAACAGTCCTCCAGAACGAATTTCGGCTATGGCAGCCAGCCTCAGCAGAGACTAGCCTTCGGCACGGGATATATCGCACACCTAGATCTAAAGAGAGCTAACTCTAAAATCTCAATTTTTGAGGTACCTATGCATACCATCGAATTCCCTAACTCACTACCTAGCGACCAACAAAACAGATTCAAAAATAGTTCCATTACTCGACTTAAAAAGTATTGATCAATACAGCAAACTCCTGTAGTGCATATGGACATAGTAATCAGTTTTTCAACTTTCCTGAAAAAAGTGTTTTTTTGAGTTATTCGCTGTTTAGATCTAGGTTTGCGGTATTATGAACGAAAAAAAATGTGTTTGTTGGCATTACAGCAAAAAATACACAATGATTACAATGCCAAAAGGACCTAATGTCAAACACAACGCACCTCCGATAAAATAGGGTTAAACTCGTAAAACCTGGATTTTTAGAAAAGCGAAAATCACGGATTTGTTAATCAGTATTTATTCTTACACTATTATTATTATGTGATCAAAATTATACATACTTGAAAAGCTTACAAAAAAATGTTTTAATGGCTGTAATTATTCTGTTTTTCAATTTTCCTGAAAAACAACCTGAAAATTCCTTTTTCGAGTTGTAACCCTATTTTATCGGAGGTGCGACTAGATGTACCCACCTGACGCTGATTTTCAGCTGCAACCCACCATCGTTTTTTGTGTCTGCAGCATAAGTGTGTTTGCAGACATAGGTGCACTGCACTCACTCTCATAGTCTGATGGGACGGCAATCCGATACGAGTGGAGAGGGATCAGGCGCATGACCAACAGCTTAACGTGCTTTCCGAGGCACGGGGGTATTACACGGCTAACTTCTATAATCCGGGCTGTAACCAAGAAATTTCTAATCGAATAACCCAATAACACTTTGCTTGAAGTGGGAAAATCAGTGCTTGGCCAGACTGGCAGCGCTGACGCGGGGCGGGCGCGGCGCGGCTTACCCAAACATAAGAACTTCATTTGAGTGTCCATAGTGGGCACGTGGGCGCGGTGAGCGGCGCGGGCTGCTCGGCGCGGGGATCGCGCGGGTAACTCACGCCATAGCTCGTTCATACAAGTGGCCGCAGTGGGTGCGCGGGCGGGGACCAGGCTTCTCAAACTAGTTCGAGCTTTTTTCTAGTAAAAATAAGTCTTGTTCATCCATATTATATTTTGACAAAGACTGGACATGTCATGTCCAGTGTTTGTCAAAATATAATACACGCAGAACGCAGCCGCGCTCGTCTGCGAACAGGCAGATCGCGCGCGTTCCCGCACCCGCGCCGCTCCCGGCCCCGCGCTGCCAGTCTGGCCAAGCACTTACCCAGGAGGACGCTCAGCAGTCGCACTTCATGGGAATTGTAGGTATATCAATAACAATAAATAAATATTTACCTACTAAACTGCAGAATTGTACTGAAATTGAATTAAATATCGCTCCCAGTGCGCTACTTGAAACTTTGTTTGGTATGATTATTCATGTTGATGTATTGCAGTGTTCCGCTGTTTGCGAGTCGATGCAACAAAAATTTTATTTTTCTAAATAGGTTTTTCTTCCACTCCTAGTTTAATGCTGTTTTTTGTTTGGTTATTATTTAGTACTTGTAGGTAATAATGTGTTCTCCGAACCTGTCAGTATCATAAAAGCGAATACATGTTTTGCGAATTTTATCTTTATTAGCTACTAGAATTGTCGCAGTGACAGATGTCAGAAACGAAATCTCTCGACGGCCGAACTGTAAACTTTGTATTGTTTAAACATTGATAGAAACATATAAATAAAGGCTTATAAAAGCTTATATATAAATCTAAATAGTAAAGAAGTGGTGTATTTGTATTTTTTTAACATTTCAATTGTAAATCAAAAACATTCTTCAAATATAGGCAGATTAATTTAACAATGTCTACAAAGGTATAAACAATGCAGGCCTACGTTAATTAATTGAGTTTAGTGCCCAAGTTGCCTCTATTATCATTGAACTAACTAATTCGTAAATATTTGTGCCTACACTTAAATAAACAAATCAACTAATACTGTGTAAACAATACGAACAAGTAACATCATTATAATTTCAACTGTGTTTAGAAATGGAGAATGGCAAACACCAAAACAACTTACGTTCAAACTATTTGGCAAAATATCCGAAAAACTTAAGCCCACGCAAGGTTTTGTTTGACTTGCACTATTTGCATGCATAGTTCACCGATTTTCGAGGGTTATAATAATAATAAAATCCTTTATTTGCTGACCGTATTACAGTTTTTACTTCTAAACTATCTAATATGAAGCAACAATTAAAAAAAAAATTCGAGGATTACTTTACTTTAATCCAACTTTGACCTGTATATTGTAGTTTTATTAAACTTTTTACATAAACAACGTCATTGTGGTAAGTTTTTATTTATATTTCTTTATAATAAACACTAGCAGTGCCCCGCGGTTTCACCCGCATAAATGTCGATACCGTGGGAATATCGGGATAAAAACTATCCTAAGTACTTATGTCCTTTCCCGGGACTCAAACTATCTCTATACCAAATTTCATCTGAATCGGTTCATCGGTTTAAGCGTGAAGAGGTAACAGACAGACACACTTTTGTATTTTTAATATTGGATAACATCACAAAAAAAAGTACCTAATAAAAAAGCATAAAAAGTAATTTTATACATTGTTCATTATTTTCTTCAGAGAAAGTAAAAAAAAAACCTTACAGACATCGTTACGAACCAAAAATAAATTCTTCACTAACTTTTTGTTGTTGTGCTTTCTTAGCAGTAGAGCTTGCGATCAGACCAGCGAGGGAGTAGTAATTCCTTATTTTATTTATTTATTTTATAATTTATCAACAAAACAGACAAGTATGCAGGATCGTCGGATATAGTTGAAGTTTAGTAAGAAACCGATGGATGTTTTTAATTTGATAAATGAGTTGTTTGTTTTCTAATAGTAAAATTTTATTTTATTCGAGAACATCCGTCGGTTTCCTACTAAACTTCAACTATATCCGACGATCCTGCATACTTATCTCTTTTGTTGACTGTATACACAATAAAATACATAGGGATATGACATAATTATAATTTGAGTAAAAAATTTCTTCCAGCAGACTTGCGTAAGGAGAAGTTAAAAAGAAATGTAGACAATAGTGCGTAGTGTTTTATTTGCGTTCAGTTCTTCATATGAAGCCAAAAGACTAAAAAAAAAAAAAACCTACTCGCTAACTACCGTAATAAGTCTGTCACCGTAACCGTTATCCCGCTGGTGTTTCAATCTATTCTTCCTGGCATAAAATCTAAATAAAAAAAACAAAAACCTGTCTCGGCACATCAAGCTGAAACGATCCAATATTTCCATGAATACATTAACAAGTATTCCAAAAAGATAACAAGTGTTAAGTGTCAGCTGATTTGCATTTCATCAACATAAAACGCTTGAGCGAGATTTTATAATTTATCGAAGGTATAGGCGATCCTTTAAAAGCCTTTTGAATAATATATAGAGGGATGAAGGATGAAGCGAAATTAATATTTTATATTTTGTTTAAGTATTATGTGGGTACTGGGTTGGGGACAGTAAAAATATTGAGTATTCTACGTGCGTGTTAATGGACAAGCTTTTTCAATTATTTGGGTTAGTGGGTCAGGTGATTAAAAGTTTACTACATTGAGGTGTGAAGGTTTTCCAATCATCAGTAAGTTCATTCACTTCCTAAAAACGTGGATCTGGGGGCCTAAAAAGGCAATTTTGGCAGAATCATAAAAGGATAACATTGTGAATCATAATCAAATGGATAGTTAACTGTTAAGTAAATTGTATCAAATCAAGGTGAAGGATTTTTCAGTTATTTTTTTTTGTCTTTGCTAATATACCAATCAATCCAATCCAAATCCAATCCCAATCTCTTTGATTATACCTACATAGTGCAGCGAAAAAAGAAAAATACGGACTGTCTTCGCCATATTATAATTTTTTAGGCCCCCTGTTTGAAATCCACCATTTACCAGAAGGCCAATTCTCGTAATTTAAAACGTTCAAAATCTAGTCGCAGTGTCATCTCGGCGACAAACAAATGTCAAACACTTGTCAAAATGTAGGGAAATTAGAGGTATTTTTTACAGATTGAGACTTCAACATATTACAAAGTTATCTATTATATTATATTTAGAACCCAATGGCTTGGCACGCGACGATGGGAAGAGACCAGACGGAATTACCATAATGCCTTGGAAGGTTGGTTGGCCTTTGGTGTGGGATGCAACGTGTGTCGACACCCTTGCGCCATCCCATCTTCCAAGCACGGTGAGCTGTGCCGGGGCAGCTGCTGCATGTGCGTAAAACCTCAAACGGCGCAAATACTCCAATCTCTTTGGAACGTATATGTTTGAGCCGTTTGGGGTTGAAACTCTAGGGCCATGGGGCCCGAGTGCCCACGTAGTATTTCGAGACATCGCCAAGCCGTTGGTCGACTCTTCACGTGACCAGAGGGCTGGCCTATTTTTACCGACTTCACAAAAAGGAGGAGGTACTATGTTCGGGTGTTTGTATGTTTTTTTTTTTTTGTATGTTTGTTCATCGAATACTCCGCCAATTGTCGACGGATTTTCAAAATTCTTTTTTTGTTCGAAAGCAGATAGTTCTGAGGTGGTCCCATTGTCACCAAGTTAGGATCTGATGATGGGATCTTAGAGAAATCCAGGGCAACCCTCAAATTTTATAGGCTCACTTATTGTTTTTCGCATATTGTATGAAGTATCTTGTGTATTTGTGTATGGTTGTCACCATCTCAGGTAGCTGGGCTGACGATGGAAGGTACAACTCCTTAACAGTAAGAAGTTACTCGAACAGGCAAAGACTGTTTTAGTAAATTGTTTTGATGTTTGATAGGGCATTTGCCACATTTGGTCTCATGATCATTAAGTCATGACCTGATGCTGCAGTCAGGATAGTCTGCAGAGTACCTAACTCCTCGACAATTAACAGCAGATATATCGTGTTTAGGCTCATTGAAAAGGGCTCGATGTGTGGATAAACGTACTGTTACTGAGGAACACCGAAAACCTGATGCTGAAGCCAGGAGCATCAGAAAAAGTACAAACCTTGAAATTACAGCACCGTAGTCGTGTTTGGGCTCATTTTAAACAGGACTAAATTTTAAGTTCAATGCAATGTTGACATAAGTCTGGCCTGATGCTGCAGCCAGGATTATCAGCTAGGAGAGTGGAATACTAAGAGAACTCCGCAACAATTAACGTCCCTGCATCGGGAAAAGCAATATTTTGTAAAAGGTGATCAGCAGTTGACATTAAGCTATTTTAACTTAGATAAATTATAAACTGCCCAACTAAAAAGTAAAAAATAAAAACTTTTTTACAAATAAAACAACCGACTTCCAAAAAACACTATAAAGTGAAAAATAACTTTAATTTCGGAAGTCGGTGGCAAAAAACAAAAATACAAATCCAAAGACACCGACTTCCGAAATTAAAGTAATTTTTCACTTTATAGTGTTTTTTGGAAGTCGGTTGTTTGGCCAAAGAATCAGCATTGCCATATAACGTGGCAATGCTGCCAGTCTTTTGGGCACGTTTCCTGTTGACAGCGATGCGGATAAATTTTTTGATGCCCTTTGATTCTTTCCTTTCCTTTTTATATACTTGTACATATTCTTATTATTAATTTAATACTGTACTTATAATTTATATGAATAAAAGAAAAAAAAATATATTAGCTATCCTGGAGAACTCAATTCACCTAAGTTTTCACGGTGAGATTTTTACAGAATCGACCGGTAGTACTTTGTTTTTCTAAACACATCAAGGCTATTTCAGTGTAGATAGTAAAAACATGATGAACACCCTTTGCTTGACATCTGAGTGAGGTCAAGGCAAGGATGTTTCTAAGTGTGCATCTTTCACGACAATAAGGGCAGATTCTTCAATCGTCTGATAAATTTCATCTGAAGAGTAAATATGAAAAAAAAAGGGTTTAATTTTTTTTACATATTTTCTATACAAAAGCTGTCAAATCGAATTTTTAATTACTCAGAATAATTTTTAATAGTTACTTATATGAAAATAAAAAGATCTGCGCTAAGGCTTGCAAAAAAGTGCTTAGGTACCTACCTACCTACCGAACAAGAAAGGTAAAAATTTTCTTCGAAAAAGAAAATATTACAAAAAAGTATCCATAAAACAGTGAATCATACTTAGTTCATTTGACTACCATTGGACTACCATTTGGTAGTCAAATGAATTAAGTATGACTGTTAATAGGTTCACACCCCATTGATCAGGTACGCGATTCTCCTATCTAATGAAATGTTAAATCAATCACACATGAGCTTGGATACCAAGTTATTTATTAGACCACAACCGCACAGCTGTGATTGATACTGCAACATAAACCAAATCAAACGGTGTGCAATGAAATTAAGCATATCGTTAATTGAATTAGTTCATTCTACTGTTTTGATGTGTGTTTGACACTTGATTTAAATTCATCGGTGGGTTTTGAGCTTATTCAACGCTGCCTCATTGTTGTTGTTGTCTATTATGAATTTATTATAAATTCGAAAGTAACTCTGTCTGTTTGTTTGTATGTTAGCTTTTCACGCCTAAACCACTGAACGGATTTCGATAAAATTTGGCAGAGAGATAGATTGCATCCCGGGGAGGAAGGACATAGGATAGTCTTTATCGAAATACCTAATCACTTGAGATATTTAAAGCGTGACAGAGAGGTGGAAAGGGAGTAGAGGCTAATTAAAAATAAAGTACATTAAATCCTCAATAATCAATCTAACATACTTACCTCTAAATATCTTTACTTAAGAAAATTAAGGTTAAATAAAAAACGACATTAAATGTCATCTTCTCTCCATTATGTAGGGAATTAAATGGTACCTAGAAGAATAAACTAGTCTGTGCCGATACTGCATGCCTCATATTTGGTTTAGCATTTCAGTGCGGCAATTCTAGTAGCTCATAAAGATCAAATTCGCAAAACACGTATTCGTTTCTATAAAACTCACCGCATTTACTTATTACTAATATGTAACTAAGCTACTTTACTCAATAAAGTAGTTAGTGCTGCATACTTTTTCGTAATTTTTAACGAATTCCACCACCGTACTAAAAAATCTACAAAAGAACATAAAAAAAACACCATAATCTTTTGTCCATAAAAATTACTAGCAAAACAAGCGACGGTATCTTATTTCGGTCAGACCGACGTCGCGTCGGGACGAGGAGCGTTTCCTCGGCAAAAAATTGTAAAGTATTCACGAAAAGACACTGATAAATTACTCCGTGTTTTACAGACACATCTGACGATTTATTACGGCGCCCACATACAAATATACCAACATATATGCACACGATAAATACGTAAATATACGCTTACGCACTGGCAAATAAAACTTGACAGATATTGGGGGCGCTGCTCGCCAAGAGAACTGTCAATGAAATGTCAAATTCCATACATTTTGAATTTAATTCTAAATTTTCCCGCGTGTCAAGTAACATTGGTCTCCGTAAGCATACGCTTACATCGACATGCGTAGAGGAAGGAAAGATCGATTGCGCTGTACAAGGCACGGGAAATGTTTTATTCTGCCTTATTTTATTTTCATTAGACGTGATTTGTTTGGTGACAATTTATTGGGGTATACAGTATATGGTGGTTGGGGACGTAAAACATCCAAACCAATATTGTATTTTTATACTGTTATTGGTTCAACAACACAAGAAACAATACAAACATTTTGAATGTTTTGTGACTATATTATTATTTATTATTATGTGGGCTATCAAATAGAACTGCAGTCCGGCCGTCGAGACAATGAGTTCCTGCGACAACTCCAGTCACACTAATATTATAAAGGCGAAAGTTTGTGAAAGTGTATTTGTGTTGATATGTTTGTTAGTTCTTCACGCTCAAACTGCTGGACTAATTTTGATAAAACTTTGTTCGGAGGTACCTGATACTCTGGATTAACATATAAGGTGCTGCCACCACACTGCTGTTTAAAAATTTATACTATCATTACCTAACATGAAAACCTTTCTGATTCCTGACAAGCTTTTTGATTAAATGTTAGAAAATGTTTGTAAACATTTTATAACAGCAAAGTGGCAGCACATATAGGCTACTTTTTATCCCGATATTCCCACAGGATCGACACTTACGCGGGTGAAACCGCGGGGCTCAGCTAGTAACCAATAAAGATCAAATTGACGGGTGTTAAGAACGTATTTCTCTCGACGAGTGGACTGTAGGAAAGGTTTTGGGTAAGTAAGGAAAATAACTGTGACAATTTTGTTCCTGTACAAAATATCAGTCAGCAACAGTAGACAGACAATATTCAATTGAACACTTACGTCCCCAAAAATCTAAAGTCAACCAGAAAAAGAACAATGTCCCGACCACACATTCACAACTTCACACCTGCCATTTAGAAAAAGAAACATTCGTATTCTCAACGAGTATAGAAAACGGGAAAAAACTGCCTCCATTTTTCTCACTCATTTTCACATTTTCGCGCCAACTTAGTCCGCAAAAAAAAATACTCTGTAGGGGGAGGGGGAGGATCATCTGTCAAGGTCCAATCCACACTTAGGTCCGTACTAAACCCTTTATGTTCCGTTGTACCACAGAGAACACATAAAATAGATATATGCAGAAGGTTGTATCTATACAACGAGCGCAAACGCATGTAGGTACACATAGACATGCGTAATCGCTTTGTTGGGGAATAGTTTTATGTATCTGCTGTAAACTGTTTATAAATAAAGAAACTACAATAAAGAAACTAACTAAATGCTTCACGTACAGTTTTTTTATTTACCGAACATTAGTGGTAACATTTGTACTACAAAAACACCCTTACTGCTACGAAATAAATGAGTACGTAATGCTCTGTCAATGTCAAAATGTTACGTAGTACGAGTGCAAGCGCACTCGCGACTGGCATGCGTTTGCGATGGTTTGATGTCTCCGTAAGTACGCGTCTGTGTGCGTGCGCCTGTTTTCGCTCGTTATACGGACCTGACCTTCTTTACCAATTTTTTTGTGTCAAATAGTTACCGGTCCCTCTTTATGCTTCAAAAGAAAAATAACGGAACACAAAAAAGCCTTTTCTACACACGGATACGTCTGAATAATTTATTAAGAAGAATTCGCTAAACAATGGAGGTTGAAGTGTTTTATGGCCTGTTTGCATAATAGCCTTGTTATGTGTGTGTGATAATAAAGTGTTTGTTTGGGTAGCGTCACAACAATGAGGGCATTGGACGGTGATATTGCACGATTTTTCTTAAGTACTTAGGTTGATTTGTTTTGGTTTCAAAAAATAATGTTGTAGTGCTATTTTGATTAGGTTACGTTTAGAAAATAATTGATAAAGTTCATACATAGTTTAAAATATATGCGAAGGCCTATTTTTAATGTGAAATATATTTCTTACGAGTATATGTAAGTATGTACTTATAAATTACGAGTCGGTTACCCAACCGACTCGTAATTTATAATAATTATTATACATATATTATAGTAATAGGATCTTTTTGGCATCATCTCCAAAACCTTTATTTTTATAATGCCTGAGTGGTGACGACCCGTAGTCTACGTATGAGCGTCATGCCACACGGTGCGAAAGCGACGTGTGGCGACGGAAACCGTGCGCATCGGACAAGGGGCTAGGGATACGAAGCAGCGGTGCTGCGGTGAGACGACGGAGCGACAACGGACCGCAGCGCAGTGTTATTTAGAATATCGAAGGTGGACGTCAACGTCGTGATGGTGCGACGTCGCAACACTCGTGTAGCACTCACTGCGTCGAAATCACTGCGCAGCAACGCGTTGGCAACACACATGTGGCATCGCTCTATGTCGTGGCGGCAAACGGCATGACGCTCTCTTATCGGCGTCATCATGCCCCTTCTCTTTTCGATGTTCCACATCTGCCGAGCGTCCTGAGACGGCAATTTTTTTTGAGGGCTTGTGAAACCAGAAACTACCATTATAAAAATAAAGGTTTTGAAGATGATTCCGAAAACACGCTATTAATATAATATATGTATTGTATAATCCTTTATTTCAATAAATACATATAAATTATATTTTTAAATATTAGAATATAATAATGTACAATAATTATTATAAATGTGAAAGTTTGTAGGGATATTTGTTACTCAATCATGCAAAAATGGTTGAACGGATTTATATGAAACTGGGCACACAGCAGATTAATAACCTAGATTAACACCTAAGATACTTTTTATCCTGGTATTAGTACGTTTTTGTGGGTTAATTTCCAACGTCGTCGCGGTTGAATCTGCGGGGAAAAGCTAATACAATCATATTATTTTTGGCTCAGGGTCTCATTCTGTTAATTTAATACCACGATAAGTTAATGCCTTTGCCTGTAGTCCGTCGATATGGCTAAAAATACAAGTCCAACTAAATCCCACGATAATTCAGTAAACAATAACCAAAACACAACGATATGCCAGTAGCATAATAATATGTTGATAATTCATCAATACAGGATTTAATTATCAAATAATTGTGTAACATTGAGTTGAGCCTGAAGTAACAATTAGATGCTGAATGGTCTGTAATGAATGGATTATTATGACGATCTGTTTAAATGTATCTCTGAGCTGAAACAACAAACAGGCATTGACTTTAGGGCAACGTCGGCAACACTATCACCCTAACTGGATAAACACACAATTAATCCCAATCTGAATCATTTTGAAGGATATTGTTAAATTATTGCTTCATATCGTCTCTCGCATGACTGAAAGTCCTAACTCATTTTTTTGCCGATTTGAATCAAGACCACTACCTACACTCTTCCATTCGTCATTCTCTACATTTTGTTGTCTTTCAAAATGGTTATATTTTGAGATCCAAATAATACAGAGGTACGACGGTTAGTGAAAAGTGTTTAGAATCACGAATAGATAAATGTAGCTGTGTCAAAAAAAAAAAAATCTATCATTTTTCAAAATTTTTGGCTGATTTGAGTTTGGGTTTACACAACAACGTAAATTACCCAATGATTATTGTTGAACTGTCAAAATGAAAGCCATTCCTACTGTTAGTGTGTTACACAATTACCCCACAAATTTACGGTTTTCGGATATTTCCTTTACTTGTGCTACATGATATTGCTTCATGCCAAATTTCATGATTCTAGGTCAACGGGAAGTACCTTATAAATTTTGATTCCCTTGACAGTGTTGAAATATACGTTTTTTGCGGCATAAACGGCCGTATCTTTTTTTCACGTTAACTTAGAAGTTCAAATTTTTCACAGCTTCAAAGGACTGTAGACTTGAGTATATGGTTTTAATTTCAACACGATACCTCCACGCGTTCCCGAGATAAAGGGTCTTGACAGATAGACAGATAGACGGACAACAAAGTGATCCTATAAGGGTTCCGTTTTTTCCTGTTGAGGTAGGTACGGAACCCTAAAACTTTTACATGACAACACCTGTCTCAGCAAAATTGTATACAGCAAGAAGTCGGTTGGAAATGTCTGTGCTTATGGGTTGTTCGTCCAATAAGCTACCTAAAGTAGGGTTGAGTTCCGCGATGACTTATTCATGCATTCCTACTGTCGCAGACTGACCTGCTATTCCTTTAAAAGCTAGTTTAGACGGATATTGCATTACTGTCACGTAATCGAGGAGTACCGTAAATGTCCGGTCTTTATGGAAATCTTGACCTTGACGTTTTTTTGCACGTGTCACTTTTTTCAACGCGGTTGGCCTACAAATTGTGCAAGGTAGGTAATGTTTTAGCTCTATGCGATGTCGGAATAGTTTTTTTTTTAAATTAAGAAGATCTTAAAACATTGTGAGGAAACCGGCATGTCCAAGAACCAAAACTTCGAAGACATGTGACTTCTACAGCGAGCCCAGTGCAGGTTACAGTACAGCCCACTCCCTCAGTTAGCCCAGGCGTTTGTCTCAACAGTGGAAACATTATAGGCTGTTTATACTTATTAATTTACAAGTCATGCTGATGGCTGAAGTAAATAGATAGCGCACAAAAACATGTCGTAACCATCACTAGGTTTACGTGTATGTCACAAATAAAAAAATCGAAATTTCGCAAAAATATAAAGTCAATATGCAAAATTTCGCTTTTATTCGCCTTATATGGATATTAAGATTATTGCGATTTTTTAAATCATTATAATAATTAACTATCTATTGAAAAAATATAGTTAAAAGCTAACATCGTGGTTGTTTCTATGTTTTCCTGCTTAAGTCTGCCTTCGGTCATTTATTACAATATTATAGATACTATAATATCTTTCAGCATCTACACTGTTGACTGGATTGTGGAGGCTTTGTATAGTTGCATTTGCAAATATTGAGTAGTTACATTTTGTTGCTATACTAAAATCTGTATGACGTCGACAGGATCTTCTTGCTAATCTACATTTAGTATCTGCCTATGGAAATGAGAACATCCACCTAAGAGTTCATTCTGTAGTATCTCATTGAAGAATGATACTTTGCAGAAGCTCTTCAGCGCTTAATTCTTGTCCAGAGACAATGTCGTCACGGCCGCTGCTACAGATGGATACAATAATTTGCCGATGTTCAGATAAGATTCGTTAGTTCAGTTGGATCTCATGTGTGCAGACAATTTACCCAAGCTCTGCGTTTAAAAAATGTTTTTCTTCAAAATTTCGTGGTAAAGTATAGAACAATATTACGCACTAATTAGTAAAATTTGCATGTATCGCGCACTTTTTTTTAATAAATTTCGCATTTATAGCATCTATTTAGTAAAAAAAAAAATGAGGTATCCCTTACCATCACCTTTGCTAAGCTAACATGATAACTAAACTTAATTTAGTGGCACTAGGCCCAACCCTTGTCTCACCTAATTTAGGTAAGGCATTACAACAGGCACAATACAACTTGTCCTGGAATTAACACACACCACCAAATACCCAATTAGAATATTACTATTATTAATAATCATAACACATACACTGAATTACTATTATGAATAAAACTTGTTCTTTTTATTAAATTAGTTATACTGATTGTGGGAGAAAATTGTGGTCCCTTTACAAATCTACGCACGCACACTTATATGGGTCTAGCTGAAAAAAACCCCTAAATAAATGAAGGAAAAAAAAAAGGTTTTAGCTAGCGTAGTAGGTAGTTCTTCCTCTAGCTTGCTTTGTTTTGACTGTACAGCGGAAGTATGGCTGTAATTTACGTAATAATAATTATTTTTGGGATAAAAATTGCCTATATATAAAATTACAGAAATCGATTCCCGACTTTCATAATGTGCAGCAATTCAGTTACACATTGTATACTTTGTCGGTTGCTAGTAGATAACCGATTAGCTACACGTTACGTACGTTGCGCTTGCGTATTACGTAAAAAGTAACTATAATAACCGATTCTATAGTTATTTTTATAACGTATGTGATAGTAGCTAGGTACTGTGGTATAATGCTACCACACTAGACTTTCTTCGCAGTGGATATACTAACGTATTTAGTTACGAGCAGTGCTCCACGGTTTCACCCGCATAACTCTCGATCCCGTGGAAATATCGGGATAAAAATTACCCTATGTGTTAATCAGAACAGATGGCCGATGGGGCCGAAAGGTTCTGGAGTGGCGTCCACGTACCGGAATACGTAGCGTTGGAAGGCCTCCCACAAGGTGGACCGACGACCTTGTGAAGGCCGCAGGAACCCGTTGGATGCGAGAAGCACAGAACCGGTCGAAGTGGAAGTGCTTGGGGGAGGCCTATGTCCAGCAGTGGACGTCTTTTGGCTGAAATGATGATGATGATGATGTGTTAATCTTGGTTGTAAACTATCTGTGTGCCAAATTTCATTCAAATCCGTTATGTAGTTTTTGCGTGAAATAGTAACAAACATCCACATTCCTCACAATCTTTCGCGTTTATAATTAGTAGGTTAAGATTTGTGATGCAAGTAGGCTCTTCGTGATGTATACAAACTATTCAGTACAATGAACTATTTACATGTAGCTACTCGCACGTTAACTGTCCACTTGACTGCGCTAAGTGTCCTCGACACTGCGCTGTCCCGAACACTGCACTCTGAGGATTTTCTTTGATGGCATGTATTGTAAAACATAGTCTACTAGGTATAGAGATAGTTTGTTGGTAGGTAATTCTTATCACCGGTTTTATTAGGTTTCATAGATAAGAAGACAATGGTTGTACAAGGATAAGAATTTAAACATTTAAAGCCTGATTTTTTAATAGGCAAATAATTTTTATCTAAGGAATAAATTTTGTTAAACTGTCATATTTATTTTTCAGATATAAGTTATCTAACTGTTAGTAAAATAAAACTTACACTACAAATGTATCGTGTAGTGTAGGTATGAATTAATGGACTATGTATTTACACGTAAAATACTGTTACTATCCTTGTAAATATGACGTTGGTGTACCTTGCTTAGTCTAAACTAATATTATAAAGAGAAAAGATTAGTTTTTTTTTGGTGAGCTTTCACACGCTGTTACGGCTGAACGGATTTGGCTCACGGGTAGACCATGACGAGACGATGAAATCGAGACATATACGGGCGAAACCGCGGTGCGCTGCTAGTACAAAAGATAAAATTGTAAATTATTCCACTATTATCATAGATCTTAGACGTAGCCAACGCTCGTGCTACGCAACAACGTAGCGACCGTGCGTAGCAATAGGTGTGTGCTACGTTCGTAGCACATGCGTAGCACTTTGTTTCATGGTTTGTGTGCAGCATACTAGTATTGCAATCATAACACAAACACGCTGCGTGCATAGTTCATGCTTGCTGTCATCTTGTGCATACATGGGCGTAAGTATGTATATATATATAAAGGGTTCTTGTAAATAACTCACGTTCCGCCCCTGCTTCACACGGTTTTTACGGCTTCACAAAACATTCAGATTTCTTTAATGTATGAAAGTTTAATTACACACGTAAACCGTCCGGAATAAATTATCTAAGTAATAGTCAAAACCGCATCAAAATCGCTTGTAAAGTCTAGAAGAACAACGCGATTACACAGACATACACGAAAAGCCACTTTAATTTATAATATGTACCTATAGATATAGATACCGTCGACTACTTTACACTTAGGTAAAGGGACAGTAAGAATAAAGTGTTGAACATTCTTGCTACATTGACTGTTACAATTCATGTACCAAAACTTTGAATCATGACCGAGTCTTAAATAATAAGTTATTAACCAACCACGAAAACTAACAGGGTGGGTAAAAAATCGTGGAGCAAACGAAACATGGCAATAGTTGGGGTTATTTGCAGTAAAAAAAAAGTATCATCACTACAAAAGTGCTTTTATGACAGTGGGTACCATGATTTATCAGTATTGGCACTTTTTAGGGTTCCGTACCCAAAGGGTAAATGGACCCTATTACTAAGACTTCGCTGTCTGTCCGTCCGTCTGTCTGTCACCAGGCTGTATCTCAAGAACCGCGATAGCTAGACAGTTGAAATTTTCACAAATAATGTATTTCTGTTGCCGCTATAACAACAAATACTAAAAACAAAATAAAATATAATATATTTAAGGGGGCTCCCATACAACAAACGCGATTTTTTTGCCCTTTTTTGCTCGACATCAATAATAGCAACAGGTAGGCACTTGAAATATTAACAAAATACTCAGTTGTATTTATACTTTAATAATAAATAATAAAATTAAAATAATATAAATATTTAAGGGGGGCTCCCATACAACAAACGTGTTTTTTTCGGCGTTTTTGCCTTGTGGTACGGAACCCTTCGTGTGCGAGTCCGACTCGCACTTGTTTCAATATATTTTAAGTCTCACGAAAAATTATTTGTAACTTTAGAACCTTACAGTAAACACTCAATTTGTCATAACTTTTAACGATATCAAGTTAGGGTTCTGCCACAGAGATATTTTTTACTGGAAATAACCCCAAATATCGCCCTGTTTCGTTTGATCCACGATTTTTTGCTCACCTTGTATTCCATGTACAGTTGACTTCAAAAATTAAAAAGCAATTTCGTCGCGAAACGAAACGTGACTCGAAGGACCAGTCTTTGGCGACAGCTAATCATAATAATGAGATAAGAATTTAATGGACTGCCTATCTGGCCCCGAAGCTGCGGCCTAACAGTACCAGTGTAACTTGACCTTGATAAAGTAGTAATTGTGAAGAAATAAGGGGTCTTTCGGCGTGGAACAAGTTATTTAAGAAGATTAAGCAGTTTCATTGGCCCTATAAAACACTAATGTCTTGTCGCCTGCTTCGCAGATACTGCAAAATATAGTGAGGGAGCGGTAGCCGACGTTTTAATGACGGTAGACGAGTTTTTTTTTTCATAAAATATTTTTAGGCATGACGTTTCATGATTGGTTTATTGGTGCATTTTATTATTCAGCGATTAAATGTACCCTAAAAGGAGTAATGTAAAATCAAAGTAACAGCATAATTTGAATCTTGACCTAGAAATATGGCAAGAATGCTCCCTTCTTGATTTTAAATGGACTAGTTTGCCCATTTACATAAATAATATAGAACATTGAGACGTGAAATATTTTTATGTCTGATCAGGGGCTCGTGGCTAAACGATAACAGCCACATGGGTCGATCGAAGGTTAAGCTACGCTTGCCGCGGTCAGGTTGTGGATGGGTGACCATCCGTTTTTTATCCTCCATGCTTCGGAACGCACATTAAGCCTTTGGTCCCAGCTGTCATTCGTAGATCATTGACAATCCTTACGGTTAGTCCGAAGCCCAAGTCTGACAACCAGTCTTACCAATGAGTACCGTGTTACCCAGTAACTGGGTTGTGGAGGTCAAATGGGCAGTCGCTCCATGTGAAATAGTGGTATTCAGCTGCATCCGGTAAGACTGGAAGCCGACCCCAACATAGTAAGGGTTAAGGCTGGGCAGATTGATTACCCGCATGCAATTAAGAAGATGATGATTTTCATTTGAGTTCGAACTACAGCCACCGAGGACCAAAATTCACAAGCCTAGACTGCAAAGTCGTGATATTTCAAGTACCTAATAATTACATTTACTCGTAGTTCAAAGCCCTCATATGCTGGCGGTAAATCTTAGGGAATAATTAACAGAACTCATATAATAGAAACGCTAAGTAATATTTAGTGAGAGGGCCCTTGAGAGTTGAATCAAAAGAAAAATGTTTACTTAGATTCCTTTTATATAATAGTAGTAAGTACCAACCAAATACGGGCGTAGATAATTTTCGTGTACCTATTCAGTGCTTAATGTAATTAGTAAGAAAAATAACCTTAATATATAATAAACAATACTATACAATACTATAGGTATTTTTGACAGATTTTTGAGAAGAATGAGGTCAGACTGTGAACGTTCTTAAACTTACGAGAACTGCCTCTCGTGTTGATTGTTCTATGTGTTTATATAAATTTATATAAGCAATGCTCATAGCAGCCGGAGTGTGAATTTGCTAAACGCAAAAAACGCAAGTTTTGGAAGCAGTAAAAGTATATGATCCGACTACAGTAAACAAAATATATGATATTCTTCAGGTTATATGCTAGGTAGATAGTGTGTTGAAAACATAATACAACTAATTTGATCCGATAGAAAAACATCACGAAGATACCTCTAAAAACTTTATTTTTACAATAAAAACCATAGGTACTAATATACATACAATTTTTGTCAGATTATTCTAAAAGCAACATACTAAAATACTTACTAGCGTTTTAATTTTTTAGTCCAAACAATAGATTTTTTGTAAATAGATAAAAATTGCTTCATATTTTGCAATAAATTACCGTCATCGCGCTTCTCTATCTTTTCTATGCAGTCCGACAGTGACCGCGCTTTAGGTCATGTAGTCGCCTTAAGAATGAGCTTAAATCGCCCTCCATTAAACTTTATGTCACATATCTGTGCAAAATGTTGTTTAACTGTATACAAGTCTACTTACCTCTTCGGTATATTATGTATGTTAGTATGGTCTGGCTGCCCCTGCTAGGAATGTTCTGTTAGTCTAATATACGGCCCTGGACGACGTCCAGTTGGACGGTAGCTCACTGATTCTACACTTTACGAGGTAACAATATGGGCGGTGATATGTTTGGTTATCCCAATAGTAGCTACTATTCTGTCTAACTATAAATCATACTTCTATCTGCAGTGGACATAGACTTAGGACCATGAATGCAGAAGTGAGTTTGATAGTGATTTTATTTAATGTCATTTTTGTCACCATTCTCTAGACACACTCTTGATTTAGTAAAGATAGAAAGAAGATTAATTTGGCATCAGGTCGTGAAACACAAAAAAGTGTTAACAACAAAAGTGTGTGCCCCACGGGTGCGCTAAAAAGGCCAGTGCCATTTCAGCATTAATCCATTTATTTCATATATACCATAATACCATAAATTTCATATATATTTACTATTTATTTATTTTATTAAATAATGCATATTCAGAATATAAGTCATACACTAAACACACTACACACACACTACTTACACTATATACATAAAGCATATAGTTTCTGCCGTTATATAAATGCCCATGTAGGTTACATGGGCACTTATGTAACGTCAGGAGCTAGGTGCACTGTTCCAATTGGTCGTTTCCTATGGAGAAGAGCCGGCAAGAAACTCCACGGTTACTCTTTTAAAAATAAATGGCTTTTACAATGTTTTCAAATTACAGTGTTAATAGAAACAATAAAAATATTAAATTTAACTTAATGAACTGAATCATAATTTCACAAAACTAGGCGCGACATGTGTGCGTAAAAAATAATAAATTATAAAACCAAATGACATGATTACCATTGCAACCACTAATAAAACCCTTCTAACGAACCTTTCATTTACTAAGACTATTCCCAATGAGATTAGGCAGAAAATATGGGAAACTACGTGCTTTCGTCGGTAGAAAGTGTTACGCAACAGACTAACAGATAACTCACAAGTGACAATAGACCAATGAAATCAATCTCCATAAACAAACCGTGCAATACCGACAACTCTAAAATACCTACCACATGTACAGTTCGCTTCACAAATAAGGTCCCCCCCTTGGTATTGACATCAAACCTATTTAAGTTTTTCGTAATGTAACGTAAGTGGCGTGTTGGTCTAATGGTTAACACTGCGGCTTGGCGATGCGGTGGTCACGAGTTCAAATCCGCGGATGAGAAGATTTCTTTTTCCTTTATTTTATTTATTTACCCTTTTTTTTAGTTTCTTTATTAGGTGATTTTCGTTAATTATTATTTAAGAAATCAAATGGAGGTTTGTAATAAAAGCTAGGCATTTTGATAAACAATATTCATTTATTTTTCTAATTACATTTCTAGGACTTCATGGAATCCACTTCCAGGTTGAGTATACAGTTTTCTATCTGTGTTAAATTGGGGTTATTTACTTAGAATATTAACTAAACACAAAATAGATACCCTGGATGAGGTTTAGAACGTTTAACATTAGATAAAGGTTCGTTTATATATATATTTATAGAAACATAACGACAATAATATTTATTTATTTAAAGTTGTGAAAACAGATTTTTTTTTATACTTACTTATCGGAAAAAAACCTTTAAAAAAAAAGAAATTTTGTCTTTGTGTCTGTGAATTACAGAGGAAGAATCAACATGCTAAACTATAATAGTATAGCAATATACATCTTTCTCTTTTATCACATTTTCTAATAACCCTTATTTAACACAACATTAGAAAAATATGTGAGGTCAGATGGTGCATCGTTAATACATTACAAGACTACTTGTAAACCAGATTATCTGGATTGATAATAATTATAAAGGTTGTTTGTTTTTGATTAACTACGAGATAATGATCCCACAAATTTTGGGAATTATTAACACTTGCTCATATATGTTCCAACGCAATTTTATCCGATACGTTACACAATCAATCTGCCGAGTAAATTGCCTTAAAATAACGGAGAGGATGTCACAGTCTATCACTTCTTGAAGTTTTGAAGGGTGCCACTAAATGAGCTTTCACAATATTACGTTGTCGCTCCATTTGTATTTTCTCTGGCCTTGGCGATCACATTTCACATCACCCGTCGCTTGATACCTTTGTATCCATCTACGAACTGTTTTTCTCTGCAATGAAAATAATAATATTAGAAATACATAAAAACATCCAACTAGTAAGTAATAATGCAACATTATTGCAACAATAAATAGGTAATATGTGGAAGTATAACATAAATCTTACCGTTATGCCCATAACTCGTGCTATTTTCTTTATGCTTTGTTCCTGTTCCCAGATAACAACAATTTTAGCCTTCAAAAAAGTTGTTAATCAAACCATACCATCGGTTAATAGAATCAACTGGTCAAAAACTTAATAAATTTGATAATATTACGACGAAGATAATTACACACAAGCAAATCGGCACGAAAACGAAACCATTTAAAAAATAATTATACCCTCAATCACAGTTTACTAAATAAAGCGAAGAAGTATTCTAAATTCAACCTTAACTCGCAGTTCATACAGCAGTTAAGTTTCTGAAGTAAAATGACGGTAGTGCAACAATCGGAATCAACACATTATATTCAACCAAACAAGAAATCTATGCTAATTTCAACCTTATCTTTTAGTTAATTGAGGAGTTAATGCGTATTGCATTTTGTAAAACTAAGGTATTAAATATAAAACGAAAGTTGAAATTTAAACCTTATTATCTAGAAGATTAGACCGTTAATAACCTTGTTCGTTATAAGGAGTAATACTATTCCAATTTTCGTTGAGGTTGACAACTGAGCCAATAGCCTAGTAGTATAAGACACGGTCTCGATGATCGGCTGGCGCCTGGTGATGCGGGTTCGTATCTTAATCGCACGCAAAGTGTCTTTTTGTAAGTTATTCTTGGTATACGGTTCGGCCAGAAGGAAGCCGAAAAAATACCTTAAAGAGTTATTAAAAACTTGAATGAAACTTGCAAATAATATCTGAGGCGGACCGTTGGATGCCCTCGGGCAGAGATTGGTGCGGCGGCGGCGGGGCGGGGGAGGGAGCTACTCAAGGCTCACGTGACGCGCCAGCGCCGCCGCGCCGCCGCCGCCGCCCGCCCGCCGCCGCCGCGTCGCTCGAGCGACGAGCGACGGCGGCGGGCCCGAGCGTGCTCGGGCGATAGTCTTTAAGTCTTGGGGGGGTTCCATTTCTCTGACGCTGACTGTACAGTCAACAAAAGAGATAAGTATGCAGGATCGTTGGTTATAGTTGCAGTTTAGTAAGAAACCGATGGATGTGGTCGGCTGAAATTTAATTTTATCAATAAAAAACAAACAGTTCATTTATCAAATTAAATTTCAGCCCACAACATCCATCGATGTCTTACTAAACTTCAACTATATCCTACGATCCTGCATACTTATCTCATTTGTTGACTGTACCTACTACAAGATTTTTACTTCTCAACCCCTATACCGAGCTGTCAGTGTAAATCTTTCATTACTTGTGGTGTGCAGTGTTCAGTGGCGTATCTTTCCTGGCTGGCGTTCGTTCAGCGCCACCAACCGACCGTGAGTTGCACTGACATATACACTTTCAAGCACCACAGAATATGATAAATGATTTTATTTCTGTAAGTAGGTTTGTACAAACACTTTTACACGTCAATCATATTTTTAAGAACTAGATGAGGTCGGCTTTTCCTATCGGACTACTTTGAGAAGAAAGGCCGAAACAAACTTAGAGGTCACAGTCTCTTTTAAAGTCCAGACATAATCTTGGTCAAATCTTTTGAAGACCATGTAGCTAGATTGATGTCTGAAATGGTTTTTTGAGGTAAGAACCACATAGATTTGAGTGGAACTGTCCAGGCAGTGCACGCATTTGTCAATTATCGTGCAGCTCAACTCAGAACTTATAATTATTTTTTTGTTTTATCGTGTTTGGATATCGATACACATCACGTATGCAGAGTTTCGCTAGCTAATTTAATTTGACCCTGTTTATTCATTGTACAGACGCCAGCACATCAAGCTACTACAATCTGTCTTTTTTTAATAGATTTTCAACTTTATATCTAAAGTTTAAGGTTCAAAGTTGATTGGGAAAATTTGACAGTTTCGGGTAGGTATCAACCTACCCGAAACGTGCTGGCGTCTGTACCTACTTCAAAAATATTTATAAAGTATTAACGTCAGAGCTTAGTCCAGCACCCTTATTGCGTCAGCACGCTTTTAATCACATTTCGAGAGTTTTGAAGGATGTAGCTAATCCATTGCTTCATAGGTTTAAAACATTCGTCTGATCAACAACGTAAATATCGCAATGAACGTGGGTGAACTGTCAAAATGAAACCCTTTGCGATCAATCGTCATTTTATGTGTGTACGCAATTACCCCGCTGATTATAGCATACCATAATCAGCCTATAATGTTCCCACTGCTGGGACACAGGCCTCCTCTCAATGAGAGGGAGTGGGCCGTAATCCACCACGCGGGCCCAGTGCGGGTTGGTGAATGTCACATGTCTTCGAATTTTTGGTTCTAGGACATGCCGGTTTCCACACGATATTTTCCTTCACCGTTTTTGAGAGCAGTGGTGATGAAATAATTTACACAAAGTAAAGCGCATGTCTGGGTTCGAACCTACGACCTACAACTCGTAAGTCGTGTCCGTGACCACTGGGCACTGCTCTCAATATTATAGCGTATATAATTAAATGATTTATTGGATCTTATTATATTTGGTCTTTTTTTTCTAAAATGTTTTGTGTTTTTTTTGTCACACAAATCACACATTTGTTCCAACATAGTTGGGAAAAGGCTAGGCAATGATGATACTTATCTATTATGCCTAATCCTTGCATCCGACACTTGATTGTTATTCATACTTTAGATTTTAATTTTGATAAAGGTATTTTCATATTATGGCAATATTAAATGAAATGAAATGAAATGAAATGATGAAATGATTTTATTTTTTGTAAGTAGGTTTGTACAAACACTTTTACACGTCAGTCATGTTTTTTATAACTAGATGAAGTCGGCGTTTCCTATCTGACTACTCTGAGAAGAAAGGCCGAAACAAACTCAGAGGTCACAGTCTCTTTTAAAGTCCAGACATAATCTTGGTCAGGTTATATGAAGACCATGTAGATCGATGTCTGAGGTGGTCTTTTGAGGAAAGAACCACACAGATTGAGAGGACCTGTCCAGTCAGTGCACGCATTTGTCAAAAATCGTGCAGCTCAACTCAAGACTTAAGGAGCTCAACGATTCGACGAACAATACCAAAGAAAGGACATTTGGGTAGGCCACATAAATTACTCAAACTGCCAGACCATGATAAAAAAAAAAAACAGAACAGAGAGAATAATAAAAAAAAAAATATAAGTATGTAAAATGACCCACATCGTCTTCACATTCACAATGAAAAAATAATATAATACTTTACAAAGTAAGCAAATGTCATTGTTTAAAAAAAAAAAAATATTCATCAATGTCAATGTGTATATAAAAAAGAAAAAAATCATTCAAAATGCAGAAATTGGAAGCAGCTCAATCCCAAGCCTTTTTGTCCTCAATATAATCTTTAACGGTATAAAAGGCTTTCTGGCACAACTTACGTTTAATGAAAGATTTGAATTTATTAAGGCTTAGATCTTGAACGAAATTAAAATACCTTTATCAAAATTACAATCTACCTACATTAAATCCACCACAAAACTCAAAACAGACGGATTTATTATGACAGCGGCTGAAATTTTTGCAGTCAGCGAGCCAGTAATTTACGTTTGCCGTTGTACCAAATGAGATGTTATTACGGTTCCTGGAGGCCTGGTCGCTGGCATACTGTGCACATTACATTAACGGTTGAATTAAGGATGAAGGATGAACGTGTTTGCATTAGTCATGATAATAGGAAGATCAGTATAACAAGCGTAAAAACAATGGTTTAAGAGAAATTGTAGACATAACGCGGCATTTTTGAAACGAAGTGTCAGCGACCGCACAATTTGAAATATTTGTCGTGGATAGAGAGCGCCACAGTACAGCGAACAGCGCCATCTAACAATTTCATTGGTAAACGAAGAATCATGTGATCGGAAACGCAAGCGAGCCCTACCGCTTGGACACGATCGTCGGTGGAGGGGATGCCGCGAGGACTGGTGGAGAGACCGAGTGTTGCGGCAGTCAGTCTACAGTCGACCGTCGAGCTCGGACAGTCTCGGCAATCGCTCAATAATACCAACGCACGTGTTTGTTTCCGACGCACGTGTGCGTTTCGGTTGTAAAAAGCTAGTTTATTAAAGTTACTGTAAATTCAAATAATCTTTTCGTTCGAGTACCCACTGCAGTGCCCACACCTATCTAAACTATGTCTGATCGTGAAGAAGACCCGATGTATCGCATCTCGGCCACCCGGTGATGCGACATATTAATGAATTTGAAAAGTAACAATACTAACCTATTTACATAAGCATTATTGTTACTAACACCAAAATACTAACATAATTATGGACCTAGTCTGAAATAAAGTTTTTTTTATATATTAATTAAAAAAAAAAACGATTTAAGTACCATTATTAGCTGCATAATAATGGAGTATTAAATTTTTCCGAAATAATTGTTGTTATTAATAATTAATAACAACAATTATTTCGGAAAAATTTTACGAACTGTTGTCGTAACACAATTATTGTGTTACGACAACAGTTCGTAATTTTAAGATTATTCACAGTCTGATCTCAGTCTCAATCTGTCACAAATACCTCTAATTCTACATTTTGATAAGTTTTTGACATTCGTTTGTCACCGAGATGAGACTGCGACTAGATTTTGAACCTTTTAAATTACGAGAATTGGCCTTCAGGGGGCCTAAAAACACCACTTTGGCAGAATCATAAAAGCATAACTGAATGGACAGTTAACTGTTAAGTTAATAGTATAGAACCCCATTGGTAAAGCATTTTTCAGTTTTTTTTTGTCCGTGCTAAAATACCAATCAATCCAATCCAAATCCACTGTCTGTGACTGTCTTCGCCATTTTATAATTCTTAGTGTTATCCTTTTATGATTCTCCAAAGTGGCGTTTTTAGGTCCGCAGGTCATTTGTATCGGACAAGAAGTAAAGACTGACATGAATTTTGCCGTAGTGGAGACAAAGCTTAACATATAATTCGATGTGTGTCTTTCCATCCAGAAACATTAGGTCCATTACAGTAATTAATAATCCATTAACGGCCCCACTCTGCTTTATACGAGTACGCGAAGCCTTGCTTAAACGTTACGCTTTTAGTATGGAATTTATGATGAATTAAAATATCCTGAACGTATTTTATGTATACCTACCGAATTTACGCATATTTTAATGTTATTTAATGCACACTTGCACGTAAAAAACAGTACATTACGATAGGTACGTGTGACTTAAGTAGTCCACTATTATTATCGTTTACTATTTTATAGCTCGTGTGACCTAAACCCGCATTTAGTCACTCTTTTCTGTATAAAAAAAAATAAGTTTAAAAACTAAACCCAGACTACTTACTGAAAAGGATGAAACAAGAAAGTACTTTCCCGTGGTCGCATGCTACCATAGCTTTGTATGTTAGTACAGCGGCATGCCACCACGGGAAGATACTTTCTTGTTTCATCCTTTTCAGTAGTTGGGTTTTAGTTTTTAAACTTATTTTTTATTTAATTATTTTGAAGCTTATTTCCGTAATATATTTTTGAAATGTGCTAATTAAGCCCTTTCATTTGATAACCAACACGGCATGATTAAAAAAAAAACTCTTTTAGGTGATGACTTTATGTCCGCTAGAGGGTGCCATATTCAATTTATTGTAATGTCACATAGCCTATAACCAGCGAACAATCAAGACGCTTCCAACGATACCTGATTTGTCCAATTATGACAAATAGTTTAGAAGTTATGAGGGAACAGATGAACATACATAAATACCGGTCAAAATCATAACACTCCTTTTTGTTTCGCTGTAGTCGGGTAAAAATGATACGTGACTAACGTGCGCCTTTAGGTCACACAGTGTTATAAATGAATAAATAACGCGGAATGTTCAAACTAGAAAAAAAAAACAACATACTTGTAGAATACACATACATAAAGTAATACCTATTATTAATAGTAGTATTCGATAATTATTTTGATATCTTATTAGTTGCCAAGCGCTACTGCTGAGCATGATGAAGTCCTGGGTTCGTTTCCCGGGTCGTAGAAAGTGTTATTCAGTTTTTCCATCAGAAATTTCTCACTAGCAGCCTGGAGTCTGAATTTGTGCCCGGTTGATACAATAGGCTCGACCCCCTATTTTTGCCTTTCGGGCTTCTGACTACCGTAACGACCACGGATATCGTAACGACTGTCAAAGATCCATGAATGACAGCCGGGACGAGGCACAGAGGGGTCTCGGTATGTAAAGATCCACGGACCAACCACGCTAGCTTAACCTGATCGATTGACCTGTGTGACTATTAATATTTAGCCACGGGCCCCTCTATATTTTATTTACTTTGCTCAAATAAATAAAATATAAAAGAATTATAAACATCTATCGATTCGAATTCTAAAAAATCTTATCCATTTAGGGAAAGGTGGGTCAGCTAATTGCTATAACGGGACTGTAGTACACCCCTGCCTAACCCTTCGAGAAATACTGGCGTGATGTTAAGTTAGCTGAGGTTACCTAGCTGCTGCTAAGTCATAAGTACTAACATAACATAAGATCAACATTGTACACTTAGTTCGCAATAAACGTTTTGACTTTGACTTTGAGAATAAAAACTTGCATGAACAAAGCCATGATACTAATTCAGATAACTTTTTGTATGTACTTTATTTCGTCTGAAACTAGCTTCCCATTGCATGCAATATGCATGTCGCATAGTCGATATTCAGTGATTCCATACAAATGAGTCTACTTATGTATAAACTGAAAGCTCGCCAAACATATTGTGTGTTCTCATCTTGCTTGAAAGAGCCTCAAACTCTTTGCTTAACGTGAGCAAAACAAAACATCACGCCTTTATTTATACAATGGGTAGGCAGAAGTGTATACACATCCCAGATTTCGCTAGTTATGGACGAACCTGCTTTGTCCCACTGCTGGGCAAAGGTTTTCCTCATACCTTTCCGTTGTTCCTTGTGTGTTGCCTTTTCTAAGTCATCACGCCAGCATTTCTTTGGCCTCCCTTGGTGGCGACGCTTTCTGGAACCCACTGCGTGACTAGACGACCTTCTAAGATACTGGATACCTAAACCCAGTACCTATCCACATCCGTTCAGCAGACGCTTTGGCTGATGCGACCATTAGACCCACGAAGAGGTCAATCAACTCTTCTATAAGGTACCTACTTTAAAATCAAATCGTATAAAAACAAAAACAACAAAATATCTTAACGACTACATTTCCTTTTATGAAAACGGCCAAGAAATCTCCATTTTCTCCACCGTAAAAACACAACTATCAGATAATTTTAATTGTCCGACTCCATTGTGAAATGTTCACAAAAAGTTCAAATAGAATCCGAGCGAACGCGGCGCTCCGTGGCCGTTTTGCATTGTTAGATAAATTCCCCGCGCCGATGCCTTAAGTTCCTTAGTTCTTCCCCGCCATTTCTTTTACTAATTATTGCTCCACAGAGGCGGTGCTGCGGGAAATGGGCGTCATAAGATCTTTTGTAATCCCATTTATTAATTTTCGTCTCTCATTATTCTCTTTCTTTACAACGGCGCCGGCGGTTGGTTCTAAACAACAGTCGTGTCGGTCGTGTTGGCTGTGTCGGTGAACGTAATTATATTTCGAAGAGATTTCCATGTCACCCGGATACGATGTTTCGTTTTAAAGCCGTGTTGTTTGCGAGGTAACAAATTGTTATTTCTTAGGATTGGTGTAGTCGTGTGCTGTTGTTTCAATGGCGTAATGCTGTGTTGTTTAGTTTTACTGGCTATACGAGCATTGTTTCCTTGATCAGTTGACACGTATTTAGAATATAATGTTTTTGTTTCTTGAAAACTATTTTAGATCGATGTTAATCGTCAGTATTTATTGCGGTACTCAGAGATGTGATTTAAAAATAATCAATCATGTATGTAATTGGTCGGGGGAGCCGACCTTAACACTATTTTACATAATTAGGAAAAACTACAATGTAATATTAGCCTAGGGTAATTTAGGAACAGTTAAAAGCAAATCTTAGCAGAAATGTTCTCAATCTGTCATATTTTTGACTGACAGCGCTCACTTCGTGTGTACTTGTCGAATAAAGTTAATGAGTGATGTCTCTGCGTGCCAAAGAGGGCCCTAAGACGACCCACTGACCAAGTAATCTTTATGAAGACTATAATCATCTTTTTGTTGGTTTCAGTCTAGTACTAAGCCAACCGACCAACCAACCAACTATACCAACTGTATTATCGAAGATTTTTATCGTCCTACTTATTTATTTTTTAATTTACAACAATGCACACTTGCTTTTTGGCAGAATGTTTGGCATCGCCTTTGCTTGCCATACTAAAAAATAGAATAGAAGACTAGACATTAAAGTAGGTAAATATACCTCATGCCGTCGTCGAACATCTTAAACTACAATATTAAATATAATATTGTAGTTTACGACGTCACAAGATCAAATTCTTCTCTTCTTGTTCTCACACACCATTGTCTACATTTCTTTTTAATTTCTCCTTTCGCAGGTCTTCTGGAAGAAATTTCTTATGAAAGCAGTACCATTGTACCCAATACTAGTATTTCGTATCTGTATTCATTTTACTGTGTGTACGGTCACCAAAAGAGATAAGTAACCAGGGTCGTCGGGTATAGTTGAAATTTAGTAAGAAACCGATGAATATTTTTGAATAAAATTTAATATAATTAATAGAAAACAAACAGTTCATATAACAAATACCTTTTCATTCGAATAAATCCATGGGTTTCTTACTAATCGTCAACTGTATCCGACGACCCTGATTACTTATCTCTTTTGGCGATTGTACAGAAAGCGTCACTATGTCCTAACCCCTCAAGTTTTAAAATGTTACACTGCTACAACATTGAATTCCTTACGAATAATCTAAAGAATACTTCAAAAAGAGTCCATTGTGTTGACTCGGATTCGAACCATCGCATCACCGAACGTCGTCATACTCATACCGGCAGTTTGACGAACTAGCCAGCGAGCCCATATGAATTGCGATGAAATTGTTATCTACTATCGGCTGAGTCATTATATCTTTAGGTCCCTGTCTAATCGAAAGTTGTTATAATTTGAGGGTATCCATTAATTTTACTTACTTACGTTGTCTTTATAAAATTAATCCATACCTTCAAGTTATAACTTTGTATACGTTCACTTAAAACGGCGAAGAGTAAACGACTACTAATTTTATCAATTATTTTTTTAAATGATTTCTGATTTTATGAGAACTAAAATAGTTGTTCTGTTTGTTGTAAAATAAGATCATAGTTTTGTTAAATAATAGCAATAATAAATATTATTAAATGATTAATAAAGTATTTTATTTTTCTTGATTTTTTAATTCTTTATAAATAATTACTACTTAAATCAAAATAGAAATATATATCAAAATAATATAATGAACAAAAAGCACATTTCGTGCCTATATAGGATTTGAACTTCCAATCTTATGCACGGTAAGCGGTCTTGAAACCTCCAGTCTATTTAGACGATGAATAAGTTGTCGTAAATGTTAACCCTATTATTGTTGCTTGTCGTCGCAAAAGTATTGTTTTATTGAAAAAAACAATAATAAAAACAGAATTTAAAAAAAAAATACTTACTTAAACTTCTTTATTCACTAAAACAATACATTATTTAAAATAAAATGTTTTTGCAAAATACAAAAACCAACTTGGGCCTATCACGGATTTGAACGCACATGTCTTTTGGTGGGGTAACTACTTAAAGAAGCCAAGACCATTATCTACATTTATCTGTTTTAAAGTATAGATTATAGACAATCAGACATACTAAAACAGCAGAACACTTCCCCAATAAGTTCTCAAATCTGTCTCTAACTACTCGGACATTATTCGACCAAATCCGAATTCCATTACGACTAGTCTATCTGTAACTAAACTGAAACTTCAGATACAAAGCACAATCCACCGCTATCATTGTAAGCGACTAATTACAGACTAACTTCACCTATCTTATGTCGCACTAATCTACAGTATTCGCTACTTAAGGATCAAGGCGGTGCGGTGTGTTGTGTAGGTACTGAGTGAACTTGGTGTGATCGTTAATTTGGAGACTGTAATTAAGTTTGTTTGATGTTGAAGTTGGAGTTTTGTATAATGTTTTATTATACAGGGTTATTGGTAAAACATTAACAACCTCTTATGAGGACATTGTACTCATCATTGTGAACCACTTTTACTATGGGACTAAACCTGAAAACGCGAAAAAAAAATCTTTGTAGTACTTACCTATATGACTATATCATACCATTTGTGCCCTTGCGTTTGAATATTTGTGGGTTTGAGTATTTATACATTTGACGGAGAAGTTACGCCTGTCTCGTTATTATCAGCCAAATTTTCATTACTGTGGGCGTACTATGTGTGGGGTGTTGAGTTCAACGGTTTGGAGTTCAAATCAGATAATAATATTACGATCATACTAGCAAATCACACACTGTAGGTACACGATACAACTAGATACGGAACGCGAGACAGTTTCTAATCACATGTTGTCCGTACGACGTCCAATGGTCAAGAAGCGCTCCACACCACACCGCTCTGCAGCACTCTCGTCGACTCCGACGAACTCAGGCTAGACTCCGTCAAGCGCCGCTTGGCGCTGCCGTCCCGAAAATTCAAAAGAACGATTGACGTATTATCCGACACATTCATTATTATTTATGTTTTCATGAAGTGCTTGGATGTTTGAAGGCACTCATGGCTAAATAATCACAGCCACACGGGACGATATTCAGGGTAAAGCAACGCTTTTTGACGTCGGTCCGTGGATGAGTGACCATCCATTACATACGGAGACCCCTGCCCCGGAAAGCACGTTAAGCCATTGGGCCCGACTGTCATTCGTAGGTCTGTGACAGTCTTTACGGGACGTCAGAACAACTTGACAAGACAACCAGTCTTGCCAAAAGGTATTGTGTCACCCTATTACTGAATTAGATAGACAATTGCTCCATGTAAAATACTGGTATTCAGCTGGAATTCTACCACAACCTCACCTCTTCCACTTTCATCCCTACTATAAATTACTCAAATTTCGTGTTAATTTGGATAATGAAAAACTCAACAGGTATTGAAATAATATCTAGGTGATAACTCCAAGATATTATGTTCAACCGTAAAGAGATTTAAACCAACAATTCCCGAATCATTTCCTCGCTGCCACCGAAATGAAAAGAGAATGAAAACGCCCATGTATAACCGTGAGTGCCAATTAATTCATGTGAGTAAAATGTAATGTACCTAATTATCTGGATTGTCTCGCGTTGCCTTGAAACGCCGCTTCTAATCTCACGAATTTGAGGTAAAATAAATAAGAGTAGTAAATCCTTTAATAGAATGAACGATTATTTTGACCTTTTGATTTATATCAAATTCTACCCATTAAAATTTACCTTCTGGCTTTGCCGTAGTCGGGTAAAAATAATTTATTCAAAGATGAAGAAATTATATACTTAGGTATAGGCTTACTTTAAGCGCACTCCTTTCTGTCACTAAAATAATCATGCAAAAAAACGTAGGTATATAAAAGGTGAGAATAAAAAAAAATCAACGGAAATAAGCATTAATAACGTAATACGCGATAAAAAGAAAAAAAAATAGACCAAAAGCTGTTCGACGCCATTCGCAGTCTGAATGACTACATACATAGGTGTATGTTAAGGGAAATATTAAACCGGAACATACACACAACATATATGTGATTAAAGCTGAACAAATCGCCAAATACGAGACTCAAGCCAGAATGTCCTATATACTTTTAATTTCCTACTGATGAAATTCTTTGCACTTACAAAATATATTATTTTATTATACACATCAAAATTAACTCAGATTTTTCAATAAGCTATTTCCAATAGTTCCCAACATGATGCGGAGTGGGCCCTAAGACTGGTCCCTGTGGAACGCCAAACAACATTCCTCACCAACCGCATGCTCCTCAATCTAGATCGTATACGGTTTTGTACCAAGTAGGCTCCGATGATGAGGTGGGATCCTATGATAAAATGTATAAAAACCAAGATCTATATCAGAATGGGGTTTTTTTCTGAAAACGAAAACCCATACTGTGCAAGTGCGTGATCTTGACAAATGCTAGTACCTTTTCTTCGAGACACGAATATGCCTTTTTCCCTACAGATGAATATCTACAGGTCAGTAAAACAGTTTTTTGGTCAGAAGCGAACGTCTGATTTTTAACCCCCTCAAAATTTTTACATTTCAAAGTAGCCTCCGAAGTCTACTCTTTCCATAAGAAAATTGCGCAATCTGATAGAACTCAGTGTTGCGGGTAACTCAATTGTCATATGCTCAGCAGTTGCCGGACCAACGTTTTATAGTAACCTAATGTGTGCACACAGACGATATGTGGGGGCGACAGGGATGACAAACGTTCGTAAGTGGCAGAATATTATGCCATTTGACGGTATAGATGGTCGTAATAGCTCCGTCTTATGAATATGGAAACCGCATACTCATGTGACAGAATTATTAACTGTGTGGTCCCGGAAACGGCTAAACGGATTAAAATTAACTTTGGCACAACGTTAACAACAGTTTAACATTGGACATTTTCATCCTTGTAAGGGGAAGCTAATTACTTTCTTAACCTCAAGTTGTAGTTTTAAATGAATCAAGAGTGAGTTGAATAACAAAATTTAACCTTTGAGATACAACCAGCAGACGAATAACTTACAATATTTTTTCTCCTTACCTAATATGCTAAAGGAGAACTAATAAAATCTTCCAATACTCCAAACAACAATAGAAATACAACCACCACAATAGTAATATATTTCGCCCACCAACCCTGCATGTAATCGACCGAGCGGACGGAGACGTCAATTGGGTTTGGGTTCCCCGCTCGATATGCAGATGGCCCCTCGTTAGTTGTCCGCTCTTATGTACCCACCTTTACAAAGTCGTGGCGCCTAATACATTTACTTGGAGCGAAATTGAAACATGCTGTATGTAACTGGCCTAAAAGTGACTGTGGAGTGTGGCCAGTGCTTAATTATGGAATTTGAATATGGAATGAGGATGGTGGAATTGCAATTTCGGTCATTGTCTGGTCACTGATGTGGGCGTATTAGCTAGCTTTGACCAGCTTTGACATATTCGGCGTTCAGTTATTCCCCTTTCTGAGTTTTCTTCAGTCCTGTGTGCATAGCGACTTTTAGGATTATTAAATAGGATACTTTGCAGAATTAGCGTACAGAACATATTCTCGTTCTCATCACGTAAGTAGAGGTAGAGTTCCATGTCGCTACATAATTAGTACTGGCTGCATACAAGACTTCGTATTTCTATTTATCCATAACGAAATTAACTCTGTCTGTCTGTGGGTTACCTTTCACGCCTTAACGGATTTTGACGAAATTTGGCACACTGGTAGACAAAAAAAAAGGTAAGGACATAGTAAACTTTTATCCTGGTAGTACGTTCCCTTACGATAATTTCCGACCTCCACGTAGGCGAAGCCACGGGCAAAACCTAATGTACGGTCTGCAACAAATTTGCATAGGCACAATAAAGTTGAAATTTCTGTGAACATGCTGTGCATGCTGCGCTCGCGGGGAGGCTTGATTGCTCCATCATCTCCCACTGTTGTCAGCGACATGTGGCAGGCTGATGTGAGTAGTTAACTTCATTTATTTTTTTGTGTAATTAAAATGTTAATTTAAATGTGATTATATGATTTATTAGGTATGTGTTATGTATGTTATTTTGAATTGTAAATGTATTGTAATGTAATGTGACTGCATGAGTGTATTATTATTTTTATGAGTCAATGATACTCGAATTAAATGATTTTATTATTATTTATTATGTACGCCATCCCCGCGCCCGCGCCGCTCAGGCCCGTACCTACATCTGTGTGTGTACACTGGCTAACGTCGAACGAAACAAAAATAATTATACCGTCGCTTTTTCACACGCGCGGTGTAACTACGTATGACCTTGGTTGGTTCATACGATTGCTAAAATTCACATCTTCATAACAAGTACCGCTAGCGGATAGCGTTGCGTATTGGATTATTAAACAAGTTGGCCTAGGTTCGAATCTCGAGATGAAACTTTAATTTATCTTTTCAACAATATTCTTATCTTTTCATCTTTTTTTATTATTATTCGATTAATTAATACACGAGAATAATAATGTAATATTTATTTTATTTGTATTATTATATTGTTATTGAAATATGGGATTAAAAAAAAAGATTTTTAAGTGATTTCCAAAATTTTATTCGTTATAATTTTATAAATAAACTTTTAAAACAGTTTATTTTCTGATAAAGAACAATTTATTGAAGTAAAGCATGTGACCTACGACCATTAGACTTAACATATTGTAAGTATCTTTAATAAAATAATATTGTTCTATAATAAAATAACTACAACGATCAGCAGTTATACATTAATTAAATAAATGTTCGATAAAATAATTAAATCATAATACTCACAGTCAGTCCGGTTTCATCAAATATTTGTGGTATAATATTAAGTCCACTTTTACGCAACGCGATAATATCCGCTTTCATCTCAATATTTAAATTTGCTTGCGTTTCAAAATGAACAACACCTGTAATAGATTAAACACACTTCAATAACCCACATTATCAAATTATTATCAACCAACAAAGAACCACAACATTCTTTCGCGGTGAATGGTGCATCTGTCCACCTTATAATTTATTTATTAAGATTTCTGTGGGTATAATCATAAAGTTTTACGAACTATGTGAACAAGACGAACATGACACGGAACTATATTCAATAGCGTGATTATTCGAGTAATATGCGGGTGTGTGTGTCAAATTACTCATTAAAAGAAGGTCGTAAGTCACTAACTAAACTTCAAACTATAACTTTCCGACCTTGCTTAAGGACTTTTGGTCGACACTGTACTTATATTATGAAATAGGCGCGAAAGGAGCTCACTATGTAAAAAATGGTCACCCATCTACGATATGACCGCGGCAAGCGCACTTGAACCTCGTAGATTGATCAAAGATGAAGTCGGTTAAAAAAGAGTAGGTATAACAAGATCCATTGTTCTTGCTACTTGCACCACAGCCAAAAGCCGTTGTCTGAGTCAGCGTTTATTTCGTAATTTTGTTTCGTTATTGGACATAAAACAATATAGTGTTTTTAATATAATTACCTCCGCTAGCTGAGAATATCTTTGCTCTAACAACTTGCTTACAATGTTATCTGCAAACTACATTTTCAGGTTATTGTTGTTGAAGCCATTTAATTTATTGTTTTAGAGTATACAGAAGTTTAATGAATTGTTTTATTCTGTGCCTCGTGAAAAGTAATGTCAACTTATTGGCTGACTGAACGTCTTACTTTGACAATTATTTTATACTAGCAGCGTCCAGCAGACCAGGGGTCCGTGGCTAAATAATAACAGCCGCACAGGTCGATCGATCAGGTTAAGCTACGCTTGTCACGGTGTTTGTCACGGCAAAAAAAAAAAACAAAAACACCCATGACGCAAAAACCTCATTATAAAATTATTTATTTTTAAAATCAAATTGTCTAAATAAACCTTTATTATTTACTTCTTAACCCTTCAAAAGCTCATGCGAGAGCCGAATACCCACGTCACACGATAAATCGGATAGTTCTGACGTGCCATTGGCTCTGACCGAAATAAGCTCCTTTGGAACGACGGACGCTTAATCCCAACACGTAAGCGAGGTAAAATGAAAAACTAATGGCATCGATCGAGGTTATAATCTCAAGGGAGATAAAGTGTTAAAGGTGAAAGATTGGTGGTGTTGATCTTCGTAATTTTGTTACAAAATGCGCGTCATTCTGCAGACCGGCGCGGATTGAAACTCTCTGAAGCGATTAATTTATGCTGATTGGTCTATGAAGATAATGGGAGAGCTCGTGGCTAAATGGTAACAGCCGCTCAGGTCGAGCGAAGGTTACTACGCTTGCCGCAGTCGCCGGTCGGTTCGTGGATGGGTGACTATTTCGTGACCCTTGCCTCGGAAAGCACGTTAAGCTGTTGGCCCCGGCTGCCATTTGTAGATCTTTGACAGTCGCTAAGGGATAGTCAGAAGCCCAAAAGTCTGACAGCCAGTCTTACCAGTGTTACCTTGTAACTGGGTTATGGAGTTGCTCCGTGCAAAATAGGTACTGGTATTCAGCACGGATAAAGTGTTAAATCTTTAATTGATTTTTGGGTGATAAAGTGTTAAGTCTATAATTGGTAATGTCGATTTCTGTAATTTCGTTGTAAAATTCGCGTCCTTCTGCAGACCGGGCCGGCGCGGCGAAGCAAAAGGCGTATGTAAGGATCATAGCAGGTGGTGTTCTGTGGTTTCTACCCGCCCCATATGGGAAGAAGCTGTGAGTTTATGCATATGTATGTCAATAAATCAGTTCCTTCGTTACTTCAGCCTTCTGTCTCGTTTTGTTTATGCTTTACTTTATAACACATTGAAAACGGCTTGTGAATAAAATATTTTTTTCTTTAAATATGCGTAGCAAAGCGCATTTAACTTCGAGGTCTTACAAAAACTACATAAGTACAATCTAAACTTACTCTGTTAGCGCAGTCTTATTCGGAAACCTTGTCGACAATGCAGTACAAATAGATTAAACATTCCTTAGGTGCATTCAGTTACAACGAAGTCTGTGTTGGACTCTTTGTTCTGAGACAGAAGTAAATTTCTGAATATATTACGGGACAAGCTCACGTTCGTGAGCTTGTCCCGAGGCGAAGCGATTGCGTTACGATTCCGATTAGTGTGCGTTGCAGTAGGGAGTTTCATACAAATAATACTAAATGGCTCGAGTTGCTTTCTTTTCCCCTTTCCGGTTTGATACGTGTGCTATGACTTTAAGGCGTACTTTTTACCTAATTTTCTTCTTTTTTCTTACTTTTTAGGGTTCCGTACCTAAAGGGTAAAAACGGAACCCTATTACTAAGACTTCGTTGTCCGTCCGTCCGTCTGTCTGTCACCAGGCTGTATCTCAAGAACCGCGGTAGCTAGACAGTTGAAATTTTCACAAATGATGTATTTCTGTTGCCGCTATAACAACAAATACTAAAAACAAAATAAAATAAATATTTAAGGGGGGCTCCCATACAAAAAAACATGTTTTTTTCGGCGTTTTTGCCGTCTGTCTGTCGCCAGGCTGTATCTCAAGAACCGCGGTAGCTAGACAGTTGAAATTTTCACAGATAATGTATTTCTGTTGCCGCTATAACAACAAATACTAAAAACAAAATAAAATAAATATTTAAGGGGGGCTCCCATACAAAAAAACGTGTTTTTTTCGGCGTTTTTGCCGTCTGTCTGTCACCAGGCTGTATCTCAAGAACCGCGGTAGCTGGACAGTTGAAATTTTTACAGATGATGTATTTCTGTTGCCGCTATAACAACAAATAATAAAAACAAAATAAAATAAATATTTAAGGGTCCCATACAACAAACGTGTTTTTTTCGGCGTTTTTGCCTTGTGGTACGGAACCCTTCGTGTGCGAGTCCGACTCGCACTTGGCCAGTATTTTCTTCTTTTCTCTTATTATGAACAGTGAACGAAAGCTTACAGAAATCAAAGCCATAGAAAACCAGCACACACTGTAAAGGCGCAGGTCCAATACAGTGTTCGAATAGCTTTGAACTATGGCAGTTACTGATACCGTTATTAATTATTCACGCTATTCACTATTATCATGATTCATATACCCATTGATTAATGTATTTAGATACTCAGAGGTATTCAGATAATGTAGCAGAGTACCTTACATGTAGGTACTCTTTACATTCACACACTATTTTGACGCATTCAGGAAACGTAGATATTAGGCTAGGGGCGATCGTCGTCAGACCAGGCAGGCCCGAGTTGGGCCGCAGTGTTCCACGTGCGCCACTCGGGACTGGGTGCGGCCATTATGGGAATGGCCGTAGGGGGGAGCTGTGAATGCTTATGCGAATCCCGCACCCCTGGCCACAGCTCTGGCTGTGGCCAGGGGTGCAACACCGGCAGAGGTGGAACACCGCGGTGGTTTTAGCCGGTAAGAGTCCGGCATTCCCTTCTGTCACCCCCACGATGGAGGAAGTCCATGAGGAATTCCACCGCGCATCAAAAACAAAACGCAACAGGTATGACCATTGAGTCATTTTCGCAGAAAGAATATTTACGTGGATATTTATCACAGTGATCATAATATAAAAAATATTCTGCCTATACGTGACAAATGAGGAATTATCATCATGCGGCACTCATCTTTGTTTGTCACACGAGAAAAAGACCGGCCAATCTGCGTCTCGAACCACGCACAATTTCGAAATGGCCGTATTTTTTATTGCGTTGACTTATAGTCTTGATTTTTTTGAGCTCTACGTAGTTGATACTGATTTCAACTTGATACCTCTTCGCGCCTCGCGTTTCTGAAAAAGAGGGTCTTGACCAACAGACAGACAGACTGACGGACAATGAAGTGATCTTACAGGGGTTCCGTTTTTTCTTTTTAAGATACGGAATCCTAAAAAAGAGGGTGTGTACTTAGACCACACGATAGAAGTAGAAATGTCTGAGAGCCGAGTATCCGCGATTCACCGCTGAGTATAGGCCATTTAGCGTCACCGACCGACTGGAGCCGAGTATACCCGATTCAGCGTTGCCAACCTGAGCATGTAACTGTAGGTACAGTGGTCTTAATTGATCCCGTTTCAATACCAGACGCAAGTGACATTGCACTCGCTATACCTGAAACTTGTCTACATAATTATTATGTGTGCGTGCGATTCATTTCGTTGTATGGAGGCGGCCTTCTGAATCTGTTTTGTTACCTACCTATTAACAGTTTCCAGGAATCGGGTTTTGATGCATGATTATTGAAGATAATAATGAATTTTGACCTAAATAGTTCCCAGTATATTTGCTTTTATAGTACATTGATGTTATTTATTCGAGGTGAAACGAGTTGTTAAAGTTCAAACCCGGACAATGATGTGGCAGAAAAACGAATGGTAATCCTATTGATAATCGTTATTAAGCACTAAAATAATAATGCTCATTTATTTATTTAATCTATTCGCAAACAAAAAGGTACAAAGGCGGACTTAATGCCTTAGGCATTCTCTACCAGTCAACCAAGAGTGGTGAAGAGATTAGATGGCAGGTGCTGGTTCATTTCATATTCATCTTCAAAAACCTATTTAAGTGTCGTTTGTGCAGGCAGGCAAAAAAAAAGTGCTACTGAAAACGGGCATTAGAAGTAACCACTAAGTGCTTATGCACTCGAGCGACACACATTAATGACAGAGGCAACTGCATCGACACGCGTCCACGGCTGCAGTTTTCAGCCAACGCACCGTGTTCACTTACACGAGCTGCACGTGGTCGACGGCAGTTACCTTTGTCGTTAACGCGTGTTGCTCGTGTGTATGCACACTAAGCCGTGACTAGGGAAACTTCCAGATTATCACTGCTACTTACGCCAGCATGAACTTTAAGGTACGTAAATATGAAACTTTTTGCATAATTCACTTTTTACTACCCTCTTCCTTGTTGATACTGTCCTACTTTCAAATCCACCCGTGTGTGGCACATACTAACTTAACTAGTTTTTATCACGCAAACGCGAAGTCATACTGTTAATAAATCCACATACTTGGAGTTTTTATGGACATAGTAAATCAGACTTTTTATTTCCGTGTATGAAACTGGAAGGATGGGCGTGTATTTTAGCGTAGCTACTATGCGAATTTACCTAGAAACAAATTTAATTAAAAAATAAATTTAATTTTAGAGTAAAGAAAATTATAAAGTATGAATAAAAAGTTATAGAAAAATGTCATTTAAATCAATGTGAACAAGTAAAAAAAGGTATTTAAAATAAAATAATTAAACTGTAAGTTATGTTAGGTACGAGTATGCCTCAGAGTACCCACAATTTGCTGACAAGAAATGCATGAAATTGGCACGACGTACTGCGTCGCCATTCATGGAGCTGTATTGTTTTGTGTATAATTGAATGTCCTTGCAGCATTTAATTATTTGTCCTTTACTACGGGGTTATACTGAAATCGACAGCCTGAATGGCAATTCGGCTAAGACGCAGGTGACTAAAATCGCAAGTTCCAAAGTAACGTAAGTTTCGACTTTTGTCGTGGGGCGAGAGGTCGCATGCGCTGGTGACTCTAATCGACCGTGTAAATGCTCAGTCGCAGGCGATCGCCCGTTGCATGAAGGTCACCATTTGGATACAAAATGAACTAGTCACCTGTGATTTTTATCGACCAGTGTAAATGGGGTGGCGATTTGGTTTGAAAGGCGATTTGGTAAGAGCAATTTTTGCACTTACAATCAATGTTTGAAGATATATTAATAGATAATGAAAGTTCGGCGTTTAGATGGCTATCTTTTGTGAATTGGCCGTTAATAAGTTTATTATCAGCCTACATAAATTCTGTTTGAATATAGATATATGTCGGAAATACGTCGGTCGTTCGTTTGACTATTTGGGACACCAGCGCCAAGCGGTGCTCGACAGAGTCTAGGCTGAGTTCATGCGGGTCGACGAGAGCACTGGAGCATGCTGGCGCAGCCTCTCTTGACCCTTGGAAATCGTATGGACAACATGTGCTCAGAAATTGTTAGCGTTCCTTATCGTTGAGTTGTGTATCTACAGTGTGTGTTTCGCCAGAGTGATTAATTTGTTCGTAAAATTATGATTTCATTTGAACTGCAAACGGTTTTTCTGTTGTGCAATAACTAACACCCTACCCATAGTACGCCCACAATAGTTGAAATATGGCTGATTGTAACGTGATAGACGTACCTTCTCCGCCATGTACGTATTTGTGTAGTTTTTTTTACGCACGAACACAAACAACATTATAAACATTATTTCCTATAAATAAAATCGTCCGTATTAAGCACAAAATATAAATACAACAAGAGGCTTAGGAAAAAAACAATACGTAAAAAGCAATATTTACACGTAATCGCATTTAGGAGGGCACGCCGTCTCCTACGGCGTGCCTGTCACGATACCTAACGAGGATTTAGGGAGACAACGATAGGTATATTACCTACATGTATGTATTACTCCATTAAATTATATTAAATAACGGTACGTGTTGCTACCGAGAAGTATTGTCACGGAATACTCTAGCAAAAAGGTTTTTGTTGTGCCTGCCAGATAATGTTTTACAACTGATGAATTATGTCTAGTCTTAAAATATTTATTTTGCCATCAGTGAGATGGTCTCTTTATCAATGGAACTGAAATCTGTTTATTATATATTATTATAAGCTTGTGTTGTCCTGCAGGGCAAAGGCATCCCTTCCCTCTGTCCACTATACTCGGCCGTTCTGCGATTGTGGACTAATTCTTGAAGAAATATGTTAACATTTTTATTTGTTACACATAACATAACTGCCTATAATCCCCGAAGTGCTAGACAGACTATGTGATCTATAGTGCACCCACATTTCGCATTCCCATGTGATGGAGGGCCAGCCTTCAATATTTTTATTTAGCATAAACCTACGGCATAGAACTTAGAGCCAACAGGCAGCAATATGGACCGACGACCATAAAAAGGTGGCGGGAATAAAATAAAATCAAAAGTCATTTACTCAAATGAGGCTTAGAATCAGCAATTTTCGAACGTCAAAAAACATAAGACAGTCCCCCAAAACGCCCACCCTTCACCACTTCCTAGTGCTTTCACTGGGAAGGAGAAGTGGCGCAACAAACTCTCCAGAAGCACAGTTATCTGTTATGTTAGACTTAATGTGGAGGACAAGATGCCATGGCACAGCCTGGGAGAGGCCTATGTCCAGCAATGGACTGCAATAGGCTGAGTTGATTAATTGATTGACGGCAAAGAATACTCTTATACCATTTATAGCATTTTATTTAAAAGGCAACACCAAAAGGGCAACCAAAAGGGCCCAAAGGGCAACACAAAAAGGCAACCGCCCTCATCTTTTTAAATAATAACAAACGACGGTCAAAAGTCGATCGGGTGTCTAAACCCTCATTTGCCGTGTTTACGCACGCGATATGCTCAAATTAGGGCGACAGTCACATGATTTGTGTGCCAAGTTAACGCGGAACAATTTTCCATTATTTTTGTATATTTTTTAAAAGCCAAATTGGGGTCGCCATATTTCGTTTTGTTGTTCATAATTAAGAGGGAATGACCTTTAAACAATTTGCTATAGCTATGTACTTATTTTTCGTTAAAACAAAAATTAAATGTTTTTTGCTAGAATTTGTGAAGAAAAAGACAAATTTCTATTGTTATTCAGTGCCAGAATGGAAGAAAATAATAACAGCCGCATTGGTCGATCGAAGATTAAGCAACGCATGCCAAGGTTGGTCCGTAGATGGTTGATCGATTACATACCGTGCCTCGTTCCTCCGTGCCTCGGAAAGCACATTAAGCCGTTGGTCCTGGCTGTCATTTGTAGACCTTTGACAGTCGTTACGGGTAGTCAGGAGCCCGAAAGCCTGACCACTAATATTGTGTTAACCAGTAACTGGGTTGTGGAGGTCAGATAGACAGTTGCTCCATGTAATATGCTGCATCTGGTTAGACTGGGAGCCAACCTCAACATAGTTGGAAAAAGGTAAGGCAGATGATAATGTTTTAAATTGTCCAAACTTTTACTTTAACTAAGTTTTTTAACAACAACGTTCCAATTTAATAATTATCCTTAATTATGATGTAGATCATGATTGATATTGACTCGTGGAAATTCAGTCCGCATCGGGCAAACCGCTAATTCGTGTGAAGTGTCCTGTGAGTGACAGCCATGAATACTATTGACAATATTGACAACGTCTGACGTAATATGACCGTAATATAATTTTCTGACCGTATAGCTTGGATAATATTTTACTAGACTTTGCCCCCCTGCTTCGCACGGGTGCATTCGACATAATATCAATACATACTCACACATACTTATACAGAGTAATTTTTTTTTGTTTAAAAATTTAGAGAGAAATTAAATTATCTAGCGAAACTTCGTAGACGTGATGGGTATCGTTATCTAAACACGATATAAAAATTAAATTAAAAATTTAAAAAACTCCCGACAAAAATAAAATTAAGGAATGCCTACAAAAAGCATGAAATAAAAAAATAAATTTGAAAAAATCTTATGGAAGTCGGGGGACCGTTCTGTGGAACACCTATTCTGCTTCTGAGGTCCCCCGACTTCCATAAGATTTATTCAAATTTATTTTTTTATTTCATGTTTTTTGTAGGGATTCCTTAATTTTATTTTTGTGGGGGGTTTTTTAAATTTTAAATTTAATTTTTATTTCATGCTTTTTGTAGGGACTCCTTAATTTTTGTATTTCATTTCGTTTATTTTCTTCCGTTTTAAGATTCTGGTAATTTGGTGTTTAATCAGGTTTTTTTTTTCTATCAAAAAATATTGATTAATTTATAGTTGAAGAATAATTTTTAAGACTAAACAGATTTTTTTGTTTTATTATATTTTTCAAGTTTTTAGTTTTCATTTCGTTAGGTAGTTAATATTCCTCATTCCCTTTCAATATAGTGTAAATTACTCTACTTGTCAAGCCCTTGCATTTGATACCTATATTGAAGGAGTGGTGAAAAAATAATTTAATTCGCCATTTTGTGGTGGCGGCCATCTTGGATTTGAAATTTTTAATAGTGTATAGTATTCTACTAGTCAAGCCCTTTCATTTGATACCCATATTGAGAGAGTTGAGAAAAAAATATGTTATCCGCCATTTTGTAGCGGCGGCCATGGATCGATTTTCATCAAACATAGCTAAGAACACTCCCGACTAATACACCTTTCAAACAAAAAAAAACTAAATCAAAATCGGTTTATCCGTTCGGGAGCTACGATGCCACAGACAGACATACACACACAACATTCATTGTGTAGTTTAGAAAAAATAACACAAGTCCTGAAAGTAAAAGTGTGGAACGCTCTGTGTTCCCTCCACATTTTAACCATCTGCCTTCAAAGCAAGAGTGAACAGGCATCTTCTGGGCACGCTCGTTCCATCATAGACCTCATCTGTCGCTTTCCATCAGGCGTGATTGGGGTCAAGAGCGGGCCCATTTAGTAATAAAAAAAAAGTAGTTTGTACACAATTGACTAGGTACTGAATCTATTTCAGTAACTTTTAATATATGTAGGTATTTAAAAAAAAAAGTATTTTACCTCTGAGCCAAAGATAATGAAATCTTATTTCAAGGCAATAAGACTCAATTTTAAATGCATAAAGTAATAATAGGGTCAACACGATTTTCTTAATAATAATTGTAAGCTTTGACATAACCGTCCCGCATGATGAGAACCTCGTGAAAGCCGAGAAAGCAAAACAAATCAAGTATCTTGAATTGGCTCGCGAGGTTGTCGACATGTGGGATGTTGACTCATCAATCATTGTGCCGATAGTCGTGACAGCCAATGGGCTAATAGCCAAGAGCCTCGACCAACACCCGAAGAGGCTCTCGTTGGGCAACTGGATAAAGGGCTTGATTCAGAGAGCAGTACTTCTGGACACGGCTCGCATTGTTAGGAGGTTCCTTTTTCTCTGGAGCCCTGACCGCCGGTAGCTTGGACCCTGTTCCCGATACCGGTGGGCTACTATTTTTTATATTTTTAAATGTTTTTTTTTATTTTTATATTCTAATATTTAAAAATATAATTTATATGTTTAAAGTAGAATAAAGGAGATAATTGTAAGCTTTATAAACATTAAGTTTTGGTCATTGTATTATGCTTTTAACACGATATCCTAATTGGGGTGTTTGAGGTCTTGCATTAATTATGTTACATATTGGAGATTTTTAATAAAATATCCTGTCTGTTATATTACTTAAGTTACTCTAATCGATAAGAACCATTCTTTAATTCTAGACTTTCTGGATATACCTAATTCAAAATTAATTGATTGAAACATCGCCCTAATATTATGAACATACATCATTTCAGCCGAAAGACGTCCACTGCTGGACATAGGCCTCCCCCAAGCACCTTCGCTTCGGCCGGTTCTGTGCTTCTCGCATCCAACGGGTTCCTGCGGCCTTCACAAGGTCGTCGGACCACTTTGTGGGAGGCCTTCTAACGCTATGTCTTCCGATACACGATCGCCACTCCAGAACCTTTCGCCCCTATCGGCCATCTGTACTGCGGGCAATGTGCCCTGCCCACTGCCACCAATTCTTCGGGCTATGTCGGTTACCTTGGTTCTCCTGAATTATATATATGAACATACAATTACACTAATTGTAAGAACTACCACTGCTTTGAACCTTTCCGGTATTTGGGATTGTTTAAAATTTTAATATAATTTTTTTTTTTTCAATAACGCACTGAAATATCTACAGTATGTGTTGAAATATTTAAGTATGATATCGCCTCTGAAAACCGACGCTCCTTTGTGTTCAGCGTATGATATTGAAATTAAAGTACAAAGCTTCAAAGGGTACACGTGAAACAGAGGCTGCGTATCAAAATTAAATACCGCAAAAATTGTAGATGTGAATCAAAATGTGATCACACTAATTACAACTACCGACCGCTGAGCTCATGCCGTGGACAGACTTCGCGAGGCATGCGCCGCGATTGCTTTCAAAGTCAAAGTCAAATAATTTATTTCAAACTAGCTGACCCGGCGGACTTCGTACTGCCTTATAATCAATATATTGGAAAAAGTACGATATTTTTTTTTCGTGATTTTTTCCATGTTTTAATAGTTATTCTGCTATTCGGGGAGACAAATCAAAGATCACAAAAATCGGATCAGCCGTTTTTGAGTTATAAATGGTGTAACTTTGACTTGGATTTATTTATATAGATAGGTTCATAAAAGGCACTGTTGTACGTAAAAATTTACAAAAAAATAGAATTGATTTTAGTCGCCCCTTCCGAAAGGTAGTTTCAGTGTGGAGAAGAATGGGCAAGAAACTCCGCCGTAACTCTTTTCATTTTTTATTTTCAAAATTTCGTATACATTAATTATACAAATATATGTAAAGTTATAGGTAAACCTAGAATAAATAAAAAAAAATACTTTGCCACGTAGGTATGCCTCAGGCTTTAAGGACGAGAAGCTCACTGTAAGCATCCGTTGCTACAGTGAACTTGATTGGCGATGTGGCGATTCCTTGAACCTGTGACGTGGGTGACAAACCATTTAATCGAGACGCATCCCAATATGGCGAGGCTTATCTGAACAGGCAGACCAGCGTCAGGTTGGTGGTTTTATTTTTTATTATCTATTATAAATTTAGGGGCTTTTGATCACAACACGACCATGCCAGCCCCATCATAACCTAATTCAATAAAAGCTTTACACTATTCAGATTTCAAAACCTTATATACTATTTTATAGAGTATATAAGATAGCTGTGTTCGAGACAGGCTCCGATAATATACTTTGAACAAAACCAACATCTATCAAATTAATTTTGAAGGTATTCATCAGCGCCTCTCTAGCAGCTCGGGTCTCGGGCAGCAGGTTGGTGGTTAAAATGCCAGTGATTTGCTTCAAATTGTCGCCAGCCGTCTGATGGCGAGATAAGCGGACGATACGGCGAGATAAATTTCTGAATCCTAAGTCAAAGGATCACCTAGTTTAGTAGTCAGGGTTTACCTTGTCTGTACAACCTTTACCTAACCAAGTTATTTATCCTAGTCTTAAGAAATGTCAAAGGTTTTTGTATCAATAAAGATTTTTATGAAAAAACCTCCCTTTATTACCTGTATTTCTTTAGGTTTAGATAAGCCGACTTACAAATATATTTTGTATAGGTAAAGTTGTTACAAAAACGTATGTGAGCCGTCATAAACACTCGTCCTCAGCGAACACGAGAAGTGTGCGAAATAAAATATTAGTATAATAATCCTCTTTTCTTCTATTTTCGTACAAAAGATTGTTTGGTTTTCCTACCTAAATGTCAGTCCGAGAACCATGTTTGGGACCACTCATAAATACAAAATGTTTCTAAGACTACCGAAGATTTAGCGCGATGAAGGATTCGGGTTTATAAAGGCCTAAAAGGTAATGAAAACAAATTGATCAGCTTGAATTTATAACGTAAATAAAGCTTTCAAATACGTGCCGAAAATGTCGAGACCATCAGCCACGGGGTCGTAGCCTCGTAGCACATCGCGAGCTACGCCGTAGCTTATGCGTAGCGTATAGCGTAGCATGAGGCGCAGTCCTTCACTAACTATAAATAGGTAATACCAGCTTATTACCACAAAATACAGATAGTACAGAAGGCAATTACATGTATGTACTTCACTTTTCATACCTACGCTCGGCGGTCGCGCTAGGGTTGTCAACTTTGACTTATGCACAAAAAACTATCGTGGTAGATTTTTTAAGTTTGATTTATTGTTGAGCTTATTCTACAATATTAAAACAAAACAATAAACATAGTATTACAATACAAAAAGTTTACAGAACAAAAACATATAAAATTTTACATTTGTCAATTTTCACTATCGAAAATCCCTAATAACTTCAAAACAGATTACCCTATTTACACAATTTATTTTGCCCTATCTGTTTTAGACCTAAAGCTATCAAATGACACTAAAAACAACAATATCTACACAAACAAAAAATCATGTTTTCAACATACGTAATAGTTGGTGGCGTGAATTTACCTTACAAAAAAGTTAAAGATAAAGATAAAGATGTGTCGGATTGGCCCAGACATCAGAAGGCCAATTCCCGTAACAAAAAAACGTTCAAATTCAAGTCGCAGTGCCTCAAAAGTTCCAAAATGTCAGAAAAGGTATTCTACTAAACCAAAAAAGTAAGTCAAACGGAACTTTTACTGCAATGAGATTGCGACTAGACCGAAACCAAAAAATGTACCAAAACGGTATTCAGCTAAAGTTTCGACATGGCATTTAAAAATTTATAGGTATTCAACTACAAATAAAACCGTCAAAACTGACGTATGCATGAGATTATTTGTTGACCGGACTGTGACTAATATTTTTAGCTTCTGCATAGTTAAAAGCGTATAAAATTGTTAATTCCCGTCTTTTTGTATTGAGTTCAGTAAGATAGATTTTTTGGACAGACGTTTTGTGTATTTTTTTTGTTTGTAAAGTGTTTGATTATTGTGGTTACATACTTAGTTGGATATTTATTTTAAAATGAGTGGTTTTGGTTTGCGGTTATTATATTTAACCCTGGCGCAACGTGCAGACGATGCAGCGGCGGCATCAGAAAGACGGAGAGAACGCCACCGCCGCCGTTCTGACCGTCGTCGTCGCCTTGCAACGGATGCATTTTCCATGAGCGACCGTGAGTTTGTGAAAACCAACAGGCTCACTAAGTTCGTCGTGGCAAATTTAATAACGGAGCTGACGCCGCACATCCCTCGGGAAAGGCGCAGCGATGGACTCTATGCTGCCGCCAAGGTTAGTCTTAGTTACATAAACACATATTTATTGACAAGCAACAAGGCAGCTAGATTCCAAACATTAAATTATGTACTTTTTCTAGGTACTGATGTACTGAACCCTGGCGTTAACAGCGGATCCTGTCAGACCATGGTAGGGCAGCACTGCTCCCATTCAGTTTCCCAACCGAGCATCTCTAGGGCGGTCAAACAAGTGACCCTGGCCCTGAACCACCCACATGTATTTAAGAAACTGCGCAAGCTGCAGCCGCGGCTATCGCCGAGTCCGCGCGCCGTGTCAACCAAGCTTTGAAGCAAGACAGGGCCGTGCAACAGAGCCTGGTCCAATGCTTGTGGGCCAATAGGAATTAAAATCCCGTATATTATATTTATTTTAAGTCCCCTCCTCCTTTTTAAAGTCTCTGGACACAGCCGGCATGGCGTGGCGGGGCGCGGCGTGGCGGGGCGCGGCGTGGCGGGGCGCGGCGTGGCGGGGCGGCGACACGGCGCTGGCGCGGCGGCAGCATTCACACTGCGGGCGCGATCACGTCCCGTCCCGCCGCGCCCATAAACAGTGTTTTTATACTGCCTATGGCCCAAATCGTACAAAAATACGTGAGCACGAACACATTCGATTAGTTTTTCGACATCCATCGGCAGTGTGACTACCACATACGTAAACCATACAACACAAAGCGTCGGCGTCCCGCCACGCTACGCCCCGCCGCTTCTGAGTTGTATTCGCGCTCGGCGCGGCGGCGCGGCGGCGTGGCGCGACGGTTACCGTCGCGTCGAGCGCGACGGCTCTGTGTGGAGTCGTCCGTAATATCTAGTACATTACAACTGCCCAGCGTCGCGTCACCGTCCCGGGACACGGGACGGTGACGCGTACCCCATGCTATGCTATGCCTACCCTATGCTTACCCCATGGGAAAACGGGCGTGAGTTTATGTATGTTTTCTATGGTTACCAACTATGTTGAGGTCGGCGTCTAGTTGGATTCAGCTAAGCACGGACCGACTGCGCCTGACATGCGTAGCTTAACTTTGACCGATGAACCCGTGTGGCTGTTACTTAGCCTCGAGCCCCTCATAGGTATTGTTTAATAAATAAGATTGAGTTTTTTTGGTTTTATGCATATTTTTTAATAATTAACATAGATAATGAAAATAAAAATAAAAAAATGGTCCGCGGCGAGTCGATTGCGTGGAGCACGGCGCCGCGCGCCGCCCGGCGCCGCAGCGTCAACAAAGCCCTGAAAGAAAACAATTTTGTTTTTCATTTTGTACATATTATATATTAAATAAGATTTTGTTTTATTTTAAACTCAGCGTTTTATTTACAAAACAACAAATGGTAGGGGAAGCCCAGAGGATTTTTCATCAGAGCATATTCAGAACATATTACTATGATTGTCTGATTAATTATTATTTGCTTAGATACTTACACTTACGCTACATCGTCGCAGCCGAAGAGTCTCCTCTTAAAGGCCGACGAAACGGTTTGCAGCCCCTGCTATTTCCTCCATAGCAGAGGCATGCCTGTTCATGGCTCGTGCCAACTCTCTGTCGACCTCTATTCGAGACTGCTCCATTTTTATTAGTCGCTGTTGGGCCGCTTCAAATTCTTTGGTATCTAAAACCAGTCATTAACAGTTTCATTATTATCAATAGTCAATCAATCAACAAAAGTATTTAAAAGAAGAAGTAGTGCTTGGGGGAGGCCTATGTCCAGCAGTGGACGTCTTTCGGCTGAAATAATGACGATTTAATTCAAAAGAAGCAAGTTAATAATATTTGGTATAAAGCTTGTAATGAAAAGGTATTTCGTAACCTTTCGGGGAAGACGAACGACGAGGACGACGGCGACGACGCTTCGGAGGGTTTCGGTCCCTAAGAATGTTTATCCTATATTATTATTTGATGTTGTGATGATTTTGAATATTAAGTGTAAGACAAAAAAAAACCTTTCACCTTACTGGTTCCCGACTATTCCCAGCTACTCCATTCTACAGTAAAAAGACAGGGATCGTTTTAGATATAGGTAATCTTGAACTATGTAATAAATTTAAGTTCTTGGGTTAAGTTACTCAGAACAGCTGGCAGCGTCAGAAAGAACTTCTTCCAAATATCTAAAAAGCAATGGTTTTCATTAAAAACACGTAATTATATTATTGTTTTAGTTATGTGTCCAGTGGGTTCTGCCTGACTGGTAGAGGCGAACTGCATCCACCCACGATGCTAATCAGGCGCTCTTTGAGGGGAAACAACGAAACTAAGGGTGCTGGCCCACCACCAGTCCTTGTTCGGCCCTCCTTTATTTGCCTTCGTCCGGCTTTTGTACTGGTTGTAGTAGGTACTGCAAACAAAATAAATGATGTACCTATTTGTTGTTTTCCGACTCTCATGCGAGCACAGCTAGTGGATACAATAAGTTACTTACCTTCTTCCACTCCGGCCCAGATTTGGACAGTCCACCGGCATCGGCATTCGAAATATCGGCGCACTGTCTCTAAAGCCTTTTGGACAGGGCATTGTACTCCCTGCCTCTCACCTTGCCTAACGCCAAAGATAGGTGGTCCTCCAGAAAATCTAGAAGGAGCTCCAATTCGCGAGGCGTTATTTGGACGGCCATAATATTAAAATCAGAAAAACAAAGTTATGATGTCGTGTTATTCACACTTTCGCGCGGATGTGACAGAGTTGCTAGTGAATAATCGTCTATTACCCACCACCACGATAAAAATACTCACTCTTTATTTGACTATGGTAAACCAAAGGAGGGTATGGAACTTCATCTGTTCCGGCATACCTCTAAAACTAAACCAAAAAAGTGGGTAGGTAGGCCTCATTGATCCCTAACCCCAAAATAATGAAAAAAAAGAAATTTCAGTTACCTTAACCGGAAAAAAACGGTTTACAATAACTGAAAAAAAGGTTCTAGTTTTCAACTTTCTCATTCCTTAACATTCGATATAAACTCACTCAAATGTATCATAACCAGAACCGATTTGGTTACCGATCGTCGATTATTGGATCGATGCACTCTATATACGTCCGATTCTTCTGTCCGTTTATTTATAAATTTAGTCGTTCTAGCTTCTCCTAGTTCGAACGTGTGGCCTAGCAACTCAACTCGCTCGCTTGTTCGGTCTCTTAAAGTAGCAGATAAAAAATAAGGGCGAAAATACCTTCAGACAGTCGGATGGACAATAAAATCGAAAACAGCGTAAGTGCCATTTCTGACTGAAGTACGATCTGCCTATCGGATCGGACGTGTATCAATTTATCGATTTAATACAAATATAATAATATATATTTATTATTCAGTCCGTAATAGGTATTTATAGGTTCTAGGTATTTATCCGTAGTATCACATGTCTAATAACTGAAATTACCCGCATGTCGGGAAATTATTCGCCAAATGGCAACTCTGATTTTGACGCAATTGACATCCATTCTGACATACGTATTGAAAAATATTGCGATGGATATGTACAATAGACGAGAAAATCAATGTAGTTATAAATAAAATGTAATAAATCTTTATAGAATAATTTCAGACAAAAAGAAATTATTTAAAATTCAATTATAGTTTGACATATTTATTAAAAATATAATGACGTCTCTTTTTGACATCTTTAATCATTCGCATCGCGCTTGCGCGTGGCGATTACCAATACGTTCCATGTTAACTTTCTAGCCGATTATTTATTTCAATGATTTTGTATTTTCAAAGATATTTAATAACAAACGGGAAATGAAAATACTATGAGCATACACTTAATCAAGCAAACTAATAAAGACATTAAACAAATCAGAAAATAAGGTTGCTAAAAATTAAAGTATCACTAAGTATCACAATATCGTCTGCGTACATTGAACGAACATGAAAATATGTTTAATTTCGTAAACGAGAACAAAGTTGACCGCTATGAGACTATACTGCGATGATATTGCGACTTGAATGTGAACAAACCGAATTTTAAGGTTAGCAGAATACCATTTTTTGATCTGTTCACAATATCATCGCATTCCGGTGTCATGTTTTTCACATTGCACGTTAATTAGTAGAATTGACCTTCTGAAGGCCAATTCTCGTAACAAAAAAACGTTCAAATTCAAGTCGCAGTGCCTCAAAAGTTCCAAAATGTCAGAAAAGGTATTCTACTAGACCAAAAAAGTAAGTCAAACGGAACTTTTACTGCAATGAGATTGCGACTAGACCGAAACCAAAAAATGTACCAAAACGGTATTCAGCTAAAGTTTCGACATGGAATTTAAAAATCAATAGGTATTCCATTGCAAATAAAAACGTCAAAACTGACGTAAGCATGAGATTATATTATCGTCTTTTTTTAGGTACTGATAACCCTGGCGTTTTACGCCAGCGGGTCCTATCAGACCTTGGTAGGACAGCACTGCTCCCATTCGGTTTCCCAGCCGAGCGTCTCTAGGGCGGTGAAACAAGTAACCCTGGCCCTGAACCACCCACATGTTTTTAAAAATCATGTTACTTTCCCTTTGACAAGGGAGGCTCGAGAAAGGGCTAGGAGTGGGTAAGTCTAAAGACTATCATCATCATCATCATCATCATCATCATCATCAGCCTATAGCAGTCCACTGCTGGACATAGGCCTCCCCTAATGAGCGCCATAGCGCCCTGTCTTCAACTTGACGCATCCAGCATCTGCTAAAGACTAAGTATAGCGCATAATATATTATAACCACATCAGCAGTGCATCTCATTGTATAAGTTCTTCAAGACGGGTTACGACGGAATACAATCAAGTTAGTTATCCGTCGACGTCACTTGCAACAACTTATCGAAACATCAATATTTCTTTACTATAAGTAGACCTACCTATGTAATTTTAATGTTAAATAATTCTCTAAATGATGTAGTTAAAATGAAGTAGTTTAAATGAACAACGCGGTCACTCAAGATACGAAAAGCGGCTTTAATTTATAATAAATGCACGACAATACTGCAATGATATTTACATAAGTACCTACAACACAATATTATAATACCTATCTGCATTTTAGATTCTATGCTAAATTTGGATTCCCGGGGGTGATTGGCTGCATCGATGGTACTCATGTCTGCATCATAAAACCATCAGACCATGAAGAGGCCTATTACTGCCGGAAAGGCTACCACTCGCTGAACGTGATGATAGTAAGTGTTAAGATTTATGTAGCTACTTAGTAGGTACTACCCAGCTGCTAAAATGGCAGGTGCGACGCATAATATTCTGTCAGGGCGGGCCTCTATTAGCTCGTCATGTCAATAACAACGAAATATTGTACTTTTTAGGAAGTAGGCATGTGTAAATAGACACACGCGTATCCACGCGCCCGCTTTCCGCGCCCCTCGCTCTCTTGTCGCATGTCGCCCCACCCGCGCCTCTCCGCGCCCGTCAGTCCGGCCTGCATCACGTACGCAAACTGCACGATTTTTGCACTGTTCCACTCAAATTCCCTTAACTATTTTCTGCGTTTTGTACTGTGTGCACGATAATATTGTTTTTGTTATGACGCAAAACTTTATTTCATTTGATTCACCCTACAATATTAATTTTCAGATATGTGATGCAGACATGAATATCCTCTGCGTCGATCCATCTAGCCCCGGGAGTTCACACGACTCGACCATTTGGAGGGATCACCCACTTAACATTTATATTGAAGGGCTTAATGAGGCTGGGGAAGCAATTTTCCTCTTAGGTATCTAAATACAATTAATATAATTTTTAAGTTCTCTCATGAAATTAAAAGCAAGCTGTTAGCCTTTATAAAAAAATAAATTCTTACAGGTGATAGTGGGTATCCACTCAGGAGGCACCTAATCACTCCCCTTCTTAACACCGAAGAGGGTAGCCCAGAACACTGGTTTTACAGTAAACATGTAAGGACGAGAAACGTAGTGGAACGGACTATAGGTGTTCTGAAGGCTAGATTTAGGTTAGTCAGTATAGAAATGGTTAATGGCAACCATAGTGTAGGTACATACAAATATTTATGGATCAATTTTACGCAGGTGTCTCTTGGTTGCGCGGCAACTACACTATCGGCCCGAGATGGCCGCAAAAATTGTTAATGCTTGCTGTGTGCTGCACAACTTGGCCAATCGAACAAGGCTTAACGTACCGGAGCTTTCGGCACGTGAGCGCGCGGATGAGCAGCGGCTGCAGGTACAGCAACACCATGTGGAGGCAGCGTTGGGGCCCGCTGCGCAAGCTGCAGCCGCGGCTATCTCCGAGTCCGCACGCCGTGTCAACCAAGCTTTGGCGCAAGGCAGGGCCGTGCAACAGAGCCTGGTCCAATGCTTGTGGGCCAATAGATATTAAAATCTCGTCTTATCCCCTTTTTTAAAGCAATCTACTGATGGTCGTGTTTTTACTTTATTATCTTATTTTATTTTTTAATATTTTTAAAAACTGTCTATAGCGTTAAAGTTTTTGCAGTAATTAATTTAGGGCACTACGACCAAATGGGTTAGGTTAGAATGGTGACCAACCACTTGGCTAATAAGATAGACATCATCTAAAAAAGATGATCAGTGAGCATATTGACTTATCAATTAGTACCTATATTTAGTACATCAAATTACATGCCATCAGTCTTTAGTTCTACCTTCCGTCTTTAGTTCTTCCTTCCTTTTCTACCTTTATGAAAAGTTTAATTGGACACAAAACTATCTAAAGTATGGTCTTCGCTCCATAGTTAGCCCACTCTCGATGCCAATGCACAGAACTACAGCATTCAGAGGGTCTTTCAAGTTTGCAGCCACACACTGTTGGAATAATCTCCCACCACCAATGCGCCGCCTGAAAACAATACAATCCTTTAAATACCAACACAAAAAGCTACTCTTACATCAACAAATTTCCCTTCAACCTTAACAATGTACTTTTGTATTGGTTCACTGTACCTCAGGGGTCATGGCTTGTAGGCTTTGGTTTGGGATCTCCTAAGGTGGGGCTGCTTGCAACTTTTTACTTCTGTCAGTGGGCCTGTTTTAATGTCTGTTTCACTAGAGCATTCTTCCCTTACACTTGGGAGCGCCACTTTGCTACTGCTTCTTAATTTACGGTTCATTTTAGTTAATCAACTGTCTCAATCAACCGTCTTGTCAATAGTGGCTTGATGACTATATACAAATCCTAATTTATTTATCTAACCTATTTCATTTATTCTTTTATTCAATATAATCACGATGCACTTACCATTTTCTTCCTGTGCAGACATTGGTTCTACTTTGAGTCGCCAAGTTTGTCATTTCATCATTTGCACCTTTTAAAGTTCTAACACTATTTGACAAACACCGTTTTACAAAAACCATAGGTACCTACACAATCACCCAATTCTGTCCGTATTGTATAATGTACTCTGCTCAATACTTCTAATTGTATCATAACGTTAATTATAATTATTATAATGCACCATGTTTTGTGCTAAATATGTAAATAGTACGATCAGCAGTATGACAGTTGCGCTCGCGCACAGATTAAATAACCGGCAGGGATGTGAAAAAAAAATCGATTATAGAAAAAATCGATTAATAATCGATTTTTTTTCCAAAAAAAATCGATTTTTATAATCGATTTTAATATTACAAAAAATCGATTAATAAAAAATCGATTTTTTATTCACTGCCGATTTTTTTCACCTAGAAGTTAGAACGGCCGCAACACAGCTTTTTAGTCAGGAGCGTGAAGCCGCAAAGTACCGCGAAGTGTACCACTAACTAATAAATGAATAAAGGGCGCTACACACGGCTAAGATACTTTAATATTTTATCTTTGTAATCCTTGTACCTTGATTAAAATATGATTCACGACAATAACAGGTACATATTTAGATAATTATAATCATTAGAATCATTAATACCTCTTTCTAAGTTAGATTTCTACCATTAACACTTTTTCATATGAGATTGGTAGTTGGTGGTAGAAATCTAACGTAAACGTAATGTCTAATCTAATGTAATTTGAATTTCGCGCGAAAGGAGAAATTTAAAAAAATCCTTTTTTGTGTGAAATTATTAACTTGTTGTGTAATTAATATTTATTATTACTATTAATAAAACTGAGTGCTGTGATAGATAGTTATTATCGATATTTCAGGCGTTTAATTAAAACTATCAAAAAAAAAAAGGAAAAAATCGATTATTTTAATAAAATCGATTATTTTTATTAAAAAAATCGATTATTTTATAATCGATTTTATTACTAGGCAAAATAATCGATTAATTAATAATCGATTTTTTATGTATACTGTCACATCCCTAATAACCGGCGGCGGACGGCGCGTGAGTCCTTGCCCGGAATGTTACCATTAATATTTTTTTCATGATATGTTTTTGTATTGTATATTTTATTTCTTAAAGCACTGGGGGTCTATGTCTGGTATAGGGTCTTAGCATTATATTGAGCGATGGCCGTTTTGCGTAGATGTGACGCATACTTTCTCCCAAATTGTTATTTTGTTTGTGTTTTTATTTTTATGCGTCATGTTTGCCGCAAATAAACGTATTTTCTTTCTTTCTTCTAGTTTCTGCTTACCCCATGGGAAAACGGCGTGAGTTTATATATGTTTTCTATGGTTACCAACTATGTTGAGGTCGGCGTCTAGTTGGATTCAGTTAAGCACGGACCGACTGCGCCTGACATGCGTAGCTTAATTTTGACCGATGAACCCGTGTGGCTGTTACTTAGCCTCGAGCCCCTCATAGGTATTGTTTAATAAATAAGATTGAGTCGTTTGTTTGTTTTATGCATATTTTTTATTAATTAACAAGAAATGAAAATAAAAAATGGCCCGTGGCGAATCGCTTGCGTGGAGCACGGCGGCGGCGCCACCGCAGCGTCAACAAAGCCCTGAAAGAAAACACAATTTTGTTTTTCATTTTGTACATATTATAAAATAAATAAGATTTTGTTTTATTTTAAACTCTGCGTTTTATTTACAAAACAACAAATGGAAGGGGAAGCCCAGAGGATTTTTCATCAGAGCATATTCAGAACGATTATGCTTGCTGAAAAATCCTAACTAGTGATGTGACAGTTCAAAAGTCTAATTCTAATAATTAGTAGGTAATACGTTCACAAATTCCATTTACATACCAACCTTGACCAATGATTGAACACTACCTACTCGGCAATTCTAATGCTGCTGATGCTTGAATTCTAAAAACAAACAAATTTTTACAAAAAATCCTGTTACGAGTTGATTGTCTGATTAATTGTTATTCGCTTAGATACTTACACTTGCGCTACGTCGTCGCAGCCGAAGAGTCTCCCAGCATCATATTGTAGTCTTTGGAGTCTCCTCATAGAGGCTGACGAAACGGTTTGCAGCCCCTGCTATTTCCTCCATAGCAGAGGCATGCCTGTTCATGGCTCGTGCCAACTCTCCGTCGACCTCTATCCGAGACTGCTCCATTCTTAATAGACGCTCTTGGACCGCTTCAAATTCTTTGTTATCTAAAACCAGTAATTAACAGTTTCATTATTATCAATAGTCAATCAATCAACAAAAGTAGGTATATAAAAGAAGAAGTAGTGCTTGGAGGAGGGCTATGTCCAGCAATGGACGTCGTTCAGCTGAAATGATGACGATGTAATTTAAAAGAAGCAAGTTAAATAATATTTGGTTTACAACTTGTATCTACTACAGCTTGTAATACAAAAAAATATTTCGTAACCTTTCGGGGAAGATGAGCGACGAGGACGACGGCGACGCTTCGGAGGGTTTCGGTCCCTAAAAATGTTTATCCTATATTATTATTTGATTTTGTGACGATTTTGAATATTAAGTGTAAGACAAAAAAAAAACCTTTTACCTTTCTGGTTCCCGACTTTTCCCAGCTACTCCTTTTCTACAGTAAAAAAAAGACGGATCGTTTTAGATATAATCTTGAACTATGATAATAATAAATTTAAGTCCTTGGGTTAACTTACTCAGAACAGCTGGCAGCGTCAGAAAGAACTTCTAAATATCTAAAAAGTAATGGTTTTCATTAAAAACACGTAATAATATTATTGTTTTAGTTTTGTGATGTTAAACTTCACTGTAAACTCACTCTATGTCTATCGGTCTCGCAGTAGGCAGGTCGGCATCCTGCTGAACAATGATTGCATCATGTCCACCACTAACATCAGTTGCCGGCTCGAAGAACTAGTCAAATAAATCATATATTCAATAAAAACTCTTAGGAGTACAGGCAAAATGATGTTCAATATGTGAAGACCACCAAAAAAAACTACCTATAACTTATCAACAGTTTTTACCATAGCCTCCAGTGGGTTCTGCCTGACTGGTAGAGGCGAACTGCATCCACCCACGATGCTGATCAGGCGTTCTTCGAGGGGAAATAACGAGACTTGGGGTGCTGGCCCACCACCAGTCCTTGTTCGGCCCTCCTTTATTTGACGCAGTTTTGCCTTCGTCCGGCTTTTGTACTGGTTGTAATACTGCAAACAAAATAAATGATGTACAGTTCGCTTCACAAATAAGGTACCCCCCTTGGTATTGACATCAAACCTATTTAAGTTTTTCGTAATGTAACGTAAGTGGCGTGTTGGTCTAATGGTTAACACTGCGGCTTGGCGATGCGGTGGTCACGAGTTCAAATCCGCGGATGAGAACATTTCTTTTTATTTTATTTATTTATTTATTTACCCTTTTTTTTAGTTTCTTTATTAGGTGATTTTCGTTAATTATTATTTAAGAAATCAAATGGAGGTTTGTAATAAAAGCTAGGCATTTTGATAAACAATATTCATTTATTTTTCTAATTACATTTCTAGGACTTCATGGAATCCACTTCCAGGTTGAGTATACAGTTTTCTATCTGTGTTAAATTGGGGTTATTTACTTAGAATATTAACTAAACACAAAAGAGATACCCTGGATGAGGTTTAGAACGTTTAACATTAGATAAAGGTTCGTTTATATATATATTTATAGAAACATAACTACAATAATATTTATTTATTTAAAGTTGTGAAAACAGATTTTTTTTTATACTTACTTATCGGAAAAAAACCTTTAAAAAAAAAGAAATTTTGTCTTTTGTGTCTGTGAATTACAGAGGAAGAATCAACATGCTAAACTATAATAGTATAGCAATATACATCTTTCTCTTTTATCACATTTTCTAATAACCCTTATTTAACACAACATTAGAAAAATATGTGAGGTCAGATGGTGCATCGTTAATACATTACAAGACTACTTGTAAACCAGATTATCTGGATTGATAATAATTATAAAAGTTGTTTGTTTTTGATTAACTACGAGTTATGGATCCCACAAATATTGGGAATTAATAACACTTGCTCATATATGTTCCAACGCAATTTTATCAGATACGTTACACAATCAATCTGCCGAGTAAATTGCCTTATAATAACGGAGAGGATGTCACAGTCTATCACTTCTTGAAGTTTTGAAGGGTGCCACTAAATGAACTTTCACAATATTACGTTGTCGCTCCATTTGTATTTTCTCTGGCCTTGGCGATCACATTTCACATCACCCGTCGCTTGATACCTTTGTATCCATCTACGAACTGTTTTTCTCTGCAATGAAAATAATAATATTAGAAATACATAAAAACATCCAACTAGTAAGTAATAATGCAACATTATTGCAACAATAAATAGGTAATATGTGGAAGTATAACATAAATCTTACCGTTATGCCCATAACTCGTGCTATTTTCTTTATGCTTTGTTCCTGTTCCCAGATAACAACAATTTTAGCCTTCAAAAAAGTTGTTAATCAAACCATACCATCGGTTAATAGAATCAACTGGTCAAAAACTTAATAAATTTGATAATATTACGACGAAGATAATTACACACAAGCGAATCGGCACGAAAACGAAACCATTTAAAAAAGAATTATACCCTCAATCACAGTTTACTAAATAAAGCGAAGAAGTATTCTAAATTCAACCTTAACTCGCAGTTCATACAGCAGTTAAATTTCTGAAGTAAAATGACGGTAGTGCAACAATCGGAATCAACACATTATATTCAACCAAACAAGCTAATTTCAACCTTATCTTTTAGTTAATAAAATTGAGGAGTTAATGCGTATTGCATTTTGTAAAACTAAGGTATTAAATATAAAACGAAAGTTGAAATTTAAACCTTATTATCTAGAAGATTAGACCGTTAATAACCTTGTTCGTTTTATGGAGTAATACTATTCCAATTTTCGTTGAGGTTGACAACTGAGCCAATAGCCTAGTAGTATAAGACACGGTCTCGATGATCGGCTGGCGCCTGGTGATGCGGGTTCGTATCTTAATCGCGCGCAAAGTGTCTTTTTGTAAGTTATTCTTGGTATACGGTTCGGCCAGAAGGAAGCCGAAAAAATACCTTAAAGAATTATTAAAAACTTGAATGAAACTTGCAAATAATATCTGAGGCGGACCGTTTGGATGCGCTCGGGCAGAGATGGGTGCGGCGGCGGGGGAGGGAGCTGCTCAAGGCTCACGTGACGCGCCAGCGGCGGCGCCGCCGCCGCCGCCCGCCGCGTCGCTCGAGCGACGAGCGACGGCGGGCCCGAGCGTGCTCGGGCGATAGTCTTTAAGTCTTGGGGGGGTTCCATTTCTCTGACGCTGACTGCTGCTTTAGTTTTGTGATGTTAAACTTCACTGTAAACTCACTCTATGTCTATCGGTCTCGCAGTAGGCAGGTCGGCATCCTGCTGAACAATGATTGCATCATGTCCACCACTAACATCAGTTGCCGGCTCGAAGAACTAGTCAAATAAATCATATATTCAATAAAAACTCTTAGGAGTACAGGCAAAATGATGTTCAATATGTGAAGACCACCAAAAAAAACTACCTATAACTTATCAACAGTTTTTACCATAGCCTCCAGTGGGTTCTGCCTGACTGGTAGAGGCGAACTGCATCCACCCACGATGCTGATCAGGCGTTCTTCGAGGGGAAATAACGAGACTTGGGGTGCTGGCCCACCACCAGTCCTTGTTCGGCCCTCCTTTATTTGACGCAGTTTTGCCTTCGTCCGGCTTTTGTACTGGTTGTAATACTGCAAACAAAATAAATGATGTACCTATTTGTTGTTTTCCGACTCTCATGCGAGCACAGCTAGTGGATACAATAAGTTACTTACCTTCTTCCACTCCGGCCCAGATTTGGACAGTCCACCGGCATCGGCATTCAAAATCTCCGCGCACTGTCTCCAAAGTCTTTTGGACAGGGCATTGCCCTCCCTGCCTCTCACCTTGCCCAACGCCAAAGATTGGTGCTCCTCCAGAAAATCCAGAAGGAGCTCCAATTGGCGAGGCGTTATTTGGCGGGCCATAATATTAATATCAGAAATGAGAAAAACAAAGTTACTACGATGTTATTCACACTTTCGCGCGGATATGACAGAGTTGCTAGTAAATAATCGTCTATTACCCACAACCACGATAAAAGTACTCACTTGTTATTTGACTATGGTAAACCAAAGGAGGGTATGTAACTTCATCTGTTCCGTCATCAGTCTAAAACTAAACCAAAGAAGTGGGTAGGTAGGCCTCAATGATCCCTAACCCCAAAATAATTGAAAAAAAAAAAAACTTCAGTTACCTTAACCGAAAAAAACTGTTTACAATAACCGAAAAAACAGTTCTAGTTTTCAACTTTCTCATTCCTTAACATTCGATATAAACTCAAATGTATCCTAACGAACCGATTTGGTTACCGATCGTCGATTATTGGATCGGATGCACTCTATATACGTCCGATTCTTCTGTCCGTTTATTTATAAATTCAGTCGTTCTAGCTTCTCCTAGTTCGAGCGTGTGGCCTAGCAACTCAACTCGCTCGCTTGCTCGGTCTCTTAAAGGAGCAGATAGAAAATAAGGGCGAAAATACCTTCAGACAGTCGGATGGACAATAAAATCGAAAACAACGTAAGTGCCGTTTCTGACTGAAGTACGATCTGCCTATCGGATCGGACGTGTATCAATTTATCGATTTAATATAAAATAATAATATTTATTAATCAGTCCGTAATAGCTAGGTATATAACCGTAGCAGCACGTCTGATACTTAACTGAAATTACCCGCATGTCGGGAAATTATTCGCCAAATGGCAACTCTGATTTTGGCGCAATTGACATCCATTCTGACATACGTATTGAAAAATATTGTGATGGCTAGGATTAAACGAGAAAATCAATGTAGTTGTAAATAAAATGTAATAAATCTTTATAGAATAATTTCAGACAAAAAGAAATGATTTAAAATTTAATTAAAGTTTTACATATTTATTAAAAATATAATGACGTCTCTTTTTGACATCTTTAATCATTCGCATCGCGCTTGCGCGTAGCGATTACCAATACGTTCCATGTTAGCTTTCTAGCCGATTATTTATTTCAATGATTTTGTATTTTCAAAGATATTTAATAACAAACGGGAAATGAAAATACTATGAGCATACACTTAATCAAGCAAACTAATAAAGACATTAAACAAATCAGAAAATAAGGTTGCTAAAAATTAAAGTATCACTAAGTATCACAATATCGTCTGCGTACATTGAACGAACATGAAAATATGTTTAATTTCGTAAACGAGAACAAAGTTGACCGCTATGAGACTATACTGCGATGATATTGCGACTTGAATGTGAACAAACCGAATTTTAAGGTTAGCAGAATACCATTTTTTGGTCTGTTCACAATGTCATCGCATTCCGGTGTCATGTTTTTCACATTGCACGTTAATTAGTAGAATTGACCTTCAGAAGTAAAACACAAGTTTATTCAATTGAACAATCAGTTATCTTAAATCTAGAAAATACAGAAATGAAATACTAAAACTAATAACGGCAAAAGGCGGTCACATAGGGCAGTACTGACTGTCAGGGACAGTGGTCCATGCACCCACCGCAATAAGGATAGTACTAATTGTCAGAGACAGCGTTCCACATCCAATAATCGGGCAGTACTGACTGTCGAGAGACAGTGGTCCGTGCACCACGACGCAACCGTTGGAAATGCGTACCCACGGCACGCAATCTTAGAACAAAAAATATCAACCGTATACTCTATGGTTGGAAGAATAGAACATGACAGGTCTCCTCGCCCCCTTCTATCATTCTTCACCCCTCTTACACCCGGTGCCAAAACTATAGACAATAATACAAATGTCACTGTCAAATTAAGGCGGTTGACGGCTCGTAGGCTGTGACTTTTTCGCTACTTTATCAAAAAGTACTCTGTGGCCATTATTACAGTTTTGTGGCTACATATTAGTAATCTGTGGTTTTGTTGTTTGTTGTTGATCGAGTGAAATTTGCATTGATTAATTTCCGTACTTACCTGACCTCTCAGTGATTTTAAACTGTAATATTTTGCATCGGTAGTGCATGCAAGGTGTACAAGTGTTGTATCGAACATTGTGGTGCTAAACGAAAGGACGTTAAAATGCATCCGTTTCCTTGTAGTGAGTTATGACTCAAAAAGTGGCTTCTGAGCATTAACAGTGATTATTTGCGTAGCTTAAGCGCGTAAGAACTTCAAAAACTATGTGTTTGTCAGAAATACTTTGAAAAAAGAAGCATCAGTGAGAAGTATCGGCTCAAAGTTGGTTCATAACCAACATTGTTTTCGGCTGATGAAATTACCTCAGGAATACCAACAAAAGTTCACGAAGCTTCGTAAATCTCTTCCCAGAATGCAACATAAAGCTTATAATAAATATAAAACTAAATTAAAAAAATAAAAATTTGAATAAGTATTTGTTGTGTTTAATTTACATATTTTTCAGTAGTTCCCTGGTAATTATACCGATGAGCTCATCTAACTCATCTAAGAGGTCATTGGTTTTTTGCTGCTAACAGCAAAAAAAAAATTGAGATCCGAATACAGTACCAACGGGGTAATCGAGGCTGTATGTGTGAGCCTTTGCCAAAAACTCAACACCTGGATTTAAAAAAAAAACGAACTGTCATGTTCTAAACTTCCAACTTTTGACAATTCACTACTAACCATTTTTTCTCTATGGGAGTGGGTCGTCTGATACGTAGTATCTCTAAGTAGTTTGTGTGCGTACCGATCAAACAGCGCAGCTCCTTATAAAGGCGATCGCTAGTGGGGGGGAAACCGTTACAATATTTTACTGGATTGGATACCAAGTCCTTTAGGCCAAATGATCGATAGAGTGAATGATTTGCGTCTGGTGCACGTTCCACTAGCGCCATCTAGTCGCCGTCTCTCACAGCTGCTAATCAATGTGTCTGCCGACACGGCCATCCTGATAAATCACTCGTTCTCGAGTGCATTCATTCGTCATCAATTCACATCGTCATCATCGTTACATATCAAATTAACAAATATCACTGGTCTAGGTATTTCTTTACAATAGAAAACCCCTACAGTTCAAACATGCTGGTCTAAATCGTCACCCACTAAAGCAGGTGAGATTCCTGCAGCTACAACTGGACTAGGTCACAACTCTTGTAACCCCTACAGTACGTATTTGCTGGTCTAGATAATCATCCCATGGATGAGATCCCTGCAGCTGACTGGACTAGGTCACAATACTCTTGTAACCCCTACAGTACACATTAGCTGGTCTAGATAACCATCCCATGGATGAGATCCCTGCAGCTGACTGGACTAGGTCACAATACTCTTGCAACCCCTACAGTACATATTTGCTGGTCTAGATATCATCCCATTGATAATGACTGAGAGGCATCTAGATCAGTAATGTGGCTGCGCCGCCTCGAAGGCAAGGTCAGCGTCATGATTAAATTGACACCTTTCAAATTTTTGCTTTTAATTATGGTGTCTGACAGCCCTCTACGTATGAATTGGGGTAATCAGGATCAAATGGTACCAACACTGTGAATGGTTGTGGTGGCGCATTGGACCGGGTAGTAGAGCATCAGTTAATTATGAAAGAAATGCTTCTAAATTATTTGAGGGTAGCGGAATATTTTTCTGGCCATTTTGTGATAATGAAGTGCCAGAGGTGGGCGGACAATCCGATCCCACTTCTGATGTCGGATTGGCCCAGACATCAGAAGTAAAACACAAGTTTATTCAATTGAACAATCAGTTATCTTAAATCTAGAAAATACAGAAATGAAATACTAAAACTAATAACGGCAAAAGGCGGTCACATAGGGCAGTACTGACTGTCAGGGACAGTGGTCCATGCACCCACCGCAATAAGGATAGTACTAATTGTCAGAGACAGCGTTCCACATCCAATAATCGGGCAGTACTGACTGTCGAGAGACAGTGGTCCGTGCAGCCAGGCATATTATAAATTGGGGGACTACATCGCCGATAAAAGTGCTTGGCTAAACGCTGGTCCTGCTCCATAAGGACGCACAAATAAATTGATTAGCATTGGAAAATACTGTTGAAGCTGCTGAAGATTTTAAAATACACTTTTTGCATTATATAAATTCAATCTCCTAGTATTGTATAATTGCATAGCACATGTGTGAGTACTATGTACATACTATAAAGCTTCCATTTACTGGGTACGCCTTTCATTGACTTGAATGTGCCCTGGCGGCTGAGAGTATGTCATGCTCACTCAAATGTCTCGCTGATGGTGGCGCGTGTGTTGGATCATTTAGCTCCCTATAAAATGGTTGAGCTGAATGGTGCTAATACATGCGTCATGTTCGTGAACGGGCGCCGTCAGTAGGGACTGGTCATCTCTTTGCTGCCATGGCTTATTTTAATTTTATTTAATATTTGAATTGTTTTTTTTTTTTTCATTACGGACGCTTTTAACGTTCTGCATCGTTCTCACATGCATAATTTTTAACATGAATGATGTAAACAAGACTTTGTAACCATATTATTTTGATTTAAAAGAGTGTCCATGGAGTTTCTTGCCCGTTCTTCTCCATAGGTACCTACGCTTTGGAATGGGCAATCTAGCTTCATCTTTCTGACTGACCGACCCCTTGACAATTCAAAAGTGCCTGTAATTGGTTTAATTGAAATAAATGCTTTGAGTTTGAGTTGAGTTTGAGTGCACCACGACGCAACCGTTGGAAATGCGTACCGATCAAACAGCGCAGCTCCTTATAAAGGCGATCGCTAGTGGGGGGGGAAACCGTTACAATATTTTACTGGATTGGATACCAAGTCCTTTAGGCCAAATGATCGATAGAGTGAATGATTTGCGTCTGGTGCACGTTCCACTAGCGCCATCTAGTCGCCGTCTCTCACAGCTGCTAATCAATGTGTCTGCCGACAGATGCATTTATTTGTTTAAACATGTGTAACATGATACATAGATATGCACATATGGATGGAAAAAAAAATATTGGTCGTTCAACATGTTTTGCCATATTCGGCGTACAAAATAGTTATAGTTTGTAGTATTTAGTAAGAATTATAAAACAAAATAATTAAATTATAGTCAAAATACATTCAATACAAAAATATAGTCAAAAATAATAATAATAATATAATAATGAAAACAATAAAATTAATAAAACTAAATACCTACATATCAAAATTTGTCATTTAAAAAGTCCGTAACATTATAGTATGCCTTACTAATTAGCATTTTTTTTAGCTCTCTCTTGAATGAATTAATATTCATTTCCTTAAGGGAATTAGGAATTTTATTGTAAATTAATGGGGCCATGCATATTACACTTTTTCTTAGAAATGCTGTTTTGGCGGAGAGTGATTGCACCCAAAGTCTGTACTTCTCGCGTCTATTTCTATTTGTATTATTAATCCGAAGGGGAAACAAATGAGGATTGATTTTTACAAACAGCGATATCTCTAATATGTAAAGTGACGGAAGTGTTAGAATTCTGTGCTGTATAAACATTGGTTTGCAACTGTCAGTAGTTTGCAACCCAAACATAGCCCGTATTTTTGCAACGCTTTTGTGCTTTGAACGCAATGTCCTTCTGAGTTGAATTGCCCCAGAAAATAATTCCGAATCTTAATACTGATTCAGTAAGCCCGTAATATGCTGTAAGTAAAGTATCTGTGTTGACAGTCGGTGCCAACTTATAAAGAGCATATGAGGAAGTACTAATTTTTTTACAAAGTTCGTTAATGTGAGTTTTCCAATTTAATTGCTTGTCAATGATTAATCCCAAAAAACGGGCGTTTCAGCTTCTGGTATTATATTATCTTTGTATACTAAATTAAATTTAGATGTATTACTACGTAACGTTTCTCGTTGTCTAAAATGCATTATGTTTGTTTTACTAAGATTAATTTTCAAATTATTATTATTAAGCCAGGTAATTATAGAATTCAATGAATCATTAGCATTAGAATGGTAGTTGATCATATTTTTAGGTGCTATGGTTACAGTACTGTCGTCAGCGAACAATGACATGGGTTCCTTAGTTGCATTTGGTAGATCATTAATGTATAGTAGGAACAAAGGAGGGCCTAATACACTTCCCTGGGGAACACCATATGTGATGTAACGCTTGTCAGAGGAGAAAATCATCTCCCTTTTACTGTGAATATTAAATTTTGATATTTGGGTTATTTGTTGGCGGCCTGATAAATATGATTTTATCAATTCTAGGACCTTTCCTCTTATACCATAAGCCACAAGTTTATCCAGCAGAATATTGTGGTCAACATAATCGAATGCTTGTGACATGTCACAATAAATAGAACAAACAGGTAGAGATTTATCAACTTGTGAAGAAACTACGTGTAAAAAGTCATAAACCGCCATATTGATGTTTTTATTTTTCCTGAAGCCTTTTTGCTCATGACAGAGAATTCCATTTTGGTCTAAGTAGCTATTAATTTCACTGTAAATATATTTCTCAAAGATTTTTGAAAATACTTACTTCGTTTAAACTAATTCAAAATAGGAAACTATTATATAAATCGAGCGATAGGTATTTTTTTATTGCTCCATTTTTACACTTTACAGACGCGTGTCTCAAGCGGATGGCACCCGAGCTCGTACTACTCTCAACCACTCCGAGATAACGTGTGCGTGAGCGGTGGTTTACTCAATACTTTTATTGCATTCCACATGTAGGTATTCTTAGGTGGTAAACTTATAATTAGATCATATGGACCCCAGCAAGATAAGTGAGTTAGGAGAGAGGAAGCATTTGTTAATTACATAACACTAGCTGGGCCCCGCGGTTTCACCGGCATAAGTTTCGATCCCGTGGGAATACCGGGTTAAAAAGTAACCTATATGTTAATCCAGGGTGTCAGCTACCTCCATACAAAATTTTATTAAAATTGGTCGAGTCATTTGAACGTGAAGAAGTAACAAACATATAAACACACACACTCACACACTTTCGCCTTTATAATATTAGTGTGATGTGATAGTATAACTTAAAGTTGTTTTTCGTGTCTGTCTGTGTGAGCGCGTTGTTCTTCTAAATTAAGCACTGAATTTTGATGTATTTGGAAAATTTATTCCGGAAGCTTTATGTGTATGATATACATACGAGTATATAAAGTTTATTTTGTCAAGTCGTAAAAACCGTATGAACAGGACGGGTCGCTAGTTATAACATAAAAAAATTTGTCAGTGTCTTCGGATTTGTATTTTCGTTTTTTGCCACCGAATTCAAACTCAAAACTCAAACTCAAAGCATTTATTTCAATTTAACCATTTACAGGCACTTTTGAATTGTCAAGAAGTCGGTCAGTCAGAAAATATGAAGCTAGTTGTCCATTCCAAAGCGTAGGTACCTATAGAGAAGAACGGGCAAGAAACTCCATGGACACTCTTTTAAATTATATTTTTACAAAAATATTAGTGTTGAATTTACAATTATTTGTGAGAACGATGTTAAAAAGACGTACGCGTTAAAAGCGTCCAGAGTACACAGCAAATAGTAAGAAAACAACAACCCAAAAAATAAAATAATTTAAATTAAAAATAAGCCGAGGCAGCTAAGTGATGACCAGCCCCAACTGACGGCGCCCGTTCACGAACATGATGCATAGATCAGCACCATTCAGCTCAACCATACATACCTAGAACTCACATCTTCCGAAATGAATTTTCCCTTTTTAGCTGTCATACCTACCCTATGCGAATTCGTATAGGTACTACTTGCTATGTAAACGAATGATTAACATTCACAAAGTGGATTAAATACTTATTATAGAAGCTAACTCAAAAACTACCAAACCAAACTTAATAAAATTCAAAATTATCATTCCACTGCGCGAGTTTTCCCTACCAAATGAAAAAGTAATTTCCAAAATCGGTCCACAATTCATGTAAATATTGATGAACATATCCTACTATCCATACTAATATTATAAATTCGAAAGTAACTCTGTCTGTCTGTCTGTATGTTACCTTTTCACGACTAAACCGCTGAACGGATTTCGATAAAATTTGGCAGAGAGATAGATTGTATCCCGGGAAAGGACATAGGATAGTTCTTATCGACATACCTCGCGAACGAAGCCGCGGGCGGAAGCTAGTATCTCAATAAAAAGTACGCACGCGTAACACGCTTTTCCAAGACGTGAAATTTCCACGCTTTATTGAAGCGCCCTAGTCTACAATATCCTGATTTTTCTCTTGTTTGTCTCACCGGAAATTGTTAAAAGGGCTTCAGCAAATATTTTGTTGATGCTGAAACAACAGATTTCGCCTTTTATTATGTAAATCTGTGTGTAGAGTTAAATTGCAGACAGTTTTGTGTTGTGGCGGAAACGTTCGATTGTAAGAAGGGCTTCTGATGTTATGATAATAAAACTTTCAAACTTTGATATTTTTACCGCCAAGCTGCGTTGTAGTGATTCGGTTTTAAGGGTGGCACCCGCAGAAAGACAGAAGCAAACTTACTTAGTTGACTTTTTTGTCTTTCTTCTCAGAGAAGTCGGTTAGGAAACACCGAACTCATTTGGTTATAAAAGATGGTTTTTTGTCTAGAAATTATTTTTGTTTATTGGTTCACTTACAAAAGTTTACTATACAAATAAATACAAAAACAAATAAAAACTTAGGCCGGAAGACGTAGCGTTGGAAGGCTTCATATAAGGTGGATTGATGACCTGGTAAAGGCCGCAGAAATCCACTGGATGCGAGAAGCACAGAACCGGTCGAAATGGCGATGCTTGGGGGAGGCCTATGCCCAGCAGCGGACATCTTTCGGCTGAAATGATGAATTATACCACGCAACTAACTTAAGAGAGGCGGCCACTTAACGATGTCTCCAAAGTACATTAAAGCCCTAGTTTCTATTAAGAACCATGAAACAATAGTAATTCTAAGTAAGTTCATAACTTTAATTATTACGTAAAATGTTCCTGGTTATAAACGCGAGAACTTTAATATTTTACTTGCGAGTTCCAACGATCATCGAGGGATTGCCGCGGGTTAATGAGTAGCGGTTTCACTTGCTCATTATTAATGTACAGATGCCAGCGCATCATGCTACCCGAAGCTGTCAAATTTTCCCAATCAACTTTGAACCTTATGCTTTAGGAATAAAGTTGAAAATCTATTAAAGACATTTGACAGATTGTAGTAGCTTGATGTGCTAGTCTGTACATCAGCCAATGTTTCACTATTTGAGGTGGATAAAGGTTTAAGCAATTATTCGGCAAAGTGGCGAGAGTTCAGATAATTTTTCTATATCTCCTACATAATGACCGTGCTTTGCGGACGTTCTCTATTGTTAATGTGCACTTTTATCATTTCTAATAACATGGCGATGTTATCGTGGGCACAATAGCAGAAACGAGGACGCTGCTGCCTATCTTTTCGGTTATAATCCTTCTTGTCAACGGGTCAACCTTAGCGCTTTACAATCTGTAAATAATTTCATCACCACTGCTCTCAAAATGGTGAAGGACAACATTGTGAGGAAACCGGCATGTCCTAGGCAAAAATCGTTCCTTTTACGTATAATATAGATGCCTCGAAATAAACCCAAGTTACAAAGTTTCTTTAATCCCATTCTTATTTCAGCAACAAGGTCTTAAGTTACTTTGCCTTTCACTATACAACCCACTCATCCGTGCTCCTGATTCGGAGACTCTTCAAACGTATGGGGACCCAATGCCCGTGACCTCGTTGGTTAAATTATCTATTTCTGCTCACTACTTTATTACTATTTAATTTGCTAAGCCTTTTCCTAACTATTTTTAGGCCGGCTTCCAGTCTAACCGGATGCAGCTGAATACCAGTGTTTTACATAGAGTGACTGCCTATCTGGCCACCACGATCCAGTTACTGGGAACCACGATGATACCCCTTAGTAAGAATGATTGTCAGACTTTTGGGCTTGATTTTTTGGCTTTTGGTCAGTCCTAAATCTCTTATGACAGCCGGGACCAACAGCCGCGCTTTACGAGGGAAAGGTCTCAATATGTAATTGATGGTCCATGAACCCACCGTGGCAAGCGTAGCTTAACCTGCGATCGACCTATTGTTATTATTTAGACATGAGCCCCTGATAACTTTTCACTAGTATGACCAAAGAAAACATCTCCCAAAATGAAACAAAAAACTCTAAACGATAAAAAGTTCGTTCCACCATCTACGAGTACATTTAACTGCTCGTACATTCGACCACACATACAATTTGAACACGTTCAGTGAGTTTTAGCTTTGAATAGAAAGGCGTGAACTACTCCAAGTCTCAACTTTTTGTTTAGCGCCGTCCCCCCACTTCACTTGCATTGTTAACCACTTTAATAGCAAAGAGAAACTGTGTGTAGCTTTTGTACCTTTTTGGGTTAGAATGCAAATGAACGTGCATTTTGACTGGCTTATAAGCATTTCTTGTTGGTTTTTGATCGTTCATAGAAGCTTCAGAATAATAAAAAAGGAGTTTTCTGTGAAAAAAAGGCTTTCAGTTCCTTTTTAATACAGTTAAGATTTTTTTTTTAAGCAAATGGCCATACTACGCCAATTTGCCGTATTATAGCCATTTCAAACAACTGTCAAAGAATGAGTTGTGATTTCAATTTAAGGACAATTGAAGTTGACAGTTTTGCTTAACAATTGATGTGTAATGTGACTTGGCATTGTCATCATTTAAGAAAGTGAAAAGCTTTTCAAAAGAGCAATGAGTTGAGCTACGAGATGTACATCTACCAATACTTATAGTATCTTTATCCCACGAAGCGAAGCGCGCTTTTTTTTTTCGGATGTTAAATCATCAAATGACCCCTCCCGCTCTGGATGGAGCGGAAGGGAGTGTCAGACTCTTACTGACAAGGTCAAGGTTCAAGGTATAAAAATGAAGCGATGTTATTGGTTTGTTTCACACTCATCCCTCGCTACGCATCCTCGCACACCTCTGGTGGAAATGCAGCCTGAAGGGGCCCTTCCTCGATGCTGACGCGCGCTTTACTTGTCGCTACAAAGTGTACAAACACGCTGTGAATGTGTGTGTAAGCGCAGGAGCTCTCGGTACCGTCCGAGACAATGGCGAAGTCGGAATTGTGTGTGTGTATGAGTGTTATGTGCAGACGCTACTCGTTTCTACGCACACATTCACAGCGTGTTTTTACACTTGGTTAACATAAGTAAAGCGCGCGGCGCTTCCTATTTTATCTCACGAGACGTCGGGAGATAAAAATACGGGACCTACTAACCCATATCTTCGTCTCCCCTGCCCGAGCGCAACGATCGAAGTTGACCGATTAGATAGCTAAATTATACATTCTCCTGCTATTCGTTATCCCCTAGATAAACTTTAATCTGAATACATTCACTATAACAGTTGGGAGTTTCTGTCAGATTGTGCGATACAGTGATTTCTGTCGTCAGTTAAAATTGAAAGGACTGTGACCTATTTTGGGTTTTATAAGGATTTCGTCTTGAGTGTTATTAAAATTTGCAAACGTTTGACCTACTTCTAGAACCATGCTGTATTGATTTGCCCCGGTTTTTTTGGGAATTCATCAACACTCAATATTATGTATAGCATTCCACAAAGCGAACTTAGGTGGTAGATTTTACAAAGTCATGATCATTGTGGACCTTGTCGGGTACAGCAAGTAGGAGAGAGGAAGAGGGCTTGAATTTGACTAATTCTGACCAATTATTAGGAACGGATGCTCCAAAAAAAAAAAGCATGTGAGATTGTTCATCACCAACTATCAGAACTTAACATTCTTTAACCACTTATTTCTTGAAAAATACTTTTTTTCCAGAACTTGTAACACCGTGTTCAGTAGCACAGTACCTGCTTATAATGCTCATTAGTAGGTAAAAGTAAAATACACCAGTAAGCAACCCCGTTAATATTAATTTGATGAAATCGCCCCATATAACCAGGAATGCCCACAGATTGCAGTAATGCACACCAGTAACAGTTTGTTGCGAGCGTTGCCAGCGCCTTGTAACCTATTTCCAGTTAATGGACGCTTAATATTTTTGTATTACCTAGTCAGCAGCGGCAGGGCTTTATTTTCGTTGGTATCTAAATTTAAAAGGGCTGTTTATGTAATGGTTTACGCTTTTGCTGATGCGGTAATTGTAGTCTTTGTTTTGACCGTTTGTTTTTGTGCATAAAATCTTCTACTTAATCCCTAATCAACATATCGACGGTTGAAAGGCTATCCTCCCAACCGTCGATATAATGATCCTGCTACTGGGACAGAGGCCTCCACTCTGTGAGAGGGAGTGGGCGGTAATTCTCCATGCGGGCCCAGTGCGGGTTGGTAGATGTTAATGTCTTTGAATTTTTGGTTCTAGGACATGCCGGTTTCCTCACGATGTTTTCTTTCACCGTTTTGAGAGCAGTGGTGATGAGATAATTTATAGAAAGCAAAGTCCAGGCCAGGGGTGCTCTTTTGATTCTACTTAATATAAATGTCTCAGTCTAAACCGATGTGTCTAGAAACATGAAATTTTGTACAAGAGTACCTTCTATAAGTAGTAAAATACATAGTTTGAAGACCTTTGGATTATGGACAAATAATTGGTCTGATATAAATGAATTGAATTTTTTAAATTTAATGTATAACGAATGTGAGATGCATGATGGGATGCGTTTAAGGTGGAACTAGTCGCGAGCTCGAACTCACTGGTGGGCATGGCCAAAAAGCACGCTGTCTTACCTGGCACCGTATCCGATAGACATAGTATCAGTGATGAGCAGTTAGACTTAGACGCTAGTTTGCATGCACACGTCTAGTTCGCACGCACACAAACACCGTTCGGAACTAAAACGCGCGTAAAAAATACGAAAATCAATCGGGTTTTATGAAAAAAACCTCTGCATTATAAATCAATTAAAAATAAAGTTTATTGGCACTTGTTAACATAATAATGTTTTATTAATATATTCTTATTAAGTTTGTATTAAGTTCAGACCTAAGGTGGCTTACCTTAGAAAATACTTAAATTAGTATAGTTACTAGTAGGGTGGCAAAGGTAATTTCAAAGTCACGTTAAGCTCGGATTTATTTAGAACTTTTAGAAAAACTGAAATTAATTTTGGCGAAAATCTAAGAAAATAAATATAAATGGAAACAGTTTCAAGTCAATGAACTAAATATTAATAAAATTATGTTTGAACACGAGTATTGTGTCATAAAAAAAGTTATATAGTATTATTTCAGTTGAATATGTAGATGTTCAGAAATAGTCTTTCTAAATTCAATTACATAGTCATCCCTGAGGAGATAAAATGTACTAGTACGGGAAAAATATTTCTTTTCCTTTCTGTGTATTTAATCATACATTATTTTTTCTTTGTTCATGGGAATATATGAAAAGTAATATACTTACCTCACATTACGTTTCCCAGCCGTACTGACGAAGAAAAACCGGCATAGTGAGAGTCGGACTCGCATACGAAGGGTTCCGTTACCAAAAGGCTAAAAACGCCGAATTCTTATATGGAATACTTATATCGCATACGAAGGGTTCCGTTACCAAAAGGCTAAATACGCCAAATTATTATATATAATTATTCTCTTTATTTTTTATGAATTTTATTTTATTTATATTATGTGTTGTTACAGAGGCAATATAAATACACACTCTGTGGAAATTTTAACTGTCTACTTATTACGGTTTATGAGATACAGCCCGCTGACAGACAGACAGACGGACGGACAGCAGAGGCTTAGTAATAAAGTCCCGTTGGCATCCTTTGGGTACGGAAACCTAATGAACAATTTGACATATTTAACAGTTTCTCGAAAATATTTAGTAACATTTTATGCATAGGTTCCTACACACACAATTTGCCAGTTATATTTAAGTCCCATATAATAAGGGGCAAGCCTATTGCCATCAACCTTTTTTTTTTTTTTTTTTACGTGGAGAAATGCTCATGCATTCTGCACTACCACGGGGAAATAGTGCAGTTATGTGGGACTCTAACCCACTAAAACTCCACGGTGTCCTCCTCTGCCGCTTATGGCGGGAACACGGGCACGCGTTAGCACTCATCCGTGAACCCGCCGCGGCTTTTCGTCACCGGACCCTCCTCGCCGTGACCACCCCAGGGACCAAACCAGCACATGGGCGCCAGACGACCCCGTCTCTGCTCTGCCACCCTTGGTCCCCCCTGCGACGGGTCAGGTCATTGGCCCCGCCGCCTGCCAATTTTCGGCCGCAGAGGATAGGGAGAGTGGCCAACGTCATACCAACACTCCTCTTCCCCTGCGGCCCCACCGCGTCCGCCATCGAACGGTGGCGACCCCGTCAAGGCCGCGGAAGGTAGGGAGAGCGGCGCACCGTAATACCGGCACTCCTCTCCCGCCGCGGCCTCCAACCCTCAGCCGCGATGCTTCCGGTGCGACATCGCGGCCCGCCTCAGTTGCGATGTCGCCCAAGCGGCACCGCAACCTACATGTTGGCCGCTACGTCGTCGGCTTGTCGGCAAAAGCCCTGACGAGCGGCCCCTCCTCGGGTTCCTCTTCGCTTCACCGTGGGTGTCCAAGCCACGGCTACTGAGCCCCCCCGCCTCGACAATGCGGGAACCCACCGGGGGGGATTGCCATCAACCTGGGCCAAGTCCCTTACTCCGGAAATACATAGAACAATATCAGGTACGTAAAAATGTAAAGTCATTTATCTTCGAGAATGAGCTTCTGTTACCGCGATCAGTCCGTATATTACACTAGTTTCTGCTCGCAGACTTCATCTGCGTGACTTGCTCCGCCGACCCACCCCGTCGCATCGCATTGCCTGCCCGCGTTTTTACTTCGTTTTCGCTTAGCGTTCTGCTTTGTCTGTTCTGACGTTTTTAGGGTTCCGTACCATAGTCATAATCAGCCTATATTGTTCCCACTGCTGGGACACAGGCCTCCTCACTGTGAGAGGGAGTGGGCAGTAATCCACCACGCGGGCCCAGTGCGGGTTGGTAGATGTCACATGTCTTCGAATTTTTGGTTCTAGGACATGTCGGTTTCCTCACGATGTTTTCCTTCACCGTTTTGAGAGCAGTGGTGATGAAATAATTTACACAAAGTAGAGCGCCTGTCTGGGTTCGAACCTACGATCTACAACTCGTAAGTCGCGGCCGATACCACTGGGCCACCACTGCTCTAAAATGGTAAAAACGGATCCCTTATGGTGAGACTCAGTCTGTCTGTCTGTCTGTCACAGCTGGATATCTCAACTACTCATGCTATCAACTTGAAATTTGGAATAGTTTTAGATGACATTTGTCCAACTATTTTGCAATTAAGAAAGAAATAAAAATCTATGTATATTTTTTGCAACAGGGACTGAAAGGGGGTCTGAAAAATTCGAAGTGGGGCTACTAGGGCATGTGGGGTGTCATATGAAAGACCGCAGTTTGCACATTCTCAAACATTTTTTCTGTTTTTTTAGACCCCAAAAATGTAAAAAAAATACTGTCCCCTCCTTTTTTTTTTCGGATGGTAAATCATCAAATGACCGGACCGGAAATGAGTGTCAGACTCTTACTGACTAAAACCCACCCATGTTTCTTCCTTAGCCCTTTATGTTCCGGGCCAGCGGTAACCCCCTTTCGGACAATCCCGCTGACCCGGCAGGCTTCGGCCCTAGCCCCCCCCCCCCTTATATCCCAAGTTTGCAAAGAGAAAAATCTGAAATAATAATATGTGATAGAAGTTCATGTAAAGATTACAGGAAAAATAAAACGAAGTCTCTAAATGGCACACTTTCTCAGAAATCATCAACAAAAGATACATTAGTTCCACTATCGGTCAAGAGATGGCGCTGACATAAAACTGCAATATTCTATACCACAGTGCAGTGTTAAAATTCTCTGACGAATATAGGCCTCGCCGATGAAAATTTAAAAACATGATGTTACGGAACCCTCGGTGCGCGAGTCCGACTCGCTCTTGCTCGGTTTTTCTTTTTGCTCAGCTCCATATGGTTTATTATTATACTAGCTGCGCCCCGCGGTTTCACCCGCATAAGTGTTGATCCCGTGGGAATATCGGGATAAAAATATATGTTAATACAAGGTGCCAGGTACCTCCATACCAAATTTTATCAAAATTGGTCCAGCCGTTTGAGCGTGAAGAAGTAACAAACATATAAACACACACACTCACAAACTTTCGCCTTTATAATATTAGTGTGATTGTTTAGTAACATTTTTAATCGACACGATGACAATTTAATATTTGTCTTAATAAAATCACATATTGTATGTAAGTAAATACATTATCCGGTGTAAGAGACTGTTGAGTGACCTCAAACTGTGTTGATAAGGGTGCAATATGCAGTAATTAGTACTGTACTGTGATTAGAGTAGAATTTAGTTACGTAAAAATTATGCAATAAATAGTTTTATTGAAACTTAAAACATTTATTTATTTATAAATAAATGTAGTATCTGTAATTCCATTACTTATTTATTTAGGGACGACTAACAGTAGTGTATTATGCATTATAAATTACTTGTGCGTGGTAATAGGTAATACGGGAAGGTGTCTCCGCAACTCCACGTCAATGCGCGTATTTTGCGTATAAGTACTTGTGCGCGATTAAAGATACAAAACTAAGAACTACTTGCACCAAAAATCACTAACTGCCTTTAGGAATTAAAAAATATTTAAAATATCGTTCTGCTCTTGTCATCTTCAAACGATTGACAGGAACAGGACGATGTTATAAGTACGTTAAGCATTGGACGCATTTAGTGATTTATGGTGAAAACGGGCCTAAGATCCGAGTAACACCTCTTTTACCGCAACAAATAAAATCATGAACGTAACGGTATCTACAGGTACACACTTCCCCATACGTTCAATTGTTCCCTCTGAACCCTCCACCCTTTCACATAAAAGATTACGTCATATTACGTATGTTTAGGGTGGCTCGAGTCGTTAGGGCTTCGCTCGAGCACCGGAAAGACTCAGGCATTGACTTGAGGAGTATTCAACCCTCTGAATATGATACCTATCTGCTTAACGGGTCTCGATAAGGTAAAGGTGAAGGTTACTTTGTAATAAAAAATTTATAGTTTGGGTATTTGGGGCTTTTTTTTGAGAACGGAAAATCAATTATTACGTAAATTTTGTAAAAAACGAGAAATGTATTGTAAAACCTGATTTGTTGGTATGTAGGTCATTGTGAAGTTGAGACATATAAAACATTATATTTATACGAATAAAATAAAATGTATTTATGCTGTATTCAAAGGAGATAAAATACACAGTTACCTTTTATAAAATTTTTCGTTCAATAAAATTAAAGCCGCAAGCGTATGCTTTATTCATTACCTTTATTTACATTGCAAATAAAAAAAAAATTCACGTCAGTTGTATCTGACAAAAGGAAGCTTCGCCTGGGGCTACAAATCATACATGTGGACTTTCAGTGCAGGCATCTCATTTTCACGTCTCCCTTTGCAAACACAAATTGATTCCATGGCATGAGCCATAGTTGGGTCTTCCTTCTGTGATGCTTCTGTGATGTTTGATTCAACTTGATTGGGAGCCAGACTAGATACACGTAAGCTCTACATTCCATTAGTAACTTGCTTTCTAGCTTCGGTATTTCCGTATACATCAAAATACTGTATGGTGTAAAATAATATTATGTCGGAATATACAATAGCAGAGGTGTATTATATACCAATATTACCCTAGTTATATTGCAAGTCTTATTCATGGGGCGAGGTAACAGACTCCGTTTCACCAGATTTGAATTAGCTTTTGAATGGAGTCACAACAATCAGCCTACAATGTTCTGCTGGGACACAGGAGGCCTGTGTCCCAGCTGTGTCCCTGTGAGAGGGAGTAGGCCGTAATCCACCACGCGGACCTAGTGTGGGTTAGCGCTTGTCACATGTCTTCGAATTTTTGGTTCTAGATTTCCTCACGATGCCTCATCACACCATATTTTTTCCAATCTTGGGAGTTCAGGACCTCATGGATAGCAGCTGCCCTTGCCACTACTAGACCCCAAAACAGCCAAATTGAACAATTAGTGGTGTTCCGTCGCTTCCGCGGACAAGTACCACAGAACAGCACAAGAACAAGATAGTGAAGTACTATTTTATAATAAAAATATGTATGTTTAGGTTAAGGTATTTATCTATGGGCCTGCGTCGCCTGAAATAAATGAATAAATAAAAAATAAATTAGTACGTTCGTATTTGATGCAAATCTCCATAAATTTCTTAAAGGTAGACTATTGAAAATAATTGCTGCCCATTTTCTCTGGATCTAGTTGGAAAACTTGTGAATGGCAAACATTTAAAGCCAGAGCTAACGATCGGCTCAACTTTCTTGCCTTGAAAAGAACAGTTTTAGTTATTCCAGCTTGTGCGTATTGTGCGAAGTTTTGTGTAATGGTCCAAAATATCTGTCATATTTCGACGACAAACTCAATTAGGACTAAATAAAGAAAAGAAAATATTTTAAGTTTCCCTTAGTTTTTCTTTTGGTACTTATCGTGTTTATTTAGTTTATTTTTTTTTTTAAATATGATACATAAAGACAAAAGTGCTTTTGGGCACTGTTCCTGTTGACAGCGATGCGGACGAATTTTATGATCATTTTGCTTATTTTTTTTTTCATATAAATGTACATATTATTATTATTTTAAATAGGTATTAGCATAAATTATGTAAATAAATGATAAAGACAAAATGTTGTTTTAAGTTTTGTTATGTGTGTTTTATTGTAACTTAGAATTTCTCTTAATCGCTTGATCGTGATCAAGCGAGGGGGTCACAATTGATTTTCTATTGTAATGGGCCACCAGAGGCCCGCGCCGGTACGCGGGAGGGAGCGATTAATAAAGAAAAAATTAGAACATAAGGTACTTTTAAATTCCGTGTAGGTAGTAGTATTCATGTGAAATTAATTTGCATGCCCTAAACATGCGAAATATGGACTGTAAAGACACCAACACATCAAGCTACTACAATCTGTCAAACTTTAATAGATTTTCAACTTTATCGCTAAAGCATAAGGTTCAAAGTTGATTGGGAAAATTTGACATTTCGGGTAGCTTGATGTGCTGGCGTCTCTACATTAAATCACCATCTTTTAAAACTGGTAACATCTATATTTTTTGAAATATAAAATTCTTAGTCGCTTAAGAACCTACATAAAATCCACATCTCATTTAAATATTGAAAAGCAAGCCTCTTATTAAATGGAAGTTAAAACATGCAGGCAGAATGTAGTTGCTATACCTACACTTCTGCCCTCCATCGGTTTAGTATTGATCATATACCCTACTTGGATTTATTATACAATCCTCGAAAACCGACACTATTCGATATTTATTGTCCCATGAAGGTTCAACATAAGCCGTAATACCCACTTTTATGTCAACCCAAAGGTACAAAAATAAACAAAACTTTCCTTTTTACATTCCTACCATATAACACAACCGGCTTCGCCTAGAATTTATGACTTGGCAAAACATCGAAATTTCTTCATGAAATGTAAGTTTAGAATTAGTATATTATATTTACTTTAAGCTTTTGGAATACATTCTCTAAATGATGCTGAAAACCATATCGAAATGCGTTGCGTAGTTAAGAAGAACATCGAAGGCACACAGGTACGAAAAACGACTGTTACTTATATACTATTTATAGATAATACTCAGCTTCGTCGACGTTCACCGACATTTCCGTGTTAGCTATGAAAAATGTAGGTGTGTATGAAAAATATATATTTTGATTTCAGTTAAGTAAATCCGGGTTTTATCGCTAGCCCCGTACAAAGTTAGAAAGGATGATTAATGAGCTGTATAACAAGTCAGGTTCATATGTAGCAGAATCGATTACCCTTTGGCGAACTGGAAAAATTGCTTATACGTGATATGTGAACGATGTTTTATTACCTGGGTAATTTTTTTCATCGAATGAAAACTCATTTAGGTCATTCGTAATTTTTTATTGTCAGTTTTATCGCCACAGAATTGCTGAATTACTTTAGTATTGCCTTTTAAGGTTCTACTGTGCCTCCCGACTAATTAAAAAAAAAAACATGATTGACGTGTAAAAGTGTTTGTACAAACCTACTTACAAAAAATAAAATCATTTCATTTCATTTCCCACAATGTGGACCGATGACCTGGCGAAGGCCGCAGGAATCCGCTGGATGCAAGAAGCACAGAACTGTTCGAAGTGGCGGTGCTTCCTATGTCCAGTGGACGTCTTTAGGCTGAAATGTTGACTGTGTCAAAGGGTGATAAACAATGAATGAATAATGGCTCTGGTCGAGTCCGAAACTTGTCGGGCATACCCGAAAAATGCCTGATAACACCGACTTTATCTAGGCTTTTTTTTTTCAATTGAAAATCATTTGGGAAGCCTGGTCATTCGTAATTTGGTGTTATCGTCAAAAGATTGCAGAATATCGTACCTATTGGCTGTTTATGGTTGTTGTTTCGAAGAGTGTTGACGCGTAAACAACTCATGCATGAATACGGGCTGCGTTCGAGTTTGAACCCTGTTGGGCATGCCCGAAAAATGCCTATTAATACCGATAATTACCTACCTATGTATTTCTTTTTCAATTGAAAATCATTTGGCTAGGTCATATTTTGATAGATGATAAACAAAAAAAAACGTATTTTGGATTCACTGTGTTGTCGCAACAGAATTGTAGAATTACTATCGTAGGTAGGTATAGACTTTTTAAAGTTTTTCTGTGTCTCAGGGTGAAGTCGTGTGAACAAATCATGACCTCATGGCCTCGGTCGAGTCCGAAACTTGTCGGGCATACAAGAAATATTGCCCATTTTAATCTAAAAGCAGAAAAGTCGGTAAAAAAGTGTCCTATAAATAAAAATAGCCTTTAGTATAGGCGTTAGTGTGTATCTGTTAAAGTGACAACAAAGTTAGACCCTGTTGAGGCGCTCTTTAAGTGCAGAAGTTCTATATTTTCAATTGTACCCTGTAAATCGTATAAGTTTGTACTACTCAGGGTCTTTAGGTGGCAACTTCGGACATTACGTGTCACCTGTGGCTTTATTTACGCCTTTACACCTAGAACATAACACTTACTAGGTATTTTTGAAAAGTATAGCTTTAATAAGACCGACGTTTTATTAGTGTAGAACTATTGAGAACAACGTTAATGCTGTACAAAACTTTTATTTGACAGAACATACCTTTTTTATTTGAAATCATTTCCCGTTTCTGTACATTTGTCATTGACATAGGCAAATAGTGAATAAAATGGCGTTCCCAGAGTAGCGCGTTGCCCATCAGACTAAAATAACAATATCCACTCGTACATACAAAAAAATCCGTCTTGCCCAAAAAGATTCAAAACTAGTTTAGGTATTCTGTTGATATCATTTTGTTTTATATTTCTGTTGGTATTTTGTTGGTATGTTGTTTCTGATGTTCTCAAAATAAAAAGGACTCAAATATGAATAAAAAATATTGGTTATTTTTTTGTGAAAATCGTGTTTGGTTTATAATCATGTAATAAGTTTGTGTACGAAATTACGTCCACCACCATAATTGCGTAACACACTACCAATCTCAATCTAAATCATTTTGAAGGATATTGCTAAACCATTGCTTTATAAGTTCGGAAAATTTGTCTGCTCAACAACGTAAATACGCAACTGAAATTAACTGAAAATAATAATATTTTTTTAAAGAGAATTTATAATCCTTTTGAATGCTACGATTACCATTTAATTCAGATAATTTATTTCAATTTACTTGCCTCCTTTCTTCTATCTACTCACCAACCTATTTTGTTTCCATTTTATATGCCTTCTCTATCAATCGAACCCCGGTTGTGCCTTAAGAACTCCCCAAAGTACGCAACGTAATGGATTTGGTAAAATAATACGTGAATTTGTGTGTACTTTTTATTCAGAAAGGGTTTGGGTAGATTCTCTACTTATGTCTATTTTTTTAGGGTTGGTTTAAAGATGTTATTGTCTGTTACAAGGTTCTAAGTGCTTTTGATTATTTTTTAATTCGGGTTTACCCCGAGGAAAACTCACCCTTTTGGGTGTCTAGGGTAGTGACATTCATTAATTTGTCCTTCGATTAGATTATACACCGACGACGGTACGGTTATAGAAAAGTCCCTGAATAAGGAGGTTGGCCCGGTAAATGAATTGTGGTTATTCGATAGTACGATGAGAATGCCTCTGTCCCTTTCAAGATATTAAATGGGTTCGGTAATTATGTCATGTTCGAAATTTCCCGTATCTAGTACATATGTAACAGCCGACAGAATCCAATCTACCGTGTCCAGTTGTATACAAGATGTCAATAGCAATAGTTAGCCATATACATATTTGTTTACGTGAACTATCCGCCCGAAATTGCCATCAACTACTTGAAATATCAAACAAACAATGTCGCTGTGTTATCTGTATCAATACTGGCCACATTTGAATGCCATGATCGTTTTTCAAAAGTCCATTCTACGCAGAGGCCTCATATTCTTTTTTCAAAGCCAAAAGAAAAATGGAATGTTATTGTAATGAGTCCAGTTCATGAATTTTAAACAAGTTTTATGTATAGGTACACGAGTGTATGTAAAAACAAACTTAAAGTCCATTTCCTTTTGTACGAATGCCCCAACATTTCCACTCGATGTGATATTATTATTTACGGCGCCTGCTCGCGTGTAAGGAATAATAATGTGCTGTTGTAATAATTTTACCGACGACACATTTATCATTTCATTATTTACAATTTAGAGGTATCTAGAGGCGATAATATAGCTATAAATACCTTTTTGGAAAATCCTGGACCCTTTCTGTAAACTAATTAGATTTATAATTAATAGTACTTTTATAAAGTATTTTAGTCACACGATTAATTATGTCAATTTTGCAGTTTGTAAAGGAGTAGAATTGACACTTGAAGTATTTTACCGCCATTTAAATTCCGTCCCTAAAGTTCAATAAGGTCGAACTCATCGATAAACATTTTTAATTATAACAAGACTCTCCCTAATTTTACTCGAGGAAAAAGTAGGAAGGGTTTTCATTGAAACGTCAAGCAAAATTGATGGGCTCGCCGTGTGCCGTGACCAATAGTCGTGGGGCGTTTGTATCGTTGGGTCGCGTCAGTCGAACGTCCGGAGTCAGTGTGGCCACACGCTTGTTTACTGTGGACACGTCCTGTCACGCGGTCACCACGTGGACATCGCACGTGACACAACAACTTTTAAATTACAAAAACCGAATGCGTATCCGACCTGCTTGCTTTGAGTTTTTTTGTTTTTGATCTGTTAATTTTGGCGCGAATTTTTTATCTGTCAAAGTGAAAATAGTGATGCTAACTTTTGTCATGAGAAAAATTGTGATATTTTTGGAATTCGTTTGTACTTTTTGAGTAATGAACAACATGCTTGGTATTCGGCACTTCGTTCTCTGCTTCCTGGCTCTCCCGGGCCCTTCCTGCAGCAACTCAGATAATTTAGGTTGGTGTGAAATTTATTACTAACATAATTACCGGGGTATCCGTAGCTTGTGGTTAATGGAGCTTTACTTAATAACACACGTTGACAGCGTTTTAATGCTTTTAGATATTATTATGTACCTATGTTTGTAGCGACTATTAGTGTTATCGTGTCCTGTTAATTGCCTCATTCGACGAACTTATTATCGTAGTGATGTTTTTATTAGTTTAATGTGTTTATTTTGAATTAATTATAAAGTTATGGCATGCGATTAGTTTTATTTACACAATTATAACGTTTTATTAGTTCAATAAATATGTGTATAATTAACGTTAATATCTTATTACATAGAAGATCGTTAGTATAATTTGTGATGCAATTATAGGTTTTATTCTCGTTGTAGCTCAACTGTGACTAGTAAATTGAATTACTATTGTTACAAATCAAATTTTGATTTTTCAACAGTTGAGCATGATAAAACTTATAATTGCTTGTTTAATTGTGTGTTTAAAGGTTTAGTTTAGGCATGAACCAGATTTGTTGTGCTTATGATGTTACCTAGTGCTCATTATAGAGGAATGAAGACTAGTGTTAGATAATCTTAGTACTTTTCCAAGTACTGTTTACTCTAATGACGTAATTGATATTATTGCTTAGATTCTGAAGCCGTTTAGAATTGCTTTTCTTTCCTCAATTTCTGTTTCAATATCATGATTGCTGAATAATTTAAGTTTGCTTTGTGACTGTTTTAGATATTCATTTACTTTTGACGTTGTAGAAATGTTTTACCTGTTAGTATCATAAACTTGTTTTAACTACGGTAACTAGCTGAAAGCGAGACTATACCCACATCCTAAATTATACAAACATGTGTTTTAATTAAAACGGCTTCCATAACTCTAGCAACCCTAGGCTAACATATGCTCCGCTATTTAGCTCAGTTAACAACATCGTGTTTTGGCAACAGAAATTACGCAAACAGCCTCACTCGCGGAATTAAAACGTTTGCCAGTAATTCGCAGCAAAGCCTTTGGATAATCACAACATGCTACGAGCGTAGCGCTACGAAGCTACGAATCTTTACTACGCCGTAGCGTTCAATTGGGCGGCATACGAGTTACGATCTTGCATAATACTCAAGTTCCATTAACTCGAGTGGAGTTCAAGTTTGGAACTCAATTAAACTTTTCTTCTATTATGTTAATGAAGCACGCATACAAAAAAGTGGCCAGCTCCCTCTTCAAAGTTAATAAATTATAAGATAAGACGTTTTATTCTGTTCCAATGCTAATTGTAAGGAATATGTTGCATTTTTATGAGCAAGCGGAATAATGAGAGAATACCTTTGCCATTTGAAAATATTCTTGGATTTTTTTTCTTTTTGAAATCAATCTTTCTTTGACGTGATTATATTAAAGTTAATTGAATGATCAATTCGGTTCGTCTCCTAGAAACGATATTATTATTCTTTTGAAAGGAAGTGGGTAATAAACAGCGCGGATGTTAAAGGAATAAAATAAAAGTATGATGTTTTACGTGAATTATTTGATCAATTTTGTTGTTTTAGCTAGCGGGAATGAAATATGATTCAGTAACTATCTTTAGATACGCCTATCTTGAAACATAGGTAATATTTTTTTTTATTCAGTACATTAGCTGGTACCTTCGTTACTGTCGTACTTGATCATATTCACAGTTCGTTTGTTATGTGTCGTAGGTATATTTCGTGATTTATTGTGTACTGGCAACAATTTGACATCGGCAGGACCTTTATGTCGTAGCAGTAAGGTGGATTTTTGTGGTTCAAGTTACTTCGCAATATTGATAGTACGCCATGATCACTAATTTAACACATCTGTTTTAACGAGGTTCCGCTTCAGTTAATGCAAGTGATGAAAGCACAGTTTCCTTTGAAATTGATCGGTTCTATAAAGTTGTGGGCAAGCTGGCCTGTGGTGTAGGCTGCGGCAAACAAAGCTTTGATATTGCCGACAAAATCAACATATGCGCTAGTTGCGAATACTCATGAATTGCCAATTACAACTGCGAGCCGTTCTTTTGTTTAATAAACAACTCTTTTGTTACTTGACTCAAGTGTTGGAATCAATTGTTGCTAAAAACAGTGAAATTTTGATGAGATTTACAGAATTGTTTTGTTGTTCCTATTGTGTGTTGCTGTTGAGGTGAGTGCTAATTTAAATTGGTTTCTGGTCGTTTCTATGGACGGAAAGGTAGTTGGTTGGCTCTTAAAAGGTATTTGTAATGTTTAATTTCCGTTAAGTTTCTGAAGTAAATTGTTCATACAGTCAAGTTATCCTATCTTGGCATACGCTTTAGGGCAGATTCAGTCTTGAGGCGAGGGCTCCGTACAAATTTGTAGTTATATTTTTTGTAATGTAACTAAAAAATTTACGGTTTACAAATTTCATGATTCTAGGTCAACGGATAGTACCCTACTTATAGGTTTTGATTTCGGAACCTAAACGCCCGTATCTTTTGATTGAATTAACTTAGAAGTTTGATTTTTTCACTGCTTCAAGGGATTGTAGCCTTGAAAATTCGATATTAATTTCAACTTAATGATTCCACGCGTTCCTGAGAAAAAGAGTCTTGACTGACGGACACACAGACTGACAACGAAGTGATCTTATAAGAGTTCCGTTTTTCCTTTTGATTTACGGAACCCTAAAAAATATGCCAATGATTGAAAATGGAATATCATCTATGCTGATCCACTACACGTTTTATAGTTTTGATGCCTCGGTTTTTGTTTGAACTGCCCCGTTGTTCTCGTAGTCGCAAGTACGACTGCGCTCTGAGCAGGGTTCGATTCCCAGGTCGAGCAAAGTGTTATTGGGTTTTTCAATCAGGAATTTCTCAGTAACAGCCCGGTGTTTGGAAGTTGGCGGTGTGATACCCCCGTGCCTCGAAAAGCACGTTAGAAGCTTTTGGTCCTGCGCCTGATCTGTCTCCGGTCGTGTCGGATTGCCGTCCCATCGGACTATGATGGAGATAGAGTATGTCTCCGCACATATCTACCGCGCCGAAGGCTAGTCTCTGAGATAGGCCGCCATGGCCGAAATACGGTCTGGAGGAAACCATTGGAGGATTATAGTGAAACTTTAACCTGTTTCTCAACTATGGTGGGTGTATTCGCAGACACAACCAGCTGTCTAATTATACCCAGTCAGTTATCGAACCCGCGACTCATAACACGACGCAGCGAAACACGACGCCGACCACATTACGTGTGTAGTCATAGTTTTATTATGTATTGGTTTATTATTGTATAAGATTATTTTGTGTATTTTACCAATGGGCCTTAGTTGCCTGATAATAAAATGATTATTATTTATGATTATAACGCAGCAAGTTCATCGCTTGGCCACTGCGCTTCTCGAACCATTTTCTCCGCGTTCTGCGTATAGGGGTAACGTAGGAACTTCTTAAAGTTAATATTGCAATGTGTAAGTATAACTGACGTTGTAAGTTCATTGTTTAGAAGCTGTAAGTTTCTTTTGGCTTTTAAAACTTTAGCGAGAAAATACACTTAAGATTTTCCTCCCATTCAAAGTTTGTGTAAACTTCAGACGTAAGCCCAAGTGGCCAGTAACATATCTTTACATTTTACTAAGAAGTTTTTGTATTTAGGTACAGTCAGCAAAAGAGTTAGGTATGCAGGATCGTCGGATACAGTTGAAGTTTATTAATAAACCGATGGATGTTTTCAACTGAAATTTAATTTGATAAAAATGAGCTGTTTGTTTTCTATTAATAAAATAAAATTTTATTCGACAACATCCATCGGTTTATTACTAAACTTCAACGATATCCGATGATCCTGCATACCTAACTCTTTTGCTGACTGTACACACCTTATCTTTTATGGTAGGTGATTTCCATGAAAAGGTAACGCGTGTTCTCGTTTCATTTTGCCACGTTTTAAATTTCACTTTTTTCATTGTTTGTACAATTATTGGAGAAGTTAGAGAATTTCTTTACCGTAACACCTGTTTTCTCCAAAGAGTTAGGCAGAGATATAAGGTATGTTGGGGTAAGTTCGGCTCTGGGATGAGACCGTACGAATCAAATTCCCGGCTTCTTTGGCATTATTTTATAAAGCGGGTAACATTGAATTCTACGCCATTTTATTCTGCCCTGAACACGAGCAGAGCAATTTTTTTTTGTGATAAAATGGCTCAGAATTTGTTTCATACGGTCTTATCCCAGCGACGAACTTACCCGAACATACTATACCTACCTAAAATACATCCTTTCGCCAGTTATGTTTAATCCCATGTAATAAAAAAAAACAATTCCGCAATGCCCCCAATTTCACCTCAATCTAAAAACTCGAACTTCCCATCCGAACGATAATACTCCCACAAACTGGTTCAAACTAGTTACGCCTAACACTATTTGTACAGCTAATTTCGGTTTACAATGATGAAAATGTAAATGTAAGTGCCCGCAGCACTAAAGCCACGTTAATTGATGAATTTCACATAAGCGGACAAAGGTTATGCGTGATACCCGGGCCTCACCCATTCGTAAATTAATTAAAAACGTGACAACCGCGAATTTAGCCCTTTTCATGCCGTGACTGAGTGGAGTAACAAAACAATGGAGGAGTGCTGAGGACAAAGTTTAGAGGATTTTGATGTTAATCATGTTCGATGTAGGTAACGCTAAATATGCTGTCAAAGACGGAATGTTTTGATTGCGTTTAGCTTCAATCCTTAATTCAAATAAAAATAAATGTGGAGTTTCTTGGCGACTCTTCTCCATAGGAAACGACCAATTGAAACCGTGCACCTAGCTTCTGACGTTTCATAAGTGTATGTGAAATAAAATATTCTGATTTCGACGTCAAAACCACATAACAACCGCCCTTTACCACTTCCTAGTGATTTAGATGGGACGAAGTGGCGCAACAAACTCCCCAGCAACACAATGTTTGTAAGTATGTGATAATTGATCAAACGCGCTAAAACGATGTAGGTGTTTTTTTTATAATCATTCAGACAATGTTTTTATTTTAATATCGAAGTGTCGCAAAATATGGTGTTAAAGGTGAAAGGTTGCAGGGTATTTTTGTTTGCGCGCTACGTTGATCCTTCTCCCGATTGCGATCAAATGCGCAATCACAGTGAGGTCAAACGTTTCATTTCATATTCATAGACATTCAGATACCCATCTTAATTATATATGTGTGCTATTTGTATATGGTTTTATCCAATACCTAGATGTTTGTCTTAGACAATTTCCGGGAATACAATTTCAATATAGCCGACACGTGTATGTCGACGTTAGGAATGCTCGGTGATCGACATTCGATTAAGCATTGCCGATCAGTTTGCTACGGAACATGTGACTAACCCGATCTCTATCGATCGACTTCTACCTAATATTACTAGTTTTGGCCCCTATAGTTTTCGAAAGATACCAACATTTTCCATTCTCACCGTTAAAAAACATCACGCCCAATATACGTACGAAACATTCTGTTTCATCAAAAAAACACTTATCACTATCGCATTTTCCTTTCATGACTAAACAGATTCGAGGAAACGACCTGAAGCAAAAACTACGATAAATCTCACTCCATAATGGTGGTTCCGTAATGGACAGAGAATCAAACGAAATATCTAGCATTAATAATTTAAACTTTAGGTAAATTAGCATAAGTCTCATCTTTGAGAAAATGGCACTCAGCCGTTAATGTTAAATAGAAAAAGTTTATCACAATCTTTTAAATTGATATTCTTCTTTAAGTGCGATGTGCGCTTTTATCATTTCTAACGTGACGATATTATCGTGGACATCCACGTCACGTCACGGCACCACAATAACGCAGGGAAGTAAAATATATGGAAATATATGAAAACGCTTTTAAATTTCCGTCCGCGATAACGTTATAACGTACACGTTTTTATGGACGTGGACGTCTACGGCCCACATCCCACAGCTGGGAAAACGTCTTCCTACTCTTCCACCTCTCTCTGTCCAGAGATGCCAAGGACTAATCTTTATTGAATGATAGGTATCGTGACTTTAGAAATTATAAAAACGCACAATAAAGACAAAGAAAATAAAATTTGTTGATATCAAATTCAAATTCAAAATCATTTATTTCAATCCATAAGATCATATTATGTTCTAGGTACAGAAAGCGTCACTATGTCATAACCCCTCAAGTTTTAAAATGTTACACTGCTACAACATTGAATTCCTTACGAATAATCTAAAGAATACTTCAAAAAGAGTCCATTGTGTTGACTCGGATTCGAACCATCGCATCACCGAACGTCGTCATACTCATACCGGCAGTTTGACGAACTAGCCAGCGAGCCCATATGAATTGCGATGAAATTGTTATCTACTATCGGCTGAGTCATTATATGTTTAGGTCCCTGTCTAATCGAAAGATGTTATAATTTGAGGGTATCCATTAATTTTACTTACTTACGTTGTCTTTATAAAATTAATCCATACCTTCAAGTTAGAACTTTGTATACGTTCACTTAAAACGGCGAAGAGTAAACGACTACTATTTATCCATTATTTTTTTAAATGATTTCTGATTTTATAAGAACCAAAATAGTTGTTCTGTTTGTTGTAAAATAAGATCATAGTTTTGTTAAATAATAGCAATAATAAATATTATTAAATGATTAATAAAGTATTTTATTTTTCTTGATTTTTTAATTCTTTATAAATAATTACTACTTAAAACAAAATAGAAAAATATATCAAAATAATATAATGAACAAAAAGCACATTTCGTGCCTATATAGAATTTGAACTTCCAATCTTATGCACGGTAACCGGTCTTGAAACCTCCAGTCTATTTAGACGATGAATAAGTTGTCGTAAATGTTAACCCTATTATTGTTGCTTGTCGTCGCAAAAGTATTGTTTTATTGAAAAAAACAATAATAAAAACAGAATTAAAAAAAAAAAAACTTAAACTTATTCACTAAAACAATACATTATTTAAAATAAAATGTTTTGCAAAATACAAAAACCAACTTGGGCCTATCACGGATTTGAACGCACATGTCTTTTGGGGGGGTAACTACTTAATGGAGCTGTGTGTACATATAGCGAAATACGATGTGAGAAAAACAAACAGATAAGCGAAATGTGTCAATTTGGTTACGAATTTTGCGCTCATATTAGCCCCTTTTATACAGGGTGATGCTCCAAAAAAAATATTTATTTTACTTCAGACGAGATGTCTGAACACAATGCTCGTCAAATCTTAGAAATATTCTCGTGGCTTTGCCAAAACTTTTATGTCATACGTCGCTTCTGCGATTTTAGTAAAAATATTTTTGCTGTTTCTACTTTTCATTCAAAATTTTATAAGTACCTAATATTTGTGAAATTTCATTTCGTCTTGTTTATTTAGTGTCACATCTTGTCTTCGTATAATGACTTGCAGTCTTTATGCTTTTAATTAGATTAGAAGTAGCTACGACTAATGTGAGTACGTACATTAAAATTTTAGTCATAACTTTCTAACTTTTATGACTAAAATAAATGGATGAACTTTGTAACAGAGTTGAGTACTTAAAAATTATGATGTTGTGAACACTAATGAGCAGGTTCATATTATTCTTACCTATACATAGGTACGTAAGTTTTCACCCTTTAAAATGTTGAGTGTAGTGTTTCATTGACAGGCGTGGCACACCCTATGGCTTTTGCGGCGCCCTATATATTATATATTTATTTTTAAAAAAAACCTATTAATATTTTTTAACCTCATTGCAGCATACCCACGTTGACCCAGATGCTTTTTATGGCGACGTTTTTTCATCTTACTTTGGATTTTCAACGCTCAGCTTAGCGTAGAGAGTTCAAAATCCAACTGTGCGCTTTTATAACGCGCTAAGAAATGTTCTGTTGAATTCTCAACGGTCACCTCGAAGCCGAGAGTTGAAAATCCAGGAGCAATTGGCGTTTAAAAACCGACTTCAAAAAGAAATTAACTCAAAATTATGAAATAACTTTAATTTCGGAAGTCGATGTCTTGGGATCTGTATTTTAGTTTTTTGCCACCGACTTCCGAAATTAAAGTTATTTCATAATTTTGAGTTAATTTCTTTTTTAAGTCGGTTTAATTTTTTTGAAGTCGGTTTAATTTTTTAAAATTAAGTAAGTACTTATTTATTTCGTAATTTTTAGTTTTTGCACTAGAATTTGACCACCTTTGACACTACACCCGTAGCTCGACGTATCAATAAGCCAGGCCGTCACACTTACACGTATTAGTCCATATCATGAAAATTACTGAATCGATTTTGATGAAACTTACACAGTTCCCTAAGTTGAAGTAAATGTAAGCCAATGAAAAAATGGTCACGATCCGATTAATAGTTGCGGAGAAATGCGTGGACAAACATACATACAAACATACGTCTATAAAATTTGGTATATTTGTTTGGAAGCCCTAATAGATTGTCATAATTATGTGAATATAATGCAATTCCAATAATATTACATATACGTGTCGAATTGATAGCGTCCTTTATTTTGAAGTCGGTAAATACGGTGCTCACTATTAACAGCATTCACAGCATCATTTTCACTAGTTTCTTGACAAAATCGATTGTATCCAAGTCCGATGTATTGATAACTTCAGAAAGAAAGAAAAAATACAAGTAAAATCGACACCTAGGGAGCGGGAAACACCAGCCATTCCTTGCCGTTCATTGACGCTCGTTCGCATAATAATTAAAAAGTTCATCATTCATTTTAAGACTCTATTCCATACAAAATAGAGTCAATAATCGAAAAGCAGAATACATAACGTTATAAAGGTCGGGACTGCGGTGCCGGGATTATAATACGATCACCAATCCACTGACTAAGCGCGGTGTTAATGGTGAAAATGCATCAGAAGTGGGGTAATCCTAAGACTAACATTGAAGAAAACTTTGACTTAGGAAAACATGGAAGCTTTCTGCACTTAGAAGTTCGGTTGAAAATCCGTGTTTTTTATATCTCAACATTTCCAACTATGACGGTTCTTTGTGGCCTTTGTGGGGCTTGTTAAAAAAAGAATTTAAACTTCAATTAACTCTACATTCTGTCTTCAGTGTTATCTATGTACAGTCACGAGCAAAAGTATGCATACACTTGGCTTTATTCAAAGACGATTTTCTCCTTCAGTTTTGAATGAAATTTTATGTTATTACGAACGAAGTATTCTCGAACCCATAGGTTTGTGTAAAGTGTCGTATTTAAACGTTGCATTCGTTATTTCACGAAAAAATCGCAATTGAAAGTTGCCAAGTGTTGACATATTAGTGCTCGTGACTGTACTCACCAATATAATAAAATAGTAACAAAGTCATAACAGTACAATGAATATTTTTGAAAATAAGTAAGTAATTGCCACGAGGTGTGGGAACGAGGCGGATGCCGAAGAATTTTTGTCCGTTCGTCTGGTTGTATGTTCCGGATTGGCGCAAAAACGGCAGAACATTGATATTGGATAACATTTTGCTCACAGATAGTTCATAGCCTGTATTAGCGCTTAGGCTACTTTTTATCCCGATATTTTCCGACCTCCATGCGGTCGAAGCCACAGGCAAAACCTAGTGCATCATAAACAAAGTTTTGCAAAATCGAGACATTTCTCAAATGATAGCATTCAAACGCTACCTTCAAACGAGTTCCAATAAAAAGAATCTTGACACTAGAAGTGACACACAACCACTGATCTGAATTTTGGCTTAACATCCAACAAAACTGCACCATCTAGTAGGTATAAATAGAAATACAGAGCTATGTACTTTTTAAGTTACGTGCAGAAATATTTTCTGTTTTCCATTGTTTGCCCTTGTTTATAATGTGCATAAAACATGAAGTCTTTCGTTTAAACACATAATATTGCCCGACCTACATTACGCCAAGTCGGTTGTTAAATAGAAACTATTAATAAATGGCTGTGTGACCTATATAAATAATTATACGTAGAGGGTTAACGTCGACTGGTGTATAAGGGGGATTAGCCAATGCTCTGATCGACCGAGAGGAATGCCTTCATAATCGATCACGGTAGAATCAGTTTTTTGCATTTTATGTTGATTGATATGACATTAATTGATTGATTATCTGAAATTTGATTTCCAGGTCGGGCAAGTGTTATTTATAGATTGTATAGTCGACAATGAGTGGCTAGGTAGTTTTCTTCCCGCTGGGCTACCGGGAACCTACAGGCCTATGGTAATGGCAATTGAGATATCGTATGTGACAAATAGAACAGATCTTGTTAAAACAAAAATTCTGGCGCATTCCACCAAACCTTTGAACCTAGAACTAGCTTCCGCCCGCGACTTCATCCGCGTGAAGTTTCACCCTCCCCCCATTCACCCTCTTAGGGGTGGCATTTCAAAAAATCCTTTTTTAGCGGATGCCTACGTCATAACATCTACCTGCATGCCAAATTTCAGCCCGATCCCTCCAGTGGTTTGGGCTGTGCGTTGATAGATCACTATGTCAGTCAGTCAGTCAGTCACCTTTGAGTTTTATATATTTAGATAAGTCCTGAGAATACATTTTGAATTTTTGTCAATTTTTCTACAGGTACGGACGTCTGACAGTACTGTCAGACGTCAATTTTATTCCACGAATAAAAGTTATCTGGCTTTGGTCAAATCGACCCTAAAGAGTAAATGTTAATGTTATGCTTCGTTGTCCGTCTGTCTGTCCGTCGGTCAAGACCCTTTTTCTCAGAAACGCGTGGAGTTATCAAGTTGAAATTAATATCAAATACTCAGGACTGCAATCAATTGAATCAGTGAAAAAAATCAAACTTCTAAGTCAACGCAATCAAAAGATACCGGCGTTTATGTTCCGGAATCAAAACCTATAGGGTACCTACTTCCCGTTGACCTAGAATCATGAAATTTGGCAAGAAGCAATGTCGTAAAAATCCGAAAACCATAAAATTGTAGTTATATTGCAAAGAACCCTCGGTGCGCGAGTCCGACTCGCACTTGACCGGTTTTTTCGTTTTTATTTTAGCTCCTTGCCTAGTGTGACGTTTTTTATAATTTTATAGCAATGAAAATGTGCCAAAACAGTCATCATAATATGAATAGACGTAATGTTGATTACAGAATGTTGTTAGTAACAGACAAGAATATGGAACTGCTAATATATTTCGTTTTCATATGCTCTTGAATAACACCCGAGGGAGTGTAAGGGAAAACAAAAGAGTGGGTGAGCTTTTCCTTGTAGACATACAACATAAATGTGCCTTAGAAAAGTACATGTATTTGTATACTCATATGTATGGTCTGATCGAAAAATATCTGATGAAAATGTAAACAAACCCTGATTAGGTTAAACTCTTAGGCAATCACTCACTAACTTACCAAGACTTGGTAACTTTTTCCTACACTTATCCCCTTACTAATAAACGTATTATATCAGATGAATAGTTACACACCGATTTCTCTCTTTCAGTGGTCAGTAATTTGACTTTCGAAAGAAGAAGACAAAGCGTTGTTGAGCTATACAGACGCTACACAACATTTATTAGTAAGGTAACACTATTGAATTGTTATTGAAAAATGATCGACGAAAATTCAGGTCATAAAGTTAACCGTAGCAAATAATAATATGTACAAGTATATTAAAAGTAGGGGTAATAGTCAAAGGGCATCAAAAGATTCGTCCGCATCGCTGTCAACAGGAAACGTGCCTAAAAGGCTGGCAGCTTTGCCACGTTCTATGCCAATGCTGATTCTTTGGCCAAAAAATAGGCCAGCCCTCTGGTCACGTGAAGAGTCGACCAACCGCTTGGCGATATCTCGAAAAATTAATTAATTTCCTTATCATCAATTTGTCTTACAATCAATTTGTCAAATTAAAAAGTATCTAAGGTGATTTAAAATAAGAATTTCGGGTTTACATAATGAAATAATTAAACCAACGCACTAATTTTGTAATAATACTACAAAATGGCAATCACTGGTACTCTTTCCGATCCATTTGTTTACATTCTCGTCAGATACTTTTGGAACAGACTGCATACACATGTCCATATATATTTAGAGAATTTAAAAAGAAAATTTCGCGATACGTTTGAAATGTGCCCTCTGCTCCTACCGTTTCCCTCTGGGACAATAAAACCCGGCTAAAAGTAAATAGGTATTCTGTTCGGTCGGTATGTTAACATTCAGGAGCACCTTTGTATCCCTTGGGATAATACGTGAGGATAATGTCAGGCACTGCTGTTATATAACAAGGATGATTCCGTTACGGACTGGGTTCGCGAAGACTTTAGTGGTCGACAAGGTGAGCGGAATGTCGTCCATAGTTTTTATGGTAGCATATTTTGTGATATTTATTAGTGGAACGTTGTTGGTTGGTTCTCTTAGGCACACAGACAGAATAAGAAAGTTCGGCAGTCATTTTCAACCGGACTCTGTCAATAATATTCTCTCGAGGTGTTGTGATTGGTTCCTAAACCAATCAACAAATAATGGACGATTAGACAACAAACAATCTGAAAAATCTAACTACATCATAACGTATACGTCGACATGTCATCTAACAGCAGATTAATTCGACGAAGCTTTACGAAATAAGTCAGACGGAATTTGAATAAATAGGTATAATTTTTTTATTATATCGAGATTTTGAGGACACTCGTTACTAGTAAGTACCTTATCAACGTTTCATCGGTATAGATAAAATACTTTACGTATATTTTTACGATCACTACGATAAAAATGAGTATATTTACGACACGGTTTGATATTTGTAGCAAAATTCAATAGACATGTATCGTTTACAAATTCCGTTTAAAATCGATGATCAGTCGAACTGGGGCCCTGAAAATTTATGGGTCTTCAAAAGCTATAAATTAAGGTTGGTCTAACGAGGCCCTGTCGAGTAATAATCTAGGGTTTGAAACCATTAAAAGGCTTTAGGTTCAATTATTAAGCTAACGGAAAGACGACACAGGTTTATTCACAGCATGTAAAATTACAATGCCGGGAATAATCCTTTTCTTTCACACCAACAATCTTTGACCCGAGCTCCGTTGACATAAGCCAAAGGTACAAACATTAACTGTGTACAAAACCCAAATAAACCTACCACCTAATACCGTTCCCTAACATATATTTGCCTTCTTACGTCCTAGACCTTATTAACACTAGGAAAACCAACCAACATACAGCGAATAACAAACATTCTGATAGGGGCAAAGCAGACCCAAATATAATGTTAGTAAAGTGTCCTTTAAACTTGGTATTTCGAGCCCTTTACCCAAATTCCACCTCAATTAACCCCTAAAAACTGTTAGTTGGCACCGAAATCCTAATTTTATTTGTATTTTTTGACCTTCAAAGTTTTAGAAGCCTTCTCGTGTAAGCAAAAGAGAACTATAACGTGTAGAGTAAACAAGGTACGGAAGGATTTGTTAAAGTAAATTGTAGGTATATCATGCTTATTGTGACAGTTTTAGGTGTCCTAACTAAACAATTTTATGTAAGTTAAAGTCCCTTTTGTTGTGTCAATTTGTTAAGTATCTTTGTTTGTTCGAGAGCCTTGGAATTGGAGAAAAGAAAACAGTGTTTATCACCTGTTTATTGTTCCGCGCGGCTTGTAAGATTTAATGAGAACGTTGAAAAGGGAATATTATTATCTTACTACAAACAAAATAATCATTATTTTGTCTAGCTTTAGAAATGACAGATATTATCGTAAATATTTTCTTGATATCATTAACTTTTTCTTTTGAAACTTTTAATTGATTCGGAATTCATAATTTCAAAGGAAAAACAAACCTGCGTTTGTTTTGATACAGGATTACGTGCCAATTATAATTAGTTGACTTTCGAAAAACAGTTTCAAATAACTCTGCCAGGTATTTCCTTTTCCACGTTCCCCTTGAGACACGGGTCTAAAACCCGTCATGTCAGTTCCCGTCAATCACGCACGGGTCGGAAATCAAATAGCACCTTATTTGATTGTCGGAAACAGTTCAAAACTGAGTTTAACAAGGTTTTTGAGCGTTTTAAAAAGTAGGAGTTTGTTCGAAATCATTGTCCTAATGTTTTACGTAAAAAAAACTAAAAACTGATTTAGGTAATTGTCTAAGTCAGTTTTTTTTTCTATAGTCATCTGAGATTGATGACAATTAAAATAAATTCGATTTACACTCACTAAATTGGGTTACTAAAACACATGTATCTATTTATTTTAAATTCTGATGCATTGCATTTTTTTTGGAGAACTAAACTAATGAATGCAAAACTATGCTCAAACTATGATTCACTTATTATCCTGCCTTCTGTGTCCCAAAACCTGCTTTCAAATTGACCTCTGCGCTGCCACCGACGACGCGGTGGAAGTGGCGAAGTTTTGGGCCAATGCAAGATCTGAATTACAGTGTGGCACAGTGGCACCGCTGTAATTCAGGAGGCCTAAAAAGGCCACTTTGGAGAATCATAAAAGGATAACATTATGAATCGTAATATGGCGAAGACAGTCCGATGTTTTTCTTTTTTTTTTCGCTGCTATACGTAGGTATCAGCCCCCAGATCTTGCGACACGAAGAAGAAGACAGAGCCGGTTTACTGACCTGAAGCCACCTAACGCCTCTTATACATATCCGTTCATTGTAAAAATCAATAATGCTCACTTTCCCGTTGACCCACATTCCAAACGCAATAAAATCTAATAAATATTTACAGATTAACCATTTCAATATCATGAAAAAGTTCTTCGCAAATAAAACGGAGTTCCATTGAATTGAAAACACTCATATCCGGCCTATTATTATCAACAATAGGTATTTAATTATATAACACAATAGGTGTAAAATATCCATTCCGTTTTGTGTAGTGTTATTTCGTTTATTTCGTTCATAAATTTTGATAAAAACCCATTAAAATGGAGCTAAAGCGATGTGGATTTCGGAAACTGTTTGATTCAAGTTGTTTAATGTTTTGGTAGTATTTTATGGGTTTGGTTTTAGTGTTTATGATGGTAAAAGTCATTATGGATTATGTGTAGCTATTCCAAAATGGCCGTCACTAGCGCATTGGCAAAAAATGTGAAGGTTTTATTTTGTAAATGGATTCAAACCTACGTACAGTCACGAACATAAGTATATAAACACTTTGCTTTATTCAAAGGCGATTTTCTCCTTAATTTTTTGATGAAATTGTATGCTATTACGAACATAGTATTTTCGAACACATAGGTTTATGTAAAGTGTCGTATTTCAACGTTGCATTCATTATTTCGTAAAAAAATCACAATTAAAAGTTGCCAAGTGTTGACATATTAGTGCTCGTGATTGTACGTTGAGATAGTTTACTTGCGGGTGAAACCTCGGGGCGGGGGGGGGTTTTAACCTATTTGAATCATAAGCACGTTATGACGAATAATTTATGGCCATAACTGAAAGAGATGTAAATATTACATAGCCTATAAACGCTCGGTTCGCTAATTCGAAGACATGTGACATCTACCAACCTGAAGTGGGCCAGCGAAGTTGATTACGGCCCACTCCCTATCACAGAGAGAGGGCCTGTGTGCCAGCAGTGGAAACATTATGGGCTGATTATGCTATAAACGCCCGATGATAACTAGATAACTACTTATCGCATCATAAAAAAATAAGTCATAGGTCTGTAGCGGTATCTACAACGCCACATGGGAACAACGCGTCATACTGACGTCACGCAAATCCTGCATCGCGCAAGCAGAGTTTACCGCGCAATTAGCATAGATACAACGGCCCGACATGAATCATCGGGCAGTTGCCCGCCAGACACAACACCCGTCGGTCGGAGGATCCTCTCTTTTCTATGGAGTATGAGTGAACTTTACACCCTGTTCCTCATACCTCTATAGGCCTATATTATACCCGCTTGCTTATTATGCACGTGGTTACACTATTCGTCAAAATAAAAATATTACGATAATGCTGGCAGCAAAGCGAAAGATTGCTCTCGACAGAAAACAAAAACAAAATTAGAACGATCAATCAACTGTCAGAAATTTCAAACATTAACTGTTTCAACAACATTTGACCATAGATTCAATTCCATAGTCTCTCAGAAATCTTGCAGGGGTTGTATATTGTGCACATTTCAGCTTGGAAACCTGTTTCCGAAGTCCGTTTAGCTGCAACTATAGCATCTAACTGCTCGCTACTCATATCAGTCGACCTAAATGTCTGGGAGGCTTCCGCATGGCTGTCTGCGCATCTGATCTCAGGGTAATGGCGCCCAAGATACAGGAATACTAATGTTAGATGTTATTGCGAACTATTTAGGTATTTGAGGTTTGTTTAGTCAATACTAAATTATTATTATTTGTTTTTATGTTTTTACATATCTCGGGACCATGGGGTCCCGGTCCTTTGAAAGGCGTACGAGGGGCCGAAGCCAACTGGCAGAGGCCCCTTAGGAAATTTTAATGAAATGCGGCACCAGCCGACGATTTATCTCTGTATGCACTATGCAAGTGCACCCAAGGATAACCCCATTTTATTATTATTATTTTTATATTCGACCTCATCCATCGGTTTCCATCAGGCTTGATCGAAGTCAAGAGCGGGCCCATTCAGCAATAAAAAAAAATGCAATAATGCAATGCAAATAAAAAAAACAAAAGCAAAGCAAAAGCAAAAAGCAAAGCAAAAAAACTCTTATCTCTTAAAATTAGAGGGGAAAAGGCAAATGACAATGTGACCAAAAAGAAATGTACTAGACTATAATAACAAATAACATAACATCACGCCTGTAATCCCCGAAGGGTTAGGCAGAGGTGTACCATAGAACACCCACATTTCGCCACTTATGTTAAGCCCCATGTAATAGGGGGCAAGCCTATTGCCATCAACCGGGCACAAATCCAGACTCTGGGCTGCTACTAGAGTGCGCGCAAGATAAGTCTGCGCGTGATGTTTGAGTTCAAGATTATATCCCTGCTACCACTTTTAATCACTTTCGGCATAATGATGGCAATTTGTTACTTTAGAAAACACGGAACACAGCACACTCTCTTGACACCTGATAAAAACATAGACATAGGACATAGGCTACTTTTCATCCTGGATCGCAGACGAAATCACGGGCAACAGTTAGTTATTAATAAGATGTTTATTTTTATAATATTAAAAAAAAAAGTATTTGTTAATTAGTTAACATTATATTACCGTTCCTCCATTTATTTTTTTTCATTTAGTTATTTCATTGTACCTGTTATTTAATAAATAGTATACAGCAATGAGCTGGACTCTTTTAATCTTTCGACCGCCACAGTCATGTATAGATGACAAACCAAAATGTGCCCAGCACGCCACGGTTCGAATAAATGACAGACTTTGACGCCGAGGGCACGTTTTTGATTTTTTGACGTGTGGCGGTCAAAAGGATTGGTCCTTGGCAGCTCTGGACAGAGAGAGGTAGAAGGAGAGTAGAAAAGCCTTTGCCCAGCAATGGAATATTAATGGCTAATAAAAATTTAAAAAATACAGCGACCCCACTACACCTCTCGCCTTTTAAATTCCGTTCCAAAATACGGTATCCAGTAACAAAATGATTCGAATCAACAACCCATAATTTTATTTGCCTGTTTCAAGCAGCCAGTGCACATAGATCTCAATATGCCACGTAGACAAAATGCCTCATGCCTCGGCATGGAAACGAGACATAAATATTCCAGTATATTAAACTGAACGGGGTCGGGGCACAAGCCCCAAACAAAACAGTGGCGCAAAGAGACGAATACACAAATAAATAGTAACAACCCCTGTGTTTTTAACCGACTTCAAAAAAGGTGGGGGCCGTTTTTGGAAGTTGGGAATGGAACTCCATCATTTTATTCGTGATTGCTGCAATCACATTCTTCTTATGCCGTTTTTAAAAGTTCAATTAAGGCCCAATTTCACCAAACTGTTAGATATTATGGATTATAAAGTTGAGTACCGTAGTAATGATGATGGCCTCTTAACGGTAGGTAAGCAACGTTCATAAATGAACACCTAAATGTCCTGTAACGGACAGATTTTGACGTTCAAACGTCTCTGAACTTTAAGGAATGTTAATAAAAACAGTCCGTCAAAATAATAACTAACAGAGTTTAGTCAAATTGGGCCTATTCTCTGTTAAGTTTATCTCATAGTGTATACTTTTTGTTTATCTAAAGTCAAATCTCGCGGTAGCTGTGATTCATCATGGAGGATTTACTCTAACCCCCTTTTTTTTTTGAGGGTGGGAAATCATCAAATGACCCCTCCCGCTCTCCCGCTGGGTGGAGCGGAAGGGAGTGTCAGACTCTTACTGACTAAAACCCACCCATGTTCCTTCCTTAGCCCTTTATGTTCCGGGCCAGCGGTAACCCTTTCCGACAATCCCGCTGACCCGGCAGGCTTCGGCCCTAAGGGGCCCCTTTACCACCTTCATTTTGCATCAAAATGTCGACCTTCCTGCAGCGGGCGATTGCCTGCGACTGAGCATTTTCACTGTCGAATTTAGTCACCAGCCGCATGCGATCGGCGAGATGTCGCATGCGGCTGGTGACTGGCGCGACAAAAGTCGAAGCCTACTCTATTTTGGAAATTGCCATTTTAATCACCTGCGCCCTAGCTGAATTGCCATGTAGAAAGTCGATTTTAGCCGTGCAGCTAAAATCGTGCGGTTATAGTCACCTGTGTAAAGCCCGAATAACAACAGCCAATAAAAACATCAAAAGATGTATTTTAATTGGCTTTTTTGCCATCTTTATCAAAGAAACTAGCTTCATCCAAAAGTGTTTCACCCAACATTATTTTATAATTTTTGAAAGAGCTTTGTACTTTGACAAAACATAGTAACGATTGCAATCTATTGTGTCTCAAATCTAATGGCGTATTACTTTTCAGGCTCAAACGTTATCGTAAAAATGGATGACTTTGTTTTTTACTTCTAAGTAAGTAAAAGAAAATAGGCACTTTGTTTGAGTTCTAAGCCTCAAATTATGCCAATGAATTTAAATGTGCGTGATTTTCTTTGCGGGGTAATTTAATTTTTGATATCTCTTGGGCTAATAGGTGTCTTAAAAATGCCTATTTGCCTAAATGATTGAAGTTAGATAGCTTAAAGTGATACTATTGATAGGTCTGTACGTACTATGTACCATGTCCACCTAGTCAGCATTAGGTATATATCAGCCTATAATGTTCCCACTGCTGGAACAAAGGCCTCCTCTCTGTGAGAGGGACCGTTTGTAATCCACCACGCGGGCCCAGTGCGGATAGGTGGTTGTCACATGTCTTCGAATTTTTCGCTCTAAGACATGCTGGTTTCCCCACCACGTCACCTACTAGGCCCGAATCATTTAAACAAAAATATAAATACATACATAAAGTCTATACAAAATGTTTCAAATTGATGTTGTTTCAAGTTAAACAAAATATCAACTTTATTTTAATGGATATTAAGTTGATTTCAGAGTGACTAGCATCATTGGAAAAGTAATAAAAATGATTGGAAGTTGTAGCGTAAACTGCACTTTGAGAATTAGTCATTTATAGAATTAGCCATTTTGAGAATTAGGCCATTAGAGACTCAGTTGCCATTTTGAGAAGTGGGCATTCTGCGCCTAAATCACTTTATTGTGTAGGAATTTTAAAGTTACTTTTCCATAAACTTATATTTGTTTACAATTTTGGCAAATAAGTCGCGAATGCAGATTACATATAAATTGGCATCATCGACTGGAAAAGAAGAAGAAAAACTATGCATGTTGCCGGTAATTCTGCTCTCACACGCCTTCGGAAAATACCTACACGCATCATGGGACATTGCCACATTTGCCACATTCACGCCTATGTATTATTTCCCGTCTAGTTAAAGGCCGGGAGGGACATGTAACAAGTAATCCTATTACAGACTGTATTCTTCGCAATGGTTATGTTATGTGCAACGATGTGTTTATTTTTCTTTTTCTTTGTATGCTCATTAGATTGGATAAAATAAACAGTTATTCTATTCAAAACAAATAAAACCATATGGAAATATACACGAAGATTATCTAGTACTTTACTAATATATAAATGCAATTATGGTTAGGTTAGGTAAACTGGAACTTGAGTTGGCCCAGCGTACTACATAATGCGATAAGGTAGTCCGCGAAATAACAAGCTTTTTACGTTCTTTGCAATTTGCAGGTCAGGGGTGTTACATGTTGATTTAAATATGATTCGCGACCAACAAATATGACTTTGCATAATTATAATAATTAGAATCAGCAATACAACTCAAATACGATGATTTTTATGAAATGTAGGTATGTAATAGTCAGTCAATAGGGTAATAATTATAAACTTAGAGAATCATGATGATTTCTCGCGAGCTGCTCGCCTTAATAAGAGGGCCAGCTTATGGGTTAACTACCACTGACGTGACGTGACGTGAAAGCATAGGTACCAAGTTTTAAAAAACGATTATGTAATGCTATTCTGTAAAAATCTCACCGTGAAAATTTACCACGTGAAAGTTATCACGGTGATCTTTTTAGAGAATAGCAGCGCTGTTTCGTCACTGTCAAGCATACTTGTTTGACAGTGGTGCCGATTCTGTTGTTCACAAACTAAACTAAACCTGATGTAAATTGACGTACAAGTTACTCCATGATACAAGTTTAGACGTGATTAAAAACTTGTACGTCAATTTACGTCAGGCGCTGATTAATTTGACAGGACTAACTTTAAACTAAACAGTCGAAAATGTTGGTTTACAGATACGGTAACAGGCCGTAGACGTTCTCTGATGAACTCGGAGTACATAATTGAAATGAAGATGCAGGCGGCGCATATTCTCCATATTGCAATCATCGCTTGTTCGGGTACTAGATTGGGCTAACAGGAAACCTACTGCTGTTCCATACAGTTCCTTTTGAGTGAATATGGCTGTGCTTATTTGCTTCTACGTCTAAAATGATTTAGGTCATGATGTTTTGTTTCTCATTCTCTGAAAATGAGTCTTCGGTGAGAATAAGTGAGAGTCTAAGAGCGCATGGTAAATGGTAGTTCATAAATAATATTTATTTTTGTAAATTCGATCAAAAAACACATTTCGACATTAAATATAAAATAAGTTTTAAAATTTGGTGAGGTCGGTGCTTCCCAACCAAGAAGAAATACCGAAAGAAACTCGGAGATCACAGACTTTAAGAGTCCGTACATAATCTTGGTCAGGCCATGTATACGAGGACCATGCAGATTAGTGTCCGAGATGTTCTTTTGAGAAAAACATCACACAGATGGTTGGAATAACCACCGATGGCCGCCATGGCCCACACACAATAGTCCATCAGAAGGAAACCAAATCCTCTAACATAGAACACCACATAGATTTTAAATGGACCTGTCCAGTCAGTTCTCGTTCGTCGGTAACAATTAACCCCCTTATTGAGTAAAAACATTCCTTATTAGCCACAGACCGGTATAAATCCCTAAAACAACCTGTTTTAGTCTTTTTGAAGCTAATGAAGTCTGAGGGCGATAAACTAAACCAGAATTTGACTTAATCATTGTTTATGAGTCGCTTTTAAACAAGGAAGTAAGGGTACTGCCTTACTTCCTTGTTTAGACGTTCCAGTTAGTAGATTTAGTAGAGAACATTTTCGATGATACAGCCAAATTAGACCGATTTTAAATTTTCCATAGAGACAGAGATTTACAATTATCTTTTTTTAAATAAGACATTTCGGAAATGTTCTCTGCTAACTTTTTAGACCTTTGTATTCTGCTTATGCGTATGAAGTTTCATTAAAATTGGTTAATTCATTTCGAATAATAAGAACTTGAAAGTTTGTATGAAATGCCGTACAACGTAAATGCTCTTAACATAGTTAGGTGTAACAAATAAACAAAACGACGTTTTTACATGCAAGTTTATAACAGTAATTTCCGTAAACGTGCTACCCGTAATTATTTCCATGCCGTTTATTCGGGATGCATTAAAATGCGGCGTTGTGTTAATTTAAGCTGTATCATTGTATATTTTGTTGTAGAGATAATTTTGGGCGCTAATTACTGTGACTGTGTAGTATTAATGTCTGTACTTATGTTTAAAGTTATTTAGAAAACATTTGACAGATTTTTAGTCGAATTTAACGTATACGAAGCATGTTTGTGTGATAAATGTAAGGCCATTTGTCTAAAAAGTCGAGATACGTTGGTTGATAATATTCATTTGTCTACAAATGAATATTATCAACCAAACAGAACGTATCTCGACTTTTTAGACAAATGGCCAGTTTTAGAAAACTGAGCGTCATTTGTCTAAAACATACGTTATGACGATAACGTAATGTCGAGCAGTTTAATACGTTAGGTAGGTATCTATATTTGACCAACAGGCACTTGTGGCTAAGTAATAAAAGCCGCACGAGTTGATCGATCAGGTTAAGCTACGCTTGCCGCGGTTGATCCGTGGATGGGTGACCATCTTTACATACGAAGACCCCTCCTTGCCTCGAAAACCGTTGGTCCCGGCTGTCATTCGTGGGATCTTTGACAGTCGTTACGGGTCGTCAGAAGCATGAAAGTCTGACAACCAGTTTTAACAAGGGGTATCGTATTACCCAGTAACTGGGTAGGTCAGATAGGCAGTCGCCCCATTTTAAATACTGGTTTTCAGCTGCATCCAGTTAGACTGGAAGCTGACCCCACCATAGTTGGGAAAAGGCTAGTTTGATGATGATGATCTATATTTTACCAAACCACAACGCTAATACCGTTTAACCATATTCAGTCTTATCAAAACCCGCTGCCGCCACCGCAGTGACATGTGTAAGGGTTCATACAAATCCAAGGGTAACTAATAGGTATTATATATAGTATTATAATAGGTGCCGCTGCTGCTACGGCATAATGTGTAAATGACCTTATGCAAAGCCAACTTTATTTAGGTACAGAAATCTGAGGTAAAGCCTTAAATGGTAACGATTCAGTAATTAAAAATGAAAAACGCCTCTCAATTTATTCTATTTTTTAAATCTGGAAGTTAGCTATACAAATTAGTTATTTTAATTACAGCACTCCTATTACAAGGCTTGAATGGCGCAAAAATAGATCAAAGAGAAGCTGCAAAAAAATATGTTTAATGATGAAAAGTCTCAGATATTCTAGTAAATAATAGCAGATTATTCACTAAGGCGATAAAGTGGTGTCTTATAGTCGCGGGCGCTATTTTGAATCTTGAACGCAAAGAAGTTCGCTCAGGAATCCTGAGTGCAGTGAGGGATTAAAGCTCGCCCAAGACGAAGACATCTTTATCTCCAAGGAGAATACTCTACTTTTCACCTATAACTGCGAGGTAATGAAAATCAATTTGACTATCGAATTAATAGTATATGAAACTGTTAGATAACCGGGGACTACCTAGTTATGTTTCTCTTAAAATATTTCTCGTATGAATAGATATATCTATAGTCAGCCGTGAAGTTTCACTTAGCAAAATTAAAATGCAAATATCAAAGAGATAGAAAATATCTTACATTTCATCTTATGCATCGAGTAGGTACCTACTACTTGAAATGTAAATCGTTTTAAATATTTTCTTCGATATTATATCTAGAATTTAGATACGAATATCTTTTTAAAGTTCAGTTCGAAGAATTGCGGGGTGATTGCGTAACACACTAACATTAGCAATGGTTTTCATTTTGACAGTTCAACAACATTCATTGCGTTCATTCACGTTCTTGAGCAGACAAATTTTCCGAACATAATATGTGGCAATGGATAAGCAATATCCTTCAAAATGATTCAGATTGTTAGTGTGTTACGCTACTCTTTATTATTGTGTGAGAACATCACTACATGATAACATAAGCATCCGTTATGACGTTCACAATCATTGCCAAAACAGTGTTTCAAACCACATTAGGTATTTTGGCATCGAAACGGTTAGCTAAAATACATAAAAATAATAAAAATGAGAGCAGTGGTGGCCAAGTGAGAGCAGTGGTGGCCAAGTGGTAACGGCCGCGACTTACGAGTTATAGGTCAAAGGTTCGAACCCAGACAGGCGCTTTACTTTGTGTAAATTATTTCATCACCACTGCTCTCAAAACGGTGAAGGAAAACATCGTGAGGAAACCGGCATGTCCTAGAACCAAAAATTCGAAGACATGTGACATCTGCCAACCCGCACTGGGCCCGCGTGGTGGATTACGGCCCACTCCCTCTCACAGAGAGGAGGCTTGTGTCCCAGCAGTGGGAACATTATAGGCTGATTATGATGATGAATAAAAACGAAATCCTATTTAGTGGCCTTAAATGCTAGGCCACATAATAGTCTAAGAAGAAATCTCGATCTAAATGTGGCCTCATGGCTACAAGTCATGATAATCAGCCGGTCTTTTCTGTGAAAACTTAGGTGAACTGAGTTGTCATTCCTCCTTATTTTAGGGATTGACAATATTGACAGCTCACTTTTCGCGCTCTTTTTTTGTTTTTTCTGATGGGAAATCATCAAAGCGGAAGGGTGTGTCAGACTCTTAGGGTGGGTTGTATCAAAAGCTCCGTTATAGTTTGCGTCAAAGTTAAATTTAATCGTAACCATAACCATAACCATAGAATCTACTATCCGCTGTTGCACCGTCATATATTTTACATGTTTTACAGTTAAAGTTAAAAGGGTGACAAGTGATAAGACGTCATATTTCCCCAAAATGTACGTGGGTAATTTTTTGACAAGGGCAACACTTCAAGCTTGTTGTCATCACGCTTTCTTTGTTTGACACTAGTGATGTTACTCAGTCATTAACGGTCAGGCACTCGATTGTCTCTATTATGTAAATTAAAAACACAAGAACAGAATCATAGCAAGATCAAAAATACAGTAACCGTTCTATATTGGTAATGTACCAAGGTGTTTAAGTCAGTGACTGAAGGAAGGGAGGCCTTTGCCCTGCAGTGGGACAGAAATGGCTGATAATAATAATAATTCGGCTAAGATTGGCTTTGTTCGACTTTGTAAAGAGCTTTTTGTCTTACATTCCACTGATTATCAGATTGATCTGATAAAATCAGTGAAGATTTAATGAAAAATTACACTTTATTATCTGACAGCACTAACCCACAGAACATGTATTTTCTCTTATTAAAACTCTGTGACTCTGTACATTACAGTATTATGACGGCTTATTACACGAAATATATTTATTACCTGGTTTATTATCCAAGAATGATAGTTAACTAGTGTGGCAGTGTTGATGATATTTCTAATCGCAACTAAACCGAGTGGCACATCGAGAGAAAATGGACTCGATTCTTTATTTTTTTTTATTTGAGTAACGAGTTAAATAAAATCGAGCCGCATCACTATCTGACACTGTCAGAAAGACAAGACGTAAGTGATAATAACATTCATTTTATTTTTCCGTTTCTTTCGAATTGCATGAAATTGATATTTCTGTTTTCCTGTATGTAATTGAAGGATTGTATTATTGGAAGATGCATTACAGCATTTACTCCAGAAGGATGTTGAGTTAATTGTTCAGTAAGATTGCAACGCAATGTGCGAAAACATTGCCCGAGACTGCTGCAGATGTGCGGTAACTTGAGAACGCATGGATTCACGAACGCAAATCAAATCATCTGTGCAGTTTAACGAAAGTGCGTATAGACAATGCAAAAAAGTATTGAAACTGTTATACATTATGGAGATTTGGATACAGGAATATTTACATCATATGGCGATTTTCACAGCAAACGCATACTGTGCCTGATGAATGCGGGAAAGAACATTATTTTGCAGTGGATTCCAGCACACCAAAAAGAACAATAATAATATTAGTTAGAATACGCTTATAACACCGAGCTGCTCTTGCTGGATGCTATTGCAAGGTTGCAACTGTTTGGTGGGCAGACGTTGGTATAGTTGGCTGTTGTGCACATGTAATGTTGAGCATGCGGTATTCATGTATTTTCATCGGTGGAGCGACCTGCATATTTTTTAGATGAAATATTACCTACTTCTAAGTCGTGTGACGTTGAAATTAATATAAGTAGGTACCTACTTGCAGAAATAAAAATGCTTTGTTATGTACAATTTATGTGTTTTTTTTTTAACGTTTGAAAACACCCCTACTCGCTGAGCAGTGGTGTGTCCGTCGTAACAGATGCGACTTACAGCTTGTAGGTCGTAGGTTTGAACCCAGACAGGCACTTTGTGTAAATTATTTCATCACCACTGCTCTCAAAACGGTGAAGGAAAACATCGTGAGGAAACCGGCATGTCCTAGAACCAAAAATTCAGAAGAATACGCAGAAGCATACGCTAGAGCTTAAGTTTCTTTGGCAATTAAAGCAACACACTGAAGAGCAACAGTGAAGCTAGAACTAAAAATAAAAAAACTGAAATTAGAAATCGATATTCTTAAGTAAAATATTCTCAGGGGTTTCTTGTTTTCAGCAAGGGAGGACCCTTGCTGAAAACAAGAACCCTTGGGAACTAAAAACCCGGAATCTGTCCAAAAATTTATTCTCATCACACTTATGAAATCGATCAATGCGATGGTGATTTTTTTTCTCTTCCTAACTGGCAAATCGGATTCACTGTCACTATCATCGCTAGAAGAGCTTTATTCCCACAATATTTCGCGGAGTAAAGACATACCTAATTTGTTTTAATAGGTACTTTATTCAACAACACAATATTTTTATAGGTTACAACTGCAAAGCAGATGACATTACAATGACACTAACCGTAACTATAGCCCTTAACCGGCCGAATTTGGTCGATTAATGTTATAGTTATGTGTGACGTCATTTTAACAATTATGACAAAACTTAAATCGATGCAACCCGAATTTCGCTTAACCGGAGATTTGACGTCTGTCAAAGCTTTGATTATAGTTAAAAATGGCTTGTTATAGTTATTTATGACGTCATTTTAACAATTCTCAAACCGATGCAACCCGAATTTTGCTTAACCGGAGATTTGACGGCTGTCATGAGATTGGTTATGGTTATAGTTAGCTGATGCAACTCACTCTTACTGACTAAAACCCACCCGTGTTCCTTCCTTAGCCCTTTATGTTCCGAGCCAGCGGTAACCCTTTCAGACAATCCCGCTGACTTCAAGCTCACTTCACCTTAGTTTCAACGGTGAGATTTCTACAGAATATTTATCGACTGGCCAATTTAGCTCCAATCTCAAACCGATTTCATTAGGTTCTAACCAGCAGGCTTTAAACGTAACTTAATTATGCAGGCCAGGCTACTACACAGGGTATAAATGACACGGATGTGTGCGAAGTTGAACGGCCGACCGTTCATCGATTACGGACATTTAACCCGCCGCTGTCGCCGATAATCGAGGCCTGGACTTGGAACCTCGTTAGATAATTTATTAATGAACCTGCGATGCCCTAGGGCGTTGTGTCGTGGACTCGCTTGTGGTCGGTGTTAATCTTCGATTATTAAACGGCGGTTATTTTATGTTGGAGGTTTTCGTTTCTGACGTCATTTTGGTAAAATATTAAAGTAAGATAGGAAAGCGGATTAATGAAAATAATGTTTCGTTATTTATTATTTGTGGAATTTCATTTCTGTGAATGATTGCGCTGTATAGATAAAATAAATATATAAAGAAGATCAAGCTGAATAACAAAAAACCAAGCCATATTATGGTCTACGTCATTTACAATAACACTAGCTTCTGCCTGCGACTTCGTTCGCGTGAAATTTCTTGTTCCTTCGACCCACCCCGTCGCATCGCATCGCTTGCCCGCGCTATTACTTCGTTTTCGCTTAACGTTCTTTATGACTTTTTTCTTACTGCTCGACTTCGGCCTAGGGTCATGTTAAATGGCCTATTATAAAAGTCTATAGCCTTCCACAAGAACTGTGCTATCAAATAAAAAAGGATTTTTTTAAATACGACTGGCAGTTCCAGAGATCAAGCAAAAAAATAGACAAACTCTTTTGTTTTATTATTAGTATAGATAGACAGATAAAAAAATCAGATACGGCATATAATAAGTAGGTGACGGCACGGCGCTGCGTGTCGTGGGTTCGATTCCCGCACGGAACAAATATTTGTATGGCCTACAAGTAGTTGTTCCGGGTCTGGCTGTTTGTGAGAAATTCCTAGAGTGGGGAAAAAAAAGATACGAAATACTTTTTTTGTATTTTAATATCATCATGAAAAGTAAAGTGTTTCTGAGTTAAAACGTACAATTTTAATTAAAAGTTTAAAACGAAGACGCCTAATAAACATTCAACAGATTCAGAAAACTGATCTTTGAAAAATAGTACGTCTCCAGAAAGTTTAAAGGGTTTCTTTTTTTTTTAATCGAGACCGAAGCGAAGTAAGTATTATGAGAGTGTTATTATTTCTTTAGCTTAAAAACTCTTTGATCTCGGAGATAATTTTATTTTATTGCGCGATTGTAATTTTAAGCTCAGAATACTTTATTTTCTTTCTAGATTATTATTCTAGTTTCTACTGTATAGTAATATCAAATGTTAACAATATATTGATTCAACTTGCGACGCAAGATAATACGTAACCTTTAGAGCCCAATCACAAGTACCACAAACACACCACAACCACAACTACACCACAACCACAACTACACCACAACGACAACACGTGAACGGTCGTTAATTTGTACGAAAATCAATAGTTTATTCACTTGGACCACATTCGACCGTCAATATCAACTGTGTGGGCGATACCGACCACATCAAGGCCACGACGCGACGCAGTGACAACGCAACCACCAGCACGCGTAGCATGACGACGTTTTGTTGACGAAAGGATAGACAAAATGACGCATTGCCATGCTTAGACGCGTAGAATGCGTACAAATATTTCTACAAACTGTCATTTTGTCTAGTCTTCCGTCGACAAAACCCGTTTCTATGGCGCTAATGCTACGCGTGCTGAGAGACCGCGCACTAGCGGCTGGCTTCGTCGCGAACACATCAATCATCATCATCTGTCTGTCTGCGAACACTAACAAAACTACTAGCGATAACGCAACCACTTCGAATGTTTATAGAACTCATCACAACGCAAGTGCAAGGAGCTGCAGCGACAAGTATTCACACGTAACCATTGCTTGCCCACATTTTGTCACTGCGATATTGTGTGGTTATGCAGGTACATGTGATCGAGCCCTTCAGGGGCTTACATGACCTAAAGCGCGGTCACTATCGGACTGCATAGAAAAAAAAGAGAAGTGCGATGATACAACCCTGGTAATTTATTGCAAAATATGAAGCAATTATTTAATTGCAAAAAATCTATTGATTGGACTAAAACTTGCGTTTTTTGTGTTTAGGTCCTGTAAGCCCCTTAAGGTTGGACAAATTTTACTCGCGAGACATCCCATTCGAAGTAAAAATTACATTTTGACAGACAGTTTTATTAATTATGTCATTGCAAGTCAACACAGATCCTTCATAAAAATATCTGACACCTACAGCCAATCATAGGCTTAGACTACAACGGATAATTAATCGGAAACAATTCCTCTTTGTGGTATTCTACGAATCTACCATCATTACGGGATCCCAACATAGGTAGTTCTTATTATCTTATTATGTGGTACAAAAATCGTTGAGCGACAAACAATGTAGCGCCCTTATCTCCTGGGAGATTCGCAAACACCTTTTATGCGTATTATTCGTACCATCTGTCCAACTATTTGTTTCGCCCAATTTCACAGGAGACATAACGTGTGAGTGTGATGGGCTGTCCTTTGTCTCTTTCAAACTTAATGGGATTTTCGATAGTTTTAAAGGGAAATGTGTGTTACGTTTATGAGGCTTCCACGAGTTGTTATGAGCAGTAAACACGCGTTTAGTGGTAAAAAGTTTCACAAAACTGTTTGTGTGCTGATGATATATATTACAATGTGGAGGCAGCAATATGACAATAAATGAAAACACTGACATACTAATGCAATGTATTTTGGAACTATCAAATAAATCCTAGCATCGAAATAAAAAAATGTGTTTTTGAAGTGAAAACTTCTTTAGTCGCGTTGGGCATTTTTTGAGATGGGAAAAAACCATTGAACTCACGCCACTGTTACCGTAACCGACACCGCGCGTGTTTTGTTTATAAGACGATTAAAAAAATACCCGCTTCGGATGAGTTCGGCTGTCCTCGGGATGTACTCGGTTTTAATGTATATCCGACATGTCAGTGAGTGATGGCAAAGTATTCTGTTTGTGTTTTGTTTCGACTTCTGTCGGCACTCCCGGAGTGCCACTGTTTTTTTTTACACAAACTAAATAGTAGTGATGGGCCGACTATGGGTTTTGTCAATCTTTCACTAGCTATAATGACTATACTATTGGATATATTTCTCCATATCCTACTACATATGTTCAATCTGCAAATGAGAGAGAGAGGTTAAATTTAAATGTAATTTAATACAGGTTTAATTTTGTTATATTCGTGTCGCCTACCTACAAGTACACCTATTTAAGTAACTGGTATAAAATCTTCTTGTGCGTAGGCTTTCACAATGAAAAAATATTTACTATCGACCTTTCACCTTTTGGTAGATCTAAAAATAGTGCTCAAGGTTCGTTTACGTTATATTTTTAACCGACTTCTTAGAAAAGGTGTATACCTATATATATATATATATATTCAAAAAATGTTTTCGTAAATAGTGGACCAATTTTGATTTTTTTTCATTTGGTAGAGGCAGCTTGTGCGGTGGTCCTACATAGATTCTATTAACTTCGCTTGGGTAGTCTTTGAGTTAACACGTGTAACATTCTGTGTACCTATTATTTAAAAGACGTAGGTCTTTAACCAAACGCTTAGTTTAATAGAATCGATATCATAAGATAAGAACCAAAAACAGTAACTCTCATTAGAAGTCTTGAAAGCAATAAAGACAAAATTTAATGAAACACGGTAGGTACTTAAATGAGATTATGATAAAATAATTATTCTACGAATTCCTGAACGAACAAAATCTGAGGATACTCGGCTAACCGAATTTTCAAATCTGTGAGCAATTAAAAGCTGGTTCTACAATATTTAAGTTTTTCTTTGGATTTTGAAAAAGACTTAACGTTATTACGGAACCTCCTTCTCGTGTCCAAAATTTTAATAAATCTCACACAGTGAGTAGGTACAACAGCTCATGAAGATAAATTGATGTCGGCATGTCCTATGTCCCAATTAACAGGGTTGGCCGTAACGTCTATCACGGCCTAATGTCCAATGCCACACGTCCTAATGACATCAGAGAGGACCCTGCGGTTTGTACTTCTGAGCCTACTCATTTTCCTAATTGTTATAGAGCGATTCGACTTTAGCGCTTGATTGAGCGTTGACGCACTCTCTCTCGCTACTCGAGTTAAGGAGACTACATGACCTAAAGCGCGGTCACTGTCCATGTCGGACTGCATAGAAAAGAAAGAGAAGCGCGATGACACAACGCTGGTAATTTATCGCAAAATATGAAGCAATTATATTTATAAAAAAAGTTTGGACTAAAAAATTAAAATACACTAGTCTTTTAATTTTTAAGTCCAAACTTTTTTATGTTGTTAAATAGCTTAAGTATGTTGCTTGTAAAATAATCTGACAAAAAGTCAGAATGATTATACCTTTTGTTTTCTTTTCTTTTTTTGGAAGGGAGTGTCAGAGTCTTACTGACTAAAACCCACCCGTGTTCCTTCAGTTGCCTGTGCCAGGAGCCACGGTATCTCCTTCGAACAACCCGCCAAATAATTCTGTGAGCGCCAAAAGTGGGAGAAAAAAGAATATCCGCTTAGCTTCGATTAAGTAACACAATTACAGGGTGTAGTGATTCCAGTTTGCCTCGCACTTGTAGATAAGGATATCCAAACATTGAACAATGTACTGATTACAGGAAAATGACTTTCAGGAGCCCTTTTCGGGATATAACGTTAATAGAGTTACTTGTTTTGTATAATAAAGTGGTTAATAATCAGCTTTTAATGTTCCCACTGCTGGCCGTAATCTACTACGTAGGCCCAGTGCGGGTTAATAGATGTCACATGTTTTCGAATTTTTCTTTCTAGGACATGCCTGTTTTCTCACGATGTTTTCTTTCACCGTTTCCAGAGCGTGATGAAATAATTAACACAAAGGAAAGCGCTTGTCACGATTCGGATCGGCGACCTACAACTCGTAAGTCCCGGCCGTTTCTACTGCGCCAGCACTGCTAGCTACATCCAAAAAAGCTAAGCTTTAAAGTGACTCGTCATTTTGATTTCGTCTAATAAAGGTTTTAGGTTTTATCAAAAGTAAAATATTATCAGTAAGCCAAAAGATGGGAAGCCTATTTCGCTCAGTAATTCCTTAACGGAGCAAAATTTAAAACGATTGACTAGCCTAAGACCTTCTAAGCAACCAGAGGGAACACAGACTTGACATTTTAAAAGTTTAAATATTTTTTAATTTTAATTTTAATTTACTGTTGTCAAAAAATATGAATAATGAGGCATTCAAGTACAGAAAGTTTTCTATTCCCTTATTATTTGACAGTGACGTGTTTGAATTTATTATTAGTTTTGATGTTTTTGAACTTAGGAATAAATTAGATTAAGCTTTTCGTTCTTTGAGAGCCAGAACATATTACGCTTATTGGATAGAATTTAATAGACAAACAGATGTATGTTAAGATAGACATCGTCAAAAGGGCATAGGGCTTAATTTCCCAAAGGGCCAACCGAAAGTAGTTTTGAATAGTTCTCGGTACAGGCTTTTTTTTACTTGGATTTGGGTTATCCGTTCCTTAGATGTTTTAAAGGCAGCTCTATTGCATACCTCGATATTGCTTTCAATTAACTAAGTTAAGAAAGGCTAAGAGAAAACTAAGTTAAAAAAAAGCTCTTTATCTTAAAATCTCCCACATTTGGCATTTCAATTGGTAGACTTAACAGAATCCGTAGTGGAATCGTTTGTTCCGAATCAATATAAAAAAAAGGAGATTTACAAATAAACCATCGGTTACTATAGATATTCGTACGCAAAATACGCGCATTGACGTGGAGTTGCGGATACCAGCCCGTAGTACCTATTACCCTACTATAGATATTGTCCGTGACATTAGCAAATGAACTCAATTAGTCCCTACCTAAGTTACGCAACTTTTTCATCTGTAGATATCTAACAAAGTTCAGAAGACGGAAAAAGCACATAATTGGACATGAATGTGTTTTCTTTGGTATTGTTCGTTCTGGCCCTAATTCACTATCATCACTTAACGATTCCTTGCTTCGAAATCACGTCAATTTCTCAGTTAATCACGACTCACGACATCTGCTATTAACGTATTCACACAATAGCGTGGTTCGAACTGTCAAAATTGTCCGTAAGGTTGACATTTCGATTCCTTGCCGTTAACAAGACACGATATTGAAGTGGTTTGCACATGGTACGATTTCACGGGGAATGATATAGAATTGGGGACCTTAGTTGAGCTAAACGACTACTGACAAATGCTTGTGCTGACTGATCCACTCTTGTGAGGTTATTTCCTCAAAATACCATCTCAGACACTCATCCGCATGGTCCTGATATTGCCTGACCAAGATTATGTCTAGACTATAAAAGAGACTGTCCAATTTAAAGAAATAAATATTTATCATAGAGGAAAAAACATTTTTTCATCACACGTGTTTTCTTTTCTGAACTAAAATTTACTATGACTTATGCGCGATTATAGTTGACTATAGTAGCATTAGCATGCATCTTGACTTCTTGAGGTTCACTCAAAGTGAACAGGTAATGTAACTTTTGAAGGCGTGTCGTACGTGGAATACATGACGAAGCAAATGTGACCCGAAACATAGGTTTGACTTACAATAATGTTCATCTTGCTACATGTCATAAAATTAAGTGATGATGAAAGAAATAGTGAAATTCTTGAAAAGAGACAAAATTTATGAAAAGTTGTATGAACTTACCGAAGAAAGCAAAAAAGCTGCAACGGCTGGGAAAAAAAGAAAATGCGAAAAAGTTATTTGGGAAGTTGGTGTCATTTTCTTTGATACTACTACATCGGATATATCTAATGTTTTAGTACTTAGTTTACGAAAGTCTGGGGTCGATTCATCATCATCAGCCTACAGTAGTCCTCTGTTGGATATAGGCCACTCCAATTGCGCGCCATTCACGTCGATTCTCGGCGACTCTCATCTAACCACCTTGCGAAGATGGTCGTGTGATAAGGTTATCTAGTTGATCATCAGATAACGTAATTGTTAACGACAGCCTGTGCTTATCAATGGATCTTTAACAATTATGTAAGTATAACAACAAACACGTAATAAATTGCATTAATTTTCAAACTAAAATATTACTCTCTTCTTGAACTTCGTCCTCATTAGAAAGTTCAAATATTAAAATTTTATCAAAACTTTTAAATAAAAAGTTACGAAAATTAATTACATGTAAAGGAGCATCTTTCATTGTTAATTATGATTCAGAGAGTGTTGAAGTTTTGAGTGGGTTCACAAACTTCTCTTAGGTTTAAGCTAAGTTTACTGGAAGTTTCTAGAATTTTCATGTCTCGAGCCTCGACCCTGGACGGTTCTAGTACACTTTTAGGTTTTGTTTTGTGACATTTATAGCTCAGTACTTTATAGTTTTCAAGCCTTTTTCTCCTAGTGTTTCTTTCATAAATAAAGATTGGCAGATGTTTTCAGAAAATGTTTTGTAACTGAAGATTGCTTCAATTTAAGGGCTGTTTCCATTTACAGATGCTTTATCTGTGAAATATAAATTGCGGTTTGACAGCTGTTGTATATAAAAATGTGATAAATCGCCATTTTAAGTCTTCAGATAAAAGATGTGTGGCTTTTAAAAAATCAGTCCTAAGTGACATAAAACAATTTATAAGAAAATTTGTCTAAAAATGTAAATTATTTTGCACTCGCTTGTGTATTTAAATCTGTTCAATTTTGAAATTCTGGGTTAAGCCCGCCTTTGTGCATACATAGGTAATCCGTGTTAAAGCTGTAATAACATAACAACACGGCTTTTTACCGAAAGGGTTAGGCAGGTGTAGGTGTGTAGTAATTTTATAATAATTATTCATGTGCAGTCAGGGAGATTAATTGTTTCTAATAATAATATCTTTATTAAACAAGTAACATATGACTTATTTGTATTAGAAAAATATCATAATTTTGAGTTAATTTCTTTTGAAATCGGTTTAATTTTTTTAAATTACTTTTGACGTTCAAAAGTGTATCGGCCGAATGTTCGGTCATTTTCTGATTCGAATACTGTTGTCCTACTACGAATTAAAAAAAAAAGGTAAAAAAAAAAGGCTTAAGGGTTCTAAAAAGGTTCGGATTGGCACAGTTTGGTCGGGACCAATAGTCAATATAGGAAATTAATGGTAGTAGAAAATTACCGAACATTCGGCCGATACAGTGGTTAACCGCTTCGGAGTAGACTCCCTGTGTTTTAGTACCTCCTAGGTACTATAAGTTTTTTAACTTTTACTGTTGCTTCATAACAATAAAAGTTGCACAGTTGCAAATTGTTATATACAGGGTGTCCCTGGAAGTATGGCTCAAATCAAATAGGGGCGTGGGCAAGGCCATTTACAAACTTTTTTACCCTGAAAATGTCGGTGAATTTTTGTACGGTTCAAAAGTTATGACCAATTTTTGTTTTATTTTCAATCACTTCGTATAGTGCTTAAAGCAAAAAATCATAAAAAAAACTAACAGGGTTACTAAAAAAATTAAATTGATAGCTCTTACCTATTTTTATCTTATTGACTTGTATTGCATCGAATCGGAAAGGATACGAACTGCTGCGCGCACAGCCGATCGCGTCCTGCAGGATGTCGACACGCACGATTTAATATCGTTAAATATTGTAAAATCCGTTCCGACCCGATGCGGTGCGAGCCGTTTGGTAAAAATCATCCTTTATTTAACGTAATTTGGCACTTAAAAACTATACCAATTCTGATCCTTAGTGACTTGAGATAGCGCTGTCACACGTCGTCGCGGCATCTGCATAGCAACTGCGGTTGGATGTTCAAGTTGTTAATGCCCTTGGCACTTAAGCAGCTGGCGCTAATCAGACTTACATTGATGTTGATGTACCATACCCGTCTTATTAGCATGGCCATTTGGATTAACGTAAACGCAGTTGCATGTAGGTAGGTGTGGCAAAGGGTAAAGTTACGTTTATGTACAGACAAGCTAACCGAAACTGTTAAATTTTCCCAATCAACTTTGAACCTTATGTTTTAGCGATAAAGTTGAAAATCTATTAAATAAATTTGACAGATTGTAGTAGCTTGATGTGCTGGCGTCTGTACCCAGCAGGGTAATTGCTTAACACTATCAAAAGCAATGGCTTTCATTTTGACAGTTCAACAACATTCATTGTGTTATTTACGTTGTTGAGTAGACAAATTTTTCGAACATATAAAGCAATGGATTAGCTTCCTTCAAAATGATTCAGATATAGATGGATAGTGTGTGCAATTAGGGTGCTGATAGAGTAGATTGATAGATGTGTATAGCTTACCTACAAACATATTTCACCAGTTTAAGATCTCGTAATATAGGGCCAGCTTAATTTCGAAAATATAGGATTTCATCAATTTTGCAGTCTCTTTAATAAAGTAGTCGTTTACTTTTATATTATATATGTGGTACGGTCCGCAGCAAAAGTCCATTACACTCTTCCATTTTGCGTAATATCATCAAAATTTACGGAAAATTATTAAAAAAAAAAAACTGCTTTTTAGATGTTCTTTTTTATTAGCTAAGAGGTGCCTAATATATTCTTAAAATTAAAAAAATACCAACCTTGTTGTATTTTTAGTCCAGCATTAAGTAGGTAGATATAAAAGGAAAATCATTAAAATACATAATCTGCATTTGCGATTTATTTGCCAAAAATGTAAACAAGTATGAGTTTATGGAAAAATAACTTTAAATCCTGCACAATAAAGTTCAGTTTAAGCTACAACTTCAAACATTTTTATAACCTTTACAACAGTGCATAGTCACTCTGAAATCAACTTAATCACCATTAAAATAAAGTTTATATTTGTCTAACTTGAAATAATATTAATTTGAGATATAAGTTTGAATAGACGATACATAAACTTACTCCTTCTTCCCATGGAGGTAAGCAGAAACTACAGAATGCTACCTGCTACGATCCTAACACACTCCTTTTGCCTCATTTGCGTTATCAGAAGGCCAATTCCCGTAATTAAAAACGTTAAATATCTAGTCGCAATCTCATCTCAGCGACAATCACTGTCAAAAACTTGTCAAAAATGTAGAGAAATTAGAGGTATTTTTGACAGATTGAGACTGAGATCAGACTGTGAACGTTCTTAAAATTACGAGAATAGCCCCTCTGGTCATACACGCACACCGGTTGAAAGTACTACGCACCTGACCTTTGGCTTTGTGATGCACATCACTACATTCGTCAAGGTTCGCGAACAAACGCCGACCGCGGAGTGGCGCCCTCATCGTTTGTTTGGTTATTTCTTTTATCTTAGAATGAAAATGGAGAAAATGAGCACTTTAACTTGTGCTCCACAAGATACCTTGATACATTGCATAACGGCGTTTCCACTCACATCTTCCTTTATTAACATACTAGCTGCACCCCGCGGTTTCACCCGCGTAAATGTCGATCCCGTGGGAATATCGGGATAAAAAGTAGTTATGTTAATCCAGAATGTCAGCTACCTCCATACAAAATTTTATCAAAATTGGTCCAACCCTTTGAGCGTGAAGAAGTAACAAACATATAGACACACACACACCCCCACACTCACAAACTTTCGCCTTTATAATGTTAGTGTGATTCGATATAAAATACAAACCCCCTTACTAATAAACGTCGTATAGCGCCTGTATAGTTACACAACACTTTGTCTTCTTCTTTCGAAAGTAAAATTACTGACGACTGAAAGAGAGAAATCAGTGTGTAACTATTCATCTGATATAATACGTTTATGAGTAACAGTGGTATAGTAACATCTGAAAACAAATACTTCGAGGGAATGAAACAAATACTCCTTTTAGTAGCCAATAAATTGTGCCCAAATTGTGCAGACGCCAGGACATCAAGCTACTACAATCTGTGAAATTTCTTTAATAGATTTTCAACTTTATCGCTAAAGCATAAGGTTCAAAGTTGATTGGGAAAATTTGATTGTTTCGGGTTGCTTGATGTGCTGGGCATCTGTACGTTACACTTTTCACACCTAATAAATTTACTTTAGGCGTCCTACCAAAATAAACGTTGGTAATACATTAACTATGTATTGGGTACAGTCATGTGTCTCGTATGTACTGTTACAGTATTATTCTATTCCCACTGTTTTCTTTACTTTTTCGTGTTTTTCTTTAGGCAACCATTTTGAAACAAAATTCCGACACGTGTCTCTATACTTTGACAACTTTAGACAGATACGGATAACAAAGTAGATCGTTGCGTATTATCACACAGTTTTACTTACTAAACTTTTTTTTTACTAAACTAAGTATTTTCTTATCCTTTATAAATAGAACCGGAAGCCCGAAATTCTGACAACCAGTCTTACCAAGGGCTATCGTAACAGTAACTGGGTTGTGGGGGTCAGATAGGCGGTCGCTCCATGTAAAATACTGCTATTCAGCTGCATCCGGTTAGACTGGAAGCCGACCCCAAAATAGTTGGGAAAAGGCTAGGTAGATGATGATGATGAAATAGAACCGGGTTCTTAATAATTAAAATTATTAAATTTTTTACTAGATAAATAATTTTAAAACTTAAAATAGTGTTGATTGTCCTTTACACAAGTCCGTTTCACTATAGAGTCTTTAAAAAATAATGATATAAACTAAGATGAAATATTTTGTTTATTTTTATTTGTATATGGCATTGGTCAACCTAGGGAGTGTTGGCTGCTTAACTAGGCTATCCTGTAGTTGCACTAATAAATTAAGTCCTCTAGTTAGAGCATAAAGCCTGTAAACTAAGCGACTACACGCTAAAGGTATTCCCTGTGGGGTGCGGACCTCGGCTAAGCGCGTCAAATTTCTTTACATAATGAAGAGCAATTTTCTTAAAATAAGCTAATATGGTGCTTCTGTTCTACACTTAGAATTACCTTTCAAAGGCGGCATGGTTTCAAGAAATCATTTAAAATAAGTAGCTTTCAATGAATATCATTTCCAATTATGTGACCATTGGCATATTATTATAATACGTAGTTGGCATAATGGGCGGTCTTATCGCTAAGAGCGATCTTTTAAAGACAACCTTTGGATGGTTTAAAAAGGGGAAGGAGAGACAAATACTGTAGGTAGTCAGTGGTGTACCATTTACATAATACAATGAATACATACTTAAAGTATATTAGCTAATCTAAATAAATGTATATATAATAATAAACATGAAACAGGGGCAAAGAAAGTATACTTAATCATGATGATTAAGGAGAGAGGAAGTGCTTTTTATTAATAATAATTTTTAAAGTGGACAAAGATTGAGCACGCCTTACCGACACAGGAAAGTCATTCCATAACCGTACTGCTGAACTGTAAAATATTTGTCAGTCTCAGGTTTTCCGATGACCTCAGATATCTATTATGTGTCATGAAGAAACTTGAAACGTTTTTTAAGATAAAAAAATGGGGTTTTAGGATGGAAACGCCGGGAGGGGGCCCAATAGAAAGAAAAGACGTGTACTGACCGTATTGGTGAAGTTCTTTAGAAAGGTTCGGTGTGTAGTAGGTACTCGGAACCGGCGGGCTTGTATGACCACATTTGTATGAACGTGACCGAAGCAAAAGGAATATTCACAGAAAATATTACGAAAAAATACGATTCGTTTTTATTTGTACCTATCTACATAGATGACAGGAACTGGACATAAATGAACCGTATTTTTGTAGCATTGTGTATGTTAACATTAATAATAGAGGGTGTGCCGCGTATATTATTTGCCTTTATTTTATGTACGTAGGTATAATTAATGTCTACAGTTAACACGAAAGCTTTTTATATGAAAAGTGTCATCATTCAAAGTGAACCTAATTAAATGTTGACCTAATAAGGTTTTTTTCGTTGTAGCTTGGCAAAGGGATGGTTTTTGTGCTAAAGCTGATAAAAATGTAAGTCACAGAGATAGGCTCGTAGATACTCTTGAATGAGACTCAGTCATGAATCTCTATTTAAAACTAGGTTTGAATCACGATCAGTCGATCCATTTTGTAAAAAAATCACCATCTAAAGTGACGTGAACTGTCATTCCACCTAATGCTACGGATTGATAATATTGACAGCTCACTTCAGCTAAGTTTTCACAGTGAGATTTTTACAGAATTGATGAACAATACAAAAGAGAGAGAGAGATAAGACACCACCCAAAGGTTGACTGGTAGAAAATGCCTATGGCATTAAGTCCGCCTCTGTACATTTATGTGCTTAAAGTATTAAATAAATAATAAATAAGAATAAGAGAGGAGAGAAAGATAAGTTGTGTTTTTATTATCCTTGAATATTTATTTTTATTTATTATTTTATTTATTTATTATGTTATTATTCATTAAATTAATCAATATTAATAAGTTATCTTATCGGTTTTGTTAGTTCAAATTATTATGTTATAAATATACTCCTTATTTTGTTAATTTTTTATTTCAAATTATTATTTTAATTGCTATTATTTTAGTTGCTAAAAAAATTCTGAGACGTTTTGAGGGGGTGATGAACGAGTGAAGCACTTTCCCTTCGCTTGTGCGTCGTCCACATGAAGCGATCTCGGTTGTACAAGTTTTTAAATAATAAAGTATGTAACTAACATTAATTATAAGGAATTTACTAACACAGTGGATCTAATGTTGTCTGAAATAAAGAATTTATTATTATTATTAAAGTATGAATTATGACTTTGTTTAATATATTATTTATATATATAAAAATATTAAATAACAGAATTCTCAATGTTTGATATCATACATTGAGAATTCTTTTATAATTTTATTCTTTTATAACTCACGAAGGTTAGTATTTAATAATTAACCCTAACACTTGACTCCTCCAAAATTGCTTTCCCGAATAATAAAACGAACGAACGCGACAATAACCGAGCAACTTACAAGCATCAGAACTTCAACTGCGAAAGTTCCGAAGTTAATCTGAACAAAACATATGTCATTAGAGTATCAACGTCTTCCCAAGTGTGACGCAATCAGCGCCTTGAAGGTTCTTATTTGTTTTCTCTTGTTTACGAAGACGATGGTTATTGTTATTTCTGGATCACGTAACTGTTTTTCCATGTGTATCTTGTGCCGAGCCTTCTCTGTAAGGTCGTGTTGTGCTGCCGTAATTTGTGCTGCCATATATTCGAGGAAAAAATCTGGATTTCTGGAGTATACCCAGTTTTGTATTGCCTTGTTTATGGAGCAAACACCTGAAGTATATTGAAATTTGTGTGAATTGCTTAGGGTTGTCAGTTCAGTGTAACTTTGTTGGATTTTTCCAGGTAGGTAATTTCAGTATGTGGGTAACGTTCTGTGACACCCACCTACGCAGGTTTTCTCAGAATTATATATTTTTCATTTACCTGAGTTCCGTAATGTAATATGGGTTTGTGAAAGTTCACTGAAACAGAAAAAGCCCCTTGACAAAGGGACATTTTGAGCGAAGCGAAGGAAGAATAAAATAAAATAAATTACACCAACAGGCAGAGAAATTTCATATCTGCGGTACCGCTGATATCTTCAAAATTCACATAATGAAAATACGTATACAAAAAAATCTGATTAATTCCACATCCTTGATTATTTTGCTATTTGAAACTTATTGTAACAACCTCCTTTTCTTCATTTGTTACAGCACTTCTCCTGGATACTCTCAAGGTCATACATCGGGCAGTCTGCAACGACGAGACAGTATCCCTAGCATGTCCCAGAGGCACCACCATCAGCATACAAGTAGCTCAGTATGGGAAGGCTGGTGAGGAGCAGGGGTGTCCTGCTTTGAGCGATGAGGAACTAGAAGAGAGCAAGAACTGTAAAAGACCTAATGCTATGCAGGTTGGTAATTTTGTAGCACATTAGCAGGTATGTAAAAAATATAAAAAAGGATGATATAAGGAAACGGGGGAAAAAGCAGATTTTGACAACGGTGTAAAGTTATGGTTCCAAATCTAAGGGTTCAATGCTGTCCATTATGGGATTTAGATTAAGTATTCATACACATGAGCGGCACGCGTCACTGCCACTCGCCGACGCGTCGACGTCGGTAGTCGACGGGTGTCGACGGCCCCAGTTCCCTTTGCCGTTCGTGTGTATGCAGACTTTACTGGTTTCTTACTACGCATACAAATTAATGTTTGGGCCAATCGTTAAAATGAAATTGAAACGAATGGGTTGTGTCTCAAACTCAAAGCATTTATTTCAATTAAACCATTTACAGGCACTATCTACATAATTGTCGAGAGTCGATCGGCGGAGAAAGTTAGATAAGTGTTACAATCCAATTGCTAAAAAAATGCCTCGATCTTAGCATTCTCTTTAATGCCAAATATATATTTTCTGTTAAATATTCTCAATTTCTAAATAATGTAGAAGTTTTGTGTCAGAGATATTCTGTAATTCCATCCAGTTATCAAGTACAAACCCCTTATTGAAACATTAGGATTCGATTACACTCTCCGTCCGCATTGTAACCGGTCCACGATTCATTGGTTCGGTCATATAACGCATTCTGATTGGATGGTGCAGCCTGAATTCTAATTATGTAAAGTTTAGCGTCAGCTTGCATGCGGCGTGTATGCGGACAGCGAACAAAATAATTAAATGTCCCCTTTATGTTTAATTGTATTCGATATTTTATGACTCCCCTTAGTTTTAAGACTGATATTTAAAACTGCTATCGAATTACTTCATATTAGCTACTGGAACTGCTATTGTTTCGATTTAAATTAATCTTTTGATTTAAATGAATCAAACTAGAAACTGGTGATAAGTAAAAAATGCAAGTCTACAAGCAAAAGTAGCGCACAACTCCTATAGAGGCATGAGGAATAGAGTGTAAAGGTCACTCATCCTCCATAGATAAGGGAGGGTCCTCCGACCAGACGGGTGTTGTGTCTAATGGGCTACTGTTGGACGATTGATGTCGGAACGCTGTATTATATGATAATTGCGCGGTGGAGACATTGATAAGCGATCAGAACTTTGTCCGAATACTCCGAGAACTCCTCCACAATCGTCGGATTCAGGTCCACCTTCTCTCGGAAAGAAGTCGTTGGAGAGCGCAGAAAAACGACGGCCTACCTCAAGGTAGTGTCCTGGCTCCGCTTCTTTTTAATATCTACACCAACGACCAACCATCCAGCCCTAACACATCCCGCTTCCTCTATGCGGACGACCTTGCCCTCACGTCCCAAGCCACCACCTTTGAGGAAGTTAAGGCCCACTTGTCAGACGCTCTTGGTGACTTAGTCACATATTACTTCGCTAACTCACTCAAGCCCAATCCGAGCAAAACCCAGTCGTGCATCTTCCATCTCCGCAATAGAGAGGCGGGCCGCAAACTTAACATCGTTTGGGGTGGGGTGTCCATCGAGCACAGCAACTTCCCTAAATATCTTGGTGTCACCCTGGACAGGTCTTTAACATTCAGACAAAACTGCAAGAATATCAAGCAGAAGGTGCACACTCGCAACAGTCTTCTTCGTCGACTGGTCTCATCAAAATAGGGTGCTTCGCCTGACGTTATGCGGACTACTGGACTGGCGCTCTCTTTTTCTGCGGGAGAATTCGCGAAAAAGCCGAAACAGTTTTCTAAAGTGTGTCGTTCCACTCAATGGTGAACTATCACAAGAGAGACTGAGGCTGTGGCGAGACAGTGCTTCCTTACCCGGACCGTTCGTCCCACCCGCTGAAGACCTCCCACCTGGACATGAGCTACCTTGGGTAACATGGAAGTCTTTAAACAGATTCCGGACCCAGGTTGGCCGAAGCAAGGAAAACCTGTTCAGGTGGAGATTCATAGACGACTCCGCCTTGGAGTGTAAATGTGGTGCTGTTCCACAAACGATGGGACACTTAATGTCGTGTCCTGCGTGTCCTGTCAGCTGCACGTTGCAGGAGCTGATGGACGCTGGTGGAGGCGCCAAACAAGTGGCCGAATTCTGGGCCGAGTATATTTAGATTGTTATCGACACGCTAAGAAGAAGAAGATTGCGCGGTAAATTCTGTTTGCGCGATGCAGGATTTTTGCGTGACGTCAGTGTGATGCGTAGTTTGCATGTGGCGATGTAAATTCCACACTTCGCTTGAAAGAGGCATTTAATTACCGATGGCAAATTGACAAATAGCTGGTTAAACAAGTATCTCTCCTGAAACTTAATACACATTGCTTTTAACCTTAATTTACCGACCCGCGGAATTTCCATAAAAAGTGGTTTATAAATTTAGGGAGAGTATTCAAAAAAACCTTATTTGCAGAAGTGCCGAAATTGCGGATGTCTACAGACTCTAACAAGCACTTAACATCAGGTGGGCCAATAGCCCGTTTGTCATATTCTGACATAAAAAATGAAAGATGACTTTAATAGGAAACATTAGATCGTCTTTGACACTTAAAGCGATATTTTTTTTAGGGATACTTCGTAAAGATGATGATGTATGAAGTTACCTATAAGGAAAGGATAATTTATTTCCTTTGAATATTTTTTTAAGATTTATTGTTTCTTGGTGCGATTATTTTTCAATATTATGTACTCGTAGTTTGGTAAAAATGTCCATAATCAGCCTATAGCCACCAGAGCACTGCGACATTTATTTTTTAAATGTCGCAGCGTCATGCATAGATAGGAGCCTTTTGGCCTCGTATAGGACTTTCTGTTTCATTTTCCTTTTGATACTTTTTTTTTTAAATAACTTGGATTTTTATTTTACTGTGTTTAGTTTAGTTTGTGATCTTCCTGTACGAGTCGCAATAAATACTTTTTCTTCTTCTTCTTTCTTATTCTTCTATAGTGTTCCCACTGCCTCCTCTCTGTGAGAGGGAGTGATGGGCTGCAATCTACCACGGACTCAGTGCGGGATGGTAGATGTCATGCCGCCGATTTTTTTTTTGGTTCTAGGGTATGCCGGTTACGATGTTTTCCTTCACAGGTTTTAAGAGCAGTGGTGATGAAACACATTATACAAAGTTAAGCGCCTGCCTGGCTTCGATCCCACGACCTACAAACCGTAAGTCGGGGCCGTAACTACTGGGCCACCACTGCTCTGGTGAGAATGTGGAAATTCCGTAATAATAGCTATAGTGAAAAACTATGGCACAACAACCGTTATTGTCTATATGTCAAAATATTATCATTTATTTAGGCTAAACACAAACGAGTTAAACATGATATATTATAAATTAATGGAGTTTGACGTAAGACTGACAATATTGACACGCGTTGTACAAGTGTCTAAGTTTTTGTGGTTAGGATTCCACTTCAATTTGTTTTTTTTTTTAATGCTCGCTGCTGCTGTATGTACGGTCTATGCCAAAAGTATCTGCCGCGCTCGGTTTGTAGATGGGTGACCATCCATTACAGCCCCGGCTGTCATTCGTAGATCTTTGAGAATCGTTGGGCGTCTAACGACCCGCCAGATGCCAAAAAGTCTGACACCCAGTCTTACCAAGGAGTATCGTATTACCCAGTAACTAGGTTGTGGAGGTCAGATTGGCATCACACCACACACCCTTCTATATACAACGTTATTTTAAGTATATGCGAAACCAGAATATAGCTTGTTCAGAATGAGTAACTGAATCGATTCCAATAATTTTTACCCCATGTTACATTTTGTCCCAAAAATATATGTATAAAAAAGGTTAAAAGTTGGACACCGAGCGACACCAAGTAGGTTATCCAATCTCCACGCCGAACGGTTAGGACCAGGGTACCTAGGTACTATTATCAATGACCGCAAGACGACGCGGCGCGGGTGAGCATGTTTTTGTACGGACAAACAGGTAACTTAACAAGTTTATAACTTTGTGATTTTTCATGATACAGTTTTGAAATTTTGTACATAGATTCTTTACATAAAAATACTAGACACGTGTTTCGGGTTTCGCATATACTAAAAATAATGTTGTATAGATGAATGTGTTGCTAATTCCATTAAGTGAGTGATCGCGTAAGAATTTAACCTGCACCCTAATCACGTAACATACTATCAATCACAATTTGAATCATTTAGAAGGATATTGGTAAGACATTGCTTCATATGTTTGAAAAATTCGTCTGCTCAATAACGTAAATAACGCAATGAATGTTGTTGAACTGTCACAATGAAAGCCATTCCTACTATTAGTGTGTTACGCCATTACCCCTGCTGAGCTGTTCTTTTGCAATTTCACCACATAGGTACTTGTCGAACAGACATTATGTAAAAAAGCATCGCATAGTAACTGAACAAATAATTAAAAGTCAATTCTGCGGCAAAAGTAGAGTACTACGTAGATATTCTACAGCAAATTCAAATTGATTAACTAAAATCTTTTTCTTCTAGTACTCATTACTGCAGACGGTGGTGGAAGCTTGCCAAAAGAAGCCTCAGTGCAAGTTCAGTACCCTGCCAATGCCGGGTCTCGTGGACCCCTGTCCGAGGCAGAGCAAGTACGTCGAGGTCGCGTATAAGTGCCGTCCGTGTGAGTATTACATTTATAGTAAACTTGCTGTGCCCATGGGTTTTAATTTTTTGCGCTGAACCCTAATTCTTTTTCTAAAGTCATAAGCTATTTGCCAGTGAAAGTCTCGTTAAAATCAATCCAGCCATTTCGGAGATTTGCCGGAATAAACAGACTGACAAAAATGTTAATATAGTAGTGTATTGTTTGCCAAGGGAGCAAACAACTATTTTGAAGGCGAGAGTGTGAATCCAGAGCGCAGCGAGGGATTCAAAGTGGCCACTCGAGCTTAAAATAGTGTTGCTCCCGAGGTGTACACTCTACTTTTTATTATCACCCTCTGTGAAAAAATAAGTAAGTGCACCTTATGAATAAGAATACGGTACGTTTATTTATTTACATACAATTTTGAGTAAGTAAACAATTACGAAGGAAGGCAAAATGCTTTACCCGCGTTTTTTATTTTTCACAAACTTTCTTTTTAATTTGACTCTCGTTCGTATAACTTTACTTGTTGCCGCCTGTTACTTGTTCATACAATGTTCGTGATTGATCTCTTTAGTAATTGGAACTTTTATTAACAATATCCACATTCCAAATTCAAATCACTTTTAGTCCCTAGGGATTAAAGAGCTATTTTAGTCTCTGTTTAGATGTGATAACAATTGAGTTTTTGTTATAAGTACCGTACATACTTTCTTATTATTGATTTAGTAAAAAATTTTTATTTTGACACTTTTTTCATTTTACAAGCAGGCACTTAAATTTTATTTATTTATTTGTATAGATAGACTACAAGTGATAAAACGTTAGGGCGGTTCACGGCCTGGGGTGATGCGACTTGCGTTAAGCGACGCGCGCGCGTCACCTGTTTCCGTCTGTCGCCGCGTCGCTTCACAAGTCTCGTCTAGGTGACTCGTGGCATACTCTTTCATTTTAAACGACTTTTTATATTTTTTTTATTTTTTTTTCTTTCTTCTATTTTGTACGCAGTCCCTGTTGTAAGAGAATTGACCGTGACGTATGTGAGAACATGTTTTTCAACTACAATGTTAAGTTTGTTTCTGGAATAAATTCATCCCAACGGCGGAACCCTTCATTGTGCGTGGTCCAACACGCACTTGACCGGTTTTTTATTTTATTAAGAAGACTACTAACAATGAAGATACAACCTTACAAGTATTTTTGGCATGTCAAGTCTCAATTTAATTTCTGTATTGTTAATTAAATATAGACCTCGTCAATTGTATGACGGATACTCACGACTTCTTACCTCGTACGTCAGTCCCCCTAAGGGCCTGTGCACACCACGTCTTTTTAAACGCGCCGTTGACGCGCGTTTGCCGCGATACAGACGCGATACGCACGCGAGTCAGATACTGGCCGGCACTGCTGTGTAGGATAAAAGCGTGCCGTCGACGCACGTTTCTAAAACGCGTGTCAACGGCGCGTTTAAAAAACTTGGTGTGCACAGGCCCTTAGGTGTTGGGCTATTGCCGTTTCGAATTGGATAATGAGTCAGGACAGAGATGGATGCCGTAAAGGAAGTTGAGTATGAAATGAATAATGATGCAGATAAGTGAACGCTGTGTATGTTATAAATTACAAATGAGTGCCAAATTGATCGAAATTCATCTATTAAAAAGATGAAACGATAGCTAAAAACAAATTACTTTTCCTAGCAGCATAATCAAGGCTCCTACAAACAGCAGGATTGTCCGAATGGGTTACCGCTGGCCCGGAACATTAAGGGTTAAGAAAGGAACACGGGTAGGTTTTAGTCAGTAAGAGTCTGACACTCCCTTCCGCTCCACCCAGAGTGGGAGGGGTCATTTGATGACATTATAGGCTGAAGGCTCCTTCAAACAGGCGCAACACGCGATATAATCGCGCGCGACACAAAGGCACCGCTCGTTGCGCGATTTGTGGTGCCATTGTGTCGCACGCGATTTTACCGCGTGTCGCGCCTGTTTGAAGGAGCCTTCACTGCTGGGACATAGGCCTCTTCTATTTTTGAGAGAGCCGTAATCCGCCAAGCGGGCCCAGTGCGGGTTGATAGATGTCACATGTATTCGAATTTTCAGTTCTAAGACATGACCTTTCCTAACTAAATACCTATTACATAAACTGTTAATATGTTTTCAACATTCCACCCAATATTTATTTTTCTTACCTAATATTTTGTTGCAGAAAATTTCTTCACTTAAAATAAAATTATGTTCGTTGAAACAGAATTGACCAAGTTTTGAAATATTAATCGAGTTCGGGTGTTCGGTAAACGCTTAATGAATTAAAGTTTTGACTCGGCTAATCCTTCCGTGAATGTTGAAAGAATAATTAAGGTTTAGTTTATACTTCAAGTGATTGACGAGTGTTTTAATGAAAAACACTAGACGTAAATATTTACTATTTAGAACGTTTCAGTCTATGTAAATACATCGTCTTTGTCTTTTGAAAGAAAGTAGGTTTATAAAGTAGGTACCTATGTATATTATAGATGCTTGCAGAGACATCGGCAAGTAACCTTTAACCACGAATTCAGCACATGATTCTAGGGTACCCCTCATCATTTAAACCGAAAGACGATCACTGCTGGACATAGGCACAGAACTGATCGAAGTGGAGGTGCTTGGGCTCCCCCAAGCACCTCCACTTCGACCGGTTCTGTTCTTCTCGCATCCAGCGGGTACCTGCGGTCTTCACAAGGTCGTCGGTCCACCTTGTAGGAGGCCTTCCAACGCTACGTCTTCCGGTATGCGGGTACCCCTAGGGTAGAAATATTTAGATGCTTATTAAAAAAAAATCTGCTGTTTCATAGAAAAGTGCCTACTAGTAGCTGCGCAGTCGAAATGTATGGAACAGCAAAATTTTTTTATAACTGACGAAAAATTCAACGCACGGGCGTTTCAAAACCATGTACTGAATCCATGGTAACAGTTTGCGCATTAGTGTCCTTATCACCCTGTAAGTTCTGCGATATCAGTAATAATAATATCTATCCGATATTCTGCTTATAAAGTCTATCGTATCACATACAACATTACATGCGTAAAAGATAACAAAAGCCAGTAGAAAACTGCCCTTCTAATAGTTTTAATTAGAGTTGCCCCGAGTACTCCTTTATTACACTCAGTAGGTAGTCGGCACGCGGACATTTTGGTAGTTTTCGTTATCGTCTGAATAACTAGGTTTGTCTACCGAGGTACGACAAACTTATAACCTGACCTCTTTACAATATTGATGTAGATTAGTCATGGACAGAAAAATAAAAAAATAATCCTTAGGTAATTAAATAAATAATCAATCCCTCATGGTAATCTTAGATATTGGTATAAATCTATAGCGATGGCAATTTTCGGATCTTCGCGCTGTTGCGACGCTGTAGATAATAATTCCTCGTAGCAATGCCAAAAACTTGCATGGCATTCTTCTATAACATTTAAAGCGTTTCGTACGTTTCCAATAGCTGTGTCAACTGAACCGAGTTACTCAGTTCAGTAAACATCATCATCATCATTTCAGCCGAAAGACGTCCACTGCTGGACATCGGCCTCCCCCAAGCACCTCCACTTCGACCGGCTCTGTGCTTCTCGCATCCAACGGGTTCCTGCGGCCTTCACAAGGTCGTCGGACTAGCTTGTGGGAGGCCTTCCAACGCTACGTCTTCCGGTACGCGATCGCCACTCCAGAACCTTTCGGCCCCATCGGCCATCTGTTCTGCGAGCAATGTGCCCTGCCCACTGCTACTTAAATTTGGCAATTCTTCGGTTTAGTAAACATAATACCGAACAATATTTGGTATTCCGTTACTCGGTAAAACTTGTAATCTCTTTAAATTGTGCTGCATTTAAATTTACTTCTCATTGTTTAGTATTCCTTACAATTCCTAGTAATAAGATAACAGTTTTGCCACGACGTGACTGACAATCCATTTTATAAACGTATTGGCCCACTGAGTCTTGACTTTTCTAAGATTTTTCCATTTCCCCTCCATCAGGGTCGTAATTATTCAGTAAAGACCGCGACGTATTTCTAACGACCACTTCTAAAATTAATGAGTTTGCTTTACCGGAGGGAGCCGGTTTTTTACTATCGGTCAAGAAGAAATTAATCGGTTTAGCAGCGGAATCGATTTTGATAGATTGGTGTTAAAATGTAAACAAGACAAAAAAACATGTTTGCTATCTAATAAAAGGAATTTTACTTTGTTATCTGTACGCCTTGATTTCAATAGTTGAGTTTAGCATAGGTAATAGGTAATACGGGCTGGTGTCCACAACTCCACGTCAATGCGCTTATTTTGCGTACGGTGAGTTTAGCATAATCAGCCTATAATGTTCCCACTGCTGGGACACAGGCCTCCTCTCTGTGAGAGGGAGTGGGCTGTAATCTACCACGCGATCCCAGTGCGGGTTGGTATATGTCATGTCTTCGAATTTTTGGTTCTAGGACATGCTGGTTTCGTCAGTTGAGTTTACTTCCCAAAAAAAACAAAAGATAGTTTCCTAAAAATCCATTACCAAAATTGGTTCACCCACAAAAAAAAAGAGACATGGGGCTTCTTACTGATAACATGACCCTCTAAAACAAAAAAGAGGGTAGCAGAATCACCGATCGCGTGACGTAACGTTTTTACTCCGGAAAGTGTATTGAAGTGATTTATGCCCAGTTAATAAATTCCTGGATGGGGTCAATGGCCGAAGGTAAGGGCGTGTACAGGAGTGCCGCCATAGGTGTGCCGCATGCACATTAAAACGTGCAGACGGGCGTTTCGAACGCTCGGTGCTGTGTTTGTAGTTTTAATTTTTGATGTTCGTTTTGTCATGGTTTCTTTTTATAATGTTGAGAAATATTATTATCAAACAAAATAAATGAACCTGATTAAATCTACATAACTTATAATATTTGTGTGTATTGGTATTATATAAAAAAAAACCGACTTCCAAAAAAAACACTACAAACTGAAAAATAACTTTAATTTCGGAAGTCGGTGTCTTAGGGATTAGTATTTTAGTTTTTTCAACCTACTTATAATTGAATTTTTAAATTGATACAAAACCACCTCACTGTAGTCTTATTTAGATCTGCACTTGTGTTAGCCATTTTTAGAAACATTTTATAAGTAGGTACCTAGTTGCAATGCCATTATTCACAGTGAAAACGGCTGGCGGGATTCAGTGACGTCATTAGTTGGTACCTCGTTATCTTGTTATTTTTATAAACTTGAGAAGACTTTGCAGCGGTTCTTGTTACGGAAAATACTCGTGGTTCATCTTTGATTAAATAATTATACGTAATTAGTTATGATTTTAGAATTACAGTAGTTTTATGTAGCATTTCTCGAATTGAAAATAAATTGTCGTTTCATTGGTTTTATTTTTTTTATAATTCAAAGTCCTGCAGACTGACTGACTGATATATCAACGCACAGCCTAAACCGCGGGTCCTAGAGACATGAAATTTGGAGGGTGTGCTATTTGTGAAGAGTAGGTATCCACTAAGAACGGGTTTTTCGAAATTCCACCCCTAAGAGGTTGAATGAGGGGAGGGTGTTTCACGCGGACGAAGTCGTGGGTAGAAGCTAGTTTAAAATAAATTCGTGAATTTAATAAAAATAAGTATAAGTATGAGTATTTATTTGTTGTTGTTTATTTTGTTGGTAACTAAATCTTCGTTTGACAGTGTTTCTATTAAACAGTTCATATTTATTTTCTTGCAGCTTACTAAAATATTTAATATTCTATTCTCAAGCTACCATTCAAATCATGAATCGAAATTCAAAATTAAGAACAATATTTGCAACTTAAAATTCATAGCCCTAACTTAAATCGTGAACAATGTTGCTCCTTTATTTTTTACGAGGCCATTCCGTGCCCTCCGTGTGAGGTCACTATGGGTTTACCGTAATTTGGTAACATGACGTTGCATTTAAATCGGTTACGACCACTTAGACCCGACGATCATAGGACGACAAGCGATTTTTAGGTGACGAATCGAAGTAAATCCAAGTAATAATAATATTATCAGTAATGGATATTATAAAAGTAATAATGTTTGTTTAAGAGTTTTTGAATTTGGATGTTTGATCAATCACGCCTTAACTATTTAACGAATTTACAGGTTTACATTTTGTCATAGGATACTTTTTGTTCTGGTAGCATGTGCTCGTGGAATAGTAAAACTATTCTGTTTGTCGCCTTCAGACATCTACGCGGGCAAAGCCGCGGGCAAAAGCTAGTATAGCATAAAATGTTATCGTCACCTAAAAAAATCTTAACGACCAGTGAACGCAGGGCCTTAGAAGGAAATGACGGTTCAACTGCCCGTCTGCCCGCGTCATTAATATTAGTTATAGCTTCCTTAGCTAAGCGTAAAACACTCGGACACTCCACTAATTGATACACGAACACTTACCGAAGCTTTTATCGTATTGGCGGTTTTGTATTACAAACTAATGGATGCGAAAGGGGTGAACGTAAAAACAAAGGGTAGACATCTATATCGATAGAAGAGTCATCTAGGTTTATCAGCGCTAATTAGTGGCAGAAGTGATACTCAATTATCGTAATTTAAATCTGCATCGAGTCGAACGCCCTTCCGTTAGGTTCGGATTCATATTTGTGTTTCAAAGTGAGATTTGCGTGGATAACATGAATGTTGGGAGATAATTATTGTGTTGGGATTTGTTGATTTTCAATTCCATGATGTTTGGATTTTGGGTAATATTAGTTAGTGTTGTTTATGTTATCGTTGATATAGTTTATAGCTGTTTGGTTGTTACTATGGAACATGTTTTTATAACAAGCAGCTACAATAATAAACCCCCTTATTTATAAACGTTATTAGACGTTTAAACGCTAATAATAACTTAACTTTATGCAACGTTTATAAATAAGGGGGCTAATGTGTAGTGGTTTTAGATGCTGCTATTGTGTTGAAAGGATTAGTCACCTAGACTCTTCGCTACCGAGTGCTAGATGTCCAGGGTGCGCCGGACGTTTGGGGATTGGGTACCGATTTCTAACGTCACTCGGGGAGGCTCCTTTCTTGCACAAAGTTTTGGAAAAACAAGAAGTTGCTGCTGCTGTAGATAGTTCCACGTTCAATCCACGAGCAAAGTATTTTCAAGGGAGATTCTGGTTAGCAGCATGGAGTTTAGTTTATGCCGAAAAATAAACACACCGACCAAAACAACAGACGGTCTGTAATATACAGACCGTATTTCATAGATAGTTCCACGTTCAATCCAACATTCAGACCGTATTTTGGCCATCGCGGCCAATCGCAACGGAGAACAACCTTCAGCAAAGAATAGTGCATAAGTATGTGCGCAGACACAGGTGTACTCTCTTTTCCTTCACTCTCATAGTCCTATGGGATGGCAATCCGACACGATCGGAGAAAGATCAGGCGCAGGACCAATGGCTTATCGTGCTTTCCGAGGCAAGGGGTAACACACCATCAACTTCCAAACTCCGGGCTGTTGCTAAGAAATTCCTAATGGATAAACCAATAACACTTTGCCCAACCTGGGAATCGAACTCTGGACCCCACGTTCCGCAGTCGCGGTTGCGACTACGAGACCAACGAAGCAGTCCGCTATAAAGCCTACATATGACGTGGAACTCATTTGCATAATCTCACTATGTGTGGTGACGCGTCAACCGAGATTGACCACGGTCAACCTCTGCCTTCTTCTGTAGACATGTCCTAGAATGCCCTAGCTCATCCGATCTATTCTAAAGTACAGTAGCTCATACGTCAGTGGCAACAAAACCAGTATAAGCTGGCATCTTATTCTATTAAAACTGCGTACTATGCTAGCCCGAAAGTCTGACAACCAGTCCAGTCCTGACAGTCAGTTACCAAGGGGTATCGTATTACCCAGTAACTGCGTTGTGGAGGTCAGATAGGCAGTGGCTCCAAGTAAAATACTGGTATTCAGCTGCATCCGGTTAGACTGGAAGCGGCCCCAACATAGTTGGGAAAAGGCTAGGCAGATGATGATGACTATGCTAGGCCCACTCAAGGTCGAAATGTTGCCACAGACGCACGGACGGTAGACTGTCCCTAGATAATCTGCTTTTGAACGATGTTTTTCTTCGATTAAAAAGTAATAATGCTCTAAGTGTTGTACTCAACAGTAACACATATTTCACAGATGAGTTTCGAAGTCGAACCGGCTGCGAAGGCGAGGTGATCAAGCTGAGCTGCAACCCTCACTCCAGGATCGCTATCTTTGATGCTCAGTATGGCAGGACCGCTTTCGAAGCCATTACCTGTCCACAGACACAAGGAGTCCTGGATGAAAGTAAGTATAACGATAATTAAAAAATTATAATAATGTCTAAAATTTTATTGTGTTTTAGGTAGCATGTTTAAGTGTAAGGCTAGGTTGTCCTAATTAGTACATTCGGTCTAAATAGTTATTTTTTATCAATGATAAAAACTAAAATTGTTGTTTAGCTTTTTTACCATGGACCGTTTTCTTAAATTTTGATTGGTCCTATGTCTACGAAAGTGGTAACAAATTCTTTATGATGGCAAGAACAAAATTGACACTTTTCTTGACTACGTTGTCATAACATAAAGCAAGAAAAGTTATCATCATCATCATCATTTCAGCCGAAAGACGTCCACTGCTGGACATAGGCCTCCCCCAAGCACCTCCATTTCGACCGGTTCTGTGCTCAGAAAAGTTATTATTTCATCAATATGTTATTCAGATAAAAAGGCCGTATATTTCATTGCCTTATCAAGAATATAACCGGTAGAGAACAATTGACATAAGCTCTTACTTATAATCAAATGGAAGCCGCTTACTTTAATAGATCGAAATATTATTATATTATATGATCCATCTGTAAAAAACACATTATTCATGATAAAAAATTTAGGAACCTATCTATTTTTTTTACTTTAAATTTCATGTCTTATTGTAGTATCTTATACCAAACAGTATTTGAATTTTCTACTAACCTAATAAAACTGCCATCAAAAATTAGTTTTTAAGTTAGATACTAAAAAACTAATTTTGAATGGCATTTTCAATCCATTTTCAATATTCCCTACCAAATTGACTCTTGAAAAGTCTTGTAGAAAATAGCCGGTAACGACTACGTAGGAGCGAGAATATTAAACTGTTTTGAGGCTCACAAAGAACTTAAGTACCTAATCATTCGAAGAAAATAAGGCAAAGGAATGACTCTCAAGTTCTTAACGATTCCGGAGACAAAAACTAAACGAATCTCTTTTGATGAAGCAGACCAGCAAAGTGAGGAGTAATTACATTATTTTTTAGGGTTCCGTACCCAAAGGGTAAAACGGGACCCTATTACTCCGCTGTCCGTCTGTCACCAGGCTGTATCTTATGAACCGTGATAATTAGACAGTTGAAATTTTCACAGATGATGTATTTCTGTTGCCGCTATATGAACAAATACTAAAAACAGAATAAAATAAATATTAAAGGGGGGCTCCCATACAACAAAGGTGTTTTTTTCGGCGTTTTCGCCTAGTGGTAGGTACGGAACCCTTCGTATGTTAGTCCGACTCGCACTTGTCCACTTTTTATTATTACCTTTGCGTGAAAGAGGGGCTCATATCTTTAGGAATAGTTCTTAATAGACTATTTTTAGAACTGTTAAAGGTGTTTGTTTATTACTTTTGGATGGAATTTCAGTTGGTACAAGTTTATTACATTATTTTATATTGTTTAAGTGACCAATTAAGGGATTTGTACGAACTCGAACTTTCGCTTGAGAGGCTTGTGGCTAAGTAATAACAGCCGCACTGGTCGATTGATCAGGTTAAGCTACGCTTGCCGCGGTTGGTCCGTGGATGGGTGACCATATTTACATATCAAGACCTCTCCGTGCCTCGGAAAGCACGTTAAGCCGTTGGTCCCGGCTGTCATTTGTGGATCTTTGACAGTCGTTACGGGTAGTCAGAAGCCCGAATGTCTGACAACCAGTCTTACCAAGGGGTATCGTATTACCCAGTAACTGGGTTGTGGAGGTCAGATAGGCAGTCGCTCCATGTAAAATACTGGTATTCAGCTGCATCCGGTTAGACTGGAAGCCGACCCCAACATAGTTGGGAAAAGGCTAGGCAGATGATGATACGAACTCGAACTTTAATACAAACTTACATCCGCTAGTCAGCTTCTGTAGGTACTTTATAACTATCAGGAACTCTCTTATATATGTCACGCTTCTAGATCATTGTCTGTTAGTGAATTTCCTTAAATTTACTGACAGATGATAGATGATGATATTCACTGATAGTAATTGCAACCAAATATCTTTCTAAATAAGTACCTTTATCCCGTCGCATGTCCAATTAGCAGACACAATAGAAATTCTATTGTTATCGGTACAGTACCGGTCAGAAGTCCACTGCCAGCATTACAAAACTATCACATCGTAACTCGTCGCACTTACGACTGATCCTGACCGACCCTGTACACGCGACATGCGACTGGTGATTTAGATTTGGTTGCAATTACTATAAAACAATATAAATCTTTCTTGCCAGAAATTAACGTTGTTTTGATTAATGTAAGAAAGTATATAATTGTTTTGTGCAGAACAACAATTCTATCTCACAGACAATAATTAACAATTTACTTTTCATAAATGTCATCACTACTGAAAATAACCTATTTATTTCACTCAAAACAGTGCTAACATAAATAAAATTTCGAAGAAGTCAAACAATATTCGTGGAAAATGTGTTTTATATTCCAAAAATGTGTTAATTTCATTTGTCATTCTTAATGGCAGATAGGTGTGGCACTGTCCTACATTACAGTATAGTGTAACGCTAGCATTCGTTATTTGTTTTGACATACGTGAAATGAAATTAGTGAAATTATTATGCCCCCGAAAAATAAAAGAAATGTCATTACGGACACTGGACATGGTACATTTGGTGTGTATAATGTGACACGGGGATACACAAAAAATCACGATAATAAGCGGCGAAAAATAGTTTCCAAACATTCTGCGAAATACAGCGAAATTAACGAAAAGTGGGTTAGGAATGTATGGAGCTAATTAACTAGGTACTGGCTGTAGTATGTACGGAAGCACTTCTTTATTATTAATTATATTCTTAACTACGAATGTTACCTACTCACCTAATAATCGTACCACGTTCACTACATAAGACATGTTTTAGGCAACTATCATTATCTATCTCATATAATATAAGATTATCTCATAAAATATAAGACATCAGAGAGTAGTTATAGTGACCCAGTGGTAACGGCCGACACTTACGAGTTGTAGGTCGTTGATTCTAACCCAACCAGGCACTTTACTTCGTGTAAATTATTTCATCACCACTACTCTCAAAACGGTGAAGAAAACATCGTGAGGAAACCGGCATGTCCTAGAACCAAAAAATGGAAGACATGTGACATCTACCAACCCGCACTGGGCCCGCGTGGTGGATTACGACCCACTCCCTCTTACAGGGAGGCCTGTGCTGTGTCCCAGCAGTGGGAACATTACAGGCTGATTATGTTATATTATAGGACACTAGGATTTTGTTCTAATTTGAATTGCGACGGATTTTATACCAGAGGGCCTAAAAAGGCCACTTTGGAGAATCATAAAAGGATAACATTATGAATTATAATATGGCGAAGACAGTCCGTGTTTTTCTTTTTTTCGCTGCACTACTTACGTAGGTACAATCAAAGAGTTTGTGATTGGAGTTGGATTGGATTGATTGGTATTTTAGCACAGACCAAAAAAAAAAATAACTGAAAAATGCTTCACCAATGGGATTGATACGATTAACTTTACAGTTAGTTACACATTATGTTATCCTTTTATGATTCTGCCAAAGTGGCCTTTTTAGGCCCCCAGTGCTATGATTGCAGTTTCTAAGTAATCGTTGCAAGGCCTTTTTATTTCTTACATAATCATAATTTAAGGCATAATGATGTCTAATCTAGACCTAAGTTTACGAAGGCTATTGGATTTATTAATATTTTGTAATCTATAGCTTTGTCCACAGCGTGCGTGACTCCTCATGCAGTGAAGACAGTTATCCAGCTGTGTCTCGGGAAGCGGCGGTGTCAGATTGCTGCAAACAACAGGACTTTCAACTCATCCTGCAACTTTCTTTCAAGACCATATCTTAAAGTCGTCTATGCGTGTGGTAAGCTTTCGAAGTATCCTCCTTTAATTGTAGTATAGGCCTTTCACAGTTATTTTACCTCTGACAGCAGCATATCCAACTACAACCTTATTGTAACTAGATTAAAGATCACTGTGATTTTGACAGACTTGTCAGTGACAACAACCAAACAGCAACCTTATTGTAACGAGAATAAAAATCACTTTGATTTTAACGGTGATGTAGGTAAATTCAGAGGTGAAAAGACTGTAGATATATATTTAAAAGACAGATGATAAAAAAGTTTGCATAAGAGAAGTCATTTGAAAAACTGGTCAAGTGCGAGTCGGACTCGCACACGAAGGGTTCCGTACCACAAGGCAAAAACGCCGAAAAAAACACGTTTGTTGTATGGGAGCCCCATTCATTTTGTTATGTTTTTAGTATTTGTTGTTAAGGGGCCGGCGAACTACGCATGCAAATGCGTACTTCATGCAAACGTAATACCAAAACAATTTGTAAATCAAACATATTCTTATGGTTGTGTTTATTTATTCCGATTAGATTACAGAATATCTATGTTCCCAAATATATATTTTGAAATGACTCTGATATAAAGACGAGATATGAGGAATTTTAAATTTCTATAGAAAACTTATTTTTCTTATGACTTTAAATCAGTGTCCATTCAAAATATATAAGTTCAAGATTCATAAAGATTCATAATGTTATCCTTTTATGATTCGGACAAAGTGGCCTTTTTCGGCCCCTGAACAAGAATGGATGCGATGCGTTTACAACGATAAAGTAATTGATATCGGTCCAACTTTAAATTACTTTTCCTTCGTACACTTCCGTGTCAATAACATGGGTTCTCGAGGACCTTCGTGAAATTGGTTAACTTTAAGCTCTGCAAAGTTGTGTAACACTAATCAGTAGATTGCTTTATCTCAACATCACCTCAATCTCGTGTAACCTCGAACTACTCCTGAAACGCCCCAGCCCGTAATTGCGCAACTTGTTCAACTCTTGAACTACCCTATTCTGGTGCATCTTGGAAGTTTTAACAATACAAATCTCTATTTTACCTTGCAACTTTGCTCTTTGCTCCATTGTTCGGTGTAAAGTACAAGAATCTATGGTTGTATTAGTGTCATCATCGTCTTTTCTGTTCTTTGTACAAGAATTTGCTTTGATGCATTCGAGGGTTGTAATTTTTTGGCGTTGTTATTACGCCACCAATTAATTATTGTGAAACATTGTGGAAATGTTAACAGTACATAACGATGTGTGACTTAAGTAGTCCATTATAATTGCACGGCATGAAATTAGTGCTAAACGCCGTGCATTAATAGACACTTAAGTCACACGTATCGTATACTATTTTTTAGCACGTGTAGGTCACACGTGAGAGTAACGAGCAATTATGTCACGCTTTTCTGTGTAAAAATGGACTTCTTAAGTCACAGATAAGCGTGACTTAAGTGTGGGTTTAGGTCACAGAGTACTATTAACATTATTTTCAAATCGCGGTGTTAATAACTATGTTTTTCAGTGAAATTAATTCTTATACCAACGAATTTGTCTAAATGACCACATTGATATGCAAAAACTGACTTATTGTTTTCTTTTTTAGTGCCATTAGGAGTTCTCTCAGAAAAATATGAGAGTGCACCTGAGAGAGACGAAGATTCAACCAGTTTTGATCACAGCAAAGCACTATTTGACGAATCAGGTAAATATTGTGACCATATTAATATTTATACTCGTATTTGTCTGTCCTTCCCCTTTTTAATCCATCCAAAGGTTGTCTTAAAAAGATCACTTTCAGCGATAAGTCCGCCCATTGTGTCACCCTTTGTACAGTTTTTATATTTATGTCTGTAATTTATATGGTATACATAATAAAGAGTATTCTATTCTACTAACTTACGAAGTATAAAGAATGATTCTTATTAATGTTTTCACTTTGTTAGAAGAAGCTGGTGAAAAGTGGGGCGAGCCAAACGCTGACCGTGCTCTGCAGCCATCGCTAAATGAAGATTCTGTCCCACCGACAAGTTCAGAAGGTGAAATAACAACTATTGTCCAACCGAAAATGAACCTGGATAGAAATGAAGGAAAACCAGGTAATTGTGTAAACTATGTCCTACCTTTCCAGTTAAATTCAATTAAGTTGAATTCAAATTGAGTGTGCTTTTACGTTTGTCAATAAAATTTAATCCATATAGCACAAACGCTTAGGTATCCAAATTCACCTTCTACTCTATAATACCTTCATATTTCATGCTCAAACGCGATCCATAAATTTCGACTACACCAATTAAACTCCTAACAAACATAATACATCAATGTATTTGTGCCGAGCCGAAATAGAACTCATTAGTTAATTTCGTACAAATATTCGCCTCTGGTATTAGAAAATATTTGTTTGTTTCAGAGTCACAACACGGTAACTCGATATTACTGTTATCCGTTAGTATAGGACTGCTAATGTTCGTTGTCATAATTGGAGCATTAATTGCTGTCAGATGTTATATTAATCGGAAGAAAGAACATTCCAAAAACGGAGATATGTATACGACTGAAGCTCCTAACGTCTTCAATGATGCATTTTCTGATATTGATAATGACGCAGACATTAGCCACATTTCGGGAACATTCCATGATCCGATGCACCCAGACATGATTCTGTACAAAAATGTTCCCGGAAGTAGGGGAACTCTTAGAGCTATGAAGCCCTTATGTACAATATATCCTACTAACGCAGAAGCAAATATGTACGGTAACGTAGACTATGTGCCTTCACACACGAGAGAAATAGCACCTAGGTTTACTAGAAGCAGAAGTAATGAAGAAGAAATGGAACCAAATGTTATGACTAGTCCTAGGAGTTTAGGAGCGCATTCTAGTAATTATTACTACGGCTGACGTCACGATGATGGAGGCAGACAAGATGCCTCTAGGACATATTGCTTTTAGAGTGATCTCAAACAATGTACAAAGGAACAGAAGGCTTATAAAGCCAAGGATTGTGTAAAAATGATGGTTAAAGTATGGAACTGTTAAAGACTATGGATTTGTTTGTGAGATTTTTAATTGTTACATCATATTAGTTAAAGAATCTTGATTGTTCTGTAAGTTTTCCTATTGATTATTCAATCTGTCACACTCATTAGAGATGCACCTATGTATCTACTTTTGCATATCGTCAACTCAGCACTTTTGTATTTCAAACTATTACTACAATCCCATCTGTGATGGTTAATCATATTAATCTCTACAAGTCTAAATATAGAAAAGTTTATTTGTATAGAACCTGAAGCTTCATTTATAACATTTTTGCCCTACATGTAGAAAAATGTAAATCCTTTTATATAATTTTTTTTAATAAAAATGCGGAAATTCTGTGTTTTATTTGACGGTAGCTCCAGAAAGATGTACAACAAAAATAATGGGTGAGTCATTAAGAACAGTTACGCTATATTTTTTCTTGTTAAAATGCGATGTAACGGTCGCGTGGCTGATGTCGTTATTCATGGAAATTAAGTAGAGATTCCGGTGGCTATCACTCAAGAAGCTAAATAGGGGAGAAGGATAATGGAAGGTTGGATAACAACGAAGTTATGCATATGAAAAATAAAAGCAATAGATTATGTAAATGGACATGCCATTTGAAGTCACGAACATTTGGAGTTTTCACGTTTGGAGCGGAATGCAATTTATGATGACACGAAAAAATCTGTTTTTGCTATCACGGAGTATAAATGAGTACGGTGTGCGCTACCACAATATTTTTTAATACCATTTTTTTATTTATATATTTTGTTTAACTGAGAATTTTTAATAAATAATGTTTGTGACTGCATAAGGGTGCGTCTAGATTACGTTATATAACACGTAAACTTATGTTATATAACACGTTCAAATTAGTTAATGTTGCTAACTTCTCTATAGAAACATGTTAAATAACTATGTTAAATAACATGTTATGTTACACAGTGTGGACGCACCTTTAGGTGGATTAAAAATAAATAGAACTAGTCAACATTTTCAGGGTTCTCTCTCTATCATGGGTTGCTTGTACTTGGGTACCTACCTACAATTATATTTTGCGCCCCACGGTTTCACCAGCATAGATCTTGAACCCGTGAGAATGTCAAGATAAAAAGTATTCTATGTCCTAATCCAAGTCATGTTTTACCCATGTACCAAATTTCATTCAAATCCGTTCGGCTATTTTAGCGTGAAAGCGTAACAAATACAAACAATCTTTAATTTTATATAGAAACAGCAAAATATAATAAAACTCAAAAATCTTTAATTTTATTTTTATAGCAGTGCCCCGCGATTTCACCCGCATAAGTGTCGATCCCGTGGAAATATCGGGATAAAAACAATCATATGTCCTTCCCCGGGATGCAATCTATCTCTCTGCCAAATTTTATCAAAATCCGTTCAGTGGTTTAGGCCTGAAAAGGTAATATACAGACAGACAAACAGTTACTTTCGAATTTATAATATTAGTATCGATATACTAGCTGAACTTCGTAGCGAATCAGTTTTTTTTTTGTTGATTTTTCCATGTTTTAATAATTATTCTGCTATTCGAGGCGGAGACACTTCCAAAAATTCAAATATCATAAAAATCGGTTTACCTTTTCTTGAGTTATAAATGGTGTAAAACTAATGGGGCTGATTTTTCCAACGTCAGATAATTTTATCCGAAGAATAATTTGAATTTTTAACAGGTCTTCCATACAAAATCTGTCAGACGTTAATTTTATTCCACGAATAAAAATTATATACAAAATCACAACATTACTGAAACCGATCTGAAAACGTGTAAAAATTCAAAACCGTAGCAATATTGATTGTGAAGTTTCATTACCGAGTACCGAAGACGATAAAAATTTTATTAGAGCAAAAAACCGACTCTCTGGCTCGGCTGTTGAATCCCAAGGAGGAATCTGCATAATTTTACAACTGTAATCCAAAGGTTCACAACTTTGCCGCCGTATCAATAGTTAGGAGTTAGTGTCTCTCGTAATCTGTTCAATAATTCTCATTGATTAATCCTACAGACCAGTAAGTGGGCTATTGGATCGAACTTTATGATTTATCTGTTAATTATGATGGAAACTAGTTTAATTGGTCATTGGGTTTTTAAGATGAGTGGGCCAGCTAAAATTACAGTAGTTTAAGGGATTAAATGTGCAAAAGAAACTACGAAAAGTGTAAAGCTAAGTATATAGAAATTAATAACATGACACGACGGACAAACTGCGTTTTAAAACGGGTATAATAATGTAAGGCATAGAGGCTGCTAGGCTCAAATGGGATTGGGCGGGTCACATCAGTCATGCAGGATGACCGCTGGGCAAAAGTCTCCACACAATGGGTGCCTGAAGATGGATGGTGCTGCCAAAGTCGGCCCAGGAAGCCGTGGCGAAATCGTGAGTGCTGGTTCGAGGTGGCGTGGGAAAAGAGTTGGGGAAGGCCTTTGCCCAGCCGTGGGACAAAATAGGCTAAACAAAAAAAAACAACACGAAAAGGAAAAGAGTTCCTGCAAGGAGTTGGGGAAGGCCATTGCCAAGCCGAGGGACAAAATAGACAAAAAAAAAACAACACCAAAAAAGGTAAAATAGTTAACTACAAAGGCCGTGTGTTCGGGGCTTCGAGGGTATGTATACGTATGCACAATAAAGTAGGTACACAAATAATACACAGGAATAAATTTCAACCACATTGTTCAGTATTTAAAAAAAAACAGCTTTTAAAATCACACTGCAACTTAATAAATACATTTGTAAGCAACGAAGCTATAACAGTTTAAAATATTCTCCCGATTCTTTTAAAATAAAACACGAACTGCGTCGAGCTTTGACTGCGCCAAAGTTCTATAACGACATAAATCGTTTGCAATAAAAAGTGAGAAAAAGGCGGGAGTTTATTCGGAGTTTCCTGCAGCGAGCTACGATCTACATGAACCCAGTCGTGCGGCAAAACTTCATTATTCAGGAACCCGGTGCGATTAGTTCACGCTGGAATCGCTAGATGGCGTTAAACATATTTTTGCGAAGAGTGCAAAATTAAGTAAATTTTTGGGTCCCATTTTATTTTGTAGTAAAGAAAGAAGGTTTTTGTGACTGTTTTTTTTCATCCAAGATAATACAATAATAGTGAAAAGGTGGATTGGCGTGAATATCGTTTTAAAATAAGCCTTCTTGAGCCTTCAAAAGAACAAAAACAGAATAGTGTACTTGGCAAATTAGATTTATTCTATTATACCAAGAAGTTGGGCAACAGCACTGTCCTGACTTAATACCTACCTACTTAAGAAAACTCCACTCATACGTAGTGACTACAGTAAATATACTGAACAAGTTAGCAACTCGATCGCGAGATATCAAGCCATCGTTTTAACTTTGCCGACTAAAGTCACTAATTCAATAATAGTTTGATTTAAGATACAAGTGAAACGTTTCAGTTGAAGTTTTGAGTGAAATCTGCCTATATAAGTATTCTCAACTTATGATAATTAAGACATACCTACCTACCTACTTGAAACGAAACAGTATACAAGTCGTTGAGAGTTCTAAACTGAATAACCAACAATTATTGGATGAGAAATATGTAGTACTTATGACAGTTTTTTTTCTATATTGTCCCACTGCTGGGCAAAGGTATAAGGCCCCTATTTTTCCACTTTTCTTTGTGTCACTCGGTTAGAAACGAATCCAAATCGTCACGCCAGCGTTTTTTTAGGCCTGCCTTGGTGACGACGACGACGCCCGTCTTCAGGCACCCAGTGTATGACGACTTTGTCCTATCTGTCTGGATGCAACCTAAAGGTACCTATGTGTGACCCGCCCAATCACAGATTTATCGCCAGCATCGGCGATACCTGTCTTGGAGCATATTGAACACCAAACACATAAAGGCCAAGGAACGATGCTTTTGTTTCGTAGTGTATAAATTATAGTAACTAAGTCCTGAAAACTAAACTCAATAAAAAACACTTCCGGCCTTATTACCTACAAAACAACGGTTTTTTTACAGCCATCGAGCCGTGTTTGAACGTCGAACTTTATTCAGACAGTCTTAAATTAATTAAAATTTTTAAATACTAACTACAAAAACTGACGTTAAAACTGAGTCTAAGTTGTCATTTTAGTATTAAGAACTTGTCGGATTATGGTCCGAAATACTGGCTCGCAGGTTTGGGCTTGAACTAAAGTTAGAACTCGTATTGTAATAAGCCCGCTATGCTAGTTGCGCGGTAAACTCTGCTTGCGCGATGCAGGATTTTGCGTGACGTCAGTGTGACGCGTAGTTCGCATGTGGCGATGTAGATGCCACCACAAGTACACATAGCTACACAGAACTTTTCATAATTGATGTGTAGAACAAGAGCTATATTCCTGTAAATGTTTTTCCTCATTTTGCCTAACCGTCAATAATACTGCAAACTGCATCTCCAGACAAACAAAAAAGCTAAACTGGTAACCAAGAGAAACGTTCGCTATCTAAGCAATTCCTTCAAAACACGGTCCGTTTGTACCCCATGTCGTTACGCTGGTGATTTATTATTATAGGCCCCATTTGTTTCTTTAGTATGCATGTAAATCCCACAAAGGATTACTTATACCAATAGAAATCGGTACGTGCCACGAATTTTCTTTTACATTTTTGGAGTTTTGTTGAAAATTGTCACGGGCTACATTTAGTGTTGCGGCTTTGGAGTGTATCATAATTATCATTTGCCTAGCCTTTCGGGTCGACTTCAAGTCTAACTGGATGCAGCTATTCTCAAACTGGTATTCACCAGTATTTTACATGGAACAATTGCCTATCTGACCTCCACAACCCAGTGACTGGGTAATACGATACCCCATCGTAAAACTTGTTGTCAGACTTTCGGGCTTCTGACGACCTTTAACGACTGTCAAAGATCCATGAATGACAGCCATGGCTAACGGATTAACGTGCTTACCGAGACACGAAGGGGTCTTGGTATGTAATGATGGTTTTCCACCCACAGACAACTCTGCTTGCACGATGTAGGCTTTTGCGTAGTTTGCATGTAGATCGCCGCCACATCGTGACTGATGGACCCCGTAGACTTTCTTGCCCATTGTTTTCTACATCCATAATCAGCCTATAATGTTCCCACTTCTGGGACATAGGCCTCCTCTCAATGAGAGGGAGTGGGCCGTAATCCACCACGCGGGCCCAGTGCGGGTTGGTGGTTTTCTACATAGTTTGTGAAAAAACCAACTGCCTGCCAGATGACTTTGACTTGAGACAATATGAGTCAAAGTAATGGATAATTATCCAAGTTTATGAGTATAATTTACATGTTTACAGTAACCTTTTAGTTCTAGACAAATGCTGAAGCTTCAGAGGCACTTATATCAAAGCCCGTCCTTCTCTATTCCCGCCACGTCCGCGACAACAAAGTCATAAGCCCCGTCGAAAGTTTCCAAACTCAACCGTCGCGCGTTGCTAGAGAACCTCGCGAAAATGGCAATCTTAGGAAAATACTATCTTTAACATCAGACTTAAGTCGACAACTAATTCTTTTAAACTGTTATTTTGTTGAAGTCTTCAAGAAAAGGGAGTTTTTTTTTAGTTGGTTTTAATATTAATGAGACCTCGTTTAAACTTTGATATTAATCGTTGTTACATTTTGCGACAAGTTTTATTCAAGACTAGCTGACCCGGCAAACGTTGTTTTGCCATATAAATTATTTCTAGCTGCCCGGCGCTATCGTTCGCGTGGTGTCCTACCCCTTACCCTACCCCACCCCTACCCTACTCCTACCCTATTCCTACACTACTCCTACCCTACTCCTACACTACTCCTACCCTACTCCTACCCTACTTCTACCCTACTCCTAATCTACTCCTACCCTACTCCTACACTATTCCTACCCAACTCCTACCCTACTCCCACACTTCTCCTACCCTACTACTATAAGTAAATAAAAGTATTACTAATACTATGTCCGTCTAAAACCGGATAAAAATTCTATGTCCGTCTCCTGGTTCTTAGCTACCTTCCCACCAATTTTCAGCCAAATCGGTTTAGCCGTTCTTGAGCTTTAAATAGTGTAACTAACACGACTTTCTTTTATATTTATAGACTAGCTTCTGCCCGCGACTTCGTACGCGGATGCTGTTGCTTATGCCAGCGATACGTTGTCGCTGACAACGACATGACAACGTAGTTGTCAAAATCGAAGATCTGAAACGTCTGATGTCGAATTCTAAGAGCCCGGGGACTGGAAAACACCGGGGTGAGCGAGACGATTCGAGACGTCATTTTCAGGCAATAATGAACCAATAAGCTGGTAAACTTGGTTTTGCACTTTGAATGTTGGCATAAATGGGTCTTCTGAAATCTGCTTCGCACCAAAATATGTCATTTGAAAGGCATTATTGTGAGAACGGATGTTGTCCAAGGAATGTTTTGACTGTGGATGGTCACCAGTGATTTTAATATTTCTGGAGGATTTTGAAATATTTCAATATGTACTTTCCCACCTGAGCAACACATACCATTTGTTTCTTTTTGCCATTTTAACAGCTTCACAAAAAGTACAATTTTGAACCACACCTCCGATGGCGGAATATGTGGTGTAGTCAATCATAGGAGTATACGTAAATGCACTCCGTTCCTTATCAACCCAAGGAAGGCCAATCCCCTACGGCTATATCTTGAGACACATCCGATTCTTCAGATGATATCGACATTCTGTTCAGAGATGTCGAAGTCGATCAGAATTCATACGTTCGTTGCGCTCTTCTTGTCTTTTCATGCCCTACTCCAGCAATTCTTTCTCTCTCACTTTCTAACTGATTATGAAAATTTTGTTGTGTGCGTGTTCGGGACAATGTAAGATAATCTCTATCAGTAGTTAGTCGCGCATCACGTTCATCACTCGTTTCAAAAGACCTGTTAGTAGATGAGCGAATACGCTGAAAACTCAAGCGTGATTCTGTATCGGTAAACGTTTCCGATTCGCGAGGCAATGCATGTCGTTCACAATCAGCGGTCAGTCGCCGCAGAGGTTTCCACGGATCGAGTTGCAGCCTGATGTTCTCGAACAGCATCAAGTCTCTCCTGACGCTCTCCGGTAGATTCTTGGGATCTTATGATCCTCAATCTTTTAGCCCCTTTGGAACATTGGGAAAGATTTGACCTCTTTCTAGGCATGGTTATAGTTTTATTGTGAAGAAGATACCTGATCAATTAAAATCTAAGTGACTGCTCCTCTGCGTTACCGGGTAGGCTACCGTGTCACGAAGATAAATGGAAAAGGAAATTAAACACTCAAATAACATAAGCCCGAAGGCATATTTATTCGATATAAAATAAAAAAATAAATGGGAGTTTTGGCCAGTAGAGTCAAATTTTCAATGATATACCATCGTCATCGAAAATCAGTCCAAGTGTTACCGCCTTCACCGCGTGGAGGTACTCCCAGCTTAAGTTATTTTATAATCCCAGCATATGTTATTTTATACAGTGAAATTAGTGATACACAGATTAGTGATTAGTGGTTCACATCAGATGTTTCTGATCTTCGATTTTTAGGGTTCCGTACCCAAAGGGTAAAAATGGAACCCTATTACTAAGTCTTCGCTGTCCGTCCGTCCGTCTGTCTGTCGCCAGGCTGTATCTCAAGAACCGCGGTAGCTAGACAGTTGAAATTTTCACAGATGATGTATTTCTGTTGCCGCTATAACAACAAATACTAAAAACAAAATAAAATAAATATTTAAGGGGCTCCCATACAACAAACGTGTTTTTTTCGGCGTTTTTGCCGTCTGTCTGTCACCAGGCTGTATCTCAAGAACCGCGGTAGCTAGACACTTGAAATTTTCACAGATGATATATTTCTGTTGCCGCTATAACAACAAATACTAAAAACAAAATAAAATAAATATGTAAGGGGGGCTCCCATACAACAAACGTGTTTTTTTCGGCGTTTTTGCCTTGTGGTACGGAACCCTTCGTGTTGGCCAGTTTTTTTATAAGTCAACAGGAAATGCCCATCAGACCGAACAACTTTTGCTAAGACGTCATTCCTATATATGTTATGGTGTAGCTGGGCTCTTGGAGTTCCACATCAGCTGTTCCAGATCTTCAAATTTATTCTCTCGGCAGAAAATGCTCATCACGTGGAACAATTTTTGCTATGGTACCATTTTTGTATCTCTTATAGTTTAGCTGGTCTGTTGCGGTTCTGCATCAGGTGTTCAAGTTTCCAAGAAAAATTATAGCCTATATGTTGCCCAGACATAATACCTATACAACAAAACAAAAATCATTCAAATCCTTCCAGTAGTTCCGAAGATTAGCGTGTACAAACAAACAGACAAACAGACAGAATTTTTTTTTCAGATTCGTACCCTATTACTGTTTCTAAATCCCCCCCAATTTTTTTTTTTTAAATATTTTCAATGTACAGACACAGTTTTTCTACTGTTTTATTATATGTAATAATAATTATATGTAATAAATAGATTATAATCATTATCATTACTTTTTAAATATCACAGACATAAGTATCAGAGTTAATAATACACATAATAATGTTTTAAAGATCACAATATGTTTTCTTTAGTACTATATCGTCCTAATAGATGTCGTTACGTGTTTCCACTTATATTGCAATAAAAAAAGTTGTTATAGAATGCTTTAAATTGATTATATCTTTTGATAGACTGAAGCGATTGCGATGAAACAAAGACTAATCACTACTTCGAGTTCTCCACTATATTTGAGTATAAAAATGAACCATATTGGTTTGGTACGTTTTACGTTGAACCTGTTCAAATAAAAAATCTGCCACATCCAAACAGACAAACCGACAAACAGACAAAAATTAAAAAAATTGATGAAATGGCATCTGTGGGTCATCCTCTAACACCCCGCCTATTTTTTGACGTGACAACGTCTTAAATTAGGTTGCGACTGGGAGTCACTTATGAAAAAGTGTAACGCTCGGTAACGTTACGATGAGTCACCGAACGAGAGAGAGGCCCGCCGAATGCCTTGCGTCTCTCTCCCACTCAACTATGATCGGATGATCGGTCGTTGTCACGTAAAATCTTCGCCCGTAAAACCGACTTTACAGGCAACCATTTTTTTTTTTTAATAATTTCAATGTACAGAAACGCCTCGTCTACAGATTTATTATATGTAATAATAGATATAGATAGAAGATGTGAAACTAAAAAGAAAATAAAACGAGTTATATGTAGATACATAACTTAATCGCAATTTCGAATTTAAATTTATATTTCAAACCACATTATTTCACTAATGAAAAAGTTTTGTTGTTTAATGTCTTTATAAACAATGAAAACAAAAATAAATAAATTACACATTATCATTTGATTCACTTGTTGAATTTCGTTTTTTTTTTTTAAATACCTAAGGAAACAAAACAGGTTTCAAAAATGTCCTAAAGAATCCTCTTATTCTTGGGTAATAAAACATTTGTAAAAGGAGTATGTAAAGATCGTAGCAGGTGGCCTTCTGTAGTTTCTAACTATCCCCATGGGAAGAAAGCGTGAGTTTATGCAGATATAATATCCAAAACATTTCAAAAATTGAACAGAAAATCAGTGGCATTGAACTTACAATGAAAAACAGAGAATTTATAAGAGCGTACATAACTTTGTTTTGCATAATACATTCAGATATATCCAATATGGCGCACATTCAATGCGAGTGAAAGTTTCCAGAATGTTCTAGTCAAAACAAAAGATATTGTGTTTGTTCTACAGACGTTGGGAGTTACTAAAACGTTTGTTATAGGTAGTGTTTTCAAAATTTCTCTCTCAACATATTTTCTTTAAGGTTTCATATTGTTTGGAACTTGGTTTGTTGTTCTAGATTTCTTGGAATCTATATTGGAAAGTTGGAGTTGGATTCTGTTTACCTACTTATTTATTGGCCTTGAAATATCAAAAACTGCTTTAGGATAAACCGAATCATTCTCGCTAGTTTAGCATTTACATTGAAAATAAAACTCAATCTTGCATAAACAATTATTGTAATAACTATCAAAATTTACATTAAATTCGAAGTATCAAACCATTTTAGTATTTCTAACTTCATTCACAGTCTACTCCAATTACAGCCACAGAAAATATTTGCTTTACGAAAATAACATCGCATGAAATCGAAAGCGTTTTCGTGCGATCACGTACGAACGAGTCCAAATTGTACGTAAGCCTCTCGCGGCCGTGACTTGTTCGAAAACACGTGTGCTACCCTAATCGACATCTTAATGATCACTGGATGTACGCACCGTGGAATTATGTTTAATGCTCTGAGTAATTTTACTAAAGATCGGGTTGGTTCTGGTATTCATTACAATGGGGCGATAGATACCCCATTGTTTCTTAGCTCATACAATTATAATATTACTGACAGTATGAGTTGTATGAGCCACGAAACAAGCTAGATGATACTGGATACCGGTACTGTTAGGGAAAACCTAGTATTTTAACTAAGATTTCCATGTATGGCTTTGACTGATTGTTATCCAGGTTGTTCTCCCCCGGGGGTTGACTGCCCCGTTAGTCTCGTTGACGCAAGCGCGACTACAGTCCTGAGTGTGGGGGGGTCCTGCCTCGATTCCTTGGTCGGAAAAAGTGTTATTGGGTTTTTCCATTAGAAATTTCTCAGTAGCAGCCCGGAGTTTGGAAGTTAGTGGTGTGACCTCAGAAAACAGGTAAAGCAGGTCCTGCACTTGATCTCTCCCTGGACTTTGAGAGTAAAGGAACAGAAACTTACTTACGACTTTCTCGTAACCCTTAGTAAATAATCTGCTATCAGAAATTACTTACATACACATATTTCTTTCAATAAAAATGTAAATGCACTCTGCTTTTGTTATAATGAACTAAGTAAATACATTAGCTATACATTATGAAAATGCTTTTAAATACGTCTTTCTTAGTAATGCAGGGTTACTTTGAATTGAGTTGGCTCTTTCATTACATGAGTTAATTAATTTCTTCGTGGAAATTCTATTATGTACATACTCTGTTATACTTGTTGGTACTACTATAAGGATGATACCTTAGGAAGCTGTAAATGGTGGATTATTGTTAATTTATTTTTGTTTACAAAAAGAACATGGAACAGAGAAAGTGACATTTGTCTAACTGTGGTCGTTTTCGTTGCTGCAATTATGATCATGATGAAGGCAAGACTGAGCCCTGTCACTTCTAATGGCCGTTTCCAATAATTTACGGACCGTTATTGGTTAGAATTAAAACTCTTCTATCTCTAGAAATAATGAAGCAAAGATCTCATAGCTTTGCATACTAGATCCTCCCATATGGAAGTAGGTGTAAAATTAGCTTACAAATCTATCTATATGCCCAGTTTGGCAATAAAGAAGGCTACCATTGGTACGCAAAACAGTCGTTTCTGTTTATAGGAACCAAGCGGGTGTATTTCGTTATCCTGGGTTATTTAGGTTGACAGGCATGTATGTATTATTGTCAAAACTTCATCCGTCAGCTGTTTGATGCATGCCGTAAAAGAGCCGTTAATTTTGCGGAAAGACTAGTGAAGTAGATTCTATTTTCCCTGAAAGTAAACCTACGTTAGACATCCTTAAAGAAATAGAGACTCCTAACTCATTTAAATATCCTACACAACTGAAAACAAAAATCTCAGGGATTCTCAGAAACGGTAGTCGCAAATACGCTGGCTATAAGCTAAAGCGAAACAAAGTACTAACTTATTTTACTAAAGCCTGAACACAGAATAAATAGGTACAGAAGGTTAGCTCTAATCAAACAGGCACATGCACACATACACCCGTACGCCGTACGTACGGTGATCTTAAACGAATGCCGTGCCTTGCACTCGCTGTGCGTGTGGCATGTATATAGACACGGCCATTTATACCACAAAGGAAAACACACGGACTCATAGGTGTGCGTGTACTCAAAATGGTGAAGGAAAACATCGTGAGGAAACCGGCATGTCCTAGAACCAAAAATTCGAAGACATGTGACATCTACCAACCCGCACTGGGCCCGCGTGGTGGATTACGGCCCACTCCCTCTCACAGAGAGGAGGCCTGTGTCCCAGCAGTGGGAACATTATAGACTGATTGGTTCGTAGGTGCGCGTCGATTTTTAGTCGTTGTTTGGAGCCAGCACTCTGTACCCATCCATTCTATGGCCTGAATCTAGTACTGAGGGATAGTGCTCCGAGTCCCGATTTAAATGGAAGTGGTCGCTGGCGGGTAGTCTCGTCGCAAGTTCTGTTTTAACCTACTTTGTCTTTGCTTCTGTCTGTTTATGTGTTTGTAAGTGTTTTTATAAAATTATGTTTCGTCTTGCGTGCCTTTATTTTGTTGTTATGAAAGTCAAGTTAAAATTCCCCTGTTGGGAATATTTGCAGAGTTATAAAAATGTTCTTTTAAAATTCAGCAAGTATAATTCGTACATTCGTGCATTTCATTCATTCGTTCGTTTCGTTCGTCGTGTGTTTCGTGTCGTTGTAAGTTGTATTCGTAGTACAGTCAACAGCAAAAGTAGATGATCAAAATCAGAAATTCAATAGGAGTCAAAACTGATCACGAATATAAGGCAGCTGTACTAGTAGTAAATGTTTGGTATAATTTACAATCACATACTTTTGAATCACTTCGACACCACACAGTTCTGACGTGAACTCCGTTCATTAGTATTGAATTTCTGATTTTGATCATCTACTTTTGCTGTTGACTGTACCTAGTTGTAGTATGTAATTCTAGAGTTTATAAGGAATAGGGTGTACAGTTCACTCATCTTTCATAGAAAATAGAGGATCGTCGGAACAGACGGGTGTTGTGTCTGGTGGGCCCACCTGCCCAACGATTTATGTCGGGACGTTGTATAAAGATATGCTAGTTGTGGGGTAAACTCTGCTTAGCAGCAGGATTTTGCGTGACGTCATTATGATGCGTAGTTCTCATGTGGCGATGTAAATGCCGCCACAGAATTAAATAATAAATAAATAAAAACTTCATTAAGTTCAGAAAAAACACGGTACATTATAAAAATAAAAACTAGTAGCAGTTTAGAAGGAGCCATGTGCTAGGTTTTTTCAAATGCCTTGGACCCCACACTAGGATTCCCTGTGTCGTGGGGTTCAATTTAAATTAAACACATAGAATAGAAATGTGGTAGACCGAATTATCAATTTATAAAATAAATAAATTCTTTATTTCACCAAAAGCCATTTCATTACAATATCCAAAGACAAAAGAGCGTAAAGGCTTAGGTATAATTATGATGCTTTTATTCTAAACTTCTTTATTTCAAGCATTTTAGGACACCGATTGATCGGCAAAGAGGAATCACTGTGAATTTGGAAAATACTGGATCCGGAGAGTCTACGTCACTCTCCGGATCCAGTATCTTCCAAATTATAGTAGAAGATAAATACTCAGTATAATAATAATAAGTTGATAAGGCTGATAATAAATTAATGACGCCTAAACATTGCTGAGACAGAAAAAACAAAGTGGGCCCTATGTAATATGTACTTCGTGGCATACACAAACCCCGACCAAAACCCACACCAAAACTCATTACCACATAGAAGCGCCGTAGGTACTGGTAAAGTCATTTCATAGGAAGTGTCAAATGGAAAGCCTTTCTAGATACCGTGTTCTACGATCGGAACGTGCGCCGGACCCTAGCATTAACAGTTTACGATTCTCTCTACGTGTCTGTAGTTAAAGTCGTGGAAATATTTCGATTGCATTGTTGGCATGGAATACACCTTTATTTTTCTTATCTATATTATATTCTTTGTTTCCTGCCAAGTATGGCTGCCAAATATAGTCAGGTTTTTTACGTATTGGTATATCTCACAGATATAGATAGACCTAGATAACGCAAGTATCACGAACTGTATGAAAACCAAGCGTGTCATTTTTTGACTACCTACTATGACGTCAAAAGCTCGCGCTCTCGCTCACGCTTACCCAGCCAGCAGTACACAGGACTGAGCGCGAAAGTGGCGGCTTACGATTCTTTATCGTAAGCTGGTGCGATTTTTGGCACGCGAAGTAGTTGCTCTTGCGTTATCTAGGTGTATCTATATCTATGGTATATCTAGTACACTGGTGTCAAACAAGCGTAACTTAAAGTAAGAAAAGTAAGGAGAGCACTGGTGGCCCAGAGGAAACGGCCGGAACTTACGAGGTTCGAACCCGGGTAGACACTTTACTTTATGTACCTAAATTATTTCATCACGACTGCTTCCAAAACGGTGACGGAAGACATCGTACGGAAACCGGTATGTACAGACGCCAGCACATCAAGCTACCCGAAACCGTCAAATTTTCCCAATCAATTTTGAACCTTATGCTTTAGTGATAAAGTTGAGAATGTATTAAAGAAATTTGACAGATTGTAGAAGCTTGATGTGCTGGCGTCTGTACTAGAACCAAAAATTTTAAGACGTGACATCCACCATCCCGCACTGCATGGGCCCGCGTGGTGGTTTACGGCTACTCCGTAATCCACCACGCGGGTCCACTCCGTCTCATAGAGGCCTGTGTCCCAGCAGTGGGAACACATTATGCAAAAAACGTGCGAAAGCTACGTTTACTTTTCAAATTTATTCACCCACGAATAAAGAACAAAATCAGCACAATACGACAAAATCAGCGTGGGTATGGCTCATGCACAACATTTTTAGTATAACTTATATTGAGTATGCTTAGGAGGGGCTTGTGGCTAATTAATAACAGCCGCGCGGGTCGATCTGCCGCGGTGAGTCCGTGGATGGGTGACCATCTATAAACCCCTCCGTGCCTCGGAAAACACGTTAAGCCTTTGGTCCCGGTTTTTAATCGTGGATCTTTGGCAGTCGTTATGGGTCGTCAGGAGCCCGAAAGTCTGACAACCAGTAGTCTTACCAAGGGGTATCGTATTACCCAGTAACTGGGTTGTGAAGGTCAGATAGGCAGTCACTTCATGTATTATTCTGGTATTCAGCTGCATCCAGTTAGACTGGAAGCCGACCCCAACATAGTTGGGAAAAAGCTTCGCAGATCATGAATATTCATAAGTATCTAAAATCTATGCGTGCTCATTTAAAATCTAAGAGGTTACAGACAATCAGTTTCAAAAATAGAACCCCAAAAAAAGAAAACCGAAAGCGGGAAAACAAAAGTGAATTCACAAAATGGCGATCAAACGTTCGGATAGTCACCTGGCTAATCGGGGTCGGGAATCAAGACGAAATCGAACAAAAGTAATATAACTTTCCGTATTGAGTATATTAAGTAAAATCGGACTCGGTCATACGTATAATTAAGGAACCTCAAAGTTCGTTTAATATAATCGTCTGTTCTACCGATTGGATTGGAAACCTTGAGAAACTTGTATTATAGGTAGAATAATACTGGGATTATTTTAGAGCTTAGCAGAAATATTATATATAAAAATATTAGAAATTAATAAAAAAGTATAAAAAAAAAATCTATTCGGTACAATCAATGGACTGCATTGATCATTAACCCTTAGTATGCCGGGAACGTAGATCCACGCGAGACACAATGGCTTTTTAGTTGTTTCTGTAATTACGACATTCAACCGGTGAAAATTGGTGATACTTTCCACGTCTTCATCTGACTAACCTTTTAACTTTTAACTTTTTCCTTTTAACTAAGCTCCCAGTCTAACAGAATGCAGTATACGAGTACATATGCGTACCAGTATTTTTCATGGTGCACCTATCTGATCTCCACAAACCAGTTCCCGCGTATCACGATATCCATTGGTAAGACTGGTTGTCATACGTTCGGGCTTTTGGCTACCCGTAACGAGTGTCAAAGATCTATGAAAGACAGCCAGGACCAGCTGCTTAGCGTGCGTTTCCAAGGCACAGAGGGGTCCTGGTATTTATTGTATGGTCACACACATATGGACCGACCTCGATAAGCGTTGCTTTACCTTGAAGATCGACTCGTACGACTGTTATTATTTACCTCCTAACTCTTCCTTCTTAGATTAGCTTTTATTAACACATTGAAGGAGACACAGTAGAAGTTTTATTGTTATTACGGTGAGAGGCGTTAAGTGTCCCGCAAAGTGTTCATAACTGAGTTCTTCCCGCTATAGACTTCAACAAATACAAGCAAAAAAACAACTCCTATAAAATTTAATTCGCCAATTTGCTGCTAAAATATATGAAAAAAACATTTGGATCCAAATGCCTGTAAAAATAATAAATTGTCATTGAAGAGTAAACGAGAAAAATATCATAAATCATCTGTCAGTGATGCTTATAAGACTTAATTTGATTTAGATGGGTATTCGAAACGGGATAATAAAGGCTTTTTGTCGGTTTCGTTCCTGCGATCATTTGGGAAGTAAATAAAAATGTTGGTTAAATTATGGCAAAATTTTCGCCCGTTTTGGGCCAGAATGCATAGGGGTGGACAAAGTTCAAAGAGCAGTGGTGGCCAAGTGGTAACGGCCGCGACTTAAACGAGTTGTAGGTCGTAGGTTCGAACCCAGACAGGCGCTTTACTTTGTGTAAATTATTTCATCACCACTGCTCTCAAAACGGTGAAGGAAAACATCGTGAGGAAACCGGCATGTCCTAGAACCAAAAATTCGAAGACATGTGACACCTGCCAACCCGCACAGGGCCCACGTGGTGGATTACGGCCCACTCCCTCTCACCGAGAGGAGGCCTGTGTCCCAGCAGTGGGAACATTATAGGCTGATTATGTATGTATGTAGACAAAGTTCCTTGGATGATACCTTATAATATGAAATTACTAGCTGACCCGACAGCTGTCCTGTTTTTGATTCGAAAGACACGTGGCGCTATCTACTATCTTAATAACGTTGTTTTCCTCCGGAACAGCACTTTTTTTCAGGATGAAAGGTACCCTATGTCCGTTTCTGTACACCTGACAACGTATATGCAAAATTTCAGGTTGATCGGTTTAGTGGTTTAGGCCTGAAAAGGTAATAAACAAACATACTTTCACATTTATAATATTAGTTAGGAATGGTAGAGCATTTTTAGCCGTAGTAACGGCAGCGAATTACGAGTTGTAGGTCGTGGGTTCGATCGCAAGCGGGCACTTTATATTTTATATTATATGCCTGTGTTGTCCCACTGCAGGATAAAGGCCTCCCTTCCCTCTTTTCACTTTTCCCGGTATACTGCAATCGTGGGTCAATCATTTGAGTCTAGCTCATCTCTTTCCGGGCCTGTCGCGTAGTCGTTTCCTGCTATTTGGGATCCACTGAGTGGTGGCTTTTGCGTATTGTTGCTCCGATATGCGACAGAGGTGGTCAGCCCAGTTCTACTTTCCAGCAGCTGTGCGGCCAGCGTCCGTTATTTGGGTTTTGGAACGAAGTATAGAGTTTCTAACGCGTGAGGTAACCGGCATGTCGATCCTAGAACCAAAAATTCGAAGGCCCGCACTCAGCCCACGTGGTGGATTATTTGACCGATTTTAATGAAACTTCATACGCATAAACAGGATACAAAGGTTTAAAAAGTTAGTTAAGAACATTTTCGAAAAATAGTGTTACAGCCAAATTAGATCGATTTTATATTTTCCATGGAAACAGATTTCCAGTTATCTTTTTTTAAATAAGACATTTTGAAAATGTTCTTAAGTAACTTTTTAGACCTTTGTATCCTGCTTATGCGTATAAAGTTACATTAAAATCGGTTCATTCATTTCGAAAACAAAGGCTTGAACGTTTGTATGAAATGCCTTAAGGCGTAAACGCTCTTAAGGCTGATATTGATCGATTTCCTTGTCCGAGTATGATCCGACCACCTGTAAGATATCCTTCCGATCCTTCCGACTGTATTGTCTATCAAAATGTGTCTGAAGTCCGAAGAGTTTTGCGGTCATGTCAACATCCCGTCGATTTGCCTATGAAATCTGACGTCATAATTTGAAGCAATTTTGCCAGAACAGAGCCAGTAGAAATCTATTGTGAATGTTTTGGTGTTCTGATACAATATCAGATTATACTATCGGTTGTCGTATCAGGATGATATCTCTACGCAAACCCGGCCTCAGGGAAATTGATACTACTGTAAATTGTGACTAATAGGAGGAGAACTTGTTTAAAGTGATACACAAAAGTTTGCTATCGGAGAAGGGAATTTATATTCTACTTCTTTTTTCGTATTGGCACAGTCTACATATCCCTTTTATAAAAAACTAGTTTCACCCGCATAAATGTCGATCCCGTGGGAATATCGGGATATAAACTATCCTATGTCCTTCCAAGGGATGCAATCTATCTCTGCCAAATTTTATCGAAATTGGTTTAGTGGTTTTGAAAAGTTAACATACAGACAGACACAGAGTTACTTTCGAATTTATAGTATTAGTATGGATGTGAGTAAAACAAGAATAACTTTAATTCGTTGCAAAGCATAATGGCTGATTATGCTAAATTGTTTACACAAAGTAAAGAACCTGGCTGGGTTCGAACCCACGACCGTAAGTTCGGGCCGTTGCCACTGGGTCAACACTGCAATCTGCTTATTTCGTTGATTTAGTCAATAATAATCAACTTTGTTTTTGTTTTGACACACTTGTCAGACATGCTCCATAAAATAACATCAAATTAAGTTAAAGCTACCTAAAAGAAATAGCTCATGTCATCGCAATTATTTAAAATAGTCAGCAAGCTGGGTATAATCTGCATTTTTAGGGTTCCGTACCAAAATTGTAAAAACGGAACCCTTATGGTGAGACTAAGTCTGTCTGTCTGTCACAGCTGGATATCTCAAGAACTACTAATGAAACAACAACTTGAAATTTTTAATAGTTTTAGATAACGTTTGCCCAACTATTTTGTAAATAAGAAAGAAATACTTAAGAATATAATATGTATATTTTTTGCAACAGGGCTGAAAGGGGGTCTGAAAAATTCGAAGTGGGGCCACTAGGGCATGTGGGGAATCATGTGAAAGAACGCAGTTTGCACATTCTCAAACAATTTTTCTTTTATTTTTTAGGCCGCATAGTTTTCGACTTTTGATGAAAAATGTAAAAAGAAATACCGTTCGGCCCATAACTCCGAAGTTCGCAAAAGGGAAAAATCTGAAATTATTCTTTGTGATAGAAGTTTATGTAAAGATTACAGGAAAAATAAAACGAAGTCTCTAAATAGCACACTTTTTCAGAAATCATCAACAAAAGTTACATTAGTTCCACTATCGGTCAAGAGATAGCACTGACAAATCTGCAATATTCTACACCGCAGTGCACAGTGTTAAAATTCTCTGATGAATATAGGCCTCGCCGATGAAAATTTGAAAACATATAATATTATGATGGTACGGAACCCTCGGTGCGCGAGTCCGACTCGCTCTTGCCCGGTTTTTAAACCGTACGGACCGTACCTAAGTGCGACTGCTCACCGCAGCTGTCACCGAGATCGAGATGACAGCACCGCAGTAGCGATACATACATTTACTATGGCGGCTTGATCATCGCACGTATTTCAGCTGAGTGACGTCATCCTGGCCGCCGAAATTTCGAATAGTTCGGCGCGACTGCAAGAACTCGTCCCAAGATTGTGACGGTCCTATGTGCCCGCAACACTATACACATTTGATCTTCTCCATGTACTGTACTGGGGGCCTAAAAAGGCCACTTTGGCAGAATCATACAAGGATAACATAATGGACAGATAACTGTTAAGTTAATCGTATCAATTCCATTGGTGAAGCATTTTTCAGTTATTTTTTTTTGTCTGTGCTAAAATACCAATCAATCCAATTCAAATCCAATCCCAATCTCTTTGATTGTACCTACGTACTGCAGCGAAAAAAAGAAAAACACGGACTGTCTTCGCCATATTATCACACTAATATTATAAAGGCGAAAGTTTGTGAGTGTGTGTGTTTATATGGTTGTTACTTCTTCACGCTCAAACGGCTGGACCAATTTTGATAAAATTTTGTATGGAGGTAGCTGACACCCTGAATTAACATATAGGCTACTTTTTATCCCGATATTCCCACGGGATCGACATTCACGCGGGTGAAACCGCGGGGCGCAGCTAGTAATTCATAATGTTATCCTTTCATGATTCTCCAAAGTGGCCTTTTTAGGCCCCCTGTTCTCCGTCAAACCGGCACCGCTTGCCCACCTCTTGTTTTGTCTATCATAACATACTGAACCGCTGAGTTTGTTCGCGCTGGACAAACGCCCTAAGCCCTTTTTCAATATGCCTGTGGTTGTAGAATTAAACCAGGTGAACCGTGTTTCGTCCGGCGAGCGTGCACTATTGTATATTTCCAACATAATAATTATGTGCATAATATATCACAAGCTCAAGGAAAACAATGTGGAGGGAAGCCACACGTTCTCAATAATATTTGACGTGTATGATGCATGAGAGAGCAGGTATATCGCCATTTATAACTGACTGAGTAGATAAAGGGGAAGAGTTACGTTGGAATTTCTGTGGCTTTTCATCATAATTTATCGTATCCTGATAAAAGCAGTTTCGTTTTTGTAAACACATAGCATGCATAGGCCGAAGCACGACAGCGCGTATTAAAGGTATAACATGGAATGATTTTTTAATCGAAAACACTAATATCTTATCCTACTTAACACTATATCTCTCCTTAAACGTCATTCTTTATGCTCTTTACACTTCTTTATGATTATTGTTGCATACATTTATTTATTTATATACATTTATTTCAAAACGGCTGGTTGACACTTCCCGTGACCCAAGGGCTGGCTTTTATCTTGGCCAGAGGCTAAGCATCGCCATACAACGTGGTAATGCCGCCAGTCTCTTGGGTACATTACCAGTCGACAGCGATGCGGATGAATTTTTCGACGCTATTTTTTAGTTTCTGTATAGTTTTAGTTAAGTTAGAATTTAATTTTGTTATTCCTAATAAAGACCTGAGTACTTTATTTTTAAGTATGTTTGTATGTATTTATTGTACATTGTAAATGGTACATCACAGACTACCTGCAGTATTGTCTCTCCTTTCTCTATAAATCCATCCAAAAGTTGCCTTTAAAAGACCGCTTTCAGCGATAAGACGGCCCATTGTATCACCTACGGACACACATATCTCTATGTGTTTGTTATTCCAGGGTATGGCACTCGTGGGTTGCAGCTGAAAATCAGCGTCAGGTGGTACACCTTGTGTTGTCATCTGACATTATGCTGAGCTGAGGCCCTTTTGGCATTATAATCTTTGTTTTCTGTTTTTATAGTTATAAGGTGTACTTATTTTGATGTAATGCCAATAAACGCATTTTTCTTTATTTCTTTTCTTTCTTTCACCTCTTGTAAAATTTCAACATTTATATCTGTAATAAATGATTTTTATTTTTTTGACGGCACGGTTGGCGCAGTGGTTAAGCGATTGACTGCTGCGCTGCGTGTCGCGGGTTCGATTCCCGCACGGAACAAATATTTGTATGACCTACAAGTAGTTGTTCCGGGTCTGGCTGTTTGTGTATGTGAGTTTAAATGTTTGTAAACGCACCCACGATACAGGAGAAATTCCTAATGAGGGGCAAAGTTTTAAAATAAAATTGTTTAAGTTACCGGCCAAACCCGACTTTCTGATGAACTAGTTTCGCCTAGGTCAAACCAGTTCTCCCTACACGGGTTGCATGGTTATGGTCGTTCGATAGGCGACGTAGGATGCAAGAGCGAGCGGCACCCCGAGGTTAGGTTTGGTTAGGTTACTTTCCCCCCCAGTGGGTTCCCGCATTGTCGAGGCGGGGGGGGCTCAGTAGCCGTGGCGTGGACACCCACGGTGAAGCGAAGAGGAACCCGAGGAGGGGCCGCTCGTCAGGGCTTTTGCCGACAAGCCGACGACGTAGCGGCCAACATGTAGGTTGCGGTGCCGCTTGGGTGACATCGCAACTGAGGCGGGCCGCGATGTCGTACCGGAGGCATCGCGGCTGAGGGTTGGAGGCCGCGGCGGGAGAGGAGTGCCGGTATTACGGTGCGCCGCTCTCCCTACCTTCCGCGGCCTTGACGGGGTCGCCACCGTTCGATGGCGGACGCGGTGGGGCCGCAGGGGAAGAGGAGTGTTGGTATGACGTTGGCCACTCTCCCTATCTTCTGCGGCCGAAAATTGGCAGGCGGCGGGGCCAATGACCTGACCCGTCGCAGGGGGACCAAGGGTGGCAGAGACGGGGTCGTCTGGCGCCCATGTACTGGTTTGGTCCCTGGGTCACGGCGTGCTATGTGTTCTGGTGCGCCGGTGATGGGGAGTACTCCCCGGAGGAGGGTCCGGTGACGGACAGCCGCGGCGGGTTCACGGATGAGTGATAAATCAATACACCAGAATTGGTAGTGGATCATCGAGAGGAGGCCTGTGTCCCAGCAGTGGGATCATTATAGGCTGACTATGTATGTACACCAGAATTCAGTCACGTCGACAGTACTGACAGACATAACTGCATTACATAATTAGGAATGTTGACGGAGCGTGTCATAATGCCCCAAAACTGTAAGGAAATGCGCTTTTAAACGCAATTGGAACGGGAGTTTCAATTCTAGATTGCAATAACATCGAATTTTGAAACCACAATTTTATAACCTCTCCTTCATCTTTCAGACATCCATCTTCCTGCATCACTTACGTCCCATTTACTACCTCTGCATACTTAAATACCTAATCTTATTCACTCCACACTATGTTAATGGTTTGAAGATCCTTAGCGCCATAAATTCAGATATAAAGCGAACGTTAGTACTATTTTATGGTCTTCATAGATGGTATCCGTCATTCTCCACAATTTTATGGGTTGTTAGCCATCCTTGGAATTTATAACGTGTTCCAATTATGGCGTTTAGGTAGTGCTTGGTAATGCCATAATTTTCCTGTGATTATAGATTGATGATTGAAGTACTGGGGGTAAGTAATACATGATATAATTACAAAACCGCTAATATTTACAAGATATAACTACAGAACCTATAATTTTATTTGATATAATTATCAGTTATTATAATAAACGATTGATATAATTTTAAAATAACTAATTTCTATAAGCATAACAGACAAGATGAAATCACAACATACTGACTATTTTAAGACAATATTTTAATCCACGAAGCCACGAAGGCCTTCTAACCTAACCTATCCAGGTCGGAATTATATATTTTAAACGATATACCTAATGATTTTCAATAAATTAAACGTTATAATATGCAATAACGTTATACGAAATAAGTTTTAGAGTATATAAATGTTATATGTAAAGAAATTAAATATCAACAGTTGGTATATCTCACGTTTATTATATCTTGTGAACGTTATTGAAATGAAAAGATAGATACCAAATAACTTTATACGATATGGGACGCACCCAAGTACTGGTATGCTGCTGCATCCGCTTAGACTGAAAGCTGACCCCATCATAATTGGGAAACGGCTAGGCTGATTAATATTGGTTTTAGATGCAATTTTTTTAAAATAAAAGATGGGTAATATAGTTTTAGTAATATAGTGGTGGCCAAGTGGTAACGGCCGCGACTTACGAGTTGTAGGTCGTAGGTTCGAACCCAGACAGGCGCTTTACTTTGTGTAAATTATTTCATCACCACTGCTCTCAAAACGGCGAAGGAAAACATCGTGAGTAAGAACCAAAAATTCGAAGACATATGAAATCTGCCAATCCGCACTGGGCCTGCGTGGTGGATTACGGCCCACTCCCTCTCACTGAGAGGAGGCCAGTGTCCCAGCAGTGGGAACATTATAGGCTGATTATGGTAATATAGTTTATGGTAGTGACAAAACGAGAATGGGTTAACCCTCTTTTCGAGTCGGTTCTGACTGGTTATCTGGACAGCTTTCTATTTACCAAGGACACCTGTTGTCTTCACATGACATGTTGTCATGACGGCAATGTATCTAACAATGTTGCAACTACAACAGAATAGCCCGGTTAAGAAACTGACAACCTGCTACTTTTACTTGCGAGATGCGCTGCCAAAGAAAAAAATATCAATTTAGTAACGGATGGAGTAAAGTTTTCCATAATCATTTAGGCTACGTACGCACTGATTGGTGGCTTGCCTAGCGCCTAAAGCCTAGCGAGTCACATTGCGAGTAGCGAAGTGGAACGACGGCTCTAGAATGTTCGCAACCGGCCGCACTGCGTGCTTGGCGCCTTGGCTAGTCGTCTAGCGTGTAATCGAAGAGGGTCTGGGCGCTAAACAAGCCACCTGCCAGTGCGTACTTAGCCTAAGACTTTAGCCAACTTCATATCCATCAGCGTCTAGAAAACATATTTGATTCAGTGAGCATGCTTTCCCGTTAATTACACGGCCTAAAACACAGCCACAACAAAATAATCAGGAAGAATATTGCAACTCTAGTTGAACCAGTAAAGTCCCAAAAATACGGAATTTTTTGACCAGTAAATTCATAACCTTCCTTTGGAGCTTACCGCAGTCAGCCTAAATGAAATTTAATGCAACTTCCAAAAGGGATTTTCGGAGAAATGTACTAATTGAACGAAATGTTTATTTAGGATGGTTTGAGCTCAGCGTAATTAAAATTAAAGTTTCCATATTATTTTTGGTAAATGGAACTGTTTTTAGGGTTCCGTACCTCAAAAGGAAAAACGGAACCCTAGGATCACTCGTGTGTCTGTCCGTCCGTCTGTCACACCCAATTTGCTCCGAATCTAATAGACCGATGAAGTTGAAATTTGGTACACATATGAATCTCGGTGACCCAAACACAGACGTGTAACGTAAATAAATGAATTTTGAATATGGGGGTCATTTTTGGGGGGCAAATAGAAAACAAAAAAAAAAGTCTCGCAATCTGTACCGTGTGACATATCAAATGAAAGGGCTTAGGTATAGTACAATTTTTTTCCATAATTTTAAAGTAAATTGTATTGCTCCTACACTACTCCTACCCAACTCCTACCCTACTCCCACACTACTCCTACCCTACTCCTACACTACTCCTACCCTACTTCTACCCTACTCCTACCCTACTCCTACCCTACTCCTACACTACTCCTACCCTACTCCTACACTACTCCTACCCTACTCCTACACTACTCCTACACTACTCCTACCCTACTTCTACCCTACCCCTACCCTACCCTACTCCTACCCTACTCCTACACTACTCCTACCCTACTCCTACACTACTCCTACCCTACTCCTACACTACTCCTACACTACTCCTACCCTACTTCTACCCTACTCCTACCCTACTCCTACTATAAAAAAAATAAAAAAAAGTATCCTATGTCCGTCTCCTGGCTCTAAGCTACCTCCCTACAAATTTTCAGCCAAATCGGTTCAGCCGTTCTTGAGTTATAAGTGGTGTAACTAACAGACTTTCTTTTATATAAATAGATTATGCACAGTCAACAAAGGAGATAAGTCGGGATAAGAAGGAGCGTCGGATATAGTTGAAGTTTACTAAGAAACCGATGGATGTTCTGTCTGATAAAGTACCCGCAATATTGAAATAAAGGCCCAAAGTATTTTTTTTACGTCTTATCACTATGGTATCTAATTGATGCACAATAGTTACTCTTTTTAATTTGGGTGTAATTATCGAAAAAAAAACAAAACGTCACAAAAATTGATAACCCTGGCGCGTCCTTTACACATTTTTTAATGAAAACAACCCGAAGTCGCCAATTTATAAATGTAAAATGAACAATTTATGTAGTTTTTCAACAACTAGATTAGTATGTGTTGAAAATAAAAATATACAGTTTTTATTTTATCCCATAGTTTTACATAGAAATAGATTTAAAGTTTTGTCCAGAGCTAAACAGTGATTCCTGTGGCGCGCTACATAACTAGACATAAATCGCTAGTGGAGCGGTCGCGAAGCGCAGTTATTCGTTCTCGTGCGAGCTCTAGACGCGCTTAAAACACCCTGGTGGAAGATCGCGTCTCTCTTTGCCTGTGGACGAAATTACGAAGGTAAATGTTTGATTCCCCTGGTTTTGTTTTACTAGGTCATTGATTACCCTGACGGCATAAAAAACTGTATAAGTTTTTTCTCGGATATATCTTTACCAATCTTTTTTATTATTATTACTAATCTTGTTATTATTGATTTAATAATCTTATTATTATTGCTTAGAACTTTTAACTTTTTACGTAATCGATAAAAAACAAACTTTTATTGATTACCTTGGTGTTGATTCCCTTGGCGTTTTTGCCAGGGTAATCAATATTTTCTAGTTCGTCAAGTACATTTATTTGTTCATTCCAAATTGTACGGTCTGCTCAGACAGTATTGAGTGTTTTGTTTTGCCTGGTTACCTAAGTATTTATTCAAATAACTTATAATCCGTTTGTATCGTATCCTATTGCACGCAGAGATTACCAAAAAGGACCTACATGTGCCGTGCCCCCAGATTTCCTGTTAATCTGTTAATAAGAACATTTTGTATAAATAAAGATTAGCAGTATTGCAACTATTACATTAGGTACCTATCTAATTTCTAAATATTGTACGTTTCTGTTTTAGATTCTTCTTACAATGCCTCCTAAACAAACGAGACAAGAGAGATTAGAAAAAAAAACGACTTGCTGAGCGCCGTAGATTATTGATTGTTCTGATCTGATTACTATATTTTTTTAAATTGTGTCATCCAAAAAAAGGTTCCTAATTTTTGGTAAAATTTTTGATTATGTTTAAAAAGAAAAGTTTTAGTTTCTTTTTTTATTATTTAGTATGTACATTTTATCATTATTACTTAGGAATAAAGTGATTGATAATTAGGTGTAAAAGTGGCAATAACTGAGAACAAGAAACTGATTATTAAATAAATACCTAGTATGTTTTATTACTTACCTTGCTTTTAATTTTGATTCCCTTGTCATCGTATTTTGATTCCCCTGGCCCAAAAAATATGTTTTCAAATATCTTTGTAATGCGTCGTTCAAAACTGATCCCTATTTGATAAATGTGTTTATAATTCGACCAAAAATCATACTAAACTATAATTTGTAAAAATAATGATAAAAATGCGCCACGGGAATCAACTGAATATTCTCAATCTCAAGATATACCCATATATTTTAGTAACAATAATTTACTTTAATATCTATTTAATTTTTAATTTTGTGATACTATGGGTGTATGTGTAATAAACTTGCCTGAAATAAATGAATTTAATTTAATTTTTATTTTATATATACAGACGAGTCTAATGTCTAATGAACGAATACTAGGTACCGAGTCCATACAAGTGTATTACAGAATACTGTCACGTCAACTTTAAACCACCGCTTACTTATCTGGGTCCCTAAATTACAATTTCTGAGGTACCCTGTGTCAGCCATTGACCTTTGCCATTCATCAACCCGCAAACGGAAAAGTGAAAAACGCAGATATAAGGATTTTAATATTGTGAAGTGTCATGATTTTTTAAATGTTGAGCGCACTTGTGTCACGCGTATTTCATTACGATCGAACAACCAGTAGCAGTAGGCATGGAAAAACCGGCCAAGTGCGAGTCGGCTTTACACTTCGCCAGTTTTTCCGAAGCGTTCCGTATTACAAGGCAAAAAACGCCGAAAAAAAAATTAATTTTGTTATAGCGGCAATAGAAATTTACATTCTGTGAAAATTTCAACTGTCTACCTATTACGGTTCATTAGATATAGCCCACTAACAGACAGACGGACGGAGTGGAGGCTTAGTCATAGGGTTTCGTTGGTACAGTTGGGGACGGAACCCTACAAATGTAGTATAAAGTTTTGGTGGGTTTTAAAAAGTAGAGCTTCTTGTAAACAGTTCCTTGTGAAAATGTGTGATCTGATGGCAATAGTAAGGGCCTATAGAAACCTTCTGACAAGGGGCATTCCAATTTGTCTTTGAATTTTAGTTTAGTGAAACTAGTCCATAATATGGACTAGTTATAGTATATAGTGTAGTTCATCAATCATTTCTATTTAGTTTTTTTTTGACGTTCAAAAGTGCCTTTAATGTGCCTATTTGAAATAAATGATTTGACTTTGACTTTGACTTTGAGTTGTAGTATAGTTATGTTAGTTAGTTAGTGTGTGTGTTTTGGTAGAAACTTACAGAAATGTATATTATTATTATTTCTGTAAGTTTCTACCAAAAGGGACTATCCAAGATTTACGTTTTTAACCGACTTTAAAATCCTTATTTAGGTTTAGGAGGTTCTCAATACATAAAATAAATATAATAGGTAAATAAATAAAAGTAGTACCCGCTCTCAATATATAAAATAGATAAATAAATAAAAGTAGTACCCGCTTGGGCCAAATCTACCACAATGTGGGCCCCAGAAAATGTCTGGCGACATCTAAGCAGACCCAGGAGAAGATGGCGGGACGAGCTTGGCATCTAAAACAGGCAGGATTGGTCCACATTAGCTCAGGATAGAGATAAGTGGAAAGGAGAAAGGGAGGTTGCCCTGCAGTGGGACAAGACTAAAAATAAATAAACAAATGGTACCCGCTTGCCAGTTCCAGGAGGAATATCAATTCCGAGCGATCACAGTCCGTACGCCTGTCACGTTTTTTATATGAATTTAGCGCAAAGGGAGAGGAGTTTGTGTCCTCCATTTTCCTTATCGGTAGATCTCGACATGTTGAATTTATGTGTTTTGAACGTCATGAGCGTTTTGACTAGTGTTAGCAAATTTTATTTCATGAATCTTAATCACCATCATCTGCCTAGCCTTTTCCCAACAATGTTGGGGTTAGCTTCCAGTCTAACTGGATGCAGCTGAATACCAGTGTTTTATATGGAGCGACTGCCTATCTGACCTCCACAACCCAGTTACTGCGTAATATGATACCCCTTTGGTAAGACTGGTTGTCAAATTTTCGGGCTTCTGACGACTCGTAACGACTGCCAAAGATGCCAGAATGACAGCCGGGAACAAAGGCTTAACGTGCTTTCCGAGGCACGGAGGGGTCATGTTAAGTAAAGATGGTCACCCATCCACGGACCAACCGCGGCAAGCGTTGCTTAACCTGATCGATCGACCCGTGCGGCTCTCACAACTTAGCCACAAGCCCCTCCGATGAATCTTAATGTGATCGTAAATTATTTCGCTGATACGACGAAGAAGAAGAACAGGCCTTTTCCCAACTATGTTCTGGTAGGCTTTCATTAAGTATAACCAAAGTAACTCACTGGCAACAACTAGAAAAATTTTTGAAGAGAAAACTTCTATAAGAACGTTGGGAATTTTTCGAGATGGAAAAAAACCATTGAACTCGCGCCACTATTACCGTAAGTGCCACCACGCGTGTTTTGTTTATAAGCCGATTAAAAAAATACCCGCTTCGGATGTGTTCGGCTGTCTTCGGAATGTACTCGGTTTTAATGTATATATCCGATATGTCACTGAGTGATGGCAAAGTATTCTGTTTGTGTTTTGTTTTCACTTCTGTCGGAACTCGAGTGCCACGGGTTTTTTTTTATTTGTTTGAGTATGTACAAGTTCATAATAATTAAATAAATTCTAATTCTGAGAACGTGTTCAAATAATTTAATGATCGAAAATTTCTAATCATATTTCAGACTCAGTACTTATGCCTGTGGTGAAGTTGCGTGCGTATGGACATTGACAAGGGTACCAATATTGACAGCTTTTATAAATGGTGGGTGCCATCTGTAAGTATATCCATACCTTTTTTTTTTGTTTTCGGGGGTAACCTTCAAAAGGCACCCGACCTCCAGGGAGGGGAGGTCGGGGAGTGTTGGATTTTTACCTCACTAAAACCACCCCGGTGATCACCATCAGCACATAGGGGTCACAGTTAGGTTTTGGGGAGAGCCCTTTACGGTCCCCTCAAGAATGTACCATAACAGGCGTTGCACAGAGGGGGGGATATATCGGTCTTTCGGGAGGTGACGGCGCCCCCTTCCATGTGCAGATGGTGACCACCGGGCTGGTTTTAGTGAGGTAAAAATCCCTCACTCCCCAGTCTTACCTGCGCGCCTTTTGAAGGTTTTCAACGAAAAAATTAGTACCTATACCCATGCATACGTTGCCGGCTAGGTATACAGGGTTATTGGTAAAACATTAACAACCTCTTAAGAGGTCATTGTACTCATCATTATGAAAAACTTTTACTATGGGACCAAACACGAAATCGCGCAAAAAAAAATCTGCTGTTCCCTACATTTTGACGAGCTAAACGAACATACAGAAATGTAGGAAACAGCAGATGTTTTTTTCGCGATTTCAAGTTTGGTCCCATATTAAAAGTTGTTCATAATAATTAGTACAATGACCTTTAAAGAGGTTGTTAATGTTTTACCAATAACCCTGTATAACCAGCAGCCTGAACGTGATAAAAGATCCTAAGCCCAGTTTGACACGGGCTGGTTTTTCCTGTGGCGAGTTTTTTTGCGCACTGGATTTTCAACGCATTGCTTATCGACGAGAGTTGAAACTCCAACCGTGTGTTTTTTGACGCGCTGGGATGCATTCTGTTGGATTCTCAATGTTTGGCTCAACAACGAAAGTTGAAAAGGTTTAGGCGCAGAATGTCCAATTCGCAAAATGTCCAATTCGCAGAATGTCCAGTTCGCAGAATGTCCAGTTCGCAGAATGTGCAGTTCGCAGAATGTCCAGTTCGCAGAATGTCCAGTTAGCAGAATGTCCATTTCGCAAAAAGTTCAGTTTGCAAAATGTCCAATTCGCAAAATGTCCAGCGGTCGCAGAATGTCCAATATTCATCATAAATTCCGCCGCGGTATTTCTGCATCCGTGCAAACGTCGACCAACTGCTCTACTATAGGATATATAGTCTTCACATAGGATGAGCTAAAAACTAACTGACAATCTTTTAACATTCGAAACTTTATGTTAGGATCGACACTAGTACTAATTGTAGTCCTACGTACCGTGTGCTTTGAGTAAATTTGTTTTTAAATCCGAAGCGGCCCGGATTTTCGTTCCTTTTCCTAATCCACGTTTACTAGGCTTTTCCCTTTATCGCCATCGTGTTTGTATACAAAATTCTCAGACTGGGATATGTGCAAGAATTTGTAGACCTACAAATCATGAGCATCATCTGCCTAGCCTTTTCCCAACTATGTTGGGGTCAGCTTCCAGTGTAACCGGATGAAGCTGAGTACCAGTATTTCACATGGAGCGTGCCTATCTGACTAAAGTGCCTATCTGGTAAAGTGAGCGTGGAGTGAGCTGTCAATAGTGTCAATTCCTAGCAAAAACAAATTCACTTCACCTAAGTTTTCACGGTGAGATTTTTACAGAATAGCACCGCTGGGTAGTACATACCCCTTAGTTAGAATAGTGAAGGCTATATAAATACATAGGCTATAGATAGGTGTTTGAGCCCTACAGGAATGATATCGAATAACTGTAACATTGTATAGCCAATCATTTTGCTGTAACATGACATAATAGTAATAAGTATAGGTACAAAAAACCGTCGTTGATTATACCTATACAAAATAAAATGGTAGCTTTTAATGAATAACTTCTCGTTTTAAGTTTCCGTGCGAGCAATATTTCCTGGGGAAGTATCTTGGTTTTAATCAACACAAAGGTTGATGGCAATGGGCTCGCCCCCTATTTAATGGGACTTAAACATAACTGGAGAAATGTGGGTGTATTGTAGGTGGGAGTGATATGAAGATTCGAATGACGTTATTGCGACGCACGCTATTTCAAAAAAATTAAGAGTGGTACGCCAGTTCGAAAACTCATAAAATCGAAAACCGCTATAACGAAAGACGTTGTCGCGAACACGCTGATTCGAAAAACTGTTTGAATGGTACGCTAGTACGAAAGTCTTGGCATTTAAATCCACTGTTGCGAATAGCCTAATATTCCAATCTGAATTTGTCTGAGGATCGAACTCGCGACCCCGATAAAGCCTTAGCTTTGTATTGGGTTTGGGAAACAAGAGCAATAAGAAGTACCTAAAATTGTAAGTTAACTTTTGGTAATGAGTATTATATACCACCTATAATTTTGATTTGTTGACTTCTGTGTTGATTACTATACTTACCTACTGGAAATCTTTTTAATTTCCAGTAAGTCGGGGGTCGCGAGTTCGATGCCATGGCGATAACAAGTATGTGTGTGTAACTTATTGCGTTATATGTGGTTTCCAAATATATAACTGAAAACAATTAATTTGGAAGAGTTTATCTTGAACTTACGAATAGAAAAAAAAAATATATTTTCTATTCGTTAGATCATCTACTCTCTCTGACCTCTACAATCTCAAAAGTCCATCAAGAGTCCATTGTACCAGAATTTAAACATGACTAATTTAGAACCATTAGTTATTTTCTAAATAATTTACTTAGCATGTTCAGCAGACCACATCCAATCATGCAATTTATTGAAATTGACAGCTCTATAACTAAATTATACGGTTAATAGAAAGTACCATTCAATATTGTGAATTATGAATACGCATTTACAAACATTGATTGGTTTGGACATAATATAAATTGAAGAGCCTTCGCTGGACTTTAGATTGGCCGCATATTGTCTACTATTTTCTCAATTGCTTGATTCACACTACGGTCCTTACAGTTATTTTACCTCTGACAGTGCCAACCCAATAGCAACCTTATTGCAACGACAGTAAAGATCATAATAATTTTGATATACTTGTCAGTAGCAACAACCCAACAGGAAGGCAATTCTCGCGCATCTCGCATCCGTTATTGTCGTTCGATTCGAACTTTTCCCTCGTAAAAATCAAGTCTAGCTATTCTCGCCGTGTCGATTCGAGCATTTCTCGCAGGACTGACACGCGAAATGCCTTAGTTTATATGTGACATGCAAAGAGTAGTCATGACCAGAACCTGAACTTATTGAAATTGACAGCTCTGTAAGGGAGGGCGCCCATGGGTAGCTCACCGTCCGATCAGGACCAGGCCCGTGCCGGACGGCGCGTACGTGTTCCACGCGCGCCTCAAAGAGATGTCAGCATCAAGGACGGGCCCCCTTAGGGCCGAAGCCTGCCGGGTCAGCGGGATTATCCGAAAGGGTTACCACTGACCCGGAACATAAAGGGCTAAAGGAAGGAACACGGGTGGGTTTTAATCAGTAAGAGTCTGACACTCCCTTCCGCTCCACCCAGAGCGGTTAGGGTCATTTGATGATTTCCCATCCGCAAAAAAAAAAAGGCAGGGCGCCCATGACTCCCATGAGCAACCTAGTTGCCCAGCAGCTTTTAACTAAGAACAAAAAAAGAATACGTAGTTTCATATAAATGTGATGACTTCATCGCAAAAATCGTTGCTTCATCGCCACAATGTATGTATAAGTATGTAACTTATAAAATTAAGTGTACGGCAGGTGGTTTGCTTTAAAGCAACCGTGACAAGCAACAGTTGCTCCACAAATAGTAGCCTGATCTGCGGCCAGTCTAAAAGTGGCTTATCCTTATTCTAGATGATAAAGGAATTTGATTTTCGGTTGGTGGACATCAATAATTTAAGTTTGTAAGTTGAGATTAACATTCTACTAAGAAATAAAGTAATTTGAAAGCAGTGGTGGCCTAGAGTTAACGGCCCCGACTTACAAGGTGTAAGGTCGTGAGTTCGAACCCCAGGCAGGCGCTTTACTTTATTTAATTAATTTCATCACCGCTGTTCTCAAGACGGTGAAGGAAAACATCGTGAGGAAACCGGCATGTCCTAGAACCAAAAAATTAAAAACCTGTGACATCAAACCAAACTACACTGGGCCAGAAGACGAACTTGCAGGGGATCGACGAGGGGGTGGAGGGGGTTCAGGGGATCAGACCGGAATAAATCGATTATAGTCACTCGAAAAGAGGAGGCCTGGCTCCCAGCTATGGGAACATTGTAGGCTGATTATGAATTATTTTTTAGTTTATCAAGTACCTGGTACTTTTTGACAGGCCTACGCTGTCCTCCCATACCTACTGTAATTTGAAAACATTGTAAAAGCGAATTATTTTTAAAAGAGTAACCGTGGAGTTTTTTGCTGGCTCTTCTCCATAGGAAACGACCAATTGGAACCGTGCACCTAGTTTCTGACGTTTCATAAGTGCCCATGTAGGTCTATGTGAAATAAAATATTTTGGTTTAGATTATGCAAGAAATTATAATAGTGTTTGACAAACACATAGCAAGCAGAGCAAAACAAGAGCAGTGGTGGCTCAGTGGTAACGGCCGCGACTTACGAGTTGTAGGTCGTAGGTTCGAACCCAGACAGGCGCTTTACTTTGTGTAAATTATTTCATCACCACTGCTCTCAAAACGGTGAAGGCAAAAATCGTGAGGGAACCGGCATGTCCTAGAACCAAAAATTCGAAGACATGTGACATCTGTCAACCCGCACTGGGCCCGCGTGGTGGATTACGGCTCATTTTCTCTCACCGAGAGGAGGCCTGTCTCCCAGCAGTGGGAACATTATAGGCTGATTATGTTAAACACATCGCTAAAAATAAGTAAACAAATAAACGACTGTCGGTTTAAGTAAATATAGGTAACGTTCACGTGTTTCAACTCACTGAGGACCACCAGTATAAGTATACACCAGTAGAAATATGGTAACGTATCCAAATAGGGTTTCTCTTAGTCCCAGCTAGAATAGAGAGCTTTGGACCAACTAAGTATACGTTCTCTTGTAGGATTTTTAAAAACTTGGATTTCTTACGAGAAATTGAACAGGAATTCGGGTCTGTTTTCAATCAATGTCAAAAATGTAAGGGTATTAGAGGTATTTTTGACAGATTGAGACTGAGATCAGACTGTGAACGTTCCTAAAACTACGAGTATTTAGTGAACGTTCTTAAAATTACGAGTATTATCATGTTGAGTTTTTGATACCCATTGCGCCTGCGGAGTTTAGCTAGGCAATTTAAAAGAACCCTGCAGATATAATGTAAATTCTGAACAACCGCAGTTTCTTTCGCTGAATACAGGAGAAGTTATTCTGTACTTTCTTTAGTTGAATATGTAAATATCTAGTAAGTTTCCAGTTTCTTTTAAACTGTCGCCGCTCGATACTGCGTTCCAATCCGTATCATTATTTATTGTTATTGGATCCATTCCACGTCCACTACATTTGGTTAAGACTCCAGATTGTGGGGTCCGTTGTTTGTTTTACTTAAGCCATGGATATCTGACATTTATTCGAGGACGCCCGTCGAATTTCCCGCCGTATTGTGAGTAATAACGGCCCATTATTGCCCTATTGGCCCTATTGAGTCCTGCTGGATGATATACCGATATTACTTTGGTAAAGTTTTTGGGAGGATCGGCAGGACATAAGTTATGTGGATAATGTGGTCTAAGTTTTTAACCGTCGTCGTGAAAATTATGTGTAGAAAGAAGGCCTGGAGGCTTGGACTCGTCGCTTTATTGCTTTTGGTAGGTATGATAGCACCTTTTTTTTGGTGTGTGGTGGAAATCCTCATGGACTTCCTCCATCGTGGAGGTGACAGAGTTGCATGCCGGACTCTTACCGGTTAAACCCACCGCGGTGTTCAACCTCTGCCTGTGGCCGGGGGTGCAGGATTCGCATACCTAAGCATTCACCACTCCCCCGACCATTCCCATAATAGCCGCACCCACTCCACTCTCGAGTGGCGCGCGTAGGCGCCCCTAGTATAGCACCTAAAATCCTTTTCAATAAATAGGTAGCAATGTGTTTCAGAACTAAGTATGTAAAAGCTCATTTAAAAACTTGATCAGAAACTTGTTACACAGGGTGACGGGGCATCGACGGGCAACTGGTTATCATGGATTCACTAGATGATTGTGAAGCCGTTGCTGATCCATAAATTTTGACCGCGTAGGTATTGTACAGACACCAGTACATCAAGCTACCCGAAACTGTCAAATTTTTCCAATCAACTTTGAACCTTATGTTTTAGCGATAAAGTTGAAAATCTATTAAAGAAATTTGACAGATTGTAGTAGCTTGATGTGCTGGCGTCTGTACTTTTCTATGAACAGCAGATTTTTTTGAATATTTCTACGCTACGGTCTAGAATCGTGTGCTGAATTCATGGTTACAGTTTGCGCGTCGATGTAACGCCAGCCTGTATTTTGGTAACTAATAAATCCACTAAAACCTTTGACAGAAGCAAAGGCAAGAATAGCACTCAATCTAGTTTCCGTACAAAGCTCAAAAGCAATCAACTGGCAAGTTAATTATTTTGTTGCTAAATACTGCTTAAGGTTTAACTGCTAAGGTTTTTTAGCCTACAGTTAAAGGTGCCAAAACATTCTTCGTCAACATCGGACCGATGACATCTATTTTGCGTCTACTATATTCATCAAGGAAACAAGACATTGAAAGCTCAAAGGTAGTCAAGAAGCTCGGACGTTGTGAAGTAATCAATCATTAGCCCCATGATCCCGGCATCACTCGGCTTGATACGTCACATCATCAATCAAGTGGGAACTATCATTGAGCGTGTGTGACTAGATGGGACAAGTCTCGGAGAATTATTGGAGTAATACTTAGCTTCTACCCACGACTTCGTCCGCGTGAAATTTCTTGTTTTAAGATAAAAATATCTTATAACACTGCAATACTTACCATTAGTGAAAGAATTTTCAGAATCAGGTGATTTGTTTCGAAGATTACCCCCCTACATAATTTGATATTTTACTCTTTATAATATTACAATGGAATAAGTAAGTAGGTAGTTTTAGGTACTTTGGGGTTGCGGGCGCATAGAATGGGGACTCTGTCCGCCCACCAAGTGACCACCGGGAAGACGGTTGCACAGAGGTCACGTGCTGCCGTGCATAGCGAGGCTCAGGGGAGGCCCCTTTACAGTCTCCCCAGGGATGTGCCTTACAGGCGTTGCACGGGGGGGTTCCGGAATTGGTCTTTTAAGAGGAACCGGGACCACCCCTATGTGCTAATGGTGATCACCCGGGTTGTTTTAGTGAGGTAAAAATCCCACACTCCACGACCTCTCTCCCTGGAGGTCGGGTGCGTTTTGGAGGTTTCCACCGAAAAAAAAAAAAGGTAGTTATGTACAGTCACGAGCACTAATATGTCAACACTTGGCAACTTTCAATTGAGATTTGTTCGTGAAATACCGAATGCAACGTTGAAATACGACACTTTACGCAAACCTATGGGTTCGAAAATACTTTGTTAGTATTATCATATAATTTCATTCAAAACTGAATGAGAAAATCGTCTTTGAATAAAGCCAAGTGTATACATACTTATGCTCGTGACTGTACTGTAGAGATTATAACCTATTTGGTTTTGGGGTCTGTCTAGCTAGACAGACCCCAAAACCAAATAGGTTATAATCTCTATTTTTTCATATTCTGTCTTCCTATATAAATAATAATTATGTAAAAAACCTAAATCCATTCTAAGAATAATTCTGGATGATACGTAACAAACTGATTGTTTAACTCTTCGCACGTCAAATGTACACACAGCTCCAGTAATTAGTTACCCCACCAAAAGACATGTGCGTTCAAATCCGTGATAGGCCCAAGTTGTATTTTGTATTTTGCAAAAACATTTTATTTTAAATAATGTATTGTTTTAGTGAACAAATAAGTTTAAGTAAGTATTTTTTTTTAATTCTGTTTTTATTATTGTTTTTTTCAATAAAACAATACTTTTGCGACGACAAGCAACAATAATAGGGTTAACATTTACGACAACTTATTCATCGTCTAAATAGACTGGAGGTTTCAAGACCGCTTAGCGTGCATAAGATTGGAAGTTCAAATCCTATATAGGCACGAAATGTGCTTTTTGTTCATTATATTATTTTGATATATTTTTCTATTTTGTTTTAAGTAGTAATTATTTATAATGTCAGAATGTATAATTTAATAGTACGGTAGACAATATGGATGTATAATTAAATATAAAATGCTAAAATGTAAAACCTAGTATGTTTGTGCTCACCGTAAAACGAAACGTGCGCCTGCAAATGCAAACGCACGTGTTGTGTGATTCATAACCCCCGCCACTGAGTAGGCGTATAAAAACGGTTGTTGCACAAGCAAACGGGTCAGTTGAGTTCGAGCGATTGTAGAGTGCGCACCTCTGAGTCTAAACTTAAAACGTAAGTACTATGATTTATTATTAGTTGTACGCAACAATGATTGCTGTTGTGATTTTGAATGTATTGTTTTACAATATACTTAATAAAATACAATCTTGTAAAGCCAAGCTTTGTATATTTATTTCATGCCTATATTTATATAACTATATCCTTATAACTATATGGTCCACACAATTTAAATAAAGTAAAATAGATAAGGTAGGATTGTCCTACAAAAAGGTACGGCGATCTTACATTATCAGAAGTGGGATTCGAATTTGAAATTTGTTTAAATAAATAATTATAAATATATATTTTTTTTCTCTCTTTTTTTAAATTGTGTAACGGCTAAACTTGCGTAGTTTGCTTTCGTTATTTTTTTTAAATTCCAGATAAAAATGGAAGAATTTACTGGTACTGCTGCAGGGCAAATACCCTCGCGGCACTCTGCGGGCCGATCTGATGCACATCGATCGCGCAGCCCCGTACATCGCACTCCAAGTCCTATATTGACAACGAGGACACGCAGAGAACTCATAGAGCAGCCGAACAGTCGTGAGTTACAACTCCGCAGTCGACGCGATGGGTGCTCGCCACGCAGTCGACGCGATGGGCGCTCGCCACGCAGTCAACGCGATGGGTGCTCGCCACGCAGTCAACGCGATGGGCGCTCGCCACGTAGTTGGCACGATGGGCAGTCGCCGCGCAGTCGACGCGATGGGCAGTCGCCGCGCAGTCGACGCGATGGGCAGTCGCCGCGCAGTCGTCGCGATGGGCAGTCGCCGCGCAGTCGTCGCGATGGGCAGTCGCCGCGCAGTCGTCGCGATGGGCAGTCGCCGCGCAGTCGTCGCGATGGGCAGTCGCCGCGCAGTCGTCGCGATGGGCAGTCGCCGCGCAGTCGTCGCGATGGGCAGTCACCGCGCAGTCGTCGCGATGGGCAATCGCCGCGCAGTCGACGCGATGGGCAGTCGCCGCGCAGTCGACGCGATGTGCGGTCGCCGCGCAGTCGACGCGATGGGCAGTCGCCACGCAGTCGACGCGATGTGCGTTCGCCGCGCAGTCGACGCGATGGGCAGTCGCCACGCAGTCGACGCGATGGGCAGTTATCCCGCAGCCGACGCGATGAGCAGTCGCCACGAAGCCAACGCGACAGGCGTTCGATGTGCAGCCGAGGTAACGGGAGGTCACGCAGTCTTCAGCGTGGTGGGCAGTCCTGCGGCCGAAGTGACCAATGGGCTTCTGGCACACAGGAACCGCCTTTAGGAGTTCATCAGCCACTCCGCTATCTTGGTGAAGAACAGATCCGGAATCCGGGTGAGTCAGCTGCACATTCTTATAAAATTGACGATATTGCTCAGATTTTTCAAATGATAAAAACCGTAAACCAAACTGATTCGTTGGATAAACTAGGGTCTATGCAAAACACTATACCAGAATTTGATCCAGGCAGGAAAGAACAGACGATGACCATGTGGCTACACAAAGTAAACGAATGTGCACTCATTTACAGTTTGACTGAAAAACAAATTGTACACTTTGCGTTACCCAAGTTAAGAGGCGTCGCCAAGAGGTGGTACGAGGGTCTATCGTCTGTCCTTTACTCCTGGAACGAATGGCAACAAAAGCTTCTGTCTGCATTCCCTCCGGAGGAAAATTACGGGCAAATGCTCAGTGACATGTTGGCTAAAAGGGCCCGATTTAACGATTCGTTAGAGGAATACTTCTATGAAAAAATTGGTCTAATAAATCGATGTGGTATAGAAGGCACTCGCGCTGTAGAATGTGTTTTGCACGGTATTGACGACCGATCTGTAAGGTTGGGCGCCGAGGCTGTTAAGTTTTCAGACCCAGATAAATTATTATCGTATTTGCGTAACGTGAGAAATATAAAACCGCTAAATGACCGTAAAAACGTTAAAGGTCCTTTGAGTAAAAACAATGACACTCAGTCTCGAACTTCTGGCAATAGCAAGCAAACCCGTTGTTTAAATTGTAAACAAGAAGGTCATTTCGTTGCTCAGTGTCAGCGTCCAATTAAGAAATGCGGTAAATGCAGTAAAATCGGCCACGAAACCGAACAATGCTACTCTAAAATTCCAGCCCCAGATAAAACCGTTTTAAGAGTGGCTAGTAATGAAGTAGGCTTATCATCCGATGCCTCTGTTTTGTTAAAGCCTAATCAAAAATATTTCAAACAGGCTGTTGTCAATGGGGTCTCTGTGCAGGCCTTCATTGATTTAGGTAGCGAATGCTCCATGATTAAAGATTCTGAGTTTCGAAAGATCAGTAATCAGTTTGACACCAAGAACCTACCGATCCTGAGAGGTTTCGGTAATTCAATAGTCAGTGTCATCGGTAAATTTAACGCTCATATTATCGTAGACAGTGCTGCCGCCAATGTAGACCTACTCATAGTCCCAGACAACGTCATGCCCTTTCCCCTTATGATTGGTCAAACGTTTACGGAACAATCGCACATAATAATTAAAAAAACAAGCGATTGTTTAGATATATCAAGCCTGGGCATTCTTGAAAGCTATAACCACAAAATTAAATTATTTTGTAAAAACAAAACTGAAGTGTCCGGACTTACTATTGTCGAGGTATATAGTAACGACCCTAGTTTTGATGGAGAAGTATTCGTAGAAGGTAGTGTACGATATAAAGAACACATCAAATACTCAGTTCTGTCTGGTATGTATTATGTTCGGAATGGAATCGGACTTATAGTTATTACTTGTGCTCCCTCTTTGAGATTAAGCTTTGACCCTGACTTTTTCATAGCGCGAGGCCTATTAGCCCACGAAGAGGAAGCATGTCACGTTTTAAATGTCATAAACTGTACAGCACGTGTGCCTTCAACCTTAACAGAAGCCCAATTAAATATTGCCGATGATCTATTTGCTGAAGATAAAGAAAAACTATTGTCGTTACTAAATGATTACCGAGAATGTTTTGCTCTGGATTTAACGGAATTGGGTAGTACGTCGGTCGGTAACATGAAAATAGACTTGTGTGATGATCAACCGGTAGTTTATAGGCCTTATAGACTGGCAATTCCAGAAAAGGAAGTAGTTAGAGGAATGATCAAGGAGTTATTAGATAATAATATTATACGCTCCTCTACTTCAGCTTATGCGAGTCCCATAGTTCTCGTTAAGAAGAAAACCGGTGAATTCCGACTTTGTATTGACTATCGAGCGCTCAACAAAAAAACGATTAAAGAAAATTATCCAATGCCTCTCATTGACGATCAATTGGATATTTTATCAGGGAATAAGTTGTTTACCACGTTAGATCTGGCATCCGGATATTATCAGGTGCCTATTGCTGAAAATGACAAACATAAAACTGCATTTGTCACGCCTGATGGGCATTACGAGTTTAATCGTATGCCATTTGGTCTTGCTAATGCGCCAGCAATATTTCAGCGGTTAATGAATCAGATATTAGGGAATGCTCGTCATGGGGAAGCTTTGGCATACTTAGACGACGTAATCATACCCAGTAAAACTTTTTCTGAAGGTATGGAAAGGTTGCAGTCTGTACTAGATTTATTTAAAAACGCTGGACTTTCTCTTAAACCATCTAAGTGTTTTTTCTTTAAACGCGCAGTAGACTACTTAGGGTTTGAAGTATCGGAGAAGGGTATTCGGCCAGGTTCAAAAAAAATTGAAGCTGTTGAACGTTTCCCTGTACCACAAAACCAGCATAACGTCCGTCAGTTTCTAGGACTGGCTAGCTTTTTTAGGAGATTTGTTCCCAAGTTCTCTATTCTGGCAAAGCCACTCACCCATTTGTTAAAAAAGAATATTCCATGGCAATGGGGACCAGACCAAGACACAGCATTTAGAGTTTTACAAAAAGAATTATCTCAAAAACCTACTTTGGCATTATATAATCCTAACGCTTTAACAGAATTACATACCGATGCTTGCAAAATAGGCATAGCTGGAATTCTTTTACAAAGAGATGAAAATTTAGTTCTCAGACCAATTGCATATTTCAGTAGACAAACGACCCCCGAAGAACAGAATTACTCGTCGTATGACTTGGAAACATTAGCGGTTGTATCCGCTCTTCAAAAATTTCGTGTTTACTTAGTTGGTTTATCATTTAAAATAATCACGGATTGCAACTCGTTAAAAGCAACGTTCCAAAAAAGGGATATGCTTCCTCGTGTCGCACGATGGTGGGAACAGATGCAAGAGTACAATTTTTCAATTGATTACAGACCAGGCTCATCCATGTCCCACGTTGATGCGCTCAGTAGGAATCCGGTACCAAGTTCGGAAACCGAAGTTTTTGCGGTGTCAGAGTCTACATGGTTGGCTACTGTGCAAAATGCCGATGATGATATACAAAGAATAATAGGCATTCTTAAAGATCCAAAATTTGATGACTTGGTCGATATAAAATCTAGTTTCAAACTAAAAAATGACAAATTGTTTCGAATAACTGCTGATGGGGATAGATGGGTTGTGCCTAAAGGAGTGCGTTGGCAAATTGTAAAGCAAAACCATGATGATATAGGTCATTTTGGTTTTGAAAAAACTTTAAATAAAATTAAATCCAATTACTGGTTTAATAAAATGCGACGTTTCATAAAAAAATACGTAGATTCATGCCTGGAATGCGCATATGCAAAATCATCTGGTGGGAAAAAACCTGGTTATCTTAACCCAATACCAAAAATAGCAGCTCCTTTTGACACAATACACATTGATCACACAGGTCCCTTTGTGCGAAGTAGTAGAGGCAGTATGTATATTTTGGTTTTAATAGATGCTTTTACTAAATATATTTATTTGAAAGCAGTAAGAAATACTAAAACTAGTACGTCCATTAAAGTACTTAAAGAGTATTTTGGCATCTTTGGGGTTCCTAGAAGGATAATTTCTGATAGGGGATCCTCATTTACAAGTGACAGTTTTAAAGCATTTATTAAAGAAAAGGGAATCAAACATGTACTTAATGCTGTTGCTACCCCCAGAGCGAATGGGCAGGTAGAAAGATATAATAAGACAATTGTAGATTCATTAACTGCAAAAACTATTGGTGTAGCTGAAAATAAATGGGACGATCACTTGCCGGAGATACAATGGGGAATAAATAATACGTTAAACAAGGGTATTAATCGGACTCCTGCGGAAGCTTTATTTGGCAAACGATTAACGGGAAGTAGTGAGAACAAAATTATTTCCGAATTAGAGGGTGATATTACTAAGACTAATGAACAAAATATAATAGAAATCCGTGACGAAATCAGTGAGCATATAGCCACCAGTCAGGACAAAGATAAATCTTACTTTGATAAAAAACGTTGTGCCCCAGTAAAATATCAGGAAGGGGATTTAGTACGTATTGAGCGTCAGGTGCCTTCTACAGGGCACAGTAGAAAGTTAATACCTAAATTTCAAGGTCCATACAGAATTACAAAAGTATTGGATCACGACCGATATCATGTCGAAGACACACCTCTCACAAAAAAGGGTGGTAGAGGTTATTCCACGATAGTCGCGGTCGATAAACTAAAACCGTGGCTAAATTTTAATAGGCCACATGATAGTGACAATGATTTATCCAACGAGTCTGATTAACAAGCAAGTATTTCTATTGACATAAAAATAAACTAAAAGAGACTAAAAGTCTTATTATTTTATTGCCCTTAAAGACGGAAGGGTCTTTAATGCAATACTATTGTGTCATAATATGTATATTTCTTACATGTGAAAGGTGTCATTATTAAGGACAAAAGGGTCTTATCATAAATATTGTTGATTGTATTGGACGGAAGGGTCCTATAAAATGTATTATTGACAAAGGTGTCATATTGTATTGGACGGAAGGGTCCTATAAAATGTATTATTGACAAAGGTGTCATATTGTATTGGACGGAAGGGTCCTATAAGATGTAATATTGACAAAGGTGTCATATTGTATTGGACGGAAGGGTCCTATAAAATGTACTATTGACAAAAGTGTCATATTGTATTGGACGGAAGGGTCCTTTAAAATGTCCTATTGACAAAGGTGTCATATTGTATTGGACGGAAGGGTCCCATAAAATGACAAAGGTGTCATATTGTATTGAACGGAAAGGACCCATAACGTGTATTATTGTCAAAGGTGTCATACTGTATTGGACAGAAGAGTCCCATAAAATTGTTGACAAAGGTATCATAATATTGTACTGGACGGAAGGGTCCCATAAAATGTATTGTTGACCATAGTGCCATTTTGTAGAGGACGGAAGGGTCCCACTGTATACTGTTTTGTAAAGCATTAAAAAAGATTTGATTACAAACGTAATACTTCAATTGTATTCTTAATTAATTAATGAAAATGAGTAATTTTATAATTTGTTATGTTATTGTATAAGCACGAGGTCATGCTTAGCATAGGATGGCCGACTGTCAGAATGTATAATTTAATAGTACGGTAGACAATATGGATGTATAATTAAATATAAAATGCTAAAATGTAAAACCTAGTATGTTTGTGCTCACCGTAAAACGAAACGTGCGCCTGCAAATGCAAACGCACGTGTTGTGTGATTCATAACCCCCGCCACTGAGTAGGCGTATAAAAACGGTTGTTGCACAAGCAAACGGGTCAGTTGAGTTCGAGCGATTGTAGAGTGCGCACCTCTGAGTCTAAACTTAAAACGTAAGTACTATGATTTATTATTAGTTGTACGCAACAATGATTGCTGTTGTGATTTTGAATGTATTGTTTTACAATATACTTAATAAAATACAATCTTGTAAAGCCAAGCTTTGTATATTTATTTCATGCCTATATTTATATAACTATATCCTTATAACTATATGGTCCACACAATTTAAATAAAGTAAAATAGATAAGGTAGGATTGTCCTACAAAAAGGTACGGCGATCTTACAATAAAGAATTAAAAAATCAAGAAAAATAAAATACTTTATTAATCATTTAATAATATTTATTATTGCTATTATTTAACAAAACTATGATCTCATTTTACAACAAACAGAACAACTATTTTAGTTCTCATAAAATCAGAAATCATTTAAAAAAATAATTGTTATATAGTAGTCGTTTACTCTTTGCCGTTTTAAGTGAACGTATACAAAGTTCTAACTTGAAGGTATGGATTAATTTTATAAAAACAACGTAAGTAAGTAAAATTAATGGATACCCTCAAATTATAACATCTTTCGATTAGACAGGGACCTAAAGATATAATGACTCAGCCGATAGTAGATAACAATTTCATCGCAATTCATATGGGCTCGCTGGCTAGTTCGTCAAACTGCCGGTATGAGTATGACGACGTTCGGTGATGCGATGGTTCGAATCCGAGTCAACACAATGGACTCTTTTTGAAGTATTCTTTAGATTATTCGTAAGGAATTCAATGTTGTAGCAGTGTAACATTTTAAAACTTGAGGGGTTAGGACATAGTGACGCTTTCTGTACACCACGTGTACCGATAACAATGAAATTTATATTGGGTTCTGTTAAATAGATGCGCGACGGCATTGACATATTTAATATATTACTGGCGTAGACGGGTTTACTCATCCCGGTACGAAGAGCTCGTAAAGCTCTCTCACAGTACTCAAGTACTGTTTCTTCCACATTATGTTAAAATGCAAATACTCGCGCCGAATTCCCATTTGGAGTTAGATATAAACAACCTAGTAATATATAAGTCAATGGAAACAACAGAACTTTGTGATCCTTACCCTCTGTTGCCGTAGTTACTACCAATCTTACTGCCGGTTGTAATACCGTTAATTTTGATTACCCTTTTCTACTACTCCAGTATTGAGCTGTTAGAAGGGAAAAAATAAATAGCCCGTGTTACTATACATACCTACTCATTTTGATGCCTCGACCTGCGGGGCAATTGCGTAGCACGTTGTCAATCGGAATCGGTTTCATTCTGACAGTTCAACACATTGCGTTATTTAAGTGTTGAACAATCAATCAATCAATCTTTTTTTTCTGGAAACAAACCGACAAAGCCCGAAGAAATTGTAAACTTAAGTGGCAGTGAGCAGGGCACATTGCTCGCAGAACAGATGACCAATGGGACCGAAAGGCTTTGTAGTGGCGACCGCCTACAGGAAGACGTAGCGTTGGAAGGCCTCCCACAAGGTGGACCGATGTCCTGGTGAAGGCCGCAGGAATCCGCTGGATGCGGGAAACGCAGAACTGGTCGAAGTGGAGGTACTGGTTAAAGTCTTATATCAAGTCGCCTTCGTACGAAGATGGGAGGGGTGTAGGGGGGAGGGTGGGGGATGGCTGTTTCACCCCCCGGATTCTTTTCTTGCCGGAGATGCGTAGTTTTTCTGTTATTCCACTTTGAATAAAATTTTCTAACCTAACCAACACAAGCCTGTCTGCTCTGGGTAGGATCTGTCACTCATTAGGGTACGGGGAGATAGTTACTTTCTGGCGCTTCGCCGGCCGCTGCCGCGGCACGCTCGCTTTGCTCGCTCGGCTCGCGCTAAGTGGTCACTGTTCTAACCTAACCTAACCTACCAACACAACTCGCTCGGCTCGCGTTAAGTGGTCACCGTTCTAACTTAACCTAACCAACACAAGTCTGTGTGCTTTGGGTAGGATCTGTTACTCATTAGGGTGCGGGGAGCTAATAATCATAGCAACATATAAAATTCACGTAAACTCGAGAGCAACGGAATGACAAAACGAACGCCAAAAGTATTTGTCAATGTAAACAGAATGGCGGCTTACGTTTCGTTTCACACATTTCGACAAACGGAGCATCGAAATCGCTACGAAATGTATCAAAATTACGTTCCTTTTTAAGTATTTGTAAGTTTTTGAAATAATAATTAAAATATTTTGGCGCGTCTCCGGCAGCAAAAAATACATTTTATAGCTTAGTACGAACTCCCTACACCCTCCCATATTCACACTTACCTCAGATTCAGGCGACTCGATATAAGACCCAACCCTGCCTATGTCCAGCAGTGGACGTCTTTCAGCTGAAATGATGATGAAACACACAACTGCTTTTATAATTAATTACCTACAGTTCGGCCGTCGAGAGAGTTTGTTTCTGTCACCTGTCAGTGCGACAATTCCAGTAGCTAATAAAGATCAAATTCGCAAAATACGTACCTATTCATTTTTATGAAAGTGACAGGTGTCAATAACTCATTTTCTCGTCGGCCGGCACTGTATTTAGCAAACAATAAGGAAATATTAATTAACCCCGGAAATTGATTATTCAATTTATTTAGCGTTGCTTTGTGGGAAATCCGTATCATTCAAAATTGCGAATGCAATAATCCATTTAATGTTTTTGTTACTGAAAGCTTAGTGCGTCGGCAAGCGTGTGTGCGAGGCCCTTCAGCTAGAAGGACAAATAACCTCAAAAAGGTGAATAGGACATGATGCAGACGGGGCGAAGGACAGTGTGTGGTGGCGCAGCATGGGAGAGGCCTATGTCCAGCAGTGGACTGCGATAGGCTGAGTGGATTGAGTTACTGGAATCATAACAGTATGACAGTATTTATTTAATCATTTATGTATGTACTTACACATATATATAAACAGACAAGAAAAAAAAGAACAGAAAAATAAGTACAAAGATGACCTCATCTTTGTACCTATTTTTCTATTCCTTTTTACCCTAACACATACCTATGTGTTAGGGTATGCTTATTGATAACTGAGCCCGATGTAGCAATGGCTTAACCTGCTCTCCGAAGTACGAAAGTCACCCATCCAAATGCTGACAGCACTACTCCTACCTATTACTAATGACGACTACTCAGATTCTGACGACTGATAGAGAAGTATGGAAGAAAAAGACATGTTGCGCCGACTCCAAATAAATTGGGATAAGGGCAGGAGAATGATGATGACTTACAAAAAATAAAAGAAGCAAGCTTTCTCTACGAAATGAAAAAAGAGTTTTCAAAATCGGTCCACAATAAATTGATGAAAATATCGATGAACATACTCGTACATTTAAAAATATACATACTGACGAACATAGAACCTCCTCCTTTTTTGAAGTCGGTTAAAAATAGCAAACCAATATCTTAACCCAAATTAGATGTCTTTCGCGAAAATCATTCTAAATAGTATATATTTCATTACAAGTGCGGAAAGGCTGTCATTGCAAAGAGTTCCGACAAATGTCTACCCGAGCCGAGGCGCAGCCGAAGGCGAGGGTTGACAGTCGGAACAAGTTGCAATGACGGTTCTGCAGGTGTACTGAACGACTATTTTTAATACAGTTGCGAAAAAATGAAGCAATTTAATAAAATAATAAAAACACAATATTGCTTTTTTTTCTCTTCTCTCCACGCAAAAAATTAGTCATATGTGGATATGTAACGACTTTTTGACTTTTCCGGTAAAATGTTCTCCGAAGCATTTTGTGCAATTATACTGAGTTCCGGTGGTGTTAATTAAAAAAAAATAGGATCGAAATTACTCATTTTGTGCAACAAACAACTAATCTCGCAAAGAAAATTTCTGGAAAATGGCGCCAACCGTAGAATATAAGCAGAGTTTTTTTTTCTTCGCCCATTTTGTTAGGCAAAGGGAATTATCCATACAGTTTAGGCTTCAGTATATTTTTTTTGATATGAAATGAAAATGAAATTTGATGAGATGAAACCTAACCTAACTCATTCAATTAAATCATTAAATCTGATATTGAAATAAATTAGTAGCTTCTTTTTAGAAATATACGTATTTGTATGAATCACAAAAACTCTTTAGTAAAAACTTCATGGTTGGTTTTTCTTTTTAATAGACATTATTTTGACAGTTGGGAAAGAGACACGCACGAGTTCGGGAAAGGTAAAAAAAAAACACTAGTATGTAATAGCCCACATCCCGAACGCTATACGTCCCTGCAATACACCACTTTTTGAGCAACTGTATTAAAAATGGGATTTTCATGAATGAATGTAATATTCCAAAATAATCTTGACGGAAACCCTTGGTAATACATTCCGATCAAACAGTTTAATGTATTAAGTGAACCAGAAACGTTTTGATGTATGGAATGGTCTTCCAGTTAATTAGGCAAAGGGTGCTCTATGTGGAATCAGGCGAAATTGTGGACACTGCTGGTTTTACTCAACATAATGTATTTTTGCAAAACGTGGTTTTGGTATTGATATCTTTATATTTGAATAGGTAAAGGATTAGATGGAATTAATTTTGATACTTGTAGTAGGTAGGTTATTTTAGGTTAGGCTAAGAAAAAAGATGGCCGATGGCCGGTGGAGCAGACGAGTCCTGGAGTGGTGACCGTGTTTCGGAAACTGTTGTGTGGGACGCAGCTCAGCTAGATGGACCGACGATCTAAAGAAGGTGGCTTGCAGACTGGATGCGGAAGGTGGAGGACAGGGTGTTGTGGTGCAGCCTGGGAGACGCCTGTGCCCAGTAGTGAACTGCGAAAGGCTGAGTTGATAAGAAAAAAAAAGACAATCTTGTTAGACCTAAAATGCACACTGATTCAAGTCTTGCCAAATAATGTATCATTACTGGTGCTAATCATTATAACAAAGTGAAGCAATAAACTCTCTCTCCTTAAGCAAGTTCTTATTTGAAATCTTTTTATACTAATTTGCATTCGTTACTTGACAGCACGACCCTAACGAAATGTGTTCACAAAATAAGTCTGCCACTTCCAGTAGTTCTCAATATCCGTGATAAAGGCGGTACTGACGTGCAATCTGATGATCGCAGCGTGTTCAAACTGCACGTGAAAGCTATGGCCGGCAATAGGATGCCTAATTAGCTCGTCTACCGTACGTATGTTTATGTCTTTATAGTTTCATTTATACGGGGCTGAAAGTCAGGGTGATACCTTTATCGCCCTGACTTTCAGAATTTTTGACTTTCCTATCCTTATAAGAAAGTTATTTCGTGAACGTAGTAAATGTGGGGTTCTTATTTTTATAGTCTAGTACGGTAAAATATAACTATAGCTTTTCGTGCCATCATCTGCCTGCCTTTTCCCAACTATGTTGGGGTCGGCTTCCGGTCTAACCGGATGCAGCTGAATACCAGTATTTTACATAGAGCGACTGCCTATCTGACCTCCACAACCCAGTGTCTGAGTAATACGATACCCCTTGGTAAGACTGGTTGTTAGACTTCCTGGACCACCCGTAACGATTTTCAAAGATTCACGAATGACAGACGAGACCAACGGCTTAACGTGCTTTCCGAGGCACAGAGATGTAAAGATGGTCACCCATCTACGGACCAAAGATACCTTTTGGATATAGGTAGGTAAAAACGAGCTAAGTATAAGAAATTAATTCTTGCTTCGGTTAACATAGGGGCTAGTTAGTAAAAATAAATATTTAACCGATCCTCTAATGAGTTATTGACCTTCTAATGATGTTACTTTTTAAATAAATGAGCCTCTTTTTCTGCTAAGATACGTCGATCAAACGGGATAGGTCAGAACTGTGACTAACCACGCGCGAGCAAATCGAGCGCTACATTCAAGTTGGGTGCAGTCACTTTAGCTACTTAGTATTTTTAGGACACCAAAATAGGAATTGTTAGAGTTTCACAAAACAGGCGTTTTTACATAGAGTGTTCAATAATATCTTTAGGTTATCATCATCATCATCATTTCAGCCGAAATACGTCCACTGCTGGATATAGGCGTCCCCAAGCACCTCCACTTCGACCGGTTCTGTGCTTCTCGCATCCAACGGGTTCCTGCGGCCTTCACAAGGTCGTCGGTCCACCTTGTGGGAGGCCTTCCAACGCTACGTCTTCCGGTACGCGGTCGCCACTCTACACACAGTACACTACACTATATCTTTAGGTACCTACGCAAAATGGAATTTATTTGCTCCGTTTACTTTCGTGGTTAAAGTCGAATGAACACTGAGTGGATGATGAGTTGAAATAGAATTCAACTCATTTACTTACCATTTCAAGGAACAGACCTCTAGTAACCCTCATGAATATCGTGTTGGTAGATCTAGAATCTAGAAGTGGGATCACAGTATAAATTAGGTGCAAACTAGGTTAGATATCTAGTTAAGATTTATCAACTTTATAGTTTGCAGCTGACCTGAATCCTCTCGAAGAATGTTTTTAAAACTTTGGAAAAACTTGCTCCATAAAAAAAGATTGCAAGTCTTCTTATTTCGAGTTGTGAATAATCCATCGAAGGACTTTGGATTTTTTTTTTTTTGCGGATGGGAAATCATCAAATGACCCCTCCCGCTCTGGGTGGAGCGGAAGGGAGTGTCAGACTCTTACTGACTAAAACCCACCCGTGTTCCTTCCTTAGCCCTTTATGTTCCGGGCCAGCGGTAACCCTTTCGGACAATCCCGCTGACCCGGCAGGCTTCGGCCCTATGGGGCCCCCCTCGATGCTGACATCTCTTTGAGGCGCGCGTGGAACACGTACGCGCCGTCCGGCACGGTCCTGGTCCTGATCGGACGGTGAGCTACCCATTACTCTTCGCCCGCAGGCCCGCGCCTACGGTGGCCGGGAGTCGTCGCGCGTCTCCCGACGCCCGGAGCGTCTCCCGCGGCGGCTGGGACGGGAGGCTCTCTCCCTGAGCCGTCCCGCTACCTCCTTCGCTAGCATGACTGCTTCGCAGAAGGAGGTGACTGCCTCCCACTCCCTCTCGCCCCGGACCATGGCTTGCACCAGGGCCGGGCGCGAGAGGTCGCCGCCGCTGCCGATCGCCTCTACGAGGACACGGCGGTGCTCCGCCCAAGCGGGGCAGACCTCCACCGTGTGCTCCACCGTGTCCTCTGGGCGATCCTGGCAATGGTGACACCCGGGCGTTTCCTCCCGCCTGATGATGTGCAGGAACCTCCCGAAACTTCCGTGTCCGGTGAGGACCTGCGTCAGGCGGTAGGTGAGGGCGCCGTGGCGCCTCTCTAGCCACTCCTCAAAGAGGGGTCTTATCGCCGCTATCGCGGCGTGCCCTGCGCTGGGTTGCGACAGTCGTTCCTTCCATGTCGCCATGAGATCGCGCCGGAGCTCCGTCCGCTCCGCAGCGATTTGCCGCGGAAGCGGAACTTCTCCCCGGCGTAGTGCCTCCGCGCGCCACTCATATACGCGCGCGAGGACTATCGCCTCCAGATCCCATGGCGGCAGTCCGGCAATGAGGCTTGCCGCCTCGCCAGAGATCGTGCGGTAGCCCCGGATAAGCCTTATGGCTACCACCTTCTGGGGCGCGTTCAGGTAGTGGGCGGCTCGCCGCCGCAGTGAACGCGCCCACACCGGGGCCCCGTATAGGGCCATGGACCGCACGACCCCCGCGTAAAGCCTCCGGCAGGAGGCGTTTGGCCCCCTCAGGTTGGGCAAGAGCCGCTTGAAGGCGGCCCCGGCCCGTTCCAGTCTGGGGGCCAAACGTCAAGGACTTTGGATGGCTTTCAATATGGGTCATTATGAATGTATTTATGTATGCTTAAATATTAATGGTTGAGTTGGCCACATTAGGGAACCCACAGGAAGGAATTCTGAGTTAACGATCGTTCTTGTTGATGAACGGACGCGAATGCTCAACATTTGTTAACTAAGTACCTACGAATTTGTAGTGATCATTGAAGTGTATAATTAGCGAGGAAATACTACAAATACGACTAGCAATACTTACATTTTCACCTGAGCAGGGGTAAGTAATATATGATATAATTACAAAACCTCTAATATTTACAAGATTTATCAAAACTGAACCTATAATTTTATTAAATTTAATGATCAGTTAATATAATAAACGATTGATATAATTTTAGAGTAACTAACTATAAGCATAACAGACAATTAATATAAAATCGTTTGATAACCACTCAAAAGACAAAAACATATTTAGTCTACTATGATAAAAACGTCTAGTTAAAAACACAGCAAAATTGCATATAGGTATGACGAAGCTCCTATGGAGCCCGAAGTCAGCTTGCGTGCCACAAAGCCGAACACACCGGTGTACATCTACCGCCTACACTACACCAGTACGAGCGCAAGAAGACGAGGTACACGCCAAGGGTGCAGTTACTGGAGTCGCACCGCAACGTCAACTTCAAGGCGTTCGTGGTGCTCGTACCGAATTGTTATCTGCCCGTCGTCATGGAAGAAGACTTCTGGCCGCAGGACTTGGTGTTTCGTCGCTACCGCGGAGAAGTACCACAGAACAGCATCATACGAACAAGCTAGTGAAGTTATTATCTTATAGTAAAAATATGTATGTTTAGGTTAAGTATTATTTTATATATGGGCCTGTGTCGCCTGAAATAAATAAATAAATTGCTATCAACCGGACACAAATCCAGACTGCGGGCTGCTACAGAGAAATTCCAGATGGGAAACCCAGTAACACTTTGGCTGACCCGGGAATTGCACCCAGGACCTCCTGCTTAAGAGTACCGCTTTCGACCACTAAGCCCCTTGGCTTAGTGGTCGAAAGCCTTTATTTAGATCATAAAAAGAAAGATCGAAAGTCTTTATTTAGATCATATAAATAAAATAAAATGGCATATAAAAGGTCAGACATAACATCAGAATGTTTTGATTGGAACATGCAAAGGTCGCAGGTGGCCCATCGACCTTTGGGGCTAGTTTTTGGGATTGAAAAAGAAAATGACGGTCAGAAAGCACTAAAGGATGCCATAAAATCGACCTCTTGCGTCCCGAATAGCCGAGAATAGTACGCGTAGTTTTTCGTGTAAATTTGATGTCTCATAAAGTTATGAGATTGGTTTTATGGTAACATTTTCGGATTTTTTTTAAGCCATAATAAGCAGGTGTTTGTGGCGTGGACTTTTACCGGATCGCTACACGAGTTACTATTGATAGATCATAGTTGGTCAAGTGGTTTGTGGTTATAATCATTTGACATAAGATAAAGTGTTTCCAACCAATGCTAGGGATTGATACCATTGCCAGCTCACTTCACCTAACTTTTCACGATGAGATTTATTTTACAGAATTGATCAGCAGCTATAAGATTGCTCAAATCCTCCGGGCTGTAGACAGAAATTCTTAATGGAAATACCTAACACTTGATACTTTACCCGACCTGAGGGGATCACGGTGCCGCGGCGTCGCACCCAATGGAAAACACCCTTTAATAATTTTTGAACAATGACATTCTCTTTAATTAACATTTAATAGTTTACATGAGTATAGTAATAAATTCACCGGTTTAAAAAAAATACTAATTAGGCAGATCAGGCATCCTGTCGGTCTAATGCTGGCAGTCATAGTATAGTATACTAGTTCTTTTCTCCAGCTACTTCTGTAAATAAAGATAAAAATATTAACTAATATTCAAAGAACAGGAAACCCACATGGGATGTTTTATTAAGTTATTAACTTACATATTCTTCGTTAACGCATTCACCGTTGAGTCTAACTACACCATTTGGACAGCGGTCAGATAACGTGCCTGGAGCGGCGAAAGTGATAGCTGCAAGTGCGGCAAGCACCACAAAGATGACGAGGTACAGTTTCATGTTGATACGAGTTCACTTGTCACAAGAATGTACTGTGATACGTGATAGAGTGCTTTATATACCACAGAAAAATGCCAATTTTCACACCAACGTTATTAATTAACTAAATAACAGGTTCCAATCTTGACATTAGGTAATATTAGATTGTGTGCGAAAAAAAAAACTGAATAAATTTAACTGGGATAGAATAATAAAAGGTCGTGTGATTTTATGTTTTTAGGGTACCATAGTCGTGATAATAATATTATATTACAATCCTACTATAAAAAAAATATAAAGGAGATTGCCCATCTTAAGGGCTATATTTCACCGGGACACCATGGCGTCGCAACCAGTCGCCGCCACCAACAAAATGTATACAGCTCTATAGAGAGTTACTCACCTGGTGTCAATTTGGCGGCGTGACCAACTCGGACGCGAGCACAGAATATTACTGGTTGCGCCGCCACGCTGGTCGGGCCACCACTAATTACTATAGCGCTGTATGGTGTCTCACTCACTCGGCCGCCAGTCCGGCCGCCAGTGACGGTCTTCAAGGTCCATTTTGATACTGTCTCAGTATGGTGTGGCGACTCTGGTGTCTGTATGGTGTCTAGTTTGGTAGCTTACGGACACCATGGTGGCGCGACTGGTTGCGCCGCCATGGTGTCCCAGTGAAATATAGCCATTAGGGGGTGAAAAGGCGGATGAAATTTTGTTTTTAATTAAAGTTCTGTAATTTTTAACTTAAAATCACTAATATTTCGGCTTATGGTTGGAAACTAACACAACGTAAATCGTTGTTTTTTTTTTAAATAAAAAAAAAAGTATGATAAATGATAAATGATTTTTATTTCTGTAAGTAGGTTTGTACAAACACTTTTACACGTCAATCATATTTTTTTTTTAAACTAGATGAAGTCGGCGTTTCCTAACTGACTATTCTGAGAAGAAAGGCCGAAACAAATTCAGAAGTCACAGTCTCTTTTAAAGTCCAGACAAAATCTTGGTCAGATCGTGTGAAGACCATGTAGATTGGTGTCTGAAATGGTCTTTTGAGGAAAGAACCACACAGATTGAGCGGACCTGTCCAATCAGTGCACGCATTTGTCAAAAATCGTGCAGCTCAACTCAGAACTTGAGGAGCTCAACGATTCGACGAACAATACCAAAGACAGGACATTTGGGTAGGCCGCATAAACTACTCAAACTGCCAGATCATGATTAAAACTAAGAAGGAAAAAAGAAATGACCCACATAGTCCTCACATTCACAATAATTAAATAAAAAAAAAAAAAAAAATTACTTACAAAGTAAAAATATTCATGTCATTGTCTAAATAAAATTCATCAATGTCAATGTGTATATAAAAAAATCCGGACATAATCTTTGAGGACCATGTAGATTAGTGTCTGAAATGGTCTTTTGAGGAAAGAACCACACAGATTAAGCGGACCTGTCCAGTCAGTGCACGCATTTGTCAGTAACCGTGCAGCTCAACTCAGAACTTAAGGAGCTCAACGATTCGACGAACAATACCAAAGACAGGACATTTGGGTAGGCCGCATAAACTACTCAAACTGCCAGATTATGATTAAAACGAAGAGAGAAAAAACAAAAAATTACCCATTATCATTATGTTTTAGGGTTTTTCAAAAATCGACTCCTACCAAGGTGGAAAAGGGTAATATAGTTTAAGGGGTGAATGTTACTGCTTGCTTCCTCGAAATTGGGTATGGGACTTTGAGTCAAGTTATTAAACACATCCCAAACGATTTTTGAAAATTCCATTCCTGTGGGGGGTGAAAAGCGAGGATACAGTTTATTTGACAAATCTGATGATCCCTTTGATCTATAAACTTAAAAATTGACCCGAATACTTAGTTATCTAATAAAATGATAAAGTACGAATTAACGCGGACGAAGTCGCGGGCAGAAGCTAGTCTAACTATAATCTCCTTTAATACGATAAAAGAGTCACAGACACATAAAGCTTTTGGAATAACATACTTATGTCGTGGATAGATGGCAACACAGTACAGCGAACAGCGCCATCTAACAATTTGATTGGTAAACGAAGAATCATGTGATCGGAAACGCAAGCGAGCCCTACCGCTTGGACACGATCGTCGGTGGAGGGGATGCCGCGAGGACTGGTGGAGAGACAGAGTGTTGCGACAGTCTACAGTCGACCGTCGAGTCCGAGAGTCGGACAGTCTCGGCAAACGCTCAATATCAACGCACGTGTTTGTTTCCGACGCACGTGTGCGTTTCGGTTGTCAATAGCTAGTTTATTAAAGTTACTGTAAATTCAAATAATCTTTTCGTTCGAGTACCCACTGCAGTGCCCACACCTATCTAAACTATGTCGGATCGTGAAGAAGACCCGATGTATCGCATCTCGGCTACCCGGTGATGCGACACCTACATAAATATCACGCCTGTAATATCCGAAAGGTCAAGCAGAGGTGTACCTTAGTGCACCCACATTTCGCCAGTTATGTTAAAGTTCCATGTAAAAAGGGCTAGCTTATTGCCATCAACCGGGCACGAATCTAAACTCCGGGCTCCTACTGAGGAATTGCTGATGGAAAAAGTCCGACAGCATTATGCCCAACCCGTGAATCAAACCCGGGACCTCAGGTTCAGCAGTAGCGCTTGCGACCACTAAAACAACGAGTCATAAGAGCTAATTTGTTTGTTTTTTAAGGAGATTTACTGTACCCATTCTTCTAGTAATAAAGATTTTTTTTTATTATTATTATTAGTTACCTTTTGGAATAAGTTCTCTAAATTGTAGTGAAAACCACAATTCTTTTTTTGTTTTGATGAACTATGCGCTCATAGAGACGGGCACGAAGAGAGAATAATTTATAATATGTATAGATTTTAGATATACATATTGAGTATTCAGGCAACAGTTAACGTCTTATTAAGCTGCGGTTTGCGGCGTGGACATTTGCCGGATCGCTACACGAGTTACTATTGATAGATCATAGTTGGTCAAGTGGTTTGTGGTTCCACTCATTAGATATAACATCATTTCAACAGCACATCGCACCAGCCGATCTATTCTGTACAAATCTCATCGTAAAAACGTAGATGAAGTGTTTCCAACCAATGCTAGGGATTGATACCATTACCAGCTCACTCCGCCTGACTTTTCACGATGAGATTTATTTTACAAAATTGATTGGCAGCTATAATAAGATTGCCCAAATCCTCAAGGCTGTAGACTGAGAAATTCTTAATGGAAATACCTAATACTTGATACTTTACCCGACCTGAGGGGATCACGGTGCGGCGTCGCACCCAATGGAAATTACATCCTTTAATAATTTTTGAACAATGACATTCTCTTTAATTTACATTTATTAATTTACATGAGTATAATAATAAATTCACCGGTTTAAAAAAAATACTAATTAGGCAGATCAGGAATCCTGTCGTTCTAATGCTGGCAGTCATAGTATACTAGTTCTTTCCTTCAGCTACTTCTGTAAATAAAGATAAAAATATTAACTAATATTCAAAGAACAGGAAACCCACAAGGGATGTTTTATTAAGTTATAAACTTACTTTTACTTCGCTAACGCATCTACCATTCACCAAACTACGTTGATCCTTTGGACAGGGATCACTTACAAACCCTGGAGCGGCGAAAGTGATAGCTGCCAGTGCGGCAAGCACCACAAAGATGACGAGGTACAGTTTCATGTTGATATGAGTTCACTTGTCACAAGAATGTACTGTGATACGGATAGAGTGCTTTATATACCACAGAAAAATGCCAACACCACACAACACACCAACATTATTAATCAACTAAATAACAGGTTTCAATCTTGACATAGGTAATATTAGATTGTGTGCGAAAAAAAAAACTGAATCAAATTTAACTGGGATAGAATAATAAAAGGTCGTGTGATTTTATGTTTTTAGGGTACCATAGTCGTGAAAATAATATTATATTGCAATCAAAATTATAGTACCTAGTATAAAAAAAAATTATAAAGGAGATTGCCCATCACGGACGGGCCCCACTTTGTGGCGCCGTGTCTTAAATTTTTTACACAGAGCACTGGCCTTCTGTCAAAAAACAGAATACTGCAATAAAAATCACAAAACATGCAAACGCATTATTAGGTAGGCTACTGAACCCAGTATCGATCATGTATTCAAGATATATAGGTAGGTAGCTACATAAACGATTATACACGATACACCGTCGCGACAGGTATTTTTTATTATCAACATCCAAAATTTATTGCATTATTTTGAAGCTAAACCAGTCGCTTTAGCTATTTTACATAAACTATATCATAAATAAAAAACCGGGCAAGAGCGAGTCGGACTCGCGCACTGAGGGTTCCGTACCATCATATGTTTTTAAATTTTCATCTACGAGGCCTATATTCATCAGAGAATTTTAACACTGTGCATTGCGGTGCAGAATATTGCAGATTTATGTCAGCGCCATCTCTTGACCGATAGTGGAACTAATGTAACTTTTGTTGATGATTTCTGAAAAAGTATGCTATTTCGACACTTTGTTTTATTTTTCCTGCAATCTTTACATGATCTATCACATAGAACAATTTCAGATTTTTCTCTTTGCAAACTTCGGAGATAAGGGGGAACGGTATTTTTTTTACATTTTTCATCAAAAGTCGAAAACTATGCGGCCTAAAAAATGTTTGAGAATGTGCAAACTGCGCTCTTTCATATGATACCCCACATGCCCTAGCTGAACTGGTGGACGCTGGTGATGACGCCAAACAAGTAGCCGAATTCTGGGTCAAGTCCATTTAGATTGCTATCGACACGCTAAGAAGAAAAAGAAGGGGTGGATTTTGCTGCTTGCTTCCATTAACTCGAAAATGGGTATCGGTCTTTGAGTCAAGTTATGGACACATCCTAAACAATTTTTGTAATCACCCTGTGGGGTGAAAAGCGGGGATAAAGTTTATTTGAAAAATCAGATTCCTTTGATCTACAAACTTAAAAATTGGCTCGAATACTTATTTATCTAAATAAATGATAAAGATCTTAAACATACATTTTCGAAAGAGGAAAGTACGAAATACACGCGGACGAAGTCGCGGGCAAAGTGCTAGTTTATTCATAATAGATACTTAGGTACATATTTTTTTTATAGAATGAATATCCAATTAGCCAACCTTAAAGTTGAATGACGATGAAAATCATATAGAATTCTTCCTCTCGTAAAACTTCGTTAAAAAATCCCAAATACGTATATTAAGGACTAGCTGCGCTCCGCGGTTTCACCCGCGTAAATGTCGATCCTGTGGGAATATCGGGATAAAAAGTAGCCTATAGGTTAATCCAGGGTGTCAGCTACCTCCATACAACATTTTATCAAAATTGGTCTAGCCGTTTAAGCGTGAAGAAGTAACACACCGCATTTACACAATCGTGCTCGCTATTCGCCTCGTGGCTCGACGAACTATTCGACGAACCATTCGTATACGAGCCCCGTCGCGAACTACTGTTCACACATTCGCGGGGAGAATCGCACACGAACCACGACACGAACCACAACACGAACATGGAGGACGTGGAAATAATTGCGGCATGCGCGCTACATCTAAATATCTAATGAGTTTATACAATTATTTAGATAGGTATCCTGCGTAAAAAAGTAAAAAAAAAATCTTTAATTTAAAGTAAAAAATTTAATAAAAATTTAATTTAAAGTAAAAATTCTTCTTTAAGGCGAAAGCACCAGGTTAGCCGGCGAAATTCAATTTTTTTTACGTTTTTTGCAATTTGCTGGTCAGTATTAAGTTGCACGTTGATTAAAATATGATTCGCGGCCGTAACAAATATGTATTTACCGAATTGTAATCATTAAAGTCATCAACACAATTCTCTAAGACCAAGTAAATAATACCAATCTCATACTAGTTGATATACGGTTCCATGCATCGTATATCTTTTGTCTGTCTTTATGATTGCGATGTTTTGGGTTCCAAATGAGCTCTTCCTTTTGATACAGTTCTAGGAATTCTAAAATTCGCCCTTCACTCCACTCTATTTTGTCTACACGTCCTGTTGGGTCGGGCGCTAGCAGTCAACTGAATGCAGGCGAATGTGTAAACAGTAAGTTCGTGTTCGCGGTTCGTGCCCTTTGATTCGCGTCCGAAAAACCGTTCCCAACGCGATCACGCGAATCGCGAGGCGAGCCACGAGCCGAATAGCGAGCCCACTGTTTACACATGCGGGTTCGTGATTCGGCTCGTGGTTCGCCTTGCGGTTCGCGCGATTGTGTAAATGCGGCAACAAACATATAAACACACAAACAAATACACCCCCCCTCACTCACACACACACACTCACAAACTTTCGCCTTTATAATATTAGTGTGATTAAGGCAGAACTTCTTAATCTCACTCCAATCATTAATTCAACAAAATAATCACTTAAACCAAGAACTTAATAACTCAATTACAAAACTTTTGAATTGATAGATAATTACGTTGCTCACAAAATTAATGTTACAATTTTGGCCAGCATTCCTTTCATCCATACAGTAGGCACTTTACGACAAATATTCGGAGAGCTACCTCTTAGTAATCGAGCCAGCCCGACTTGAGCAAGATTAATTAAACCAACAGCGCATCAATCATTGAGCCGGATTCCCCATCGCAGTTGCAGACGTTTCACCAGTTTCAGTTCGTAGGTTACTTAGATTATTCCTACTTACTAGGTGTTTGGCGCCAATTTGAATTACGCGGTTGGACTTAAAAATGTTACTATTTTCTACTGTTGATGCCCCCAAATTGTAATATACCCCAATATTCATTGACACGGTGTAAATAATTTCATCAAAACTGTGAAGGAAAACATCGTGAGGAAACCGGCATATCCAAGAATAAAAAATTCGAAGACATATGACATCTACCAAACCGCACAGGGCCCGCGTGTTAGACAACGGCCCACTCCTTCTCAGGCCTGTGTCCCAGCATTGGGATCATTTAAGGCTGATTTTTATTATGTTTCATCATCATCATTTCAGCCGAAAGACGTCCACTGTTGGACATAGGCCTATCTGACCTTATTGAGACCAACCCATAAACATTTTAATAACCAAAGTTTATTCAGTTCAGTGTGTCAAAAAGCTCGCCCACCAAAACCGAAATCAATTTGACGTCTAATAATTAGATTATACGACACTTTTTATTAAATTACCAAAAATCAAAGGAAAACGTGATTTATTAGGCAGATAATAAAGCCATTGTTTGTCTATCGTCTTAATTAGATTAGAGAATTCAATAAACGGGAGTTAATCGTTCAGTCAATCCTAAGACTCTTTGTTTATTTGGGAAGATTTTGATAGAACCATAACGAAGTTTCTATCAAGTCATTCAACAATTTGATGTTAAACGTTAACTTGTTTTTTGACTAATTTATATTTAACAATGGAAATTGGTGCGCCACACACACTCACAAACTTTCTTCTTTAGATTTATTATTTACCATAATAGTTATCACCGCCACCTACCGTATGAAGGGATTTCGTATGCGCGCTAGAAAAAAAGGAACCCAGAATCCGATTCGACATTTCCTCTACGATTACACAACGACCCCGGGTAGGCTTAAAAACCGTAAAATAAGCCGGTCTACTCAACCGCAGGCCGTCTAGGACAAACCACCCAATGAGAGAAGCAAATTGTGGGAAGACAAAGCATCCACCACCACTTCGTCAAACCTCAGGAACATTTGCCACCCGGACGTGATCTGCAGTGGCCTTTAAGGAAAGCTCTCAATCGATTGCGTACCCAATCTCTGCAAACACAATCTAATGAAGTGGGGTATTACTGACCCATCCAACATGTAGTCCGAGTGCTTCAGACCAGACCATGTCCCACTTACTGGAGAGAGTTAAAGTGCCCGATCATTAGCACCTTTGGTGACCTAAAGAATGCCACTGATGCCGCAATCAACATAGCACCCTACTGGGGTCAAACAATATAACAATATCCAACCAAATTAACGTCGACAAGCAAAGAAGACATTTTATCCATGTAGGGCCAACTTTAATTTCTTAAAGTTGGCTTTACGTGGATAAAATGTATTAACTTAACTTATTCCCAACCATAGCAAAAAATTTCAACAAAATTGTATCGCTAAATAAATACGGTTTTCTGGGGCACCTAAGATGTTTGTTAGAGTGAATGGGTGTTATAAGTGTTTATCTTATAAAAAATCGATCAGTTTGTTTCAATTTGATTCCTCACAAGAATTCGGTCACTGACTATTAGTGACTTGACTTGAAAGACTGTGTAATTACATTAAGGGGGACGCGCCATGATGGGGTCCGCTAGGGCCGATGCCTGCCAAGGTCGCGCGTTGTTCGAAAGAGTTACCGTGGCCCTGGCACAGGCAACGGAAGGAACACGGGTGGGTTGTAGTCAGTAAAAGTCTGACATGCCCTCCATTTCCGCCCACGGCGGGGGGGGGGGGAGGGTGAAAATTCAATATACAACCTGACACTGACCTGAAAATTATAAAAAACGTAAGAAAATTTTAATTTCGCCGGCTACTTACCGCATCCTCCAAAAAAGAGGGGATTGTTCTAAATTCTAAATAAAGTGAGGTCGTAGGTAGTTGGGACTGTTGGGAGCCTTACCAATATTGTATTGTCTTCTGACAAAAATAAACGTTCTACCTTTCAACTTATGCATCGCTGAACCATGTTTGCTTGTCAACGTATCCAATGTTTCCTGGCCTATTTGCACACGAATGAGCGTACGATGTCGGGATGGCGCCATTTCACCCATCCTTCACCAAGAGCTGGCAGTGAGCGAACCTCTGTGCAGTTTGTGATTTAACATCCATGAGGCTGTAGAAGGGAGACGGAAAATTAAAAGTGGGTAGTTTTTCACATTTCACATTATACAAGTTTGTTATCTAAGTACAGTCAACAAAAGAGATAAGTATGCAGGATCGTCGGATATAGTTTAAGTTTAGTAAGAAACCGATGGATGTTCTCGAATAAAATTTACTTTGATCAATAGAAAACAAACAGCTCATTTATCAAATTTATTTTCATCCGACATCATCAAACGGTTTCTTACTAAACTTCAACTATATCCGACGATCCTACAAATTTATCTCTTTTGTTGACACATCAAATATTTCTATTATCGACTAGCGCTTACATATTTATTTTTTTACTTCCTTTTCCACTATCGCCAATAATATTTTTGCTGAATTATTTAAAGACGTTATATCCTTCGTATTTGGTTAATCCTAATGCAAAGAACAGCTAAGACAAGTTCAACGCACACACAAGATGCAAACTTTCCAAAAATAGTCCGCCGCACTCGGCTGCTTGCAGCGTATTGTGCGATGACATTGCAGTGCACGGATTAATAAATTATTATGACAATGTGTTGTAGCATGGAAGTCATCGTTTAAATTAAAACAGGTTGTTGTTCTGATTCGTTTTGAAAAATTTAATTTCTTTATTTGCATAAGAAGGTCTATCATGCGGCCATATCACTTATTTATTTATCAGTATTTTTTTTGCAATGTTACTCAATATCTATACCTTTTCGTTACTGTTTTTAAGTGAGACAAATTTATTTTTATTTATTTATTTAATTATGCATACACACATCACGATGCAGTTTAGAACTGATTTACATCCGTCACCTCACACATCAGGTCCAGTTGAAAACGGTTAGTCAGAAGTTCAAAAGTCTGACAACCAGTCTAACAAAGCAGTATCGTGTTACCCAGTAACTGGGTTATAGAGGTCGAATAGGCAGCCGCTTTATGTAAAATACCTGCAGCCAGTTAAACTGGAAGGCCACTCCAATATAGTTGGAAGTTGGCAGAGGCAACCTTATAAAAAAAAATGTTCCAATCTAAATGTTTAAAAAGAAACTGACAGCCCTATTACTTGTGTAGTATTAGTATTTAATTTATGACACTACACTTTAGATTTAATATTTGACATTGTGTGTTTCCTTAATAATGCTTGGTTTAAAATTTAAATTCTATAATTTTTTAATTATTTTTGACAATTTTAAATTGCCTGACGAGTTTTTTTTTATAAATTGGATAATGCTTATTTAGGTACCCCCCTCCAATAGCCATGTGCAATGTATCGTTGGATAGTTTTTTTTTTAAACTGAATAGCGCCTAATTCCAAATCCTTGTCCGTTCCGAGTTATGTTGTACCAAAAAAAATGTCAATTTTAGCAATACAAAAATAAAATTTATTATATTTCTTAATTCCTTTTTGAGCCAGTGTATCAGAAAGGTGGCAAAACAAAAATTTTCGATCGTAAAGCACTCTCTAATACTTCGCATTATGAGTCGTGCAATATTAGTAGGTATCGTATGGATGTAACTGCAGTGCATCTATTAAGGTGTAGCGGTATCTACAACGCCACATGCGAACAACGTGGAACGCGTCATACTGACGTCACGCAAATCCTGCATCGCGCAAGCAGAGTTTACCGCGCAACTAGCATAGATACAAACGGCCCGACATAAATCATCGGGCAGTTGCCCGCCAGACAAAACACCCGTCTGGTCGGAGGATCCTACCTTTTCTATGGAATATGAGTGAACTTTACACCCTGTTCCTCATACCTCTATAAAGGAGAGAAATCAGGCTTTCCGTATTCCTAGTAGGTATTCACCTAAACTTTAGAGACACGAAGATAAAGGGGATATAGTTGATCCCTAACCTTAAGTCACTTAATACCGACTCAAGACTAAACTAGCAAATCGTTCGGAATCCGAGCCTTAAAGTACGGTAGGCTCAGTTGACTTCCTTTAATTAAATATTTACTGAACCTGAACTTTAAGACTCCTGCAGACAGGCGCGACGCGACTCCAGTAGAACACTTTCTATGAGAACTTCATGGAAATTGTTTAGCCTTATTAAATGTTGACGTGAAACTGTGCTTTTTCTATGTAATAGTTGAGTTTACTAATTATATTATAATGTTATGCATATTCAATGTGAATGGATATACACTATACAGGGTTATTGGTAAACATTACTATGGGGTCCAAACCAGAAATCGCGAAAAAAAAATCTTCTGTTCCCTACATTTTGACGAGTTATACGAACATAAATGTAGGGAACAGCTGTTTTTTTTTTCGCGATTTCAGATTTGGTCCCATATTAAAAGTTGTTCATAATGATGAGTACAATGCCCTCATAAGACGTTGTTAATGTTTTACCAATAACCCCGTATAAAGCAGTTCATCTCGTATCACGATACATACTTGTGACAAGTGAACTCGTATCAACATGAAGCTGTACCTCGTCATCTTTGTGATGCTTGCCGCACTTGCATCTATCTCCTTTGCTCGTGAGTTTTTGAGAACGTCCCGGATCAAATTTTTGTTTGAGTTCTGAGGGTGATGATGAAATGCTGATGATGAAATGAAATGATGATTTGATGAAATGAAATGATGAAATGAAATGATTTTATTTTTTGTAAGTAGGTTTGTACAAACACTTTTACACGTCAATCATGTTTTTTTTAAAACTAGATGAAGTCGGCGTTTCCTATCTGACTACTCTGAGAAGAAAGGCCGAAACAAACTCAGAGGTCACAGTCTCTTTTAAAGTCCAGACATAATCTTGGTCAGGTTATATGAAGACCATGTAGATCGCTGTCTGAGGTAGTCTTTTGAGGAAAGAACCACACAGATTGAGAGGACCTGTCCAGTCAGTGCACGCATTTGTCAAAAATCGTGCAGCTCAACTCAAGACTTAAGGAGCTCAACGATTCAACGAACAATACCAAAGAAAGGACATTTGGGTAGGCCGCATAAACTACTCAAACTGCCAGATCATGACTAAAACTAAGAAAGAAAAAAAAAAGAAATGACCCACATAGTCCTCACATTCACAATAATTAAATAAAAAATAAATTACTTACAAAGTAAATATTCATGTCATTGTCTAAATAGAATTCATCAATGTCAATGTGTATATATAAAAAAAAAAAAACCGGACATAATCTTTGAGTGAGGTCCTGGGTCCGAGGTTGATTCAAAGATCCCATGCGAGACAGAGCTCCAACGCAGGTTTTGATGACGTCAACTGGTGCATCATACGCTATGATAAAATAAACAACAATCACTTTGAGTAAAACATGAACAACAAAAATAAATAAAATGCTTAATAAGCATTAACCTAATATAGTTTAACGTGTAAACCTAATGAAATTAGTAGTGAGCCCGCTAATCGGTTCTGTGGTTAGTTTGCAGAGCTAAAATGGTGTGCATTGCAACTACTAATATTTTCTGTTATGTTTATCCTAATGGAAAATAGCAATTAGATAAAATGGGGTAGGTAATTGATCGATGCATGTGTAGCGGTATATACAACGCCACATACGAACAACGCGTCATACTGACGTCACGAAAATCCTGCATCGCGCAAGCAGAGTTTACCGCGCAACTAGCATAGGTACAACGGCCCGACATGAATCATTGGGTAGTTGCCCGCCAGACACAACACCCATCTGGTCGGAGGTTCTTCCCTTTTCTATAGAGTATGAGTGAACTTTACACCCTGTTTCTCTTACCTCTATACATGTTATTAGAATTTATTACGTTTGCTTTGGTGGCTCCCGCTGGTGGCCACGCGCGATCACCTGAGCTACCGCTTTTACCGGTCGTACTTACGCTGAGCGCGTAGATAAGTATTTGCTGCTATATAATTTAATCTGATAATTTTAGGTTAAATGCCTCATGTTGTAATAAGTTCGTAACCATTATTATTATATACTCATATAGGTGCTCCTAGCCTGTAAAAGTGTTGTTTATAATTATTAGTGTAACTGTTCTGTTTAGTTTTAATTACTACGGCGTATTCAAATCTGACCGGTAGTTAAAGAGATTATCGCGTTCAAACAAACAAACTCTTCAGCTTTATTATTAGTATAGATAAAAAACTCTAAGCCCATAACTCCTTAATAGGTACCAACTCATAACATCTTACACACGTGATAACTTTTAAACGAAATATCCGATTGAGATGAAACAAAAAGTATTTTACTTCTTCATAAATACTCTTGATAACATAATGCTTAATTTCGATAAAGATTAATATTACGATACATATTTAACGTAGTTTTTTTTTTCTTCAGACGATTTAATAATTATTTTGAACACAAAATCGGTTATTGTGATTAAACCATGATAGCTAGATATATGTTCTCGCGGACTTTTTTGTAGGTCTTAATGGGCTCTACAAACCCGTAGTACATTATTTTGTTCTATTGTCAATAGTTTTTGCAGCGCACGCAAAAATAGGTTTTCGATTTTACACCTTGTGTTACAAAATATCAATTTCATTACGGATCCCTAATTTTGAAGAAAAAAAATATAGCCTATAGCCTTCCTCGATAAATGGACTACCCAACACTAAAATAATCATTCAAATCGGACCAGTAGTTCCAGAGATTAGCGCGTTCAAACAAACAAACAAACAAACTCTGCAGCTTTATAATATTAATATATAATAATAATAATATATATAATATATAACATATAATATATATAAAATATATAGTATAGACTATTATTAAAAAGGCGAATGTTTGTGAGTGTGTGTGTGTGTGTGTATTAATATGTTTGTTACTTCTTCACGCTCAAACGGCTAGACCAATTTTGATGAAATTTTGTATGGAGGTAGTTGACACCTTGGATTAACATATAGGCTACTTTTTATCCCGAAATCCCCAGGGGGTCGAAACTTATGCGGGTGAAACCGCGGGGCGCAGCTACTTAGTAAATAAATATAGATATTATTATGGAAAACTTTAGTAATCGATTCGTTTGGTTAGCAAGAAGTCCTGAACAACGGGTAAAACAAATCGCTAAGATTACATGCCCATTGGATCCGCAACCAAAAATTGTGTATCAACGATACCATTCCAGACATTTTTACCTACTAAAAGAATTTTGATTACCCAATTCTCTCATGAAAATATCCTATAAACGTACGCATCGCTAAAATATAAAGCGCTTCAATTGATTATTTCGCCTAGTCGTAAAAGTTTACTAAGGGAAAAGGGTTTATAAGGCTTTGCTTCGATATAAATAAGTATTTATGGTGCGATTTGGACCTTTAAACGCCTTGGGAATCGCGTCCAAGAATGTAAGCTTATTTTGGGATGTCTGTCTTCAGTTTCACGGGTTTTTATTTATGTTGCGTGTAGGCTTGTAATTTGCCTCCAAACGGCAAGATTTTTGGATAGTTTTGCACAATGACTGAACAGTGAACACTGTTATTATTTTGTAAAATAAAAAAAAAATGTTGTTATAACCATTTTACAATATCCATGGACTCCATGGGTTATTATTATGAACATTTTCGAAGACATGAAATCGTACTAGAAGATGTATAGTAACCATATTTTAAGAGTCAGTGTCCGTGTAGTTTCTTGCCCGTTCTACTCCATAGGGATCTACTACGCTTTGGAATGGACAACTAGTTTCATCTTTCTGACTGACCGATCCCTAGACAATTCAGAAGTATCTGTAATTGGTTTATTTGAAATAAATGCTTTGAGTTTGAGTTCATTTCGGAACTGAGACGCTCCATAAATTCGGATGATGGCTACTGACATTAATGTTGTATCAACGAAAAATAATCCAAGATAAGCCGTACCTATAAGTCGCCATCTTGGATTATTTAAAATTTATTATTTTATTTGGATTATTTTTAATTTATTTTTTTAATTGGATTATTTTTATTATTTTATTTATTTAATACTTCAAGCAAATAAATGTACAGAGGCGGACTTACCTAATGCCATAGGCATTTTCTACCAGTCAGCCTTTGGGTGATGCAGAGACAAACAGTGGTAGGTGCAATCAAGAACATTGAGGAATAAATATATATATAAAATATATAATACCTATAATAATATATATATATTTTTCTAGGGTGATATCCCTAAAAGAATCCCGAATTTCTTCGATACACCAGCCAATCTATCTAACTCATACATGGTACAATTGAGGTTATTTCAACACACTTACATCAGCGACAGCCAACAACGGCCACTAACCCTGATCCTAAGCTAACAGAGCGGCTATCTCCAATCAGTTACTGAAGTGGTTAACTCACAGATAAACGGTTATCCACTGGGATGAAAGTTTCTGACACTGCGGGGACGGACGGGCTTATGAATACGTACCTATATATACACGAGGGAGATGAGTTTCAAATCTATTTCGTACGAATTAATGTTTGTGCTATCTCAGATAAAGGGTGTAGTTGACAACAGATTGGTATGTAGGTAACTTGCAAGAAAAAAAAAACTCATAAAAAGTTAACACGGAGAAGTTTCATTATATAGGGGATCGATGAAATATATGAAGCTGTGTGGTAGTAAAGAAATTCGCTGGATGCGAGGAGCACAGGACCAGTCGATGTGACGACGTCTAGGAAAAAAAAAATTGCATTATAAACAAAACGCACATTACAAAAAAAATCTCAAAATACACTCTTACAAAGTAGCCAAAAGCCTCGTATTAAATAGTTAAAAGTTTAAGGTTTAACAAATTTGTCCTTTGCTTGATTTCAGGGCAGGTCACAAGACCAAGACAATATTGCGCAATTAGAGTGCGCGCAAAATAAGTCTGCGCGCGACGTTTGACTTCAAGATTATATCCCTGCTAGCACTTTTAATCACTTGGGGCGTAATGATAGCAATTATTTACTTTGAAAAACTCGGAACACAGCACACATACACAGAACACTCCCTTGACACCTGAAATAAACGTCTAGATAGCGGCTAACGATTATTTCTGATTTCGGCCGCGCACGGACTTATTTTGCGCGCACTCTGCGTTGTGACACTGGCAAATGAAAACAAACAATTAAAACAAAAAAAAAATGCCGTTTGAGTAGAAAATAACTAAATGTAAAAAATAACAAGAAACATTAATCTGTGCGTCGCGTCTGTGCAAGGGTCGTTGCTCAGCAAAATGCTTGTGGCTGTGGACGAACCTATTTGTCAACAGCGCTGATTTTCAGCAACTACCTATCTTGATTGCATATAATCCTGAAGATTTATTGAATGCGATCAGGGTACTCGCATTTTCCACTAATTGACATACCAAGTTCCATTGAAAAGCCTTTGTGTCTGACTCTGGTAAAGGATTAAATTGAAAACCAATACAACATTCACGTGTGGGTTTCTTAGAATCTCAGGACAGTTAAACGGTGCATAAATTAAAGCTCCAACGTGCAATTTAGATATCGAACTACCGTAATCAAACGATTCACTTATGATTGCTAGTTGATGCTTATTGGGTGACGAAATAGCAAACCGAATTACTAATTGGCTAAAAGGATTAGAGTATATGTTTTGAGTGGCGATGTTTATGTAGGTACCTATTTAATATCCGTAGATAACGTATTACATGATTTAAAGTCAGGGAAATGAACTCTCAAACAGAAACCTACGTTAATTTTCCGTGTTATAGGTAAAACCATTTTATATATAACACTCAAGGAGTGCCCCAGTTTTGATTTGAATATACGGACCATTTAAGTTTCCAAGGACCATTTAGTTTTGTTATCATTTTCGATTTGCTTATTAAATACCCATAATTTACAATATGTTACTTTACTTTCTCGAAGTTCAACTTCGAGAAAGAGGTCAATCGTCGAATCTGACTCGGCTGGGCAGCATTCGGAAAGCTATGTAAGAATTGTCTTCTGTTCCCACATAATGTAGTGTTTCAAGACCAGTGTGTGTTGCCAGTGATGACCTATGGCACTGAAACGTGGTTGTTCACAATGGGCCTCATTAGGAAGCTGAAAGCCACCCAGAGGGCAATGGAGAGGACTATGCTTGGAGTTTCCCTACGTGATCAAATCAGAAATGAAAAGATCCGGAGGAGAACCAAGGTAACTGACATAACCCGAAGCATTGCCAAACTTTGGCAGTGGGCAAGGCACATTGCTCGCAGAATAGATGGCCGATGGGGTCGAAAGGTTCTGGAGTGGCGAATGTGTAGGTACTGGTAAACGTAGCGTTGGAAGGCATCCCACAAGGTAGTCCTATGACCTGGTGAAAGCTGCAGGAATCCGTTGGATGCGAGAAACACAGAACCGGTCGAAGTGGCGGTGCTTGGGGGGGGATGCCTAAGCCCAGCAGTGGGCGTCTTTCGGCTGAAATGATGATGATGACTTTACTTTTGCTTTACTTTTTTTTACTGTTACATACTGATAAAACTAAACTAACACTTTTGTATCTTTGACAATATCGAATTTACAGTTCGAAATTGACAAAGATTGTTTTGATTACTTAGAATAAATTTTCACGATATTTCTACATGACGCATTTTTGCACATCAATTAGGTAGGTTAGCTTGCTATCAGTGTTCGAAAAATTGACATACAAAAATTGGTGCATCATTGTTTATAATATTAGTGTGATGTACACTAATATTATAAAGGCGAAAGTTCGTAAGTATGTGTGTTTGTTTATATGTTTGTTACTGCTTCACGTTCAAACGGCTGGACCAATTTTGATAAAATTTGGTATAGGTTTTTATATCGATATTCCCACGGGTTCGAAACTTATGATGGTGAAACCGCGGGGCGCACCTTGTTCGTAGATAAAAGCATGAGTTTCGAAGCTTTATGGTGTTTATTTTTTTTTCAAATGTTCTATCTCGTTGTTCTATAAATAAAGCATTCGAACCCTAACCTTGATCACATACGTCAGCACCCAATTCCAAACGTAGCAAAGAGGTTGGTATAAAAAGAGAAATAAGTTATTCCTTTACCCTTGTTATTTTGTAACACACATCTGATAAATCTTCTTTATTTTTTCATTGAATATATACGAGGACATACAACGGGTAGCCTCATAATTTGATGAGGTTCTATTTGTTATTTTGTGTACAAATACGACCTTTTACATGACAAATCTGTTTACATTTATAATGTCTAGCTTTTGTGAATTAATTGCGATCATTTTTTCAGGATATTTTTTCATAAAACATACCTAATTTTTACATTCATAATCTACGTATACTAATGATCTGCTAATGCTAACATTTACCTGTTTCTTTCGAAAAACTACTTCAAACATTTTCAGCATCTTTGTTTCCGAGTATTTTGAATTAAATGTCCATTTGTATGACAGATCAGAAGTTCAAATTATAAAACAATATACCTACGTATACATACTCTTTAATTGCGAAATAAATTAAAGGTTTTTTTTTTTACTTAGAACCTATGGAAGGTTGGTGCTGTAGGTAGTAGGTATAAAGGTAAAGAATATATTGCCCTTGAGAATATACGTGTTTCATTCAGATACATAGTGTCTCGCTATTTTCCCTCAAGGGAATATTAATATTTGTACCAGTACAGTACTAGGTAATACATTTAGTAACGCTGCATGTTAGATATAATTGAATCTTACACGAGAAGGTACCTACTTACATGAAGCTTTATTATGTGACAGTGTTACGATCTTCCTCTGGAGTAACTTGATCCTTATGTAGCTGCAGCAAATCCTGTATACCTTTTAAAAGCCGTTTCTAATCGATTGATATTATTCGCGGTCGCGAAATAAAGTTTCTTGATTCGTCAACAAGGTTTATACCATCCAATCAGGAAACGGCCTGAATAATGCATCAGAAACAACAACGAGTGTTGACTTTGGTTAGATCTTGACAGAATCGTTGCAAAAATTTGGCCATAGGAGCCCTTATGGCCAAATATTTTTAATTCATTCAGCCGAAAGACGTCCACTGCTGGACATAGGCCGCCAAGCACCGCCACTTCGACCGGTTCTGTACTTCCCGCATCCAGGGGAATTCTGCGGCCTTCACATAATCATAAATCCACCTTGTGGGAGGCCTTCCAACGCTACGTCTTCCGGTACGCGGTCGCTACTCCAGAACCTTTCGGCCCCATTGGCCATCTTTTTTCTGCGAGCAATGTGCCCTGCCCACTATCACTTAAGTTTGGCAATTCTTCAGCAGAAAACAAAATAGACAGTTGCTTTTATTGATAACAGGAAAAGAAAGAGTAATTCATACAAGTCTACGCGGGCTTTTCCGTACCTTGCTAAAACTAGGATATTTTTGAGCCACCTTCGACAGCTTCTTTTTAGCCTGTCGATGATAATCTAAATGAACTCGGTCCAGAATTCGGCTACTTTTTTGGCGCCATCACTAGCATCCATCAGTTCCTGTGACGAGCAGGTGAAAATCCTCCAAAAAAAATGACGACGATCCTAGAAGCGCAGTTCCACTGGCATAATTATTTATAATGTTGAATGCGGTTCTCTTTTGTTTTAAGTGTGCTTAACCAATTTCGAGATAGAACTAGAAAGAACAACTAGGACACGAACTAGAACTAGGAAACAGAACGGAGGAAGATTTATATTCAACTAGCTTCTGCCCGCGACTTCGTCCGCGTGAAATTTCACCCTCTTAAGGGTGGAATTTCGAAAAGCCCTTTCTTAGTGGATACCTACTCTTCACAAAGAACACACCCTCCAAATTTCATGTCTCTAGGACCAGCGGTTTAGACTGTGCGTTGATATATCAACAATCAGTCAGTCAGTCAGTTTACCATTTTATATATATTGAATTTATTTCTTACTTGGATAGTTATTTTTTAGGGTACCGTACCCAAAGGGTAAAAAGGGGACCCTATTACTACTGTCCGTCTGTCATCAGGCTGTATCTCATGAACCGTGATAGCCAGCAGTTGAAATTTTCACAGATGACGTATTTCTGTTGCCGCTATAACAACAAATACTAAAAACAGAATAAAGTAAATATTTAAGGGGGGCTCCTATACAACAAACGTGTTTATTTCGGCGTTTTTGCCTTGTGGTACGGAACCCTTCGTGTGCGAATCCCACTCGCACTTGACCGGTTTTTTTTCACAACCTGTAGGTACCTATTACTCTCATATTCTGGAAGTTACCTTAACCTCTAGTCACACACAATTAACGCCACCAAATTTACGACACGTTTTTGCATAAGTTAGCGCGCTGTTTGACCAAGTTCACGCTTCAACCGACCAACTTTGATTGAGATCCTCGTCCCTTACCTGGAATTTAAACGTGGGATCCACTAAGTTATTAGAAAACTTCTGAACAGCTCCCAATTTTATAATAATAATGGATAAATGTTCAGAGAGAATACCGAGACGACGATATGGTTTTATTAAGGAATTCAAACTTTTCTATCCGATTAAACCGGCGGACGTATCTCTGTAATTCGTCTGGAATTAGATTTGGCAGTCATTCGTTTCTTCTGTTTTATCTCTGAGACTCTGAAATTCGTTTTCATCAGTAATATTTTGATATTTGGCTGAATTGAGAGGTATTGCGTGGATTTTCTGTTAGGTATATGAACTGAAAACTATGGGCTATGCTTGGAGTTTCCTTGGGAGATCGAATCAGGAATGAGGAGATCCGCAGGGGGACCAAGGTAACCGACATAGCCCGAAGAATTGCCAAACTTAAGTGGCAGTGGGCAGGGCACATTACTCGCAGAACAGATGGCCGATGGGGACGAAAGGTTCTGGAGTGGCGACCGCGTACCGGAAGACGTAGCGTTGGAAGGCCTTCCACAATATGGTCCGACGACCTTGTGAAGGCCGCAGGAACCCGTTGGATGCGAGAAGCACAGAACCGGTCGAAGTGGAGGTGCTTGGGGGAGGCCTATGTCCAGCAGTGGACGTCTTTCGGTTGAAATAATGATGATGGTGATATGAACTGATACTTATGACTATTTTTGAAGCCATATTGCCATAATCATTAGCAGTAGGTAGGTATTCGGTAGTTATATGGTACGAGATTCTACCCGAAACTTCGACCGCGTGACTTGATCCCCCGACCCACCCCGTCGCATAGCATCACCTGCCCGCACTATTAATTCGTTTTTGCTTAGCGTTCTTTCTGACTTTTTGTCTCTTTTCCTAGCTTCTCAGGGTCGTAGCGTGATGTTCAATAGCCTATAACCGTTCCGAAGAATTGGGCTGTCAAATGCAAAAATAACTTATCAAATCCGACTGGTAGTTCCACACATTACCCCCTACATACAAACAAACAAACAAATTTTACCTCTTTAATATATTAGCATAGATAACCAACCTCGTGATTGGTTTACCACCTCTATGGCGGGGATGCACATGCCAGTAAATCGGGAAAGTAGCTGGCATGTACGAGTAACTGGAACACTGCGGATACATTTGCAAGTAATACTGTCATGCAAGTTGTGCCCCTGTATGCCAATATTACCATCGCGTCGTACCCTCAACGGGCATGCAAGTAAATCAAATGTTATGCTACTACTAAAATGACAAGGTATAACTGTCTATGTGTCAGCTACATTCAACCTTATTCAGGTTGTTATTGAAGAGCAATGGTGGTCCAGCGGTCGTGACTTACAAGTTATGTCTTTAATCCACGTTCATGACACAGACAAAAACCATTAAGAATAAAAGCACCTTTACAGCTGCTAGATAGGTATAACATTCCCTTGTGAACTTTAACAAATACTCCATCCATAGCAACGTTAAACATGTGGGTATTTTATTATTAAAGAGGTCACCAGAAATGTCAATAAGACTAAACTTTGATTAAAACTTCTCGTGGCCTGAAGTTGAATGGGAAAATTTTGCAGCAACTTAAGATACCTACTTCGGGAACAACGTATTTATAACTCGGTTTGTAATTCTGAAATGTGTGAGGTATAACTTTTTACTTAACGAGTAAACTGCGGTGGAGATACTTCTATATTGATCTCTGAAAAACGCAAGAACTTCTCTAGCACTTGTTGTAGGTCGTAGGTTCGAACCCAAGCAGGCGCTTTACTTTATATAAATAAAGCAATGTTGATAAAAACCACTGCTCTTAAAATGGTGAAGGAAAACATCGTGAGGGAACCGGCATGTCCTAGAACCAAAACTTCAAAGACATGTGACATCTTCCAACGCGCACTGGCCTTGCCTGGTGGATTACGGCCCACTCCCTTTCACTGAGATGAGGCCTGTGTCCCAGCAGTGGCAACATTAAAGGCTGATTATGAGGTATTAATTTTCTGATAGTGGTGGTCAAAAGTGATAAAACAATGACAAGGTCGAATATACATTGGGTTTTAGAAAAAGTTCTACCCTGTAGAGAGTCGTCGTCTTTGTCACTCATACCTGTGTCATCATTAGCCTACAGCAGTCCACTGATGGACATAGGCATATCCAATAGTACACCTTTCAGATTAATTCTCGGCAACTCTCATCCAGCTGCTACCAGCCACCCTGCGAAGATCATCGCTCCACCTAGCCTGAGGACGAACCTACCATACGTTTGCCGATTCGCGATCTCCACTCAAGAATACGTCTACCCCAACCGTCATCGGTTTAACGGCTAATGCGGCTGGCCCAGTGCCACTTCATCTTGATTATTTTGTGAGCTTTATCGACAACTTTAGTTCTCTGCCGGATCACCTCGTTCTGGATTCTAGCCTTCAGAGACACTCCAAGCATAACTCGTTTCGTAGCTCTCTGAGCGAACTTAAATTTATGGACCACCCGTACCGTGAGTGTCCATGTCCACGTTTCGGCTCCGTAAGTCATAACCGGTCTTTCTCTAAGCTTTTTATTTCAATTAACGCCCGGACATTGTACTAAATGGTTGATTTTTCGGGTTACTCCCGTCTGGGAACGCTCCCGTTTGGTAACGCTACCTACACACACCTTACAGTACAGTCAGAGTAAAAAGTTCTGGTGTGCTGAATTTATTTATTACTAGCTTCTGCCCGCGACTTCGTCCGCGTGAAATTTCTTGTACCCCCACCCCGTCGCGTCGCAACACTTCGTATTCGCTTACCGTTCACTCTGAGTTTTTTTCTTTTTGCTCGGCTCCTAAGGGTCATAGCGTGATGTTAAATAGCCTATAGCCTTCCTCAAGAATTGGGCTATCAAATGCAAAAAGAATTCAAATCTGACCGGTAGTTAAAGAGATTATCGCGTTCAAACAAACAAACTCTTCAGCTTTATTATTAGTATAGATAAAAAACTCTATGGCCCATTACTCCTTAATAGGTACCAACTCTTAACATCTTACACACGTGATAACTTTTAAACGAAATATCCGATTGAGATGAAACAAAAAGTATTTTACTTCTTCATAAATACTCTTGATAACATAATGCTTAATTTCGATAAAGATTAATATTACGATACATATTTAACGTAGTTTTTTTTTCTTCAGACGATTTAATAATTATTTTGAACACAAAATCGGTTATTGTGATTAAACCATGATAGCTAGATATATGTTCTCGCGGACTTTTTTGTAGGTCTTAATGGGCTCTACAAACCAGTAGTACATTATTTTGTTCTATTGTCAATAGTTTTTGCAGCGCACGCAAAAATAGGTTTTCGATTTTACACCTTGTGTTACAAAATAGCAATTTTATTACGGATCCCTAATTTTGAAGAAAAAAAATATAGCCTATAGCCTTCCTCGATAAATGGACTACCCAACATTAAAATAATCATTCAAATCGGACCAGTAGTTCCAGAGATTAGCGCGTTCAAACAAACAAACAAACAAACAAACAAACTCTGCAGCTTTATAATATTAAATATAGTATATATAGTATAGACTAGCTTCTGCCCGCGACTTCGTACGCGGATTCCATTTGCTTATGCCAGCGACAATTTTGAACATCTGATAACTATATTCGAGGAATAATTTTGAAATGTTGACAGTTATTTCATACAAAAACTGTCAAACGTCAATTTTATTCCTCGTATAAAAGTTATCTGGCGATGGAATAATCAGCCTTTAACTAATTTATTTAATACTTATTTAATACTACTAAGCACATTTATTTATTTATTATATTTTACAAAAAGCTTACAGACTAATAACACAATTAAAAATCATTCGTAGGCAGGAAAATTTGCTAATTACAAGCTTCCACATATAAAACATACAAGTACAGAGGCGGGCTTAATGCCATAGGCATTTTCTACCAGTTAACCTTTGGGTGATGCAGAGACAAACAGTGGTAGGTGCTATTGTGAAAATTGAGGAATAAATATTTTTTAAATATCAAGGGACGCAAGAACCTACTAACTAATTCCCTGGTGCAGCGACCCGAAGTGAGTATCTTGGCATCCAACACGAAAACTTTCCTGCTCCCATAAAGAAGACTTTCCGACCACTAATCATCGTAAAAAATGGAAGACATTATGGAGTTCTTAATTAATTCAATGGTTGTTTTTATGATCGCAATTGACCCAATTTGGAGTATTAATGAATATAAAATTCTATAATGACTATTTTACGCATCGTTTTGATGATGTTTGCGAAAAATTTTACAGTTAGTACTTTATCTTTAAATTAGGTAGGTATTTGTACTTAACTGACTGATTAAGAAAAAAAAAATTAATAATATTCTCTAGCCTCTAGATTTAACCTTTCTAAGGCCTAAACTGAGAGAGAGAGAGCCTTTGCCTAACGAGAGGCATCAATAATAAAGCTAAATTTTTTCATAAAACCATTGGGAAAAGGGAAACATTTACATTTAATCGCTGATAATTGTTACCTGTAACATAAAAAAACCCCAAAACAGTCCTGATAATTCGTTTATCCTCCGAACCAATAAGGAAATTTATTACTGAGTAAATTGTTCTAAATTCGGTACAAACCAAAAATAAACCAACCGGAATCGGGAACCAACATAATAAACATAAATTATTCCGTAAAATCCTAATTGTAAGGATTACACGTACAAATCCGGTCCACGATCAATGTTGTGGAACATTTACTTGTATTACATGCATGTTTTTAGGCTAAAATATAGAAAGTTAATATTTGTGACTAAGTAATAACAGCCGCACGGATCGATCTTATGTATTTATTTATTTGCTCTCTTCAAGGTTCGGTCGGTTCATGGATGGGTGATCATGCATGATATTCGGAGACCCGTGCTTCGAAAAGCACGTAAAGCAGTTGATCCCGGCTGTCATTCGTAGATCTTTGGAAGTCGTTACGGACGTCATTGTCAGAAGCCCGAAAATTTGACAACCAGTCTTTTCAAGGGGTATCACCAATAATGAAAGATTCCTGAATTCTTCCAAACATAGTATTAGTTTAGTCACAGGTTTTAGTCTACATATTATATCTGCCTAGCCTATTCCGAACTATGTTGGGGTCGGCTTCCAGCATAACTAGATGCAACTGAATACCAGTATTTTACATAGAGGCACTGCTGATCTGACCTCCACAACGCTGTTACTGGGCAATACGATACCACTTGGTAAGACTGGTTGTCAGACTTTCGGGTAACGACGGTTAAAGATCTACAAATGAAATGACAGCCGAGACCAACGGCTTAACGTGCTTTCCGAGACACGGAGGGGTCTTGGTATGTAAAGATGGTCACCCATCAGGGACCAACAGAGGTAAGCACAGCTTAACCTGATCGCCAGAACCGTGCGGCTGTTATTACTTAGGCCCCGCTAGTGTAACATAAATCAGCAGTTTAAGTTGATTATGTAACTTTTGGTATCCTAAGGGGTAAAGCCCTGATCGATCCTTACTATTGTTATTCCACCTCACCCCTCGAAGGAATAAAGATCTATGTGGGGAAATTAAACTATTCCACTAGACAAACACACTTGTAACTAATCCTCAGTAAATTGGAACGTAGAAGACAGACTACCTAGCTCACTTAACGGAAGGTTAAGTTATTCGCCGATTACACAAATCTGATTCTATTAATTACAATTCAGCTTAAGTGTTCCAGTTGACTATAGTAATTACACCGTAGTGAATTATCTGGTTTAATTAACTATAGCAGTAATGGTAAATTGGAAATTAATTGTGTTTATCTTCTTACTTAATTGCTTTTGTCTATTTTAGGAACGCCAGATAATTTTATCCGAGAATCATTTTGAATTTTTGACAGTTCTTCCACACAAAATCTGTCAGACGTCAATTTTATTCAACGAATAAAATTTTTACGTCGATTGAAAAATCAGCCCTTAGAAGATTAGATAAATTAGCGGGTTGATGAATGCAACACCTCGCAAGCTTGATAGATGATCCGGTATTCGAGAAAAGGGCAAAGAAAGCCCATTTTGACAGGCTCTATATACCTACGAAAAAACTTTTTAACAAAAAAAAAACCGACTTCCAACAAAAAAACTACAAAGTTAATAATAACTTTAATTTCGGAAGATGGTGTCTTTGGATTTGTATTTTAGTTTTTGCTAGGTGCTTATTGTCAACTATTTTGTAACTCAAGAAAAATTTCTATCAAATATTATTTACTTGACATGTCACAAATACGACTTAAAATGTTTAAAAAACATTACTGACCAGACAATATTTGAAAAAAAAAGAAGGTTTTACCTCAGAGGTGAGGTTTTAGCCGCAGAGTTACCTCTCCGCGGTTGGTAATCTACCACACGGGCTCAGTGCGGGTTGGTCCATGTCACAATGTCTTCGAACTTTTGGTTCTAGGACAGGTTGCCGATTTCCTCATGATATTTTCCTTCACAGTGATCAAAATCAAAATCAAAATATTTTATTTCACATAAGCCTACATGGGCACTTATGAAACGTCAGAAGCTAGGTGCACGGTTCCAATTGGTCGTTTCCTATGGAGAAGAACCGGCAAGAAACTCCACGGTTACTCTTTTTAAAAATAATTGGCATTTACAATATTTTCAAATTACAGTAGGTATGGGAGGATAGCGTAGGCCTGTCAACAAGTATCAGGTACTTGATAAAATAAAAAATGGTCTACAGATCTAAAGTCTACAAGGCCTACAAAGTCCTCACATTTACAAAATAAGAATCTATCAAAAGGATAAATAAAAAATAAAAACCTAATAAAACCTAATGATATGATTACCATTACAACCACTAATAAAGAGATGGAAAAAATTTGAATTTTCTGTATATAATGTCAAGTAATAAAGAGATTATGTCAAAAAAGTAAATAAAGTAAAGTAAATAAAAAATGAACATCGTAATTTGAGAGCAGTTAATAGACATTTAAATAGTTAAGCCGTTAATGAGTAGCCAGGGAAGCCACATGTGCAGAAGGAATTATTGCCAAACTACCTTGTCTTCAACATAGTCTTTAATCTTATAATATGCTTTTTTGATAAGGACACGTTTGATGAAGGTTTTGAATTTTCCATCGCTAAGTTCTGTAACCGACTTTGGCAACTTGTTATAAAAACGGACGCCGTTTACAAGGTGTTGATGAAATTGTTCATGCGCTTCTCAGTATTCCATAGAGGACAGTTTTCTCTTCACGTAAACAGTTATACCTCAAACATTTCAGAATTACATACCGGGTTATGAATACGTTGTTCCCGAAGTATGTTAAGTTGCTACAAAATTTTCCCATTCAACTCCAGGTCGCGAAAAGTTTTAATCAAAGATTTGTTGTGTTGACATTTTTCGGTGAGCTCTTTAATAATAAAATACCTACGTGTTTAACATTGCTGTGAATGGAGTCTTTGGATGTTTTAACTTTTTAGCAGCTGTACCTAAAGGTGCATTTAGTGCGTAGTAGGTTGTGTTTTTGTCTGTCTTTCGTGAGCCGCGTTGCATGAGATGACTTTTAAGTCATTTACTCAAAATCGTCGCGATAAAACAGTGGAAAATACTACGGCCAATTTTTTTTTTTTTCTAAAAGCTTTCTCAATACCTACCAATAAGTAGTACCTAAGTCTTCATCATCTGCTTACTATGTTAGGGTTAGCTTCCAGTCTATCCGGATACAGCTGCGTACCAGTATTTTACATGGAGCGACTGCCTATTTGACCTCCACAACCCACGGGTAATACGAAACTCTTTTGTAAGACTGGTTATCAGACTCGGGCTTCTGACGACCCGTAACGACTGTCAAAGATCCACGAATGACAGCCGGGGCTTAACGTGCTTCGGAGGGATCTTGGTAGGTTGTAAAGATGGTCACCCATCGCCCCCCCCCCCCCCCCCGGTAAGTAATAAATGTAACAGACAAATATCAGATACTAATGTAATTGGTAACACTGCACCAAAGTTACGACTTTTCTGTAAAAATGAGCATAACTTTTTTCAGTAAGGTGTCTGCACCTGTTCTTGTAACCCAATGAACTATTCCCATTTAAACAATTAGAGGAGATCTTAAACAATTGTGAAGTCCCCCATCTAGCGACTGCGAGGAAGTTTCTCCAATCGCGTTGACCGAGTTTGGTCTGTGAGTTATGACTAAGTTTGAGTTCGTTGACAAGGCTGCCGTAATGACTTCCAGAGCTGGACGTACGCGCGTCCTTGAGAATTTCTTTCAAGTTTGGCAACGTTGTTCTCTAGTGCAAAAATTGTGTCTCATTTGCAACAAATTGAGCTCTAGATAAGAGCTCAATTTGTTGACATAATTCATAATAACTTAATGAGATTTAAAAAAAACACTGCTTACACATTTTTTTTTATTGACCTTTAACCTCCCTACATTGTAACATAACGATCCTGAAACATTAGGTATAATACTTTTTAAAACTTGGTAGAAAAGTAAAAATAAATAAAGAGAATTGTGTTTAATGCCTAATTTTGCAAATTTAATGTTTTTTAAATGACTCTCGCTGGGTGTATCGTAACTCAGTGGATAAGTATGTACCGTGGAATCTTTTTAGTGATTATGGTCAAGTTTGGGTAAGGCGGAGAACGGACACGCCTTTCGTAGCGCAACTTGGGAGAGGCCTATGTCCAGCAGTGGACTACAACAGGCTCATTGAACATGTGGTGATTGCTCTCTGAGCTCTGAAAAAAATTACTAGTCTAGTATTATTGAGTCCATATTTTTATCATCATCATCAGCCTACAGCAGTCCACTGCTGGACATAGGCCACTCTAATTGCATACCATGTGCTCGATTCTCGGCAACTCTCATCCAGCTGCTTCCAGCCATCCTGCGAAGATCGTCGCTCCACCTAGCCTGAGGGCATCCTACCTTACGATTGCCGATTCGCGGTCTCCACTCAAGAACCACGTCTACCTTAACGGTCATCGGTTCTTCGGCTAATATGGCACTTCAGCTTGCTTATTCTTTGAGCTATGTCGATAGCATTGGTTCCATGCCGGATCACCTCATTCCGGATTCTATACCTCTCTATATTTTAATATTCATGGATATCAACTCTCAATTTAGTAGAGTTGTCAGTGTGTAAATGGAATTGAGTTTTCACGAGACGACTTTAATTTTGTTTTGGTTTGTCAAGCAAAAGTTATATTTTCGTACTAACTTTGAATTGAGAATAGGAATTCGAAACATATTTAATGAGCCAAATTTGTTGCTAAGCCACAAAGTGATTACGTCATCAAAATAAGAAATACCAAAGTTTACGCATACTCAGCTTTTCATCAGACTATTCTGTATTATTCCAAATAACAAATTTCCATAATGATATAAGGAGAAAAGAAAATTTACATAGTACATCTACACGCGTACGTAGATCATGGTAGGGTCAGTGACCCGAAGAATTAAGTAGAACCCATCTCGTCGGTTTTCCACTCCCACATTTCTTCATGAGTTTTTAAGTCCCATGGAATCCAGATTTCGGGCTATTACGAAGAACTTACGAGTGGGTCCCTACTTCTGCAAGATTGAGGTCGTAAAGAACGATACTGAAGCCGCAATCACAATGCCCCCCTAACCTACTGGACCACAGTAATCATAGTTAACTAGAACGAAGAAACTGGAAGCTCCTGCCGATGGGTCAGCTGAGGTATTCCGATTTAAAGAAAAATATTACTGCCCCCATAGTGTTATCATTCTTTGACACAGTTCCATTTATTTCCTTCGCCCTTGACTTATAAGATCACGTGGTATTATCGGGCCCTACACATTGCGTAACACACTATCAATCTCAATCTGAATCATTTTGAAGAATATTGCTAATCCATTGCTTCAGATATTCGAAAAAATTGTCCTCTAAAAACACTGTGAGGAAACCGGCATGTCCTAGAACCAAAAATTCGAAGACATGTAACATCTACCAACCCGCACTGGGCCCGCGTGGTAGATCAACGTAAATAACGCTGCTGAACCGTCAAAATGAAAGCCTGTTAGTGTGTTACGCAAATACCCCGCTGGTCTCGATCGAAGCCTTATTCAAATTTCATAACTGATAATCAAAGCAATTAAGGCTTCCACCATTTCGTATAATTCCTCGGTCATTAACCTTGCCTGTCCTAGACAATTCTCCAAGTCAGGGAATTAAGAGAAAACAGTTTCTGAATACAATTCTGTACTCTTAATAGGCAGAATTTCGATTAAGACTGACAATTAGCGGGGAACAGTTAGAATGGTCATCTAACTTGAGAAATTGAACTATAAATTACGGTGGCACCACTTTCTTGACAGAATTACTTGGCATAGATTGATTTGCCACGGGATACGAGAAATATCGTACGCCATTTGAATTTATAGGGGCCTTATAAACAGATGGTGAGAATAGGGTATTTATGAGTACGCGTGTATTTGAAAGTTTGTTAATGTTCTTGACGAGTGAAAAAGCTTTTTGCTTTATTTTATCTTTTTTCCTCTTTTGTTTGTTTTTGCCCTCTGGCTAGACCAGGGATGGCGAACCTCTATGCATCGTCGTGCCATTTTTTCCAATTAAATATTGACTCTGACCATGACGTGCCAATAAACAATCTTGACTAACTACTAGAAAAAAACGTATTTTCACAATAATACTCTTTATTGACCACCTTTATCATTATAATCAGTAATGTTAACATAAACAATTTAATGTGTTATTAAAATTAAAAAACAAATGAGTGCGACTTCCGCTGGTGCAAAGTGGATGACTCAGGTATCTACCTAAATTTCTGAAATTATACCGTGCCCATATTATTTTGTTACGTGTCACCAATGGCACGCGTGCCATTAGTTCGCCATCCCTGGGCTAGGTGGAGCAACGATCTTCGTAGCAGCTGAATGACAGTAGGGTAGGAGTAGGGTAGGAGTAGTGTAGGAGTAGGGTAGCAGTAGGGTAGGGGTAGGGTAGGGTAAGGGGTAGGACACCACGCAAACGAAGTAGCGCCGGGCAGCGAGAAATAATTTATATGGCAAAACAACGTTTGCCGGGTCAGCTTGTCTTCAATAAAAGCGACTATTTTTTGGACACAAATGCTGTTTTATTATGGGTGACCTGAATAGAAGCTTTGACGGGGACCTCATTGTCCAATAAAATGGCTCCTCACTAAGCCTATTATGGTCGTAAGGAAATCGTAAATACATTCAGGATCTTTATTAAAATCCTTAAGATGTTGCCGGATTTTATTATCCTCTTGCCAATTTTCTGTTCTTAGAGAAATGGTTTATATTAGGGCTGACTTACATTAGAACACTGGAATCCAGTCTGCACTCCAAAAATCAAATCTAGAAACCTTAAGTGGAATCCAGCCTTAAACGAAATACCTATTTACGTACATAAATTACGTTTATTTTTATTTTTAATCGTTTATTAAAAAGAACCAGGTTTTTAATAATTACAATGTAGCCTAAAAGTTTTTTACGTGATAGTTATTTTAAAACTTGGAATAGTGTTGATTATATTTTAACACAAGTCCGTTCCACTTTCATAGAATCTGATATAGTAATAAAAACATTTTGTTCATGTGTTATTGTGTGTACCTATATTGTCACTAATATTTCTACACTTTTACACTACACTAACTCAAAAGGTTTTGTTCGTTTTAGTATTTGCACTATATTTGTTTGGTCTAACAGAAAAATAACAAATGTAATGGAAAAGAAAAAGCAAGAAAAAAAATATTTGCGCCTAATATTGTGACACGCCGCTGGTGATTGCTATAACGCCTATAAAATCAAAAGTTTTCTGCATCTTTGTGTCGGCACGTATTATATTTTTAGAAGAGTAGCTCATGCCGTGGTAATAATCCAGTCAGCTAGGTGTTAGCAGAGCTCATCTTTCAGGTTATCATGGAAGTAGTAGTAAGTATAACCATTCGTGGAAGCGTTTTAAATTAGAGTTTCCATCCTTTCGGATTATTTTAGTTCGGACATGTGTGGGTGCGCTGTGCGGCTCAAACTCAAATTAAAGTATATATTTTAATTAAACCGTTTTCAGGCACTTTTGAATTGTCAAAGGAATCGGACATTCAGAATGATGAAGCTAGCTGGTCCAACTTTCCTCAAGAAACAATATATTCTTTAAACATAAAATTACATAATCCGTGTTTGAAAAGTTACGAAAAACAAAATCCTTAATCCACCACAACATTATCCTGATTATTTATGGCTTTATGCTTTATCCTCTAATGACATAATTAAAGCTAACATAACAGGGATTGTTGCTGCTATAAAAAGTAGGATTATACGTGCCGTGTTCAATAAAGTAGCGCGACTTTGTAGGATTATCCCTCTTTACCTTACGTCACACATAATTTAATATGCCACTTCACTGTCGACCCTCATCCGTGTCTTTATAAGAAAAATGTTTATCCCTCTTACCTATAGGTGTTGGGATATAAAGGTTTATATTAATATTGAATAAAAAAATAAATAAAAAAGGTTGACTGGTAGAAAATGCCTGTGGCATTAAACCCGCCCCTGTACTTGAAGTTTTAAATAAATAAATAAATAAAAAAGAATATTCGCAATTTGGATTTCTGATTCGTATTGATTTGGTGTGAGATTTATTTATCGTTTTTGACCGTAAATTAAATTTATAGACTACCAGCGACCCGCTTTGCACGTCTTTTACAACGTGATAAAAACTTCAAGATTCCTTTAAATATACGAGTACATACATAATTTATTATTTTATTGCAAATAAGAAATATATTATGTTTGGTTTTCAAGGGGTTTCCATAGTTCATACAAAGCGGATGTTATTCATAAATTAATATATCCTATGTGTTATTCACCGAAGTAGCAGTGGTTTCCCAGTAGTAACGGCCCTGATTTATGAGTTGAAGGTCGTGGGTTCGAACCGTAAGTAAGTAGGTAAAGGAAAACATCGATGAAACGATGTAGAAGACATGTGACATCTACCAACCCGCACTGGGCCCGCGTGGTAGATTACAGCCAACTCCCTCTCGAAGAGAGAAGGCCTGTGTCCCAACAGTAGGAACACTATAGGCTGATAATGCTATTATGCATATAAATAAACCTTTCGGAATAAATTCTATAAATTATAGTGAAAACCGCATTCAAATCCGTAGCGTAGTTTAGAAGAACAACACCGTCCCACACGAAAAGCAACATTAATTTATAATATTATGTCTATCCATAGATATTTTAGATTGCCAACCGCATTGAATATTGTCATTTACCAAGTTGACACAAAATGTTTAACTTTTGGCGAAATAATCCAAGTTACGTTTCTACAGTTCTGAGATTAAACTGCCATCGCTGTTAATTCCCAGTAATTATACCAAAAATAGACATTTCAGCAACACCAAAAACAAAAGAGATTTACAAAATCTATTAACCATTTCTCCTTTCACACTGAAAACCCCTCAAACGAGTTTCGAAGAAACCATTTTGTAAAACACAAATCAAACTCCCCCGGTTCCATTACATCTAAGATTCCATCCATTCCCTGTTTTATTAATAAGTACCGATGCTCAAGTACGGCCGATACCAAAGCACTGATACCAAAGTCACAGAATAGATAGGTGCAGAAGGTTGGTTCTATACAACGAGCGAAATCGCACGCACATAATTATGTATAGACACGCATTTATGTCCTACAGTGAGCATGAGCACTCGCGAGTCGCAACCGTGACAAGGCAGCAGTCAGCGACGTGTAGCCTTCCGTCAGTCAATGACGACGGCCGAATGCTAATTGCCATGTTCGTAAATACACAGGCGTGGTCTCACGGCGCCCGCGACGTCCAGTTGCGACGACCCATGTTCACACGACACACGCGTCCGTCTAAAGCATAGCCACGTGCTAGGTGTTTTCTAGTAACTTTTTAGTTTAAAATTGAGAAAATTGTCAAGGATAAAGATATCTATTTTTTTCTAAATAGTACCTATAGGTTCCTTCTTCTTATTTGTTCTTAAAAATCTTATTTCTTTTAACTCTGTTAATGCTTATAGGCATTTCAAGAATTCCATCATCTTCCTCTTTTTCTTCCAACAACAAAATTGCTACCTATTAGTTTCGTTTTATTTATGGCGAGAACCATCAAACTCAGTTCACTGAGTGCAAGCGGGAGATCTCGAATGTAGAGACAGGCCATGAATCCGCGACGTCTGACGTTTAAAAGTGACCGTAACATAACGTATTTAGAGATCACCGTTACACGTACGCGTCTATGTGTGCATACGTTTACGCTCGTTGTATAGAGATGGCCTTCTGTACGTATCTATTCTGTGCCCAAGTATCGTGGCCCACTGAAATAAGAGTGGGGCTCATTCAATATTCACAATGCAATGCGATGGCGTGGTGACGTCGGCATCGTTAGGCGGCGCCACTTATTTTGCACCTCGGGAACAGGAAATTTCGTAAGTGATCCCCAGAAAACTCCGCTGTGATGTGCATTAGGTATTTGGGGAATAAATTTTGTATATGTTGGAATTTTTAAGTGGGTAGCAGTACTTTCTGCGTGAAAGGAGTCTCGTAAATACTTTGGTGAAAGACTGAAAGAGATGCGTTACTCTATTCTTGTGGGTAGTTAACGATATGTGGCGTAAAATTAATTCGAAAGGCGCAGTTTTGTTAAATTATAGGATTTTTTGAAAAATATAACAACATCATCATTTCAGCCGAAATACGTCCACTGCTGGACATAGTCCTCCCCCAAGCACCGCCACTTCGACCAAGTCTGTGCCTGCCACATCTAGCGAATTCCTGCGGTCTTCACAAGGTCATCGGTCAACCTTGTGGGCCTTCCAACGCTACGCTACGCTGTGAACAATGTGCCCTGCCCACTGCCACTTAAGTTTGGCAATTCTTCGGGTTATGTCAGTCACCTTGATTCTCCTGCGGATCTTTTCATTTCTAATTCGATCACATGGTTTTAATTCGGCCCTGTACAAGGCTCTTTTGGCGCTCGAATGACGGTGACAGGTCAACATTTCTTTGTGAACAATATTTATTTTCCAACTTACATCTATCAATCACATTACAGAGAAACCTATTGCGATAGTGTACATATCTAAACTGGCTCTTGTGATACAGGACCTTGTAGTACAAGAGCCAGTACAATGATGTTTGTGTCTTGGAAGTGAAAATAAACAAATTATTAAAAAACTCATATCCTAACTTATTACTAATTCATTATTTATTATTTGTGAAAACTTATGTATTTGTGAAAACTTGGCAAAGTGACAGATATATTTAATTAAAATGATACTGGGATATTATACTACTAATATTGATACCATGCAGTGACGATAAATATGCCTCAAAGCTCAACCCTATTTCCCCGTTCAATGTTTAAATTGAGTTTCGTAACTTTCATTGAGTGTACCGTGCCTTCATTTCTTGCTGAGTTACCTAATTCTTTTCACGACAACCCTTGCTTTCCCTCGGACTTCGATACCTACTGCTGCATTGACCATTTACTTTTTAAAGGGAACCTTGCCTACCATTGGGATTTGTTTGAAAATGGACCTCAGTATGGATCAGTTTGTGTGCGCCAACTCTACTAACTTGCCCAAGTTGGACATTGTTATGATCCGGGAGTTTATGAATAACAATGATAAATACACCAATCCGAGGAACTAAGGCTCGTAAGTAATAGTGTTGATACAAAATGAAGTTCGTAAAAAACTAAAACAACAACCAACGACATTGATAGATAATGTGTTGTTTCAGGTCATCTCGCGACTCTTATGTGGACACTGCTGTCGGTTATGTTGAAGTTAAAACGAGTCGAGTGTATGCTGAGAATGAGGTCCTGGGTTCGATTCCCAGGTAAGGCAAACTGTTATCGGGTTTTTCCATCAGGAATTTCTCAGCAGCAGCCAGGAGTCTGGATTCGTGTGATCTATATACAACGTTATTCTTAGTATATGCGAAACCTGAATATAGTTAGTAACTGAATCGATTCCAATAAATACCCCATGTTATATTTTGTCCCAAAAATATTTAAAAAAGGTTAAAAGTTGGACACCGAGCGACACTAAGTATGTTATTCAATCTCCGGGCCGAACGGGTAGGTACCTAGGTACTATTATCAATGAGCGCAAGATGGCGCGACCCGAGCGGCGCGGGTGAGCATGGTTTTGTACGGACAAACAGGTAACTTAACAAGCTTCTATCTTTGTGATTTTTCATGATACAGTTTTGAAATTTTGTACATAGATTCTTCATATAAAAATACTAGACTCGTGTTTTGTGTTTCGCATTTATACTAAAAATAATGTTGTATACATTGGACTTAAATATAACTGGAGAAATATGTGTACGCACGCACAATGGTCCATTGCAAGACTAAGTGCGGAAACCAATCCCATAACAACAACATGTGTACTTGCAGGTACACTTCTGTCTTACCCTTCGAGGATTACAAGAGCGATGTTATGCAACTCAAACCTAATTCTAAATCAAAATCCTATAGCAACCATCATTCAAAAATAGAAGCCAGAGTAAAACCAAATCTTCTCCCAACATAAACAAGATAGCCTCCAAACACAGGTACCTCCTACGCCTCGTGACCATTAGGTAGGTACATTTACATAAGCACTTGGTACTCTCGAGGTGACCGCATCAGTTTGTATGCGAGAATTCAATTTGCCACAGAATGCAATACAAGAATGCTACAAAATATTCGTCCAACTTTTATATTGCACCACTATTCACTCCTTTGAGGGAGTTGCGGTTAAATTTATGTGCATTTTTCAGGAGAAGAGTGCAAATTACCATCTATTGGTAAGAAAAATGTCCTGTGAGTTCCTTGGAACAGGTATGATGGTGGTTTCATATAGGTACTTAGGTACAAGAAAATTATAATATGTAGGTCATTATTTTTGTATAACTCCAGATAGCAATGTAGACGTGTATTATTCTGTAAGTACTTGTATTTATGTAAACAAATGTATTTGTGTAAACAAATAATATGGCGCAGGTACTGAGATTTGAAAAGTAATGTGTTTCAATCATCGGAAAACGAGATAAGGAACTCAAATTGAGTTGAGCAAGACACTTGGTGAAGTGTGAAGTGAAGTCAAGTGAAGTCACCTGTCATCACTCGCAGTGATGACAGGTGGAATATGGCAGTGACTTAATGGCGTCCAAGGACTAGGAGACGAGGTTTCCCGTGTCAGTCGTCCGGCGGAGATGGGCGGATGACATTGTTACCATCAAAGTAGAACCTGGATTAGACTAGCAGAGGAGCGTGGCGATTGGCACATGAAAAGAGAGGCCTATGATCATCAGTGGGTGAAGTCGGGCTATGGATGAAGTCGGGCTGTGGATGAAGTCGGGCTGTGTATGAATTCGGGCTGTGGCTGAAGTCGGGCTGTGGATGAAGTCGAGCTGTGGATGAAGTCGGGCTGTGGATAAAATCGGGCTATGGATGAAGTCGGGCTGTGGATGAAGTCGGGCTGTGGATGAAGTCAGGCTGTGGATGAAGTCGGGCTTTGGATGAAGTCGGGCTGTGGATGAAGTCCGTCTGTGTATGAAGTTGGGCTGTGGATGATGGCGGGCTATGGATGAAGGCGGGCTGTGTTTGAAGTCGGGCTGTGGATGAAGTCGGGCTGTGGATGAAGTCAGGCTGTGGATAAAGTTGGGCAGTAGATGAATGGTCAATTCAAAACTGTTTTTGATGAAGGTATACCTACCTATCTCAAATTCAAACTGTAGGTTGTGTTTCTGACTTATGGCCGATTACAAATTTACGGACCGTTATTGATTTAACCGGTAAAGCGCCGCGCGTGACCGATGGGTCACGAAACAATAGAAAATCAATTGTGTCTCGTTAGCGGAGCTTAAGGGGTTAAATTAAGACTCTTGCACCTTTACCAATAATGAAGCACCTCATAGCTTTGCATAGTAGACCATGGAAGTATAACACACAGGTAAAATTAATTTACGAATCTATTTACTGCCCGTTTGGCATCATAAATGCTACCATTGGTAAGCAAAGCATTTCGTTTTTGCTTATAGGAACCGGGCATCAAATTGTATATTATTAACTACCTTCTCCCCGCAACTTCATCGCGTGAAATTTCTCGTTCTTTTGACTCATCCCGTCGCATCGCATCACCTACCCCGCTATTACTTCGTTTTAACTTAGCGTTATATGTAACATTTTTTCCTTTTGCTCGGCTCCTAAAATCATGCTATGACCTAGCATGATTTTAAATAGTCTATAAGCCTTCCTCAAGAATTGGGCTGTCAAATGCAACAATATTTTTTCAAATCCAGAGATCAGCGCCTTTAAACAAACAAACTATTACGCTTTATAGGAATGACAAAGTTTATAGTTGATAAGACAGAGATTAAAACAGAAGACGAACAAGCAGGGGATCGAGGAGGGGGGTTCAGGGTATCAGACCGGAATAACTCATAATGTAGATGTGAAACTCTTAATAAATCACAGTGATTTTTTTTTAAATTTCTTATTGCTATTGACCTAGATCATGCCTGATGGAAAGCGACGGATGAGGTCTATGATGGAACGAGCGTGCCCAGAAGATGCCTAAGGCACTGAAACTCTAACGCATCGACGAAACACAGCAGGCTGCTTGACGCCGGACTCCAACAAATGATGATATCTAGCAAATGACAAAATTAGGTGAAATAAGTACTTCGCTGTTTGTTAGATGAATTAGATGAATGGTTTCGCTAAATTGAAAGAGAAAACCCCCATTATATTTCTAAACAATGGTCGGCTAATAGAGAAACGTTTTCAGATCACAACCCCTGTAATAGACCTAATTAGACAAGAGCACACGTGCAAAAAGATACTGTTACGGATTTAGGTAGGGGTGGCTGCCTCCCTTGTATACATGATGGCAGGGACATCGACGAGAAAACAGTAACCATAAATTCAGACATGATACTAGACCTCCTAGCATAGAACATTTTCGTCGGTGTTTTTTTTTTACTAGCCTACGCAGTCCCACTGCAAAGGCACCACGTTTCGTCAATTATCAAAAAAATCTACTAATAGATTTTTCAGCAGATTTTGACTGCTTAGGGTATACCTAAGCAGTCAAAATCTGCAGCCCATGCTCTGCAGTAACACGTATTGATAGCTGTGTCGTGGGTTCGATTCCCAGATCGGGTAATTTGTTTTTGTGTAGGTACGAGTACGTGTATGCGCCCGGTTAATGGTAATAGGTTCGCCTTAGTCACAGTATATTATACTGTGCCTTAGTACAGTCGCCAGCATATCAAGCTATCCGAAACTGTCAAATTTTCCTAATCAACTTTGAACCCTAAGCTTTAGCGATAAAGTTGAAAATCTATTAAAGATATTTGAAAGATTGTAGTAGCTTGATGTGCTGGCGTCTGTACATGGGATTTGAAACATACTGGAGAAATATCGGTCACCTGCTAATAAGCCCTTTGTACATATACAATACATGTTTTTCTTGCCGTGAGAAACTACGGTTTATTCACAGTGTGGAGGCCGAGCTATTGCGTAACACATTAGCAATCGGAATCGGTTAGATTTTGACAGTTCAACAACATTCATTGAGTTATACAAGGTGTAACAGAATAAACGCAAGTCCTGAAAGTAGTTCGTTCATAATTGATTACTGAATCAATTTCGGTAACATTTAAGATAGGTTTTTTTTTTTTAATTATGTATTTTGCCATACTGATCGCCGATTGAGCCAAAGAAAATTAAATCTTATGACAAGGCAATAAGACTCAATTTTGAATGCATAAAGTAATGATAGGGTCAACACAATTTACTTATTAAAAATAGTTAGCTTTAAAAAAAAATTGTTTCGATCATTGTATTATGCTTTTAACTCAATACTCTAATTGGGGTGTATGAGGTCTTGCGTTCATTATGTTACGCATTGTATAGGTACGTGTTGGCCAGACAAATTTTTCGAACTTATGAAGCAATGGATTAGCAATTTGCTTCAAAATGATTCAGATTCCGATTGATAGTGTGGAACGCAATTAGCTGGTCGTCTGTGTTGTATGGATCACAATGGAAACTAATACACGGACAAGTTTTTTCTACGACGCGGTTTAAACGCCGTGTGTTGGCACGGTTCGTCAGTGATGTATGGATCACTATGGAAGCTTATTGAAAGACAAGTTTTTCTATGGCGCCGTACCGTAATGAAACCGTGTCTAAAAGGGATCCGATATTTAGGAAGATGTAATAGCCCCTTTACACCTCAGCTTACCTGTTCGGTAAAATACGGCCGTGAAGTTTAATGTTGTCTGGATTAGCTTGAAAGATATCAATAATAATTCAATTGCGATCGGCTTAGACAAATATATATTAACATAACATAAGCTCTCCGTTTAACTAGTTAGTCTTTTTTTTTTTTTTTTGCGGATGGGAAATCATCAAATGACCCCTCCCGCTCTGGGTGGAGCGGAAGGGAGTGTCAGACTCTTACTGACTAAAACCCACCCGTGTTCCTTCCTTAGCCCTTTATGTTCCGGGCCAGCGGTAACCCTTTCGGACAATCCCGCTGACCCGGCAGGCTTCGGCCCTATGGGGCCCCTCCTCGATGCTGACATCTCTTTGAGGCGCGCGTGGAACACGTACGCGCCGTCCGGCACGGGCCTGGTCCTGATCGGACGGTGAGCTACCCATTACTCTCCGCCCGCAGGCCCGCGCCTACGGTGGCCGGGAGTCGTCGCGCGGCTCCCGACGCCCGGAGCGTCTCCCGCGGCGGCTGGGACGGGAGGCTCTCTCCCTGAGCCGTCCCGCCACCTCCTTCGCTAGCATGACTGCTTCGCAGAAGGAGGTGATTGCCTCCCACTCCCTCTCGCCCCGGACCATGGCTTGCACCAGGGCCGGGCGCGAAAGGTCGCCGCCGCTGCCGATCGCCTCTACGAGGACACGGCGGTGCTCCGCCCACACGGCGGTGCTCCGCCCAAACTAGTTAGTCTGAGTATCGATATTGTTATCAGAGACAACGGCAATTTAACCTCTGCAACCCAATTACGGGGAGACACCGATATCCGATCTGTCACCGGCATAGATATCCGGTCGGGAAATCTGTATAACACGTTTGTAGACAGAATGGTCTGAATTCGGTTTTTTTAATTATGTGACCTAAGTAGGCGGAACTACCACAGCCTTCGTTGAATTTGTTCACTTTGCTAAAAGAGCAATGGTGGCCCAGTGGTAACAGCCGCGACTTACGAGTTGTAGGTCGTAGGTTTGAACCCAGACAGGCGCTTTACTTTGTGTAAATTATTCCATCACCACTGCTCTCAAAATGGTAAAAGAAAACATCGTGAGGAAACCGGCATGTCCTCGAACCAAAAATTCAATGACGTGTGACATTTACCAACCCGCACTTTGCCCGCATACCTATTAGATTCCAGCCTACTCCCTTTCACAGAGAGGAGGCCTGTGACCCAGCAGTGGGAACATTATAGGCTGATTATGTTAAAAGATCAGAAAATATTGAAAGGACATGTCTGGTGGAGCACAAAGAAAATGTTCAGTAATGGTTGTTATACAGTGTGAGTCTTAATAATGTGCACATATCGAAATGAGGGTAACTAAGCTTAATTTTATCGACGGAAAACCCTGAAAACCCCTGTGTAAACAATCACCCTCAATTGAGAATAATTATGGTTTTTTTCTAACAAAAATCTGATATTTTTTCATCAATTTTTACAATAATTGTAAAATTACTCAAGAAAACCCCATTAACTACTATTTTTTATTACTTTAAATTATTCTCCATCGTATCAGATTTCTAAACGTAAAATACCATGTTTATAACTCAATCACAACATTTCCTATAAACTGTTAAAGAAAGGCCTTGCAATCACCATACTTTAGCAGGTAAAGATCCTTTTAAATATTTTTTTATATTTTCAAATATTTTTTCCGTCGATAAAATTAAGCTATGTTTCCCTCATTTCGTTATGTGCACATTATGAAGACTCACACTGTATTATTTCAATTCACTGTATTTATCAATTAATAAGTTTTTAGGTTAACGCCATCTGTGAGTGAATACAGGTACGAATTGGTGGTATGCCTTTGTGAGGTTAATGAAACATTTAATATTTTGTTGGTCTGAGATCATATTCTGCGGTTTTTTGGATATTTCTATTTGTTGTTGTTCAAAAATGGGGTAAAATTTAGTATCGTTTGGCAGGCGGAGGGGTTAGGGGAGGGGAGGGGGACGGGGGTGTCCCCACCCCCTCCCCTCTGCAAGTAATACTGAATTAATAAAACCATAGTAATTTAGATCTAAATTTTTAAATCTTACTGTAAAACTTTAAATCATAAACATTTATCGATACCAGAATTATCACAGGGCAGAAATTGGACATGTCCTTTAAAAGGTTATTATTTTGATGCAAGTATTCGGTGATCTTTATGTTGCCAGTTTTCGAAATAAGAGGGCAATTCTTCGCATTGCAATTTATCTCGGCTAAAATAGAAATACCTATAACTCGCATCTCAGACTACTCTGTTTTTGCCTGGTTTCCAACGGAGATCTAACATTCTGTAAGCTGGGGTATAGCAAATAATCCATTTGGGATAAAGTTGTTAAATTTGAGTAAAATTCAATCAGTTGGAAGACTAGATTACTCCGCGATCGACAGGTTTGAATTTATTCTTTTCACAAATTTGAAGTCATCCGATTTGTGAAGGGTCTTATGGCCCTTCACAAAGTTTTACGACGAACAAAAATATACAAGGTTTTGAAACACTATTATTGCTTCATAATACAATTTGTTTTATCGTGGCATGTCTATTTCTGGGCTAAGCTTGTACGGAACCGTTATCCATCTCCTTTATTTCGTATTCGGGAATCTCGTACATACAATGCCAAGTCGTGAATTGTTCGGTAATCTCCGATTATTTTGACATTTCTTTTGATCACTGACATTTTGATTACTTAGAAGATTACGAACTTTTGGCACAATGGTAATGGTGGTGTCTTATTGTGGTTTTTATAAGCAATAATTGAAAATAGCAGACTTGACGCTCGCTGTCTCGTCAACATAAATTAAAGCAGACTTACGTACTACTTTTAGTTAGTTCCAGTCCACAGACATTAGTGGCATTATATTTTTTTGCTCAAACGATAGCTTTAGACCCTTCCTTAGAATCTCTGCATCACCGTAGTGCATTTGCTGTAGTCGTCATAGTCATCGTGCGAATACCATGCGTGGGGCTTACAAAGAAAGGTGTTCTATAACTTTTAGTAAGTATACTAAATACATTTTTGTTTTCCGTTGCTGTCCACACTACACAAGTTGCAAACTACCTACTACGTTCGCTTTTTGAGTGGGCGGAGCGACTTTTGTTCGCGAAAACACGCAATGTCCAGTTTGTAGAGCATAATTATGCACTAATACCTGGGACATATGCTGCAAGGGCTTGTGGCTAAGGTGATAACAGCCGCGATCTGGATCGCGATTTGGGTCGATCAGGTTAAGCTACGCTTGCCGCGGTTGGTCCGTGGATGAGATACCATAGTTACATACCAAGACATCTCCATATCTCGAAAATCACGTTAAGCCGTTGGTCCCAGCTGTCATTCGTGGATCTTTGACAGTCGTTATGGGTCGTTAGAAGCCCGGAAGTCTGACAACCTGCAGCCTTAGTAAGGGTATCGTATTACCCAGTATGTGGGTTGAGGAGGTCAGATAGGCAGTCGCTCCATGTAAAATACTGATTCTCAGCTGCATCCAGTTAGACTGGAAGCCGACCCTAACATAGTTGGGAAGGCATATAAGGATGCCCTGTGACACATGCTGCTTTATCCTAAATAAAAGAAAACAAGTGTACACACCTGTTACATACCGTTCTCTTATAAGGTAGATATTACCTACCGCATTTATCTATGGGATTTCATCTTAGGGATTTTTGATAACCTTTCACCCCACAACTAGTAATTAAGCTTTTATGTGTAATGAAAAAGGGGTTGATTTGAATGAGTTGCCAGTCTGATCATCGCCTACTTACTCGCTGAGTGTTCCAATTGGTCTATGAGGAGCACAGTAGCTCCGCACATCCGAGTGTCTTTTCACTTGAACTAAACGTCTGAACGTGTACATGTGCCGCGTGGCGCGCGCTATAAACTTTTTCTAATAAGAAATGGCCCTTCTGTGATTTTGTGCTACAATCCCCTCAACATACGAACAATAACATTAACCAGCACCTGTGGAAAAAATATGTAGTGAAGTTAAGCAGGATTCAGGCAGACCAGACGCGACACCGAGCCCATAGGAGCGCAAGGCACCAGACTGAATCTGGCAGGTAATCTTTTCGAATCACCACCTCACCAGCCTCACACAATCACCCTCACCCCTGACGTATCCATGTGGATAAAAACCCCTTATTAATAAAGAAATAAAAAACAGTGGCACTCCCGGAGTGCCAGACAGAAGTGAAAACAAAACACAAACAGAATACTTTGCCATCACTCACTGACATATCGGATATACATTAAAACCGAGTACATCCCGAGGACAGCCGGACACATCCGAAGCGGGTTTTTTTTTTAATCGTCTTAAAACACGCACGGTGTCGCTTACGGTAACAGTGGCGCGAGCTCAATGGTTTTTCCCATCTCAAAAAATGCCAAACGCGCCTAAGTTTTCACAAAAAAAAAAACTTTCACCAATTTGTCGATATGTCAGAAATAAAAAGTTTTCAACGATATAATGAACATTGAAAGTTAAGGGACCGATCACAAGGCTCATTACCACCGTACAACTTTTTATTTACTTTCCGGGAAAAGTTTTTAAGTAGATGTTTATTACGCTTAGATTCAACTTTTTTTAAATCATGAATCTCTTGATTCTGTTGCTATTTAATTTATTTTCGAGGGTGTCACTCTGTTTTCACCATCCGCCTTCAAAGTAGGTTTCGATTTTCTCAATAAATAATTCATGATAAATTTATTATGAACCAGAAACATACAAAATGATTGTATCCACATAATGAAAATGCAAAAGCGAGTGTAAGGACTCCGCAATTTTAAGTTTTGGTCTTGATTGGCATCTTGCAGTTAAGTTCTATGTTCTTCTAGATCGAAAAAGTTACGATTTATAAAGACCAACCTCGACTGGAAAAATATTATTTATTTAAAAAAGACAAGGCACTGTTTTTTTTTTAAGTTTTAAGAGGCATATTTTTACATAATCAGCCTATGAAGTTCCCACTGCTGGGACACTGGCCTCCTCTCTGCGAGAGGGAGTGTGCCGTAATCCTCCATGCGGGCCTAGTGTGGATTAGTAGGATGTAACATGTCTTCGAATTTTTGGTTCCAGGACATGCCGGCTTCTTCACGATGTTTTCCTTCACCGTTGTGAGAGCAGTATGTAGGCAGAGGTATAAACCTTAACATGCCAAAGTCAATTAATTTATTTCAAGTAGGTCATTAAAAGGTACTTTTGAACGTCATAATTTTCGTTGTGGCCCAGTGGATTTTCGTTCCATAGGTCCACCAAGGAAGAGAAGCATAATTATAATAATATTTTTTGCAGACTTCCGAAACGAAAACAATCTTCCAGGTAAGTTCCGTAAACACAAAGAACATTTTCCCATAGTTATTTAGGTATACCATAGGAACTTACTTGATAGTAATCTACTTAAGCCACCGCCATCAACGTCAGCTGTGTGACCCGATCCAGATAATAAGCTTTGTGTATAGATAACAAGGAAAAACAAAGACAAGCTTAGGGGGAGATTACATTAATATTGTTTTATTAATTCAGCAGGGATTTTAATTAATATTTGTTGGTCAGATGGGTAGCTGGTTCAGAGTAGTGGGTGGTATCAAAGGTTTCCAGTTTTACCAATTCATTTGGCTACATAAGGTATGTGTGCTGTCTATGTAATTTGGTCTGTCTAATAGTCTTGCTTCATTGTACGTGTCCTTACCTGAAGCACCAGTTTATGGTGCTTACGCTGTCACCAAACATACAGTTATTAGTTATTTACGAGTAGTTATTATGCTTCCCAAGACATACCTGGTGCATTTTTTACTTATCATTAAGGCTAGATAGTTGATTCCTCCTACCTCATTGGTCATTGGTAGGAAAGCAATGGTAGCCCAGTGGATACAGCCGTGACTTACGAGTTGTAGTAACCATTGCTCTCAAAAACGGTGACGGAAAACATCGTGAGGAAACCGGCATGTCCTAGAACCAAAAATTCGAAGACATCTGACATCCACCAACCCGCACTGGGCCCGGGTGGTGGATTATGGCCCACTCCCTCTCACGGAGAGGAGGCCTGTGTCCCAGCAGTGGGAACATTATAACCTGATTATGATATGATACCTCATTGGTCACCTGCACTTCTGCCGACCTACTCTCTAAACATCTCAACGTGTAAACTAGGGTAAAGTGAGCTGTCATTCCACTTAATGTGAGATTTTTACAGAATAGCACCGCTGTATTAATTCTCATCATCTGCCTAGCTTTTTTCCCAACAATTTCTGGGGTCGGCTTCCAGTCTAACCTTCGACTGCCTATCTGATCCCCACAACCCAGTTACTGGATATCACGATACACTTTGGTAAGACTGGTTGTCAGACTTTCGGACTTTGACGACCCGTAACATCTGTCCAAGATCCATGAATGAAAGCCGGAACCAACAGTTTAACGTTCATGGTATGACAAGATAGTCACCAATCCATGGACCTACTGCGGCAAGCTGAACTATTCCTGAACTAACAAAATTAAACCAAACAGCACCCTAATTGCGTAACACACTATTACCATCAATTTGAATCATTTTGAAGCATGTTTCTAATCCATTGCTCCATATAATCGAAAAATGCCTCTGCTGAACAACGCAAATAACGCAATGAATGTTGTTGAACTGTCAAAATGAAACCAATCGCTACTGATAGTGTGTTACGCAATTACCCTGCTGATCAGCAGCCTGTAAAGATCCTAACAGGAAGTGACAGAGTATCTTATTTATAGCCAAGGACACAACAAGAGAATCCTTTTAAGATGCTTTGTCTTATATCGGTCGGTAGATTTATTATATAAATATCGGGTAACATTCATCTGACACAAGAAACCATAATGTTATGTTATGTAAAAATAGAAACGTGAAAGTAGATTAGTGAATGATGTCATAATCTCTATTGATACTTGGATATTAATATGACGCGCGAGCGTGGGCGTAGCGACAAATGGGCCATCATCATCGGTACGGGTTCCATGAGGAAGGTGGGTACTCGGGCAAACCAGTAAAACGTAGGTTGAAGCACAAATCACAGTCACGTTTATTCGGTAATTTACAATGACTTTATGAGTAGCAAGAGACAAAGGCTTGTACGGTGAACGTGACAGTTTCGATCGTATGCTCTGAACTTTATGGCGGCACCGAAAATCGAATGCCGCCTTTTTCAAACCGACTCTGTCCACGTGTAGAAAAGGGCGGGAAATTATAGCGCCACCTCACGCCGTTCACTGTACTAACGGTTCAACCAATGAGAATTAAGTTACAGTTTGACCAATATTATGAAACCAACGGGTAGTAGTAGGTATTTTGATAATGTTGTCGTCTTGAAAGTGCTTGTGACGACAAATATATATCTACAGGGTGGCAGGGACATCAACGCGCAAACTATTACCATTATTTCAGCACATTAACCGACGAATTTGAACCCCTGCGTTGAAATTTTTCGTCGGTTATTTTCCTCGGTTTGGAATCATGTAATGAATCCATGGTAACAGGTTGCGGGTCGATGTCCCAACCTGTATTTGGTGACCACTGTTCAAAGTTAGAGTGTAGTAAAATTCTAGAAAGTTCTTCAAGGCATGTTTTATAATACCATTGGACCACCGTGCAGCGGAGTAGGTATGTGCAAGAAAACACCACGAAAAAAAATTCTAGGGTCACGTTAGCTTTAACTTCACAAAATTACATAAATAACCAAACTGAAATGGCAATGGGCCGGCCATATTCGCCGTAGAACCGATGACCGTTGAGGTAGACGTGTTTTTGAGTGGAGACCGCGTATCGGGAAACGTAAGGTAGGATGACCTCAGAATGGGTGGAGCGACGACCGTCAATTAGTTCCTGATAGCAGCTAGATAAGAGTTGCCATAAAAAAAAAATCGAGCTGAATATCGTGCAATTGGAGAGGCATATGTCCAGCAGTGGACTGCTGTAGGGTGAGGATAATGATGACAATGACATGAATGGAGCCGCGAGAACAACTACGTAAAATAATATATTCTTATATCACCTGCAAGCAAGTAATAAAAAAACCGGCCAAGTGCGAGTCGGACTCTCACACGACGGGTTCCGTAGCACAAGGCATAAAACGCCGAAAAAACGTTTCTTTTATACCCCTTTAAAGGAGATGGCTAAATGACTACCTAAAAAAAAAAAAAAAAAAAAGCATGTATAGTAATCTCACATTAACTCGTAATTTTTAAGTATTCATTCATGAATTATTTAGTGTTTAATAATTTCCTAGAACTTTCGTGAACTATTATACATAAAAAAAGTATGTTGCTTTTTTTGATTAACATGACAAGTTTAAGGGGAAATAATACAGTACTGCAAGCTAGGGAGGAGTCATATCGCTTTTCCAGAATGTCAAACCGAAACTGTACCTATATCGATTTTTGATAATAGGTATCAAAACAATTTATTTTCTGAAACTAAGAAGTGGCAATCAGAGTTTTCGGGTTGTTTTTAAAGTGACAATCGACTCTACTCAATTCCACTCTTTTCTACTCTATCAAAATCAAATAAAAATAACTGAAAGCATATAGTGGTCGACAAAAACTAATTCGATTTTTATCTTTCAACCCATCCGATTATTTTATCGATTCTGTTTCACTCGACGTTCAATCCCATCTCTTTGAAAAAAATAAACGTCAGATGCCTGACATCTGACGTTTATTTCGTCGTTTCGTTTGAACGCACTGCCGTTTGCTTGTTTGTTGTGATTTTTTATTTTGGATTTTCATTAACGGGGGTCAATGAAAATCCTTGTATAATGGACTTATTTTGTGTGCTCGCGCGACTACGTAGCCTCTCGCTACTCGACACGAACTTGACTTGCAATCAGTTCATCATGAGTTGCTTAAACTGGGGTGTAGCCACGCAAAGACTGCGGCGGATATCACCTCTTCATTGTCTGCACTGTTCTACTCACTATCTTAGCACGATGGTTGACAATTGAGTAAGTCACAAGGTAAGTCATCTACAGTTAGCATCATTCTAGAACTAATAAATATAATAAACATCACAAATGTGACTTCAAGTAGTAGACTTCAATACCTGTTGTATCACGTTTTTTGGTGCAATTACCCATTTGTACATATTTACTAAACGGGATTCGGGGTGGGTCGCTAGCATAGATATCCCAGTCACTAGTCAAAAATACAATTATCAATATTATCGCAGATACATCCTAAAGCCTAGGGAAAAGTTCATAGCAATGTCATTTGTTTGCAGTTTTTTAAATGCCTTTTGACGTAGGAGTTACACGATTTTATTTTCAGGATTGTAAAGATATAAAAAGTTCCTGTAACTTTTTTTATATGAAATATTAATATTCAGCTATTCAGCATTACATATTGCTAGGTACCATGTTTATGCATTGCTGGTGATTCGTCCATACATCGATTTAGCCATGTCCTTTTAACTTTATTTTTATTATTAAATTTGTTGTTAAAGCGGCCACAGAAATACATCATCTGTGAAAATTTCAACTGTCTAGCTATCATAGTTCATGAGATACAGACTGGTGACAGACAGACAGAGAGTGGAGTCTTAGTAATAGGGTCCCGTTTTTTACCCTTTGGGTAGGGAACACTAAAAAGCACATCAGATTCAAAGAAACTGCAATAGTTTTGAAAATTTAATTCGCAAAGTGGGTACATTACCAGTCATTTAACTTGGCCCGTTAAACTGTGGTTAAACTACGATTAGGGTTCTGCGGTTTCATCTTACGCTCTTAGCTAAAGCTGGCCGTTCCCAGGCGTAATAGTGTTAAAAACTTTTTTTCATTTTTTCATTTTTTCAAAAACTAAAATTGAATCGAGGTTAGTGAGTAGTTAAATAAGTTAACGGTGAAGCATTTCGTCCGGGGCGTTGAAGTTGAAGCCTTTAATTTAAAATCGAAATAAATTTTTTGACTATTCAATGGGTCGGTACTGTAAAGGTTGTCCGCTAAAGTCAACCTTATGTAGTTCAAGCTGGCAATAAATTAGCTCAGCAGGGTAGTTGCGCAACACACTATCAGTAGCAATGGGTTTCATTTTGACAGTTCAACCACATTCATTGCGTTATTTGCGTTGTTAGTCAGACACATTTTTCGAACATATGGAGCAATGGATTAGAAATATGCTTGAAAATTGTGTTACGCAATTAGGGTGCTGGTTGCATTCCAACAGTCAAGCAAGTTTAGAACGAGGTGTCAAATATTTTCTATTAGGTTTTTTTTTGTTTAGGGACCCGTAGCTAAATAATAACAGCCGCACAGGTCGATCGATCAGGTTAAGCTACGCTTGCCGCGGTTGGTCTGTGGATGGGTGACCATCTTTACATACCGTGACCCCTCCATGCCTCGGAAAGCACGTTAAGCCGTTGGTCCCGGCTGTCATTCGTGGATCTTTGACAGTCGTTACGGGTAGTCAGAAGCCCGAAAGTCTGACAACCAGTCTTATCAAGGGGTATCGTATTACCCAGTAACTGGGTTGTGGAGGTCAGATAGGCAGTCGCTCCGTGTGAAATACTGGTATTCAGCAGCATCCGGTTAGACTGAAAGCCGACCCCAACATAGTTGGGAAAAGGCTATGCAGATGTTGAGGTTTTTTTTGTTTAGAATAAAAGAGTGATAATTTAGTCGGGGAAACGTAAAAAACGTTCGCTCAATATAAACTTAAATAAATCATATCGATTTCTTAGAAGAACTCATCAGCTCTTCACAGTACCTACCTATCTTTTGGGTTATATCTCGATACATCTCAGTTGCTAGTACTAGGTCTATTTTTAGGAGAAAAATTATTAAATTGATGTAGGTAATTCGAAGAGATGACATCCGCCAACCCGCCCTGGGCCTGCATGGTGGATTACGGCCTACTCCTTATCACCAAGAGGAGGCCAGTGTCCCAGCAGTGGGAACATTATAGGCTGATTATGATTTTGTGTTACTCATATTTAAAACACAATTTAGTTTAAGCACAATTTAATATTTCATAGGTAAATCCTGTATCGTAGGTGCGTTTACAGAGAAATCCTACGTACACAAACAGATTATATAATTTTATACCTGTCATGTTAATAACAATGACATATTATCCAAAAGCTACAGCGGAAAAAAAACAACTTCAAATATTTTTTTTATTTAAAACAATGGTGTAATCAATGTCAAAATACTACAAAATAATTCTAAATAATACAGCAAAATAAACTTATGGATATTATACTAATCCGTACATATATGTTAAATACTTTACGGGCTAATTTGCCATAGCAACATGATACCAATCTATCATCAGAAACATTCCAAAAGATCTACGAAATAGCGTCATTAAGAAAAACAATGTGAACAGATTTCTCACTGAAGGATCTCTCCGGAATCTGTTCACTAAAATAGTTTTATTTCTTACTAGCTGCGCCCCGCGGTTTCACTCGCGTCAATGCCGATCCCGTGGGAATATCGGGATAAAAAGTAGCCTATATGTTAATCCAGGGTGTCAGCTACCTCCATTGGTCCAGCCGTTTGAACATGAAGAAGTAACAAACATATAAACACACACACACTCACAAACTTTCGCCTTTCTAATAGTAGTGTGACAAACAAATTGTCTAACAAACATTTCTAAAGAAAACATTGTGACCTATCTTTAGCATTGTCTTTGCACATTCTAAAACAAATGAACTCAGAAGCATGCGTGAAATGAAACGTCTAAATATAGGATTTTATTTATAAACGTTGCTTTATGCTATGAGACGTTTAAACATCAAAAAATGTATGAATAGACAATCGCTAACAACGTTTGTAAATAAAGAGTTATAAAACAAATGCAGCTTAAAAACTTATAGATATCAAACTAAGCCGTACGGACAGGGTCAGCGGGATTGTCCGAAAGGGTTACCGCTGGCCCGGAACATAAAGTTCTAAGGAAGGAACATGGGTGGGTTTTAGTCAGTAGGAGTCTGACATTCCCTTCCGCTCCACCCAGAGCGGGAGGGGGGGTCATGTATGATTTCCCATCCGAAAAAAAAAAGTCGTAGGTACGGACACATGTTTAAATACTTGACGAGCTAATTTTCAACAGCAACATGTCATCAATCTTTCATCAGGGACGTTCCAAAAGATCTACGGAAGGAAATATATGTCCCTATAAACTAAATGATTTACATACAAGCAGTTAAATTGCGTACATTAAAATATCCATCGCAGGTGTTTTGCCTCATTAAGGAAAATTGTAGAAATTCCAGTGGGATTATACAGGATGTAAACTTATGTTTGTGAAACTTGATAGAGTATTGATTTTAGGTACAAAATAATGGAAAAAAGAATATGTTGTGCTATTAATGTCAAAGCAAAACGATCTATTGCGACGACGGATCTTGATTTTTATAATTTTACTTGCAATAGTCCAACATTGCTGCTGTTCTCTCCCCAACGAAAAAGTATTCAAAAATATTAAACTAGGCACACACGACGACACAACAAGCTATCATCTTTTCAGCCGAAAGAGGTCCACTGCTGGGCTTCGGGAACAAGCACCGCTACTTGACCGGTTGTGTGCTTCGCCTTCCTCCTTCCGTCTTATTTTTTATTTATATTACATACACAACATTACAGAATTGAATCCCAAGCCGTTGTACAGAGCAAATTACTAACTAAGAAGGGACACAAAAACATAGTTACCTAAGTAGGCTAGGTAATACTAATTTGTGAAGAGAGAAAATAAAGATTATTATTAATACACAATTTAAAAAAATGTATACACAAGAAAAAAGTATTAACAAACACAATACTTAACACTTGTAAAATAAACAAAAATTAATTTACTCGTACCTATTATCTTTCATCCATCTTCTCACAAAATCTTAAACAGTCACGATACAAATCTATCCGTCTTCCGGTACGCGGTCGCCATTCCAGAACCTTTTGGCCCCATCGGCCACCTGACCTCACATTGCATAGACTGTGATATAGGTATACTGGAAGAGAATAGCATGCGTACTAAATAAAACAAATCTGACTTTGAAAGAGTCTCTATCAAGATCATCATCATCATTTCAGCCGAAAAACATCCACTGCTGGACATAGGCCTCCCCCAAGGACCTCCACTGCCGTCCGGTTCTATGCTTCCCGCATCCAGCGGATTCCTGCGGCCTTCACAAGGTCCACCTTGTGGGAGTTTGGCAATTCTTCGGGCTATGTCGGTTACCTTAGTTCTCCGGCGGATCACTTCATTTCTGATTTCTTTCATGATACTGCAGCTTTATCTATTATTAAGAACTCAAACAACCCAAAACCTACGCAATGAACAACTTTCAAAAGTTTAACAGCTAAAAATACCCACCCTGTATACTCCTACACTCCTGCAACCTACTACTAGAATTGTCGTCTTGATTTTTGTCAGTCAACAGCTCGTGTTTTATTACACCCGGCTTCGTCTCTCTTAATTATTTCTCTTCGTTTTGTAAGAAAAAATATCTTGACGCGTTTAAGAGTCAGATTTTGTGATAAATATAGCTTTCCCCTCCTTTAGTTTTTTATTCACTGCGGGTTTATAATTAACGCTTGCTTCAATGAACGCAGTTTTAGTTCAACTGGATTTGTTTGCGTTGAAAATTGATTGCGGAGTTATAAAACAGTTTGTTTTTTTCAGGGTTTCTGTTCATTTTTTGGTCGAAGTCTACAAAATAATAATACAACTGCGTATTATTGGTAACACACTAACAATTTGCAATGTTTTTCATTTTGAAAAACGACAACAATCATTGCGTTATTTTTTTTAGTTGTCGATTAGATGAATTTTTCAAAGACATGCAGTAATGGCTTAGGCATTTCCCTCGGAATCGCAGGTTTAAAAGCTGTACAAAAAGTGTTAATAAAACATCATTATCATCATCATTTCAGCCGAAAGACGTCCACTGCTGGACATAGGCCCCAAGCACCTCCACTTCGACCGGCTCTGTGCTTCTCGCATCCAACGGGTTCCTGCGGCCTTCACAAGGTCGTCGGATCACCTTGTGGGAGGCTTTCCAACGCACATAAAACATACTATCGGTTAACATTTTATTAATTAAATTTAAAAATCCGTGTAAACACTTTTCATTCATCACTTTTTGTCAGATAAAAGTTAACTGGCGATTGAATAACCGGCCCTTAAACATCTGATACCGTAGACAGAGTAATCTATAGACTCATTGTATCCGTGTCACCGAAAGGGACAAAAAAAATCCGGCAATCTTCATCATAATATCATTTATACAGCTTATTACACTGCACCTTACCATTTTTTCAGTTGTGCAAATGTACTATTATTGAATTATGCACGAAAAAGATCTTATTTTCCGTTTAATCGCGGTGTAGTTTTTATTATTTCATTCATAAACGTCAAACTTGTTGTGCACATTGATGTGCTTAGCAGTAAGGGACAGAAATATTTTTACTCTGTCTCTTTCCTTTGCTAGTGACCATAATATATTTCTCTTTTTCTTGTGCGAGTGAAAAAGAAGATATGCAGCAGTCTATAGTTTACTCTGTCTACGTCTGATATCATGTAGCACTACGTATTTAAACGTCAAGTCTATGTGATCTATAGTAAAATGTCCATACAAATGGACATTTTACTATAGATCACAAACACAACAACAAAAAGAAAAAACAAACCGTACGTACACTTTGACATCTCAATCGCGATCTATTTATTCTTTCAACGACGCCTACTATTGTCTGTAAACTTTCATTGGATCCTTTGACAAACGATAAAAAAGCGGCCAAGTGCGAGTCCAGGCTCGCACACGAAGGGTTGCGTACCACCCATGGACGTAATATATAGAAGTAACAGGACCGAGCACTCGATAAATCGCGTCATTCAAAAATGAACCTTATTAGTTGGGCCTTGGGTTTATTTTAGATACATTGTCGTAACCGAGGCAAAACGTGCCGAAAGAGAGAGCCACAAAAGAGCCGTCTGTCCCTTTTTCTCAATTGCCAGGAGATAAAAATGTTAAATATGGTGAAAAATATTTAATTGACCGAACAGTCAAATATTTAACTTCTAAGTCATGAAGGTAGCAACTAAGAAAATAATTACTTTTGTAAATATTTATGCTTGGTTACAAGACCAGCCGGTCGATTCTGTAAAAATCTCACCGTGAAAACTTAGGTGAAGTGAGTTTATTTTTGCTAGGAATTGACACTATTGACAGCTCACTCCACGCTCACTTCACCTAAGTTTTCACGGTGAGATTTTTACAGAATAGCACCGCAGCAAACTCTCTTATAATTTTATTTATTTAATAACTAACCAACTTCAGAATGACGGCTCTAAATAATTTTCGTAAAAACTACTGTGGTAACCCTGAAATGTGTCATTGTCATGTGTGTCATTGTCATGGCGATTTTTTCTTATTGTTGTTTTGAACCATGGGCGCATGAACAGATAAATCGACGGTATTTTTTTGTGAAAATGATCAAAAAGTGTTGCGTAAAATCGTGCAAAAGCGAATCCTATGGTGGATGCGGCATATCCTTTCACAGGTAAGCAATAATACAGATTTTGTTTACTAACATGGCTAGAGGGACCATGCCGCAGGCGTTTTGTAAACAGAAGACATTATTATTGGCTTCGTTTATTTGTGAATAAAAGTATCTACTAATATTATGTATGTAATAATTATATTTTGTACCTCGTATCGTATGATTAAAAGAGCAATATTTTTCTGTTATATCAGCTTTCCGAAGATTGAAGAAATTAGCCAAAAATGGTTGGATGAAATTCTCGTGTCACAAAAAAATACAAAAAACTCAACGGTCTGCAGCCTTCACTTTAGTCCGGCACTTATATATTGGAAACGCACGAAAGTAAAAGTAATAGAGGTGTACGATATTCGGAGGACGTAATATACGTAATATGTTTGTTACGACATCACATTACAAATCTTTGAATTTCTCGGTTATTCTCTACTATAATATGCATGTATTATACATATAAACCTTCCTCTTGAATCACTTCATCTACCGCATCAAAATCCGTTGCGTAGTTTTAAAGATCTAAGGTTACGGACAGCGGGAGCGACTTTGTTTTATACTATGTAAAGATAAATATATTATAATTATATGACTTGGTTTTATTTCCATTTTGTCTTCATTTATATGCCTCACCTGCTCCCAAGGGCGTGTGCTGGAAGGAGAAAACCCTGGATGCACCACTAATCTCCACAACTTATTCAACAATACTCATTGTTACGAATTTTGTTTCAATCCTAAGAAGCATCACAGATTGTGTTGTATTGCCAAAGTGAAAGGGATTGTCATTCAGAGGTTTTAATGCAATTAGGGTGCTGCGACGCTATTCTTTAAAAATCTCAAAAATTTATATTCCGAATTAAAAACTTAGGTGAAGTGAGCGTGGAGTGAGCTGTCAATTCTCAGCAAAAAACAAACTCACTTCACCTAAGTTTTCACGGTGAGATTTTTACAGAATCGACCGGCGGCTCTCGTGAGCTATTCATATGACACTAGCTAGCGATATCGTAACTCGAAATCACTAATTTTATCCTACACCATTATCCCTAGCACTGATGAAGACGGGAAGGTACGCATCGTTCACGTAATTGAATTATGAATCGAAAATATTACTTTGAAATATAGTATTTAATTAAACTGAGGACTATTATTATCTCTGTATGATAGTCGTACAAAGTGCGCATATTGCATTCAATTACACCAACGTGTCAAAGGACTGCTGTATTTTAGATTCAAAATTTACATACATTATCGATACTTAACGTTAAAATTTATTCATGCTAGGTCAGACAGAACAATTATTTTATTATTTATTTGTACCAATATATTGAATGTCAGTCCTTGAATTTTCCTGTGTATAAAAAATGTTTGGTCACCCTATTAGAAAGGGACAAACGGGTCCATAGGTCACCTCTCTGTCTGCTCGTTTTTCTGGAACGAGTGCTCGGTCCTGTTACTTCTGTATATTACGTCCATGGTACCACCGTACAATATAATATTTTTTTGTAATAGAAAAAACACGTTTCCTGTATGGAAAATTAAAGGAGCGGCCCCCTTTCATTTCTAACTTTATTTTATTATTTGTTGTTTTATTTTTGTCATAGTAGGACATACTGTGACAATTTCAAGTGTCTACCTGACTCGGTTCAAAAGTTACAGCCCTGTGACAGCCGGACACACGGATGGACAGCGGAGCCTTAGCCTCACGAACGGTGCGGAACAGTAAAAAAACGCATACGGTTTTTTTCATCACCTCGTACCGATAATATGGTTACGCTTTGTCACTGCAAATAAACAAGTGACTTTGACACGTCGTCGACGTGTTCGTAAATGAAAACGGTGCTATAGAATATTCCTCGCTTTCATATCGGCAGCGCGGTATCGGCGACTGAAGTTTTGTCATGTGTTTTTGTATCAGGGGAATCAATGTGGAGAAGTGCATATAGTCGCATGTTTCCAATCTTTATTTCTGCCGCAGATTTATTTTTTTACTTGTTTTTATTGTGTATTTAGCCCATACCTCAAGGTTTTAGTAAAAACCTGCCATAAAGACTATTTCCTCCGGGCCTATTGGCTCCGGGCGTCGGGAGCCACGGGACAACTCCCGGTCACCGTAGGCGCGGGCCTACGGACGGAGAGTAATGGGTAGCTCACCTTCCGATCAGGACCAAGCCCGTGCCGGACGGCGCGTACGTGTTCCACGCGCGCCTCAAAGAGATGTCAGCATCAAACGAAGGGGGGCGTTAGGGCCGGAGCCTGCCGGGTCAGTGGGATTGTCCGAAAGGGTTACCGCTGGCCCGGAACAAAAAGGGTTAAGGAAGGAACACGGGTGGGTTTTAGTCAGTAAGAATCTGACACTACCTTCCGCTCCGCCCACAGCGGGAGGGGTCATTTGATGATTTACCACCCAAAAAAAAGGCTTTTTTTTAATCGTGACCTTTTTAAAATTATTAATACACCTGAAGGTCAATTCTCTTAAATTAAAACGTTCAAAATCTAGTCGCAGTGTCGTCTCAACAACAAACAAATGTCAAAAACTTGTCAAAATGTAGGGGTATTTGAGGTATTTTTGACAGTTGTTACGGGTAGTCAGAAGCCCGAAAGTCTGACAACCAGACTTACCAAGGGGTATCGTATTACCCAGCAACTGGGTTGTGGAGGTCAGATAAGCAGCCGCTCCGTGTAAAATATCGCCATTCAGCTGCATCCGGTTAGACTGGAAGCCGACCCCAGCATAGTTGGCAGATGATGAGTCGGAATTACATTACTTTTTCCAAGAAGTAAAAAAATACTTTGTTTATTTTCTTGTGATTCCTCATCCCTTTAAATATATTTCGCGGAAAAGTACTCGTAAGCACGTATTCAAGGGATTTGCCTAATAATTCAACAGGACCCCAATACTTAACACCTGGGTTGAGCAATAACAGGCCTTTTTTGAGTCATTTATCCAACGTTGGTACACTTATTGGTTCCAATGATATATTGGATATTGGTCCATGGCGTATTATGTTTTTTGGGGATGTAATGACCTTTATATTGTTTACGTAATGTAATGTAGGTAACGGTTAAATGTTTGTTTATGATGGAAATATGACATGAGACCTGCGCGGTAATTGTGGAATACACTAACAATTGCAATGCCTTATACTTTGACAATTTGACAACATTCATTGCGCTTTTTTCAAACATACGGAGCAATGGATTAAGAATTTCTTTCAAAATCCTTAGAATTGTGAAAGAAAATGTATTACACAATCGGGGTGCTGTAGTAGGGACCTATTGATGGCATTTTTAAATATAATCCAACTTAGGTACTACAAAAATACTGTTTTCCATACCTTCGTCATTAATTTTTATTATTAACTTTTTCAAACATTTTCAAACTTTTATTATACAACAGAAGCATTACTTGTGTACATAACACACAATAAACGTATAACATATAAAACGTATTGTGTATAACATACCTATATTACGTAGTGTATGTTGTGTATTTCATCATCATAATTTACTCCTAGTTAGTTAAAAAGCCATTTCTGTAATCCATTGCTATCAAAATAAACAGTGTAGGTGGTATAAACTTTCATTATGTACTTACTAATGTTAACTGGGGCGCGTATCACACCGTGCCGTTACGCAGGTAAAATAATAAATGTGATGGCGCGGTCGCGAAGATAAATTAATTTATCCGAACGCATGCAATGTGGCAACACAGGAATGAATGATAAAAAAACATAGAATGATCAAACAGAATAACGAAAGATCGCTCGCTTATAATAATAAAAATATTTGAAATGTGCTGGTAATAAGGTTTACACAAAACCAATCTGTGTCTTAACTTCGCATCACCCAAAAAATATTTAATAGTTTTCCGAGGTATCATTAAATTAAGTGTTTGTGTTTTCCTGAATAAAAGTCATTAGGTACATTTGTTGTAAAACAATACTAAGTAGTCACATATTCAGCGGGATTGTCCGAAAGGGTTACCGCTGGCCCGGAACATAAAGGGCTAAGGAAGGAACATGGGTGGGTTTTAGTCAGTAAGAGTCTGACACTCCCTTCCGCTCCACCCAGAGCGGGAGGGGTCATTTGATGATTTTTAATCCGGAAGAAAAGAAGTAGTCACGTATTAACCGTTAAATCATGATAATTTAGATAGGTACACATGGCACCTAGCTGGTGGCTAAATAACTACAACCGCACGGATCGATTTTCAAGGTTGCCGAGGTCGGTTCGTAGATGGGTGAACTATTTATAACATACTGAGACCCTTCCGTGTCTCGGAAGTTGGTCCTGGCTGTCATTCGTAGATCTTTGACAGTAGGAACGGGACGTCAGAAGCCCGGAAGTCTGACAACCAGTCTTACCAAGGGCTATCGTGTAGTGTAGGCAGTTGCTCCATGTAAAATACTTGTATTCAGTTCAATCCGGTTAGACTGGAAGCCGACCCCAATATAGTTGGGAAATGGCACGGCAGATGATGATGTTGATGACAGATAGGTACATCACATTATTAGTCCCGCTCACACCTAGAGATTTCGGCGCATAATCGCGCCAAAATTCATTCAAGTTTATATCACACGTTCATTAGGTCGTATTAAATAACGGCACAATTAGCTTTCTGGTTTAGCGATAAAAAAAATATATATACGGTCGAATTGAGAAACCTCCTCCTTTTTTGAAGTCGGTTAAAAATGGGCGACCCTCTTTGCATAAATTAATTAGGAATGCAATATAATCATTTCGATAAACTTTCATCTACAAACAAAAACTAATCTGTGCTCAGAATTATACAATACTAACTGAACTGAACAGTAGTTTTGTATTTCTACTAATGGATATCATCTGTAAAAAAATAAATTTCAATTAGGTTTGCAATGTATTTAATTACATTAAACACAACCCCCTAATTATAAACTTTTCTTAAAGTTCAGAGACGTTTAAACGCAAAAATGTATGGTTCAACAGTCGCTAGTCATTACTTAACTTAAGTAATGCAGTAACCCCAATTAACACACCAACACTCGTAATGACTCTCTGCGCTGCTATTCTGTAAAAATCTTACCGTGAAAACTTAGGTGCAGTGAGCGTGGAGTGAGCTGTCAAAATTGTCAATTCCTAACAAAAACAAACTCACTTCACATAAGTTTTCACGGTGAGATTTGTACAGAATCGACCGGCTGTTCAACAAAAAGCACAGCAACAAAAAAACAAATCTTATGTAGGTAGTTTGTTACACCACGGTGTGAGATGCGGCTCTGTAGTCTCGGAACGACATGTTTCAGTGACGTTTTACGCTTGGGGGACATAATCTCCGAACGAGCCGGGTCCATTAGTGGACTTTCCCCTTTAACAAACGCGTGGTTTCATGACGACGACGTTTGGGATATTTTGTTATAGTGGCAATTTTTTTTATATATATACAAGCTCCAATAAAATTAGCTAAAGAAACTGCAGACGTGATGGCTAACGATATCATCATCTGCCTAGCCTTTTCCTAATTATGTTGTTCGTGTTACCCAGTAACTGGGTTCTGTATGTCAGATAGGCAGTCGCTCCATGTATAATACTGGTATCCAGCTGCATCCGGTTACACTGGAAGCCGACCCCAACATAGTTGGGAAAAGGCTAGGCAGATGATGACGAGTGCTACCGTCCTTACAAAAAGTGCAATAACTCGGATTTTGGGCTTTAAAAAGTTATTTACATACCTACCAATGAGGGTGTTCATGAAAATTCACGCCAGCAGTAAGTTGGTCCCACTTTGACAAGTCTTCTGTTTCGACAATGTATATTATAAAATATATGTATGATGACATTCCTCATTCGTTTCATTCATTCGTTCATCATTCAGTCACGACTAAATAGAATTTTAGTCCTTTCATAGTTATTTGCATCACAGTGATCTTTTTCTCGTTGCAATAAGGTTGCTCTCAGAGGTAAAGTAACTGTAAATGGACTGTAGGCGCTTTGTCACTTTTGACAGGTGCCCGGACCCGACATCTCAGTGCTGCCACCTAGTGAACGTCATTTCAGAAAGCCCACATTTATAGGTAATGAGGTGTCGAAGATTTATGGAGAGTGAAATGTTAACTTCGGATTAGATTTTTCTTTTATGTGGAATTCTTTTTCAGAGCTTTGACTCATGGTTTTTGTATTGGAGTATTCGAACGGTTGAGTCTAATTATTAACTATTTTGGATTTTACTAAGTTAAAGCATACTTTTTACGTCATATCTACATTATTGTGGATTAGTGAGAGTAGTTTTAACAAATCATTTTTTCATGTTTTTTACTAAGTTTCCATTTGGACTTGAACTTTGACGCGTAATAATATGTTGGAACGTTTAATCAAATTCCATTAGAATAATTTCTAACATCGATTGAGTCGAGCTCTGTATTGTTTTAATATAAAGTTATTTTATTACCTTTATTTATTTATTATCATAATCAATTATTATCTTACCTTGGCCACAGGCTAAGCATGGCCATACAACGTGGTAATGCCGCCAGTCTCTTGGGTACATTACCAGTCGACAGCGATGCGGATGAGTTTTTCGACGCTATTTTTTAGTTTCTGTATAGTTTTAGTTAAGTTAGAATTTAATTTTGTTATTTTTACCTGTCTAAATAAATATACTTGTTATCTTATTCAAAAATGATGATCATCAGAGATGACAATATCATGTACTTCCTCTGCCAAATATCAAAAAGTATCAAATTCATTTATACCACACATTTATTTCCAAATATACAGCATTACACTATAAAACACATGTGACCTAAAATGATCAAATCTTCTGATATTGAAGGCATCCATGATATTCAATATTAGATTTCTGTTACATGAATACAGGAGTAATACAGAGTTACAGAGACATACTTCTCGATGAAAATGAAATTAGATTACTGAATATGAAGTTTCAGTAGTAGGTATATTGTTCGTTACTGCAAAACGATCTGAGAGGCTTGTGGCTAAGTAATAACAGCCACACGGGTCGATTGATCAGGTTAAGCTACGTTTGCCGCGGTTGGTCCTTGGATTGGTGACCATCTAGTTTTTAATAATGTAAAAAGCTTGAATGTTCTTTTGTGCCATTAATTAGTTCTGACAATAGAAAAAGGTCCGTTATTACAGCAAAAAAAAAACCGGTCATAAGCGAGTCGGACTCGCGCACCGAGGGTTCCGTACCATAACCATAATCAGCCTATAATGTTCCCACTGCTGGGACACAGGCCTCCTCTCAATGAGAGGGAGTGGGCCGTAATCCACCACGCGGGCCCAGTGCGGGTTGGTGGATGTCACATGTCTTCGAATTTTTGGTTCCGTACCATCATGTTTTTAATTTTTCATATGCGAGGCCTATATTCGTCGAGGCCTGTATTGCAAAAAGTACACATCTGTTTTTATTGCTTTCTTATTTGCAAAATAGTTGGGCAAACGTCACCTAAAACTATTCCAAATTTCAAGTTGATAGCATTAGTAGTTCTTGAGATATCCAGCTGTGACAGACAGACAGAGTCTCACCATAAGGGTTCCGTTTTACCATTTTGATACGGAACCCTAAAAAAACTTGATAGAGAGATAGAAGGAACAAAAAGGAAACCATTTGGATTAAATGAGCTTAAAATCGTATTTTGTCGGCTCACTTTTTGACAAAAGAAATACATAATGATGTGAAACGCTAAAACATTAAAGTATATTTAATATTCTTTGTTGTTTTTACTGGTTCGACAATTTCAGTAGGATTTTATTTTTATTTTGTGCATACGTTTTTGCATAAAATGTTTCATGTACCTAAGCTAACTTTTCGAAGCTGACTAGTACCTATTTGTCGCTCCTGACTAAATTGTAAAAAAAATGATCACCAATTTTTAGGAACACAGCTTTGGTAACACTATTTCCTGTCTCATAAATTCAGTGTCATAATTCATAATTCCTTTGTTCTCTACAATTTTATGCATCAAAACAGCGACATTCCGCTTCCATTTTCCATATTAGCCGATCCTACAAAAATCGTGACAGAAGGGAATAAAAAACTACCGTTCCAATGGCTGAAGGAAACAGGAGTAGTCCTTAAAAGGGACTGATGTTAATTTATGACCGCCTACAAGAATTTACGGACGCTAAGCGTGAAAATGGGTAATTTGTCTTTTGGTTAATATCCAACCGCCGAGTTGTGCGCTAATTGAATTAGCTGGCTATTATTCTGTTGGAATGGAGACAAATATGCTTAGGACAGCGCTCCGATGCAAAATCTGAAGTGAATATTTTGTTACATTTATATTTTTAGGAGCGTTGAAACATGACTTTTGTTAATGTTGTAAATTATGTTATCAGGGGGGCCAAAAAGGCCACTTTGGCAGAATCATAAAATGATAATATAATGGACAGTTAGCTGTTAAGTTAATCGTATCAAATCCCATTGGTGAAGTACTTTTCAGTATTTTTTTTTTGTCTGTGCTAAAATACCAATCAATCCAATCCAAATCCAATCCCAATCTCTTTGATTGTACCTACGTAGTGCAGCGATAAAAAGAAAAACACGGACTGTCTTCGCCTTATTAGAATTCATAATATTATCCTTCTATGATTCTCCAAAGTGGCCTTTTTAGGCCCCCAGAATTCTGTAGGGCTAGCAGAACAGGACGACGATGTTACATAAATAAGAATACCTACCTTCATTTTTTAGAGGTAGGTACTATAAAGGTTGTCTGCAAACGTCCACCTTATGTTGTGCAGACTAACAGAAAATAACTCTGGTTGCATTCAAACATTCAAGCGAATTTAGAATGAGCTTTCAAATTATTTCTAGAGTAGTCTTTTGTTTCGGAAAACAAACGTAATAATTGTAACGTTGTATCATTTTATAGCCCTCTCACACTATACTCAACACAGTATCTACGTCTGTAAGTTTGGTTTTTGTGTGACCGCTTAGATCTTCTAAATCATTTGTAGCATTTATCTCGAAAGGTTTATGTGTATTTAGCTTAGATTTAGCTCAAAAATCTCGATTTTTTGACATTGCGACCGTGCGGAAAAGTTCGGTAGTGCGACTGGGTTGTGGAGGTCAGATAGGCATCTGACCTGCACAACCCAGCTACGACACTCAATGGTATGACTGGTTGTCAAACTACAAGTAACGACTATCAAAGATTTACGAATGACAACGGGACCAACTGACAGTAACATGTTTTCCGAAGCACGGAGGAGTCTCGGAACCTTCGATCGACCCGTGCGACTAGCCATTAGCACATAGCAATAGCATCAACATTATCGGTCAGATTCTTCCTAAATATAGAGTTAGACCGACCGATCCGACTGTAAATCAATAGGGTAACAATTTAATCTCTAAAACAGAGGCTACCATTTCTTACTTGTATTAAGTATTCAGTTAATTAGGAAGCATTAAGTTGGACAGTAATTATTCTAAATTACAGTCGAACAAGAATGATGGATGACTGAAATGCCTTAGGCTCTTTGTACAGTCAACAACAAAGCTCGATTAACACTTCAGTTTTTTTAATCTCCGTTATTGAGCAACATATTTGTTTAAAATTGCATTGTATTTCTGCTGCAATATTGAACAAATATTTTGCTGAATAACTGAGATTAAAAAAACTGAAGTGTTAATCGACTTTTGTTGCTGACCGTAGACAAATTAATTTAATTTATATTTTTAAAATGATTTTGACATTGATTTTTACAATCTGTGACCACAGTTACTCACATACTTGCTAAAATTCTAGGAAAATCATCTACTTTCACAATATTTGTGTTAATACGTGACCATGCACCTATGACATAATTGATTTACCTGTCATTGCTTCATTTTTTTTTTTTTTTTTACTTTTGTGGTAGACTAATTTTATTCTAGGTGCATGGTCTTCACAAATAACTTTACATTTTAAAAGAGTAACGGTGGAGTTTCTTGCCCATTCTGCTCCATACGATACCTTTTGGAAGGGATGACTAGAATTAATTCTATTTTATTGTAATTTTGGAAGTTCAGAAGTGCCTTTAATGTGCCTATTTGAAATAAATGATTTGACTTTGACACACACGTTTTTCGTGCCGTGAAAAAGTACAGTATATTCGGCGTGCTTAGGGACGATTGTCAGTGTTGTATAATTCTCTATGGAAGCTTGTTGTTGCACACGTTTTTTCTACAGCGCGGTTTATACGTCCTGTGTTGGCACAGTTCGTCAGTGTTGTATGGATTGGAAGCTTGTAGACAGAGACGTCTATTTTACGGCGCGGCTTATACGTCGCGTATCGGCACGGTTCGTCGGTGTTGTATGGATTACTCCATAGTAATCCATACAACACTGACGAACCTGGCGCCGTAGAACAGACGCCTCTGATCTCAAGCTTCCATATGCTTGAGATCAGAGGCGTCTATTCTATGGCGTGGCTTATACGCCGCGTGTCGGCACGGTTCGTCAGTGTTGTATGGATTGTAAGCTTGTAGACAGAGGCGTCTATTCTACGGCGCGGCTTGTACGCCGCGTGTCGGCATGGTTCGTCAGTGTTGTATGGATTACTATGGAAGCTTGAGAACAGAGGCGTCTATTCTACGGCGCGGCTTATACGCCGCGTGTCGGCACGGTTCGTCAGTGTTGTATGGATTACTATGGAAGCTTGAGAACAGAGGCGTCTATTCTACGGCGCGGATTATACGCCGCGTGTCGGCAGGGTTCGTCAGTGTTGTATGGATTGTAAGCTTGTAGACAGAGGCGTCTATTCTACGGCGCGGCTTATACGCCGCGTGTCGGCATGTTTCGTCAGTGTTGTATGGATTACTATGGAAGCTTGAGAACAGAGGCGTCTATTCTACGGCGCGGCTTATACGCCGCGTGTCGGCACGGTTCGTCAGTGTTGTATGGATTAGGAAGCTTGTAGATAGAGGCGTCTATTCTACGGCGCGGTCTATACAAATAAACCGAGCCGTGTAGAAAGCGCCTTATGCTATTGTCAGTCCATTACCTAATTCAATTATTTTACTATTCACGTCGCTATCTTGTCTTTCAGTTGCCAAATACGATGGCTTTTATTTGCTATGTTTCATTCACTGGGTAAAGTGGGGTATTTAAACCACGGTAGGTACTTAATTAAATACGGGGATCACAATTTTGTGGTGCTGTTGAAGTCGCGTAGAAGTCAGCCGTTGATATTTTCTTGTACAGACGCCAGCACATCGAGTTACTACAATCTGTCAATTTTATTTAATAGATTTTCAACTTTACAGCTAAAGTATAAGGTTCAAAGTTTATTGAGAAAATTTGACAGTTTCGAGTAGGTTGATGTGCTGGCGTCTGTACCTGCACGGAATATATTCGATGGTACACTAGTGTCTAGTGTCAAGTCAAGAGTGGTGCCAGAACAAGAAAAGTTCTGGAGTGGCGACCGCCTACCGGATGACGTAGCGTTGGAAGGCCTCCCACAAGTAAGACCGACGACCTGGTGAAGGCCGCAGGAATCCGCTGGATATGAGAAGCACAGAATCGGCCGAAGTGGCGGTGCTTGGGGGAGGCCTATGTTCAGCAGTGGATGTTTTTGATGAATAGTAAGTTGGTTCTTACCTATACATTCAGAGGTAAGGCCAGCCGATCTATATCGCTGAAAGGATTAGAATTAAAGAAAGAAAGAAAAGATCTCGCATGGAAACTACTGACAGTACGATCCATAACAGAGTCTACAGTCCTTTTACAGTTCAGCAGGACAGTGATCTTTATTTTCATTCTAATAAAGTCGCTGTTGGGTTGCTACCACTGAAAAGTCTGTCAAAATCATTGTGATATTTATTCTCGTAACAATAAGGTTGCTGTTAGGGCGAACAGGGATAATCGTTGGTGCACCATTTCATTAAAAACGTGTAACGGGTGAGTTGACTTCGGCCCCTCGTATGCCTTCCCAAGGTCCGGGACCCCAGGGTGCTGTTAGGTTGCTGTTGTCGGAGGTAACCCCTCATCAACATAGTAGGCATTGGTAGGTACCTTTTTTTTGTTGTCGGGGAGAAATGGTTGAGCTGGATGGTGCTGATCCACGCGTCATGTTCGTGAACGGGCGCCGTCGGTTGAGACTGGTCATCTCTTAACTGCCAAGGCTTATTTTTAATCATAAGTCTTGAATTGTTTCTTCATTTGTGTATTTTTTACACTGTTCTCACATATTGAAGCGACAAGAATAATGTACCCAGGATTTTGTAATATCCTGATTTAAAAGAGTGTCCATGGAGTTTCTTGCCCGTTCTTCTCCATAGAGATCTACGTTTTGGAATGGGCAACTAGCTTCAACTTTCTGACTAACTGACAGACTATTTTAATTTTGACAATTCAAAAGTGCCTGTACAAGGTTTAATTGAAAATAAATGCTTTGAGTTTGAGTTTGTAACCTTAAAAAGGCACCCGACCTCCGGGGAGGGAGGTCCGGTGATCACCATCAGCACATAGGGGCGGTTCCGGTTCCTCTTAAAAGACCAATTCCGGAACCCCCCGTGCAACGCCTGTAGGGCACATCCCTGGGAAGACTGTAAAGGGGCCTCCCCTGAGCCTCGCTATGCACGGCAGTACGTGCCCACTGTGCCACCGTCTTCCCTGGGGTCACTTGATGGGTGGACACAGTCCCTATTCTGTGCGCCCGCAACCCCAAAGAGGCATAGGTACCTACCTACGAAGGAAGGTAAGTAGGAATACCATATTGATTTAACTTGTGATAACCTATACCACATAGGTAAATTGATCATGAGCTTACCAAAATTAAACTTGTATCTGCTAATTAACGAATCCAAATTAATTACCGGAAGTGTTAACACAATAAATACAGAAATGACGTCGCAATTGGTATGCAAACAAAATGCAGCGTTGATTGTTAATTATATTATTGGTTTTACTGGTTTTGTGAGCAATTTAAAATTAAAAACTTATTGATTAGGAGTTGCATAAATATTATTCGTAATGAAGACCGATTCTTGCTTAGTAGGTATTTAATTGAGTACTTCATTTAATAACTGATTAGCCCTGAATTGCGCTTTAAATACAGTTCGTTAGGTTAAAAGTGGGACGAATTCAAATTCGCAATAGTTCATGCTTACATTTTTGTGAATAATAAAAATATACACAAAGGAAAACATTGACAAACCTTACCAAAAAATGTTAAAAAGTCTTCTGTTCTTATCTATGGTCATTTACGCGTGTGAATGACCTTTAACGCTCCTAAAAGGGGATCCCATATTCATACTTACCTAAGTAAATATGAATATGGGATCCCCTTCTATGAGCGTTTACGCCGTACGGCATTTCATACAAACTTTCAAGCCCTTATTTTTCGAAATGAATGAACTGATTTTAATAAAACTTCATACGCATAAGCAGGATACAAAGGTCTAAAAAGTTAGTATAGAACATTTTAAACGCCTCCCGGCCACCGTAGGCGCGGGCCTGCGGGCGGAGAGTAATGGGTAGCTCACCGTCCGATCAGGACCAGGCCCGTGCCGGACGGCGCGTACGTGTTCCACGCGCGCCTCAAAGAGATGTCAGCATCGAGGAGATCTTAGGGCCGAAGCCTTCCGGGTCAGCGGGATTGTCCGAAAGGGTTACCGCTGGCCCGGAACATAAAGGGCTATTGAAGGAACACGGGTGGGTTTTAGTCAGTAAGAGTCTGATACTTCCTTCCGCTCCACCCAGAGCGCGAGAAGTCATTTGATGATTTCCCATCCGCAAAAAAAAAGGGCTGATTTTTCCAACGCCAGATAAATAATTTTGAATTTGAAGAGTAATAATTTTGAATTTTTTACAGTTCTTCCATACAAAATCTGTCAGTCGTCAATTTAATTCCACGAATAAAATTTTTCTGTCAATTGAAAAATCAGCCTTAGGTAATGTCATTCAAATAGAATACATAAACATAAAATACTGCTATCTACATCATTGAACAAGGTAAAGAGAACTCTTCAAACATTACCCATGCATCTAATAAAACAAAATCAAACAGAAAAACACCTTATTTCTTTATTCATTGGTATATGTGTGTTCAAACTCCAGTTTATTTTATTACGCAGATGCGATCTCCGCATTCATGAATCCAAATGTGCCTTTCTATTATTGCCGACGATTTTCCCTACATTGCATTGTTGTGTTGTTCCTGGTTTTAGAAATAAAAGACTGGGAACCGGGTTCGGTGGATTTTTGCTTACTTTTTGGCGGGTTTGGATGGCTGGCTGATTTAGTAAATAGTTGGAGTAGAATTTTCATTTTTGGTTTTTGTAGGATGAAATATGTTATGAAATATAGCTGTTGTAGCGGTATCTACAACGCCACATGAGAACAACGCGTCATACTGACGTCACGCAACATCCTGCATCTCGCAAGCAGAGTTTACCGCGCAACTAGCATAGATACAACGGCTCGACATGAATCATCGGGCAGTTGCCCGCCAGACACGACACCCGTCTGGTCTGAGGATCCTCCCTTTTTTATAGAGTATGAGTGAACTTTGCACCCTGTTCCTCATACCTCTATACAGTGATTACGGTTTTTTTGGTTTCCTTCTGCGTTGAAAATCCCCTATCTACCCAATGTTAGAAAATCCCGTTCATATGCAACCAATACTGTTCACCGTTCTTTCCAGTATTTACTCTTTTTCTAACTTATTTTGTCCCCCTACTTTTGTATAGTCCTGAGGTTGGTATCACAATATTTCTGTACATACCTCCTTATTTATAAATCTTGCTTAAAGCTAAGTAATGATTAGCGTCTGTTTAACCATAATTTTTTGACGTTTAAACATCTGTTAACTTTAAGCAACGTTTATAAATAAACGTTAAGAAAATGCTTGTTATAATAATACATATTTGCATGCCAACAAAACACATTACATTCTTCATAACTGTTATCTCAATTTAATCACGATATAACATAATACCAGTTCGATCAGCAACACCATTTGCCCATTCTGCCTATAATCGTTGTCCTCCTAACGTTCGATAATCTACCCGTTTGTGCCCAAAACGGGCCGCCTAGTAAATTAACCCGAATTAATCACCCATTCTTACACATTACGTTAATCTAAGGAGATAAAGTTAAGACTAGAATTAACTTCAAATGTGCACAGTTGAATTAGGTTTGAACGTGAAGCGTGAGTAATAAATGTGGATAAATAGTCTAGATAGAAATATGTTATTAGGCTGTGCGTAGACTTGTAAGACTATCTTTAGATAAACTATTGGTACGATTAAGATTGTACTGTTGGTATTAACAGCTGTTCGCGGCGTATTATAATATATAGGGTGACTGGTAATTAGTGACCGATACTTAAACACGTGATTTTACTCATCATTATGAACAACTTTTACTATGGGACCAAACCTGAAATCGTGTGAAAAAAAAAACAGCTGTTCTCTACATTTTGACGTGTTAGACGAACATAAATGTAAGGAACAGCTGATTTTTTTTTTTCGATTTCAGGTTTGGTCCCATAGTAAAAGTTGTTCATAATGATGAGTAAAATCACGTGTTTAAGTATCGGTCACTAATTACCAGTCACCCTATATAAACAATTGTAAGAGGTAGGAGAGGTGCGGGGGAGCGCGCAGCCCGAGTCTTCAACGCGCGGACCCGAGTGGTGCCGATCTAGCTACAACAGCAATTTAGTCCCATGGTTTTGTCGCAAGAAAACTATTGTCTCCGACTGACATCACTGTTTTGCCCCTGTTGTTCACACTGTCTTCTCGGTTAGAACTCGAAGACTAATAGGCATTTCATTGCAATCAGCAAATTATAAGTAAATCATCATCTACCTAGCCTTTTCCCAACTATGTTGGGTTCGGCATCCAGTCTAATCGGATGCAGCTGAATACCAGTATTTTACATGGAGCGACTGCCTATCTGACCTCCACAACCCAGTTGCTGGTTATTACGATACCTCTTGGTAAGACTGGTTGTCAGACTTTCGGGCTTCTGACTGAACAACAAACACAAATGACAGCCGGGACCAACGGCTTAACGTGCTTTCCGAGGCACGGAGGGGTCACGGTATGTAAAGATGGTCACCCACTGATCGATTGACCTGTGCGGCTGTTATTATTTAGCCACGGGCCCCTCCGTGCTCTGTTAGTTATAACTAAAATTTTAAAAAATTATAAAAAAAAATTAACTAAATAATTTGCATAATTCTCATAATGTTCGTCTAGACGCCAGCACATCAAGCTACCCGGATCTGTCAAATTTTCCCAATCAACTTTGAACCTTATGCTTTAGCGATAAAGTTGAAAATCTATTAAAGAAATTTGACAGATTGTAGTAGATTGATGTGCTGGCGTCTGTACCTACCCATGATTCATTCCGTGCCATGATTATTGTGTGTAAAGGATATCTATAAAGGATACATTCTGTCATAAGCTTTGAATGGTGAATCACTAGTCTCAGTGCCTCAATTATAATGAGTTAATTTAACTTAGGATAATAGATGGATAGTGCATTTCGTTTATTATTCCGTTGGTAAATAAAGATATCAGAAATGAAATGAATAGGTATTTGTCAGAAAACATTTATTCCTACCTTGGGAATGTATGTATTGTTTATTCTTTAAATATGATATCTGAGTCACTTTTACATGTTATATTTTATTTAAAAAAAAAATAAGCTAGATGGAGTTGACATTTCCTACCCCTGAGAAGAAATGGCGAAACAGACTCAACAAAAAAAAAAAAAGTCTCTTTTAAAGTCCAGACATAATACTGGTCAGATCAGAAAATCAAAATCAAAAGTCATTTATTCAAACTAGGCTAAGAATCAGCACTTTTCGAACGTCAAAATTACAAAAGGCAGTAAAACGCCCGCCCTTCACCACTTCCTAGTGCTTTCGCTGGGGAGAAGTATGCAAGCAATGTCAGTTACTGGAGTCGTACCGCAACGTCAACTTCAAGGCGGTCGTGGTGCGCGTGCCGAATTGTTATCTGCCCGTCGTCATGGAAGAAGACTTCCTGGCCGCAGGATGTGGTGTTCCGTCGCTTCCGCGGACAAGTACCACACAACAGCACAAGAACAAGCTAGTGAAAGAACTATTTTATAATAAAAATATATGTATGTTTAAGTTAAGGTATTTATCTATGGGCCTACGTCGCCTGAAATAAATGAATAAATAAATAAGTAATAATGTAGATGAGTGCCTGAAATGGTATTTAAAGGAACAAACCACGCAGATTTGAGTGGACCAATATAGTCCGTGCAAAAATTTTTCAGTAATCGGGTAGCTCAACTCAGAACTTTAGGAGCTTAACGTAGATTCATAGGGCATTTCTCCTGAAACCTGAAATGTTAATTTATTAGTCAATTTAAAACTGTTTTACTTTTCACTCATCTGTGTTTTTGCAACAATTCTAAGCTTTAACAACATAAACTAATACTATAGAAGTTTGGCTCGATTTCTGTATAAAAAAGTAATTAGGATTCCATGTAAAAAAATACTTGGCTGTTAGCCAACGATTGGAACTGCGGCTGATAAACGGCGATAGGATTTGCTATCACTTTGGGACTTAATATCGGAAATACATGATCGTACTTACAACGTAACTGGAACACGGAGTAGGTCTGCCAAGTAAGTAGGTGTGATCTACTGGAGATTCCAGAGCTTCACAGATGTATGCTAAAAACCACAGGGATTTTTTGTCCTTCTTTAATCTAAGCGGTTTTCCCAGTTTAATATTTCCCACTGCTGGATAAAGGCCTCAAATATTATTTTTTCCTGCCGACTTCTTTTCTTGAATCTTTCTTTATATTCTTTGTTGTTTCAAGTTTTTCCTTATTATAATTATGAATTAGTAAGGATTTCAGTTGTTAAATACTTCCCTTTCGCAGCGTTTGTGTCTCCAAGTATTTAAATAAAGGTAGCTTTATAATAAAGCTATTATTTTGCTAAATATCTTTCAAATTCCACTCACAAAGCCTATTTATTATGTCTCTCAGAATCTCATTATGATTATCAAGAAAACGACTGCTTAGTACAGGACTCATCAATCCCTACGAAGCAAGAAGGAGCGGCGTCTATTAATTTTATTACAGCGATAAAATAATAATTCAGCGTTCAACGATAGCATGACCGGAAATAATATCTCGGAGCATTAAACAAAAGGTAAGTTACGGTTGGTCGTTCTTTTGGCAATATTGGGGAATTTGCCGAGGTGTGGCTCCTATTATGAGATTGGGATCCACGGCCATAATTTTATTATCCTCCCAAATTAAATTACCACCCGATTTTATTTTTTAATCAAGTGAAGTAGCTCCTTTACACATTGACCGCATTATATCTTTTCTAAACATTATTTTTTTATAATCAACTCTACGGCAAATTCTGTAAAGTGGAGAATCCAATACTTGGCTTTACTGGACATCGAAGTCAAGTTAATTGTAATAAAATTCTAGTGGCGTTTTTGTTAATTAATGGTTAATTTCTGCTACTAAGGTTTTGGGACGATCTTTGACCCAAAAACGGGGTCGGAAAGGATAACACGTTTTCTTATGTGTTCGATAGAGATACGAGAGCAAGACCAAGAACCCCGATAAAATAATGATAAATCACTTTGTGGGTAGTTATCTAGTCTAAAATTATAATTTAATGCACACATATTGCTATGTAAGGAAATGGCGAAAAATGGATTGGTTTTTGGGGTTCCGTAGCAAAATAGTAAAAACGGAACCCCTATGGTGAGACTAAGTCTGTCTGTCTGTCTGTCACAGCTGGATATCTCAAGAACTCCTAATGCTATCAACTTGAAATTTGGATCAGTTTTAGATGACGTTTGCCCAACTATTTTGAAAATAAAAATATATGTATATTTTTGCAACAGGGACTGAAAGGGAGTCTGAAAAATTCGAAGTGGGGCTACTAGGGCACGTGGGGTATCATAATGAAAGAGCGCAGTTTGCACATTCTCAGACTTATTTTCTTTTCTTTTTAGACTGCATAGTTTTCGACTTTTGATGAAAAAAAAAAAAAAAATACTGTCCCCCCCCCCCCCCTTATCTCCGAAGGTTGCAAAGAGAAAAATCTCAAATAATTATTAATAAATATTAATTAATTATTAATAAATAAATAAATAAATTGTATGTGATAGAAGCTTATGTTAAGATTACAGGAAAAATAAAACAAAGTCTCTAAATAGCACACTTTTTCAGAAATCATCAACAAAAGTTGCATTAGTTCCACTACCTATCGGTCAAGAGATGGCGCTGACATAAAATTGCAATATTCTACATTTAAATCTAGGAAAAAATCTTGAACCAAAAAAAAAGACCTGTGCAAGTCCAAAAAGGTTCCAATTTATCGATATTTAAAAAATAAACACTGCAGCGCAGGTATATTAGGTAGGTAGATACACATGTATCGAAAAAGACACTTTGGTACTTGCCCGGATTTGAACCCACAATCTTGTGCATCAGAGGCGAGACCGTAATCACCATTTAGGACATTACTGTCATCGTGAGAAAACGCGGACTTATCGCACTGATATTATTATTATAAAGGCGAAAGGCTTGTTCGAGTGGCTGTAGGACAGGCGCTTTACTTTGTGTAAATTATTTCTTCACCACTGCTCTGAAAATGGTAAAGGAAAACATCGTGAGGAAACCGGCATGTCCTAGAACCAAAAATTCAAAGACATATGACATCTACCAACCCGCACTGGGCCCGCGTGGTGGATTACGGCCCACTCTCTCTCAGAGAGAGGAGGCATGTGTCCCAGCAGTGGAAACGTTATAGGCTGATTATGTAAATCAGATAAAATTTAGTGTCAAACTCTTGGGACATAACTTTGAGTCTATAGCCAATCGCCAATCTAAAACATTATATTCCCCCCCCCCCACATACACTATCCTCTCACATACACCTTACTCATTAAACAAATACACAATCATACAAATACCTACTAAACATACTAACACCGAGCACCAATGATGACTGCAACTAATTTTACTTTCTATTTATTTTTGTCTATAACTTTTCTAAATTCTTACCGCACTGATTACTCAAAGTACACTAACATTAAAATGTAAGCACTGCCCAAGGGCTGGAGACCTGGTGACCTGAAATACAGACCTCACGTCTAGTTTAGGCACCAGTCTCCCACAATATAATTATTGCTGTTACGTGTTTTGTATTGTTATCTCTCTAATGTACATGTATTGTGGTGAGAAATAAATCATTATTATTATCATTATTATTATCAAAAAGTACTCTTGGGTGATAACTCCCAGTCGTCATATTGAAAGCAGTTCACACTCAACATTCCTTGCGCAATCATATATTCTAATGAAGGTTTTTCTTAGCTATTAGGATCAGCTTCCGAACTTATCGTTTACCCCAATATCGCACTTCTTTTCTATCATACGTTGGCCAAACTTTTCGTAACGGAATTCAAATTTTATTTTACTTAAATCGCGTGACTCCTTCAAAATACAGCAACGATAACCTTCAGTAAAATTTCTCAATCTCTTTTCTTGTTTATGACTTAATTTCAGATCCACGTGAAACAAATCTATCCATTTCTTAAAAGTAATAATCTAAAAGTTTGGAAGCTATAAAATTATCATCCAACCCGAAAGGAATTTAAGAAAGCACAGAATAGTATCTACAGAAGGTCGACTATACAGGGTGGTAAGGACATCGACGGACAACCTTGTACCCTATGGTTACAGGTTGTCAGGTTATCCGTCAGGGTGTCAAAAAAATATATGCTAGGGTCTAGAATCATGTACTGAATCTATATTCATAAAATATATATTAATAAATTTAAAAAAAAAACTGCTGTTTCAAAGAAAAGTGCTATACCTATGCGGTTAAAATAAGGAAGAGCTAATTTTTTTTAAACCTATTGACCGCCACAGTCATGTATAGATGACAAACCGAAATGTGCCCACGCCACGGTTCGACTACATGGCAGACTTTGACGCCGAGGGCGCGTTTTTTATTTTTTGACGTGTGGCGGTCAAAATGTTAAATAATAGACTAAGCATTTCAACCCTTCCGTTGAAATGTTTCATCTGAATTTATGGGTATAGTTTGCGCATCGATGTCCTTGGTGGCAAGGATATATACCTGTATACACCTAGCGTAATGCATGCACACATAGACAAATTTTACATACAGCGAGTGCAAACACACTCGCGACTAGGGCCTTTGGCTGAGATGGACTTACGGCGTTTGTCCACCGCTGCCGTCACCGGGACGTCAACAAGTGTTATCGACGCGTTTTATTTAATTGGAAAAGGCTTCATGGCGTCACGTCCGCCAACTGACAGCGGGCCGCTCAGCAAACGAGTGTTTTGTAAAAGGCGTTTCAAAAGTTGATCGAGCCCAGTCTGTGCGCACTTCTCAACGAGTCAACATCTGTCTACCAATATTCACTTACAGACTGTGAAAAAGGATAACAAGTATCAACTTGTGCATAGGTCCTAACTATTTTGTAATTCCTAAATTAGTTTGATTGTGGCAGCTAAGTATGTTAATTAAAAGAATATTATTAAATGTGCTGAATATGAATTGAGATGTGATTCTTTAAGTATTTTGATAACTTTTATGTGCTTATATTAAATGAATATTATATTAAGTTGTGTTATTTTCCCACACGAAAAACGAGATTATCCGAACCGAACGTGACGTTCCGGTGACGGCGATCGTTTGTCCACCTCGTCCGAACTCGGCGGTTCAAAATGTTACGATAGGTACAACCGGGCAAACAGCACCGGTGCGACAGAAGTGTGTAGACAAAATCAAACGTATTTTGTATTGCTGGTACATCAGCCCGTCGCAATGTTGGCCCAAGTTCTAGCGATAGCGCTGAACTACTCGAAAATTTGGAGGCCGGGATCCCGGAACTTGGGTGGCGGACGTGTGTTGTACACGCGGCCATAGGAAATGTATGTATCGCTACTTCGGCACCGTCACCTCGTTCTCATTGACGTCCCGTTGACGGTGGCGGTCAGTTGGACAAAGGCATTAAGATCGCTGAATATACGCGTTTACGTGTGCGTGCGCCTGTTTTCGCTCGTTGTATAGAGCCGACCTTCTGTACTATTCGGTGGCTTCGGTTTATCCTTGAAATAATCAAATGCGAACAAAAATAATGGCGACCTTGTCAAAAACAACGGAACGAGAATAATTTGATCTACTTTTATGTTTTGCGATTCTAAGCAGAGAGAGAAAAACATTTCTTATATTGAGTGGTTGAGAACGTTCTTTCATTATGCGTGTTCAGATTAGGGAAGTCCAGTATCCTGTCTGAATGTAAATGTAGATAAATAAAGTTTAATAGACCTTTAAAAGGTACCTACTGGAGATAACAATGCTGAAGATTGTATACACATACTGATTGTTACATTGTTTTTTTTGTACCTACACAGCTGCGTTACTAATAAGTAAAGTAGCATTTACCTGAAAACATCAGTAGTACATTTTGAGGTTTCCGAGTATTATGTTTCATTGTAGTTTGTACAATTGACTTTGGCCTGCACTTAATAAAAGGACGCATTCCTTCAACGGTATCTTGTCACTAGACTCTTTAGGTATCACTTTCTCACAATTAATTACTTTCCTAAAACCTATTAAATAAGTTTGCACAATAAATTAGATTAAATATTGAAAGGTTGAGTGGCAATGTTTACATACAAAATTTCATATGTCATTCAGTCGAACGTCAGTTTGACAGTTTAGAGGCGACATCTGGCGGTCGCCGATTCACAGTTTTAGTTTATTCGACATTCGGTGTGCATCAGGAAGTATATGGTTGGACACCGTCATCGGCTCCGGGATCCGGGACCCTTATTGTCCCTGGCGCCCATTTATTATATAGTAACGTTTTATTAATAACTGGAAGGTTAGGTATCTAGAACTTTCAATTTATAATATTTAATTTTAATAACTATATATAAATACTGGGTTTATCTCCACTCCCCACGCCCATAGCTCTTTCTACCGAAATTTAAACTGGCTGGCAATAAATAAATTAATAATACTTAAATTAACCTACCTAACTTAGAGTTTAGCCGATTAGTTGTTTATTTTTATTTTATTTATTTATGATAACATATTTCTAAATTGAACCTTATCAATATACAGTGTTTGACATAGTGTGTTGTTTACTTTTATTTTGTTACCTAACCACCTACCTAGACTGTTGTAAGAGGCTAAAAATGTTAATTTGTAACATGATAAACTCATAATCTCTCAGAATTTGTACACCATACACATAGGTACAGACGCCAGCACATCAAACTACCCGAAACTGTCAAATTTTCCCAATCCACTTTGAACCTTATAGTTTAGCGATAAAATTGAAAGTCTATTAAAGAAATTTGACAGATTGTAGCAGCTTGATGATGATAAATGATAAATGATAAATGATAAATGATTTTTATTTCTGTAAGTAGGTTTGTACAAACACTTTTACACGTCAATCATATTTTTTTTTAAACTAGATGAGGTCGGCGTTTCCTAACTGACTATTCTGAGAAGAAAGGCCGAAACAAACTCAGAAGTCACAGTCTCTTTTAAAGTCCAGACAAAATCTTGGTCAGATCGTGTGAAGACCATGTAGATTGGTGTCTGAAATGGTCTTTTGAGGAAAGAACCACACAGATTGAGCGGACCTGTCCAATCAGTGCACGCATTTGTCAAAAATCGTGCAGCTCAACTCAGAACTTGAGGAGCTCAACGATTCGACGAACAATACCAAAGACAGGACATTTGGGTAGGCCGCATAAACTACTCAAACTGCCAGATCATGATTAAAACTAAGAAGGAAAAAAGAAATGACCCACATAGTCCTCACATTCACAATAATTAAATAAAAAATAATAATAAAAATTACTTACAAAGTAAATATTCATGTCATTGTCTAAATAAAATTCATCAATGTCAATGTGTATATAAAAAATCCGCCATAATCTTTGAGGACCATGTAGATTAGTGTCTGAAATGGTCTTTTGAGGAAAGAACCACACAGATTGAGCGGACCTGTCCAGTCAGTGCACGCATTTGTCAGTAACCGTGCAGCTCAACTCAGAACTTAAGGAGCTCATGATGTGCTGGCGTCTGTACATAACATCACGTGAGTAGTCCCCGAAGGGTAAGGCAGAGATGTACCTATAGTAGGTACACCAGACATGTTTAAGTCCCATGTAATAGGGGGCGAGTCTATTGCCATCAACCGGGCACAAGTCCAGACCCCGAGCTGCTACTGAGAAATTCCAGATGGAAAAACCCAATACCACTTTGCCCGACCCGGGAATCGAACCCAGGACCTCATGCTCAGCAGTAGCGCTTGACCAACGAGGCAGTTACACCATAATCGGCTAAAGCCACAAATCTTTATCACATTGTTTTCCTATCCGCCTATGACAAGATAAGTCGAGACTCTTCCAAGCCATATTAATCAGAATACCCGCAACTCATATTATTTCCTTTATCCGACACTTCCTAGGTTCATTCTTCGTGTAATATATTATCAGAATAAGAAATACAATGATGCACGCTTCACGATACTTTCCTTTAGTTGGTTGTCGTGGCTCGTGGCTGATGAACCCTTTCCGCGCGGCGCAAAAGCAATAAATTATACGATAATGAAGGCATGGGACCCTACTAAGGGTTCGAGTGATTGATTTGTAATACCTTTATACATTGTGTTGTGAAAGAAGTTTTATATGTATAGTGTATACACTATATACCAATTTGAGCCCGAAACACATAATAGGTACCTACCGTATACCTATTATGTGTTTTGGGCTCAAATTGGTCTTTATAAGCATCACATCTATCTTGTTTAAATCTTTGACAGCATACAGGAAAAAAAAATAACCAGCGCGCAAACTGTAACCATGAATTCAGGGCTTATTAGTAGTTCGCACGAATTTACTCGCGCGAAATGGGCGAATCGTCGCTTTAAAATAATATTGTTTTTTCCAGGCGACTCGCACGAAGTTAATTTATTTGTGGGCGAGTTGACAATTCCAGAATATGTATTAGGCATTTTGAATTTTATGCAATGAAGTTAAGAGCGTTTACGCCGTACGGCATTTTATACAAACTTTAAAATCGGTAAAATTTGGCTGTAACACTATTTTTCGAAAATGTTCTCTACTAACTTTTTAGACCATTGTATCCTGCGTATGAAGTTTTATTAAAATCGGTTCATTCATTTCGAAAAATATGGGCTTGAAAGTTTGTATGAAATGCCGTACGGCGTAAACGCTCAGAAAAAGTACGCGTTTTATAATATTTAACTCATATCACTTCTGTGCGTTAGTGTCCTTTTTTCTATAGGAGTATTTTTCTATGAAAGAGCAGACTTTTTTTAAAACAGCGATTTTTTTTTAAATTATTGGGTCTACAGTCATAAGCTGAATTCATGGTTACAGCTTGAACCCCAATTAAAACTTCTTCTTGTAAGTATAGTATAGTGAGTGACTTACGCAATTTTGGTGCGGTTGATCTTGGTAAGCCTATTAAGCTACGCTTGTTATCTTTGTTAAGCTACACTTGCCGCGGTCAGTTCGTGAAAGGGTGACCATTCATTACATTCAAGACCCCTTCGTGCATCGGAAAGCACGTTAAGCCGTTGGTCGCGACTGTCATTCGTTTATTCTACAAGCAACATACTAAAATACTAGTGCTTTAGTTTTTTAGTCCAAACAATAGATTTTTAAAAATAATTGCTTCCTATTTTGCAATAAATTACCAGCGTTGTGTCATCGCGCTTCTCTTTCTTTTCTATGCAGTCTGACAGTGACCGCATAGGTCATGTAAGCCAAAAGTAGTCAGAAACCCAAAAGTCTGACAACCAGTCCTACTAAGGGGTAGCGTGAACACCACAACCTAGTAACTGGCTTTTTGGCGCAGCCGTGAGGCACACTTTCCTGCTAATTTCTTACATCGGACTTTGCACTTTTCATTTTTATCTTTATTTTTGTTTTTATCTGATGTACGACTATCATCTGACTATCTGGTGTATTGTGCGTCTTTTAGTCTGTGCTAAATAAATCTATCTTGTGCCTTTAACTAATTTGTGGAGGTCAGATGCTGCATCCGGTTAAACTGAACGCCGACACCAACAATTGTTGTTAAAGGCTAGGCAGATGGATTGGTCTCTGTAAGCCGTTTGCGCTTTGTTAATTATATTAAAACAACCAATAATAATTATTAGAGAGTGTATGACACTCGACAAACAACTGCGACATGTCATTAGGTCGACAGGTCGTCCCCAATTCTGGACTTGGTCTTTTAAGAGGAGCCAGGACCACCCTATGTGCTGATGGTGATCACCGGGGTGGTTTTAGTGAGGTAAAAATCCCCCCGACCCCCGACCTAACACCCCTAACCCCGGAGGTCGGGTGGCTTGTGAAGGTTTCCCACCGACAACAAAAAAAAAGGTCGTTTAGTGCAACATTAAGTTCAAAATGCCATTTCAAGTTTGAAGTGGGTAGTCTAAATTACAATATTATCTCAAAGTAATAATTAGAGAATGTTTCCATCAAACTTTCTTTCATTAACAGCTTAATAGCAAAGGCTAATTCGGCAGTTTGGCTTGAAAAATACATTACCCATCTATGTAACCTCATTGCTCGGCAGTTTATTGTGCAAAATTAAAATATGAGCTGTAATCGTGCCAAGTATTAAGTAAGTTAATGTGAGTCCACAAACGACATTTTTAACGCCACAAGTCTCACAAAACAATCAGGGTAACAACTAAGGGTAGGTAATTTTATTTTTATACGGTTTACAAAAACACACGTATTTTCATAACCAACTTAACATTTACTAAAGTAAGACAAGTAACCCAACGTAGCAGTCGTCGAGCTAGTTTTCTGATTTTACCGAAGATGAGAACTAAATTTGCCAAAAAAATGTTAGGAGCACTGTTATATAACAAAATACCCTCATGTATAAAAAAGTTGCACTCATTCAATGCATTCAAGACTCAATTAGCTGCATATTTAATCTATATATATAAAAGAAAGTCTGTTAGTTACACCACTTATAACTCGAGAACGGCTGAACCGATTTGGCTGAAAATTGGTGGGGAGGTAGCTTAGAACCAGGAGACGGACATAGGATACTTTTTTTTTTTTTTTTTTATAGTAGGATTAGGGTAGGAGTAGGGTAGGAGTAGGGTAGGGTAGGGGTAGGGTAGAAGTAGGGTAGGAGTAGTGTAGGAGTAGTGTAGGAGTAGTGTAGGAGTAGTGTAGGAGTAGGGTAGGAGTAGGGTAGGAGTAGGGTAGAAGTAGGGTAGGAGTAGTGTAGGAGTAGTGTAGGAGTAGGGTAGGAGTAGTGTAGGAGTAGGGTAGGAGTAGTGTAGGAGTAGGGTAGGAGTAGGGTAGAAGTAGGGTAGGAGTAGTGTAGGAGTAGGGTAGGAGTAGTGTGGGAGTAGGGTAGGAGTTGGGTAGGAGTAGTGTAGGAGCAAAACAACGTTTGCCGGGTCAGCTAGTTACAAATAAAACCCTTCCTAAAAGCTGAATGCATTGGATGGGTGTATCATAATTGCTACCGTGACGTCTGTGACGAACTTTATATAATTTACTATAAGCATTGTTCTAATGTAAGTGACTTTGTGTCTTTTTTGAGAATAAATATCTTTAAACCTAACTAATATCTCGCCTTTGTTCTTCGGAGGGTTAAGCAGAGGTCTACCAGCGGTGCTATTCTGTAAAAATCTCACCGTGAAAACTTAGATTAAGTGAGCGTGGAGTGAGCTGTCAAAAGTGTCAATTCTTAGCAAAAACAAACTCACTTCACCTAAGTTTTCACGGTGAGATTTTTACAGAATCGACCGGCTGTACACCTACCTATAGCACACCCAAATAAAAGTAATAATTTTTTATCCGTTAATGCGGAAAGTCCTCCAACTCCCATTAATCTGATTGGCCTAAATCTCTCGGAAAACAAAAACTCTTTCACCATCTATACGAATAATAAAGCTGAAGATTTTGTTTGTTTTTTTTTTGATGATTTGAACGCGCTAATCTCTGCAACTCCCAGTCGGATTTGAAAAAATCTTTTCGCATTTGATAGCCCAATTCATGAGGAAGGCTATAGGATACTAGCTGCGCCCCGTGGTTTCACCCGCATAAATGTAGATCACGTGGTAATATCGGGATAAAAAAGTAGCCTATATGTTAATCCAGAGTGTTAGCTACTTCCATACAATTTTTTATCAAAATTGGTCCAGCCGTTTGAGCGTGAAGAAGTAACAAACATATAAACACACACACACACACCCCCCCACACACTCACAAACTTTCGCCTTTATTAGTGTGATGATTTAACCCATTCCCTGTCCCGTGAATCACATATGATTCATTTTGATTATTTAACTATTGTGTATATGTACTTTGTGGACAGTGAACCTGTTAGTATCACGCTATAACCTTGGGAGCCGAACAAAAAGAACAAAGGTTAGAAAGAACGATAAGCGAAAACTAAGGAACAGTAGAAGAGTGGAGTGGTGTATATAGAAGTAGTTTTTTTTCTTATCTGTTTATTTATCTACATAAATGTGTACATAAATTAAATAAATAAGTAATAGCGCGGACGAGCGGGCAATAGAAATTTCACGCGGACGAAGTCACGTACAGAAGCTAGTTGGCTAGATATTTTTGATTTAAAATGTATTTGAATTTTCTTAAATCAACGCAAAAGCGGTGGACAAATATTATTGAAGCCACCACGTGAATTCTGCTTTGTGGTCTTTATAATGTTTATCACAACGGGTTGTGGTTGTTTTTTTTATTCTACAAAATTGTACTGTGAACCTCCTCATTTTCCATTTCCCTTTTTGGTTTAAAATACAATCTCACTCACTCAAAGATATTTTCATGTTCATCTCATAGTAGGGGACCGAAAACTCTTAGCACAGCTCGCTGGCGGGAACCATTCGAATGATGGACGACCGCCAATGAGGCTCAAGTAGTGAATATTAAGAATTATTTATCAAAACTGTTCCGATAAGGAAAATATACCCTTTTCATTGCTACGAATGTAGGACTGCGAGATATTTATGTGTATTGAAAGAGATTATTGACACCTCTTGAGAAATAATTCTTATTTCATCGTTTTCTTCTTCTACGAATGACATCGGCCAAGGAAACAATGGATGAACTCTGTGAATAATGATATGGTTAGAAAAGGGGTGACTACCGAGATGAGGACTGATAGAGAAGTATGGACGAAAAAGACATAGAAAGAAAGAAATAAAATACGTTTATTTGCGGCAAACATGACGCATAAAAATAAAAACACAAGCAAAAAAAAATAACAAATAGGGAGAAAGTATGCGTCACATCTACGAAAAACGGCCATCGCTCAGCATAATGCTAAGACCCTATACGAGACAGAGCCCCAGCGCTGGTTTTCAGCGACAGCCGGCGTTGACGTGATGACGTCAGCCAGTGCATCATGCGATTAGATATAAACAAAAACAACAATCAAAATAAGAAATAAAATAAACAATACAAAAAGATAACACAAAATAGTAATATTAATGGTAACATTCCGGACAACGACTCACGCGCCGCCGCCGGTTATTAATCTGTGCGCAAGCGCAACTGTCACAAGGCTATAGAATGATCTTTATACTGTGCTATAGATTTGACCTTTTGACATACTGCTGAACGTACTATTTACATAATTAACAAAAGAACATGGTGCATTTGCATTATAATATAATTAATGTTACGCCGACCCCAAATAAATTGATTTATTCCGATCGGATCCCCTGATCTGATCTCCTGATGGTTATTATTATGTTTTAATTTCTGGCTGAGCTAGGTCTGATTCCCTTACTCTTTTTGACAGGTAAGTACAGTCAAGAGAAAAACAAATATTGTTCATGTATAAATGATGCCATCAAAAACATAACTTGTAAAAAAAGCCAAGTCTCGCAACTCAGTTCTTCTAACGTAAAAAGTTGTGAGATCCATGTCACTAAGTCGGTTAATTTATTCAGTACTTAAGGGACCTTCTGTCTTAAGTTATTACGTAATTAGCTATCCTAATAACATCTTGTAGTGGTCATCAATATAAAAAATCTTTTATGTTTTAAATAAATAGATTGACTTGGCAATCGCACTGTGAGATACATTGTGTTTTCATGCGATGGCCAAGTCAATCTATTTATTTAAAATATAAAAGATTTTTTATATTGATGACCACTACAAGATGTTGTTCCCAACACCAGATAATTTTATCCACGGAATAATTTTGAATTTTTACAGGAGTGTGATGATCGTTTTCGTTTTCTTCGTGTCAGACAGATTGGCCCAAAACTTCGCATGACTGCATGATTTGGAATACAGAGGGCAGGATAAGAGGTGGAGCATAGTTTCCGACAAAGTTCCACATCCAAACCCTACTGTTGTTCCGTTGAGGTAGGTAGCGGTAGGCACCCCCCCCGGTCAGTCGGCTCAGTAGCCGTGGCTTGGACACCCACGGTGAAGCGAAGAGGAACCCGAGGAGGGGCCGCTCGTCAGGGCTTTTGCCGACAAGCCGACGACGTAGCGGCCAACATGTAGGTTGCGGTGCCGCTTGGGCGACATCGCAACTGAGGCGGGCCGCGATGTCGTATCGGAGGCATCGCGGCTGAGGGTTGGAGGCCGCGGCGGGAGAGGAGTGCCGGTATTACGGTGCGCCGCTCTTCCTACCTTCCGCGGCCTTGACGGGGTCGCCACCGTCCGATGGCGGACGCGGTGGGGCCGCAGGGGAAGAGGAGTGTTGGTATGACGTTGGCCACTCTCCCTATCCTCTGCGGCCGAAAATTGGCAGGCGGCGGGGCCAATGTCCTGACCCGTCGCAGGGGGACCAAGGGTGGCAGAGACGGGGTCTTCTGGCGCCCATGTGCTGGTTTGGTCCCTGGGGTGGTCACGGCGTGCTATGTGTTCTGGTGCGCCGGTGATGGGGAGTACTCCCCGGAGGAGGGTCCGGTGACGGACAGCCGCGGCGGGTTCACGGATGAGTGCTAACGCGTGCCCGTGTTCCCGCCATAAGCGGCAGAGGAGGACACCGTGGAGTTTTAGTGGGTCCCACATAACTGCACTATCTCCCCGTGGTAGTGCAGAATGCATGAGCATTTCTCCACGTAAAAAAAAAAAAAAGGTAGCGGTAGGCATAACATAACTAATTTTTTGTGACTAACGGTACCTAAAATATACCTCTGCGTTTTAACATAAACATTTAGCTTGACTAAAAAATAACACCCGTACGGGTCGATCGATGGTTAGGCTATGCTTGCCGAGGTTGGTCCGTGGATGAGTGACCATCCATTATATACCGAGACCCCTCGTCTACTCGTCGTTATACTAGTAACGACGGGCGAACGGACTTTCGGGCTTCTGACTACAGAAGTCAGAAGCCCGAAAGTCTAACAACCAAGAGATATCGTGCAACCTAGGCTTGTGGAAGTCAGATAGGCAGTCGCTCCATTTAAAACACTGGTATTTCTTTAGACTGTATGCTGGAAACAACGAAGTTGGGAAAAGAGATTGGCAGATGAGATTAATAAAAGCAGTTTAAGAAATCCAAAAAAATGGGTGTATATTTCCAGTTATTAAAATCAGAGTATTGACCTCAATACAGGCACTGTATCGTGGAACTGACCGGTGTTGTCGTGGAATTTCAAAGCCCTGTCTATCTGCCACTCTCTCAAAGTTTTAACCTGAGTTCCAGGCACGACTTTATTATCCACGTACTTGGCTTTGTACAATTCGCTTCTGAAAACTTTAAGTTGCTCTTTTACATATTCTATAGGTACCTTTGCTATTGCTAGCACTTTTGGCTTGTAACTATCAGCTTCAGGCACATTTTTGGCTTCATACAACTCGTATATAAGGTACTTCTCGTGAGGTTTTGGAGTACGCAGGAATATGGCGTAGTCATTGCCAACATGGAGGAATCCTCGAAGGTTGTGTTCTGATTTGAATCCGTCGACGAACTGGAACATCTTGTGTAAACGAACTGAATTGGATTCGTCGAATAGTAACAGGCAAATTGTTGTTACTATTTGGATCTGGAAAGGTAACGTAAAAATGGTTATGTGCAATGTCAAAATGTTCTTGAACTTAATAATTTTCCGGATAAGAAAAAGATTTGAAAGCATTTCTTAAAAATATTTTTGGGATATGCCAAATATCAACATAGGTTAGAAAAAAAATCTAAAGCCAAAATGCTCGATCAAAACATCGTACAAAATACTGTGAAAGGTGATACCTTTCCCAGTATTTTGTACGATAATAAAGGTAATGATTTACCTACAAACTCTAATGGCAAAAATTTCCATAGATGCGGAAACAAAACAGACCACCTTTTTTATATCGTTCGCCTTACTAAAATATTATGTTTCAAGAGATTTATGATGACAAAGATGCATTAGAAGATTAAATTTCGCTTTGTTCTAGTTACAAGTGTTTTAAAAAGTACCTACACCGAGTTTATTACGACATGGAAACGTGACGCCCTATTAAGTGACTTTGAGGCTCTTTTAAAATAAAGGTGTTGGGTTTTTATGAACTACCATTTTAAAAGTTAAGAGTATTATGGTAATTTAAGAAAATGTTTTTATTTTCCTGTTAGACTTTGCAGATATATGAGGAAAATAAAAACATTTTCCTGAGTTAAAGGAAAGACGATTTTAAGAACGCATTTTATCTAAGCGAATCGTTAGTTTTTGAGCATATTATAATGTATACTTTACCTAAGTACACCTAGTACGAGTCCCTAAGGACTGTTGGCTAAATACGCGAGTCGATCGAGGGTTAAGCTACGCTTCCCGAGGTCGGTTCGTGGATGGGTGACCATCCATTAAATATCGAGACCCCTCCGTGCCTTTGAAAACACGTTAGGCCGTAAGGTCCCGGCTGTCATTTGGAGATCTTTGACCGTTATTACGGGTAGTCAGAAGAATTCGGACAGTCTCACCAAGGGGTACCTATTGTGTTTCCCAGTAACTGGGTTGTGGAGGTCAGATACACAGTCGCTCCATGTAAAATAATTGTATTCGGCTGGACCCGGTTAGACTGGAAGCCAACCCCAATGAAGTTGGTAAAAGACTAGACAGATTGATAATTTATACTTTTATCAATTCAAGACACGATCACGATATTGATTGCAAAACCTTAATTGGGAAAGTGAGTAAACTAAAAAGACCTGAATAAAACAAAAACGCTTACCAACTTCATGTTAAAAAAAAATACTAATAAACAATAAAACAAACTCCGTTTCAGCGATCGATACACATCATTACAATACGCGAAATTTAACTTTAACCGATATAAAATACGAATATTTTACGACGCTTTAAAATTTTAATGCACCGCCATTTTTTTTCCAATATTTTTGTACCAAATGAATGCGTAACGTTCGTTTCATAACAGTTTTTTTTTTTTATTATTTTAACGATGTGCCTGCGAGCAGCATTGACAAGTGCTCAGAAGTAAAGTAGGAATGTGCTGGTACAAATGCAATATATGGAGAACTAGCTTCCGCCCGCGGCTTCGGTCGCGAGGTATGTCGATAAAAAAACAATCCTATGTCCTTCCCCGGGATGCAATCTATCTCTCTGCCAAATTTTATCGAAATCCGTTCAGTGGTTTAGGCGTGAAAAGGTAACATACAGACAGACAGACAAAGTTACTTTCGAATTTATAATATTAGTATGGATAATGAACTAAGTTTGACTCACGCAGGTTTGAGAGAGGAAGAAAAACAAATTGTAGCAACTATTCGTCATTCTACGCATAATGGTATTTATTTATAAATAAATGTTACTTAGAGTTAAGTTAGGATCTGCTTAGCTATATTTTTTAGGGTTCCGTATCAAAATGGTGAAACGGAACCCTTATGGTGAGACTCAGTCTGTCTGTCTGTCACAGCTGGATATCTCAAGAACTATTAATGGTATCAACTTGAAATTTGGAATAATTTTAGACGACGTTTGCCCAACTATTTTGCAAATAAGAAATAAATAAAAATATATGTATATTTTCTGCAATATGGAATGAAAGGGGGTCTGAAAAATTCGAAGCGGGGCTACTAGGGCATGTGGGATATCATATGAAAGAGCGCAGTTTGCACATTCTCAAACATTTTTTCTTTTTTTTTGTAGGCCGCATAGTTTTCGGCTTTCGATGAAAAGTGTAAAAAAAAGTACCGCCTCCCCCCCCCCCTTATCTCCGAAGTTTGCAAAGACAAAAAACTGAAATTATTCTGTGATAGAAGTTTATGTAAAGATTACAGGAAAAATAAAGCAAAGTCTCTAAATAGCACACTTTTTCAGAAATCATTAACAAATGTTACATTAGTTCCCCTATCGCTCAATAGATGGCGCTGACATAAAACTGCAATATTCTATACCGCAGCGCACAGTGTTAAAATTCTCTGATTTTGTTTGTTTTTTTTTGCGAAACCCTCGGTGCGCGAGTCCGACTCGCTCTTGACCGGTTTTTTTTTACTTTTAAACGTCACATCACTTTAAGCAACGTTTATTTAAATTAAATGCACCGGTTAGTGTAAGACTAAATAGAAATAAGGTGCAGTAAACGCATCTTAAAAGTCACCTGCCAAGTTACCAAATCTTGCTTTAATGCCGTTTACGACAAATTGCGTTGTTCCACATCATCATCCTGCAACAGTCTACTGGTGGACATAAAGGTAGCCTCAATTAATAGATTTTCATTGATGACAATTAAAAAATCACACAGCCTTATCCTTTTTGTGTAGTCTTTGATCCCTTTATCATGTCAAGTTTTTGCCACCGTTTTTTTTTTTTCAAACCTTGCAAAATCTTTTCAGATTTTTGCTCTATCTTATTCTACTAAGGAAGCAAGTTGAAAACTGTTTTTCCTACGTCCCTTATTTTATTCTGATTAACTTTGTTGCAAACTCCAACACAGTTTATAGTTCACCGAGACACTTTTAGTTCTTCGCTTTTGTTTCTGAGGATGCGTGTGAAAGGACTTAAATTACAACTACCCACTACAGTGTCGTAAAAAATAGCCGAAGTCGTATATTCTGATACTAGCTTCCGCCCGCGGTTTATCCCGCAAGATATGTCGATAAAAACTATCCTATGCCCTTCACCAGGATGCATTCTATCTCTTTGCCAAATTTTATCGAAATCCGTTCAGTGGTTTGCATGAAAAGGTAACATACAGACAGAGTTACTTTGAAAGAGCGTTCCCTTTCATTTATGACTTTATTTTAGTAGTACACAGACTGTGAAATTTTCATCCGACTACCTATTATAGATATACGGTTCCAAAGATACAGCCCGTTGACAGACAGATGGACGGACGGACAGCGGATCCTTAGTAATAGGGTCCCGTTGTCACCCTTTGGGTACGAAACCTTTAAAGCGAGGTATAATTTGTATTCATAGCATGTAGTATAGTATAATCTTGAAATGGACATCAGGAGGCTCGCTAGCACTTTACTGACTATCTTATATTTTTATGAACATGGGCTATTCCTATTTAATTCGTTTCATATGAACTTAAGACCTCTTGTCGATCGCATCCAACTTTCTTCTTGATCGGTCGGGAGACGCGACCTTCCCTTTACAATTATGCACTCAAACAGATTGACGGTGTAAATGATATCATAGACCAGAATCCTTCATTGCTTCAAACCAACACAAACAAATCACAACTTAACATCACGCCTGTGATCCGGGTTAGGCAGGGGTGTGCCTGGCGTATTCCCGTAGTCCCACAGCCGGGGGGGCATGCGGGGCCCGCCAGCTAGACGGGCATGCGCCGGGAGGGTTGTGGAAGTAAAGGCAGAGCTGGTTTCCCATGGCCCAAAAAAAAAAAACAAAAGTTTACCTGGCGAAACCTGGTGTTGTAACTGGTATTAAGGCTGTACTAACACCCTTTAGTAGCATATTTCGCCAGTTATGTTTAAGTCCCATGTAATAAGGGGCGAGTCTGTAGCGAACAACCGGGCACAAATACAGACTGATGAATAAACCCAACAACACTTTTCCCGACTCAGAAATCGAATCCAGTAAACATCTCACCGTGAAAACATAGGTGAAGTGAGCGTGGAGTGAGCTGTCAATAGTGACAATTCCTAGCAAAACAAACTCACTTCACCTAAGTTTTCACGGTGAGATTTTTACAGAATCGACCGGCTGGACCTCATACTCAGCAGTCGTGCTTGCGACAACTATGCCAACGAGAAAGTCAAAGGCCGTGCCGCTTTTTGCTCGACTTGGCGGGGGCACTGCCGTGCCCCCCGATAAATCCTTGTCACTAAAATATCTTTTGGAAACAACATGTCTCTGCAATCGATTCTACGAGAAGATAAGAGCTCCTCGTTAAAATTTATATTCTACGTAAAAATGGCGGGTAATAGAAACCCTGAATTTCCTGGGATCGAAGTATTAGGGGGCGACGGGCGACAGTGACTTATTATTTTAATATATTTTTCTGTTTGTGCCGACTTTTCTTGTTTGTTGAAGTAGGAGTTTTTTTTTGGAGTAGGGGGTTGTTAGAAAAGTTTTTTCTAGTAGACTTAATGTGTGTATACTATTCACTAGCTACTCTCCGCGCCTTTGTTCGCGTGAAATTAATACCTGTTTATTTTGTTTCCTTTTGTTAAATAAAAGCCTAAGTTACTCCTTATAACATCAGCTATCTGCCAGTGAAAGCGGTCGGTCGCTCGGTCCAGCCGTTTCGGAGATTAAGCGGGGACAAACAGAGAAAATTAAAAAAAAATGTTTTTGTTATTTTATTAAAAAGCTCCTAGTTTGACATTACCAAAAGAAATTAAAAATTTATTTACTTGTATGTAAGTAAAGATATATGTATAGATTCGAAGTAGAAAAAAATTGGCCAAGTGCGAGTCGGACTCGCAGAACCCTTCGTGGTTCTGTACCACAAGGCAAAAACGCCGAAAAAAAGACGTTTGTTGTATGGGAGCCCCCCTTAAATATTTATTTTATTTTGTTTTTAGTCTTTGTTGTTCGTGCCCAGAAGACTGGCAGCATTGCCACGTTGAATGGCATTGTTAATTCTTTGGCCAAAGAACAAGCAAGCCCTCTGGTCACGTGAAGTGTAGACCAATTGGGGAGAAATTTCCTTAAAAACGAAGACACTCGGGCTCCATGACCCGAGCGTTTCGAACCCAAACGGCTCAAAACTGTAGTTAAATAACGTAAGAAGAAGGTTAGAGTATTTGCAAAAGTCGAACAAATTATCAGCTCAATAAATAACTCCTCACTCCCAATCATTCTCAAAGATTAGACAACTAAAGCAGCCATCGTAAATATGGTTAGTTTGATAGAAAGGCGAAATATACCCGTATACGGCCTCGAAATTACCTTATCATGCCTCCTTCCGCTTGAACTGGCTTCATTACTGACCCGCCCCTTATCTGTGGGGGGTTACAAATTTTGTAAACGACTAACAGATATTTTGGGACAGCGATTGATGTGTTCTGAACGAGGCATCGGTTTTATTTGTGCGAAATCTATTCTGGTAGTTTCGTCAAAGGGAAGGCTGTTTTGGGTCGTGGGATAGCACACCATAGGATTGGATTGGGTATAGTTTATTTTGGACTCTGTGTGCATTTTGTGAATACATTATCTTGGTTAATAAACATTTCCCAGAAGTAGGTAGCTGTAGGTGCTATTCAAACTTTGATAAAATAGATCCGAAAAGAAATTGCTAATCCAGACAAATGGTAACAGTAGTACGGTACTGTAAGTAATGGTGGTAATTATTATAGTATTTATGTGGATGTAGCTTACGCCCGCGGCTTCGCCCGCAAAGTATGTCGATAAAAACTATCCTATGCCCTTCCCGGGGATGCAATCTATCTCTCTGCCGAATTTTATCGAAATCCGTTCAGTGGTTTAGGCGTGAAAAGGTAACATGCATACAGGCAGACAGACAGAGTTACTTTCGAATTTATAATATTAGTACGGATTATTTATTACATAATAATGTTATTTTTTTTTTAATATTTGGTAATTTTATTCTAGGGGCATCGTCTTCACATATAATATTAATGTATACAACATAATGTAATTCATTTTAAAAGAGTAACGGTGGAGTTTCTTGCCCATTCTTCTCCATACGAAACTATCTTTTTTTTTTAAACTTTGCTCCACCTTTTGAAAGGGGTGACTAGGATCAATTAAATTTTTTGTCACTTTTGACATTCAAAAGTGCCTATTGTGTAGGTATTTGAAATAAATGATTTGACTTAAACCTTGAATAAAAAAAAATACCGGTAATTGCGTTTTGCCTTTTCACGGAATCATGAAGCATAAGCCAAAATAAGTATTACAGAAGCTATGAGTATTATTTCGATTGGTTAAAAGAGTGGATTGCTTCGTCCCCATCGAAGTTGTAAAATTTTTAGTCCAGTAGGTAATAGGTAATACGGGCTGGTTTCCGCAACTCCACGTCAAAGCGCGTATTTTCAGTCCAGTATTGACAATTTGAATACACGAAATGGAGTACCGCCAATGAAGGGTGAAAATCGTCAATAAATTAAACCATATATCAACAAAAATATTGTACTGTGTCAATAGAGGTGTTCTGGGGACTACATCCGAAATGAGTAGATAGGGTTGTCGAGTTAACAATGTCATGTTTAAAAAAAATAAAGATATCCGGTTTCTGAGTTGAGAATTTAAAATTGATCACTTGTCGAACTCTATCTATGCAATACTTAGCAAAAAAATTAAATTACTTTGCAAAAAAACGAAATATTTTTTTAGGATTTCGCGGGCTTCTTTGAACTGTAGCGGTGTCTACAACGCCATATGCGAACAACGCGTCATACTGACGTCACGCAAATCCTGCATCGCGCAAGCAGAGTTTACCGCGCAACTAGCATAGATACAAACGGCCCGACATGAATCTTTGGGTCTTTGTCCGCCAGAAACAACACCCGTCTAGTCGGAGGATCTTTCTTTTTCTATAGAGTATGAGTGAACTTTACACCCTGTTCCTCATACCTCTATAGAACCACCTTCATTCATTAATTTATTAATTTCGGGATCCCTTCTTTTCGCATAATGTTCTTTTTCCTATATACTTTGGCATAACTCTTTTGGTATAATTTGTTTTGCCATAATAATACTTTGCCATATTTTTTTTTGGCATACAGCTTAGGTTGGCATAATTATCTATAAGGCTAATTTGTTTTGGCATATATTTAATTCGCATAACGTTACTAGGCCTAATGACTATTAGCATAATCATATTTAGGCATACACTTAATAGAAATTACGGAAACAAATTTGAGTTATTTTTACGTATTTATTTTTGATTTTTATGCAAATGATTTATTATACATAACATTAATTCCATTTTTAACCCTAAATTAAAATTAAAGTATTGTCTTAAAAAATCATTATGTTGTGCTACAAAAGTTAGTGACAGAACCGAATCGCTGCAAAACCGACTCCACGTAGTCTTGTCTGCCCTACCCCTAGAGTGTAATTTAAAATCGCGTAGGCGCGTAGGGGCGAGGCGGCCCGCGGGCTGAGGAGCAGGCGGCTGGGAGCGAGCCGCCGCGGCTGAGGCTGGCCGGCGGAGCCGGCCAGCAAGCCGAAGCTGCGGTGGTGAGCGAAAGCCGTCTGCGACGATTAGCACGCGTGGGGCCGCCGGAGGCCCGCAGCGCCGGAGCCGTGACAGAAACCATGCCTGCTGCATGTTGCATGCTATCTTGCATTCTGCATGCTTGCTTGCATGCTGAATGCTTGCTTGCATGCCTGCTGCATGCTTGCTTGCATGCTGAATGCTTGCTTGCATGCCTGCTGCATGCTTGCTTGCATGCTGAATGCTTGCTTGCATGCCTGCTACATGCTTGCTTGCATGCTGATGTATGCTTGTTTACATGTTGCATGCTTGCTGCATGCATGGTATATGCTTGTTTGCATGTTTCTTACAACGAAAAAAACCTACAAAATTTTTCAAAACAAATATGTTATGTACTTGCTTCAGGAGATATGGTTTTTTTCCAATCGTCGAAATAAATTGGTATATCCTCTTCGGGCAAAAAGGCTAAGGCCTATATACATTTTATTTCCATGGCAAATGATATATTATTTCAGGTGTTTTCAGGCATATTTTAGGCATATTTTACTTCATTGTTATGCCTATAAAATATGCTTTAATATCATTATGCGTAAATAAATTTATGCTTAAGAATGTTATGCTTAATAAAGTTATGCTTTAGAATGTTCTGCTTAATCATTATTATGATTATAGAAATTATGCGTAAAAAATTATGCGTAAGCTGTTATGCGTAAATACTATTATGCGAAAATATAATTAGGACAAACAAAAGTATGCCAAGTTATATTAGGTCTTAAAATTTTATGCAAATGGATAGGGAACCATTAATTTCAGCCGTAAGACGTCCGCTGCTAGACATAGGCCTCCCCTAAACACCTCCACTTCGACCGATTCTGTGCTTCCCACATCCAGCGGATTCCTGTGGCCTTTACAAGGTCATCGGTCCACCTTGTAGGACGCCTTCCAACGCTACTGCTTCCGGTACGCGGTCTCCACTCCAGAAACTTTCGGCTCCATTGGCCATCTGTTCTGCGAGCAATGTGCCCTGCCCACTGCTACTTAACTGTGGCAATTTTTCGGGCTATGTCGGTTATCTTGGGTCTCCTGCTGATCTCTTCATCTCAATCGCCTTAAGAAATGCTAAATTAGAGTTGATTACTTAGTTCTTAACTTTAAATTCTTAACTCAGAAACCGTGTGTTAGTCCTTTTCCTTCATGGACATCGAGCAAGTTTGACGACTGCTGGTAAATGGCTGTCATTTTTGGACAATTAACCTTATAATAACTGTCATTATACACAAATCCCAATGTGACAGACTGACAACAACTCATGTTATGATTTTTTACACCCAAGTAACTTTAAGCAAATATGCGAACTAACAGTGTATCGCATGCACTGGCATACATGGCTACCGATAGCGATGAAACCCTTTGAAGATGCTTGTGATGAATAGTAGTATATAAGTAGTAGTGTATACCAAGTAAAATAAAAAATTAAATTAAAAATTTAAAAAACCCCCGACAAAAATAAAATTAAGGAATCCCTACAAAAAGCATGAAATAAAAAAATAATTTTAAAAAATCTTATGGAAGTCGGGGGACCGTTCTGTGGAACACCTTCTATTCTGAGGTCCCCCGACTTCCATAAGATTTTTTTTAATAATTTTTTTTATTTCATGTTTTTTGTAGGGATTCCTTAATTTTATTTTTGTCGGGGGTTTTTTAAATTTTTAATTTAATTTTTTATTTCATGCTTTTTGTAGGGACTCCTTAATTTTTGTATTTCATTTCTTTTATTTTCTTCCGTTGTAAGATTCTGGTAATTTGGTGTTTAATCAGGTTTTTTATCCGTCAAAAAATATTGATTAATTTATAGTTGAAGAATAATTTTTAAGACTAAACAGATTTTTTTGTTTTATTATATTTTTCAAGTTTTTAGTTTTCATTTCGTTAGGTAGTTAATATTCCTCATTCCCTTTCAATATAGTGTAAATTATTCTACTTGTCAAGCCCAAATTTTGGGTGGCGGCCATCTTGGATTTGAAATTTTTAATAGTGTATAGTATTCTACTATTGAAGCCCTTTCATTTGATACCCATATTGAGGGAATTGTGAAAAAATATGTTATCCGCCATTTTGTAGCGGCGGCCATCTTGGACCGATTTTCATCAAACATAGCTAAGAACACTCCCGACTAATACACCTTTCAAACAAAAAAAACTAAATCAAAATCGGTTCATCCGTTCGGGAGCTACGATGCCACAGACAGACACACACACACACACACCCCCACACACCCTCACACACACTTTTTGCGTCGGGGGTTAATAAAACGTCTAGGTTCTAAAATAGTGTTCCTTATAATCTATGTCTTTCTTACTTCATCATAGTAAAAATAACACGAACAACGGCCTATAAAAGTGACAAGTGAATGGCCAAAAATCTGTTGAAAGTCGTGTTGAAATTCGAAACGCTTTTAATACGAATGTCACTTACTCGTATCTAGGCGCTCAGAATTTTTTAGGATATCATAAATGCCAAGTTTAGAGAGAGTGTCAAGAGTATCAAGCTCTTCGCACGTCGAATGTACACCATGTGTACCGATAACAGTAAAATTTCTATTGTGTGCTAATTAGAGGCGCGACGGGTTAAGAGGTCAGATGGTAAACAGATTAAAATCGTAAAGGTATTACGGTACGGATTTAAAAATATGAACACAATGGAATTGGGAATTCCTTCAGCCCTGAACAAAAGCATATCCCTGAAAACATTTCCTAATTGAAAGATGGGAATGGGAATTAATTTTTTGAAATGAACCCATTATATGATTGTCTGCCGATTAATATCCGCCTGTTCGCCTGAAACCGTTCGCCTTTTTTATGTACAAAAGTAACAGCACTTCCGATGAATAAAATATTGATTGGTGTAAGTACCTACCGGGAAAACGATATGACCAGGACATACGTACCGATATTATAACTAGTACTACCTGTATTATAGAATCCAATCGTCTACAATAAGTGTTTGGCCAGACTGGCAGCGCGGGCGTGGGGCGGGCGCGGCGCGGCTATTTCAAACATTATGAACTTCCTTTGAGTGTCCATAGTGGGCACGCGGGCGCCTTGAGCGGCGCAGGCTGCTCGGCACGGCGAACGCGCGGGGAGCGCGCGGGCATCTCACGCCATAGCTCGTTCATACAAGTGGCCGCATAGGTGCGCGGCGCCGCCCGGCGCGGGCGGCTCGCGCGGTGATCGAGGTTCTCAAACTAGTTCGAGCTTTTTTCTAGTAAAATAAGTATTCTTAATCCTATATTTTGACAAGCACTGGACACGACAACACGGAGAACGCAACTGCGCTCTAGTGCGGACAGGCAACCCGCTCGCGTTCCCGCACCCTCGCCCGCGCCCCAGTCTGGCCAAACACTAAGGAGTATATTTTTATGTAGATATTTTGTCATACACTGACACGATACATATTACGTAGACTGCCTCATTGGTCTAGTGACCGCAGGCGCTATTATGAGCATGATGGCATATCATATCATATATTTGCATTCCACAATGTCGTGGGTTCTATTCCCAGTCGGGCAAAGTGTTATTAGGTTTTTCCATCAGGAATTTCTAAATAGCAGCCTGGGGTTGGATTTGAGCCCAGTTGAAGGCAATAGGCTTGCCACTTAATACATGGGGCTAAAATTTAACCGGCGGAATGGTGTATAATAGATGCACGATGTGAGTAAGATGGTTGTTATGGTATGTACAAGGGTTAATGGAGGAGTGTTCCTCCATTAACTCTTGTACATACCATAACAACCAAAGGAAAGACCGTTGTAATGATTTCAATAATACGTTTATTTTCCTTATATTGATATATTGAAAGGTGTGTTTATTAATATTAGGTGAGACGTGTGATCCCACACAAGGCTAATAGTAGTAGGTACAGTCACTTATTTACAAATGTCAATAGATAGATCGATAGAATATTCTTTATTATGTACAACTCTGTGTTTATGGAGGGGCTTGTGGCTAAGTAATAACAGGAGCTTGGGTCGATCGATCAGGTTAAGCTACGCTTGCCGCGGTTGGTCCGTAGCTGGGTGACCATCTTCATATACAAAGACCTTGCCTCGGAAAGCACGTTAAGGCGTTGGTCCCGGCTGTCATTCGTGGATCTTTGACAGTTGTTACGGGTAGTCAGAAGCCCGAAAGTCTGACAACCAGTCTTACCAAGGGGTATCGTATTACCCAGTACCTAACTGGGTTGTGGAGGTCAGATAGGCAGTGGCTCCATGTAAAATACTGGTATTCAGCTGCATCCGGTTAGACTGGAAGCCGATCCCAACATAGTTGGGAAAAGGCTGTGATTACTTTATTATGTACCTACACCATATGAATAATAATAGATATAAAAGTAGATAAAACAATAGACACATAACAAAATAACAGTACCTACAGTATGAATAGTAGTCAAAATTTGTCATTAGAATCGTAGGAAAAATCGGCTCGATTATCGGTGCTACAAAAAGTCTGACGTGGGCGCCCGGCAGCTCTAATATAAAACAAAAGACGAGTACCTACCTATCCTGCTGCCTATAATTTGGCAGGGACATGCATGAAAAATAGAAATTCATTTCTGGTTCGTGCAAGCCCTAAGCTTATCCTAATAAAAGCATATTTTGTTTTATGTTGTCCCGGTATTTATTTTCCACTGTGCATATTTGATTTGTTACAAATCAAACCGAAAGCGTTGCATATTAAAATGTGTCCCAATTTTTTTAAGTATGATTTTTTTATTTATTTGGAATTTGAATATTTGGCATTGGACAGTTTAAAAAGGCGTATTGAATGTTGCGCATACTGTATTTTCTGGCTGAAAATAATTTACAGTTCAGCAATACAATGTTATCATAACGTGCTTACCTCAAAGTAGAAAAGGCGAAAAGTTAAAATACCTACGAAAAGTCAATCAATAGTAACATCTTGAAGACTCTTTATATCCACACACACTACGCCGAAGGTACGCGACCGAAGTTTCGCAGTCATTTTACGTTCCGACGTATTCGGCTGATATGACACACCATAAGTGCCGAACTTACGCGGCAGAAATTCAGTTGCCCACACGCGGGGCGCGGGCATGACTGCCCCCCGCTGCTCCCCGCCCCGAATCTTTTTCGGCAATCGAACCGAACTTCGATCGCGTATAATGTGTGCTATACAGAATACGTTGCCGCCGAATTGCCGCTGAACTTACGCCCGACCGAAGTTCGGCTGTACGCTATAATGCAACGTAATTCGGCATAATGTGTCGTCAGTAATTCAAATAGCATTGTAGGCGTAATCATGCCGAACTTCGATATAGTTTGTTTAGACACTTAGTTGCTGCGATGTGGTGTGGTTGTGTTACTGTGATCGTAAGACTGGCAATTTCTATATTTAAAGGTTCGAGGAATCAACTCTACGTGAGTGAAGCCAGTTTCATTGAATAAAAGTGGTTTTACTCGTATTATTGAAAATAGGTTCTATACGTAGGTACTTGTATCTCTGTGGGATGATTATACACCTAGGAATGTTCTTTAATAATTCACAGGCTAAGTGCCTATCCAGTTTTCTTATTCTTACTGGGTTCAGATTGAAAGTCCTTAATTTAATCAACCTGTTAAAATGTTACATCGCTAAGCGGCTGGTCGACTCTTCACGCTGGCCTATTTTTTGGCCAAAGAAAACTGCCCAACGTGGCAATGCTACCAGCCATTTTGGGCACGTGCTGATTCCGATCAAACTCAATCCTAAGTATGAACTGAATGCAATCAAACTTGACTTGGAGGTGCTCGATTGAAAATAAACTTTGAGAGCCGACTCGAAACGTGTAGTGGAAGTCAACGAACTGCGAAGCATGTGTTTATTGCCAAAGAAATCAAATATTTTTCCTTTGATACAGTAGCTTCGGGTATTCGCTGAATTTCCGTGCTATTTTGCAGTGAACGAAAATTATGCGGAAAATATTTTTAAGCTGGTGTGTGTACCTTCGTAGCAGTGTGGCTGGGGGCTTCAATGTTTCTTATTTAGGAGATAATACTGGACGCCCGCATTTCGCCAGGAAATATTATCTATTACCTCTTCCTTTCTTTTTTTACAGTTTTGTCGGTCTATTAAAGTTTGTGTGCGCTTAATAGTTCTCTTTCAAAAAGATTTCTAAGTATCATGTACTGTAAGCACGTATGAGTCTCATCATCATTTTAGCCGAAAGACGTCCACTGCTGCCCCCAAGCACCTCCACTTCAACCGGTTCTGCACTTCTCGACCCCAACGGGTTCCTGCGGCCTTGTGAGAGGCCTTCCAACGCTACGTGATCCGGTACGCGGTCGCCACTCTAGAACCTTTCGGCCCCATCGGCCATCTGTTCCGCGAGCAATGTGCCCTGCTCACTTCCTTTTTAAGTTTGGCAATTCTTCGGGCTATGTCGGTTACCTTGGTTCTCCTGCGGATCTCCTAATTTCTGAATCGATCACGCAGGGAAACTTCAAGCATAGCCCTCTCCATTTCCATTTGGATGACTTTTAGCCTTCTTATAAGGCCCATTGTGAGATGATGAGAAGATGGAACTGATACGTGGTCGACGTATCAGTTCCATATGTCATCTCTGGCAACACGCACTGGTCAAAGACTTTCGTCTTGAGACACCGCGGTATGTGGAACGAGAAGAAGGCGCTATACATTGAGTAAATATTCATCACCACTGCTCTCAAATCGATGAAGGATCCAGAAGCATAAATTCCAAGACATGCGCCATTTACTAACTGGGCCCGGGATTACGGCCCGCTCCCTCTCACAGAGATGAGGCCTGAGTCCCAGCTGTGGGAACATTATAGGCTGATTAGGACGCAACAGACTATTTCATTATTAAAGCTAGCTTCTGCCAACGATTTCGTTCGCGTGGAAGCCTTAAGACGCCACAATATACTAATTAACCGCCATAATTATGGCCGCACTATTACTTCGTTTTCGCTTGGCGCTCTTTCGGACTTTCTTTCTTATTGCTTTGCACCTAAGGGTCGTAGGGTAATGTTAAATAGCCTATAGCCCTTCCTCAAGAATCAATGCACATATAATTTTCTCAAATCCGACTGGTAGTTCCAGAGCTTAGCGCGTTTAAACAAAAAATCGTATATGAAACAATATAAAATACATTTGTGCAAGTTCATATGGTGAAAATGACAGGTTTCGTCGATTCCGGCGTTATAATTTATATCGCACCAGTTGTATTAACTACCTGCAATGAGACAGATGGCGCTGCCTGCAGCCCTTAATTGAACAATCCGGAATTAATTAATGTCAGTTAATTGAACAATTAATTGGATATCCACGAAGGTGTATCGAAATAATTGTTAGATAATAATTGCAATTAAACTGATATGTTTTCGGATACATTTCTCCGTCAACGATGTTCGTCAGCGATCAGCGATTGGGAGTTTCCAAATCAGTCTATTTTTTGTCTATCGAATTGGAGATTCTTAACGGCGTAAAATCAGACCAATAAACCCCTTTATTTATAAACGTTGCTTAAACGTAAGAGACGTTTAAACGTCAAAAATGTGTGGTTAAACAGTCGCTAATCATTACTTAGCTACATACTTCTAAGCGACGACGTTTATAAATAAACCCCTAAAAGTTTATCAAATAATGGATCAATTTTTTTATATTGTTTTTTTTAACAAAATTTAAACACTGGATAATCTTTTTTACTAAATTAACTAACAAACTATTAAAATAAATATAACCTAACCTAACTAAAACTATCAATAAACTAAAATATGGCGTCAAAAAATTCCTCCATATCTCTGTCGACTGGTACCCATAGTACCCACGTTGTGTGGCAATGCTTACTGTTTAGCCAAGAACAGCCAGCCCTTGGGTCACGGGAAGTGTCAACCAGCCATTTGGAGATTTCGTTTAATTGACTACCATCTTAAATTGTCCGTATATTCAAATCACAACTGTCATTCTATGACAGATGTATGAAATGGCTATAACACGGCAAATTTACGTAGTGTATCAATTTGATAAATTAGTTTCCCACACTGTCTAGCTTACATTTATTTTATTTCCGTAATAACTCTGGAAACTCTAAGAAATAAAAGGCCATATATGTAGTATTGGAGAGACCGAACGTAAATAAAATTGTGAATGTAGCGAGCGTATCTGCCTGAAATTAATTGTTTAGCAAATTGACTACTGCCCCTATAATCAAATCACAAACATTGTTTGATAATCGTAATAACCTAGTTTTATTACAAATTTGTTGTTCCATACGTACGTTTCCAAACCCAACCTCAGTCGCCGGGGAAAAACGAAGAGTATTCATTGGTTTTGTTTCAAAATTCTTCAATTTTCCGATTGCACAGTTTGCAACAGATTTTCACTTCAGTTTTGATCGGACGTTGTTTGTTTCTTCAAAAGGAAACATCGAATATCGTACTACACAATCTCATGTTGCTATCTGGTTTAAAGGTAAACAGAAAAGGGAATCGAAGTTTGCACGATTTTACAACTAGTTATTGGGCAAAATGTTATTAAGTTCTCAGTAGCAGTACCCTCGTGCCTCAAAAAGCACGTAAAGCCTGCCTGGTCCTGATCTCTCCCCGGTCGTGTCGGTTTGCCGTCCCATCGGACTATGAGAGTAAATGAACAGAGAGTACACCTGTGTTTGATCACACACTTGTGCACTATATATTATTATATCCTGCGTACCAGGCTAATCTCCGTTGAGATTGGCCACCGTGAACGAAATTGGTCGGAAGGTTTAAATTTTTAATGAGTTTTATCCTTGCTGTCCAATTAATCCCACTGTCCCTACTCCCTTACTAGTTACTATAGTCTATTCACGGAGACGAGTTAGTAGAGCGCTATCTCACTCACACAATTTTTAAACTGCGATTGGTCAATGATAAACGCTAAGGCGGTGTACACAGTACGAGTACTTTTTAGTCTACTCTTACTTCCCGTACTGTGCAGACGTGCTCTTACTTGTGACTGCATGCTCAACTTGTGAACTGGTTTGTGTATTGGATTTTATGATTGATTGTGTTAAAGAAAATGTAGCTTCACACATAAAATGACCTAGTATTATAATATTATAGTACCTACGTACTACTAGTCAGGGCTCGGAACTCGGTTGAAATTCTTAACCGGTTACGGTAATTGACCCCAAACCGAAATCGATTTAGGTTAAGGTTTGCACTTTACCGGTTTTACCGGTTTATGCGGGAAACCGGTTTTTTTTTTAATTTTGGTTTTGATAGTGGATATTAACCGGTTAAAACGAAGTTTGAACCCCCCCGGCCCCCGCCACTCTCGCGAGCACGGTCTGGACGTTGCGATATCATTTAGTTACAAAATTTTATTACGGAATTAACCGGTTAATTTGGGTGTCAAAACCGTTTGTGCTTATATAAGTAACCGGTAACCTTTATCATTTGGGTTTCATAAGAACAGTTCACTTGTTTAACCGGTTAATGAAGGAACGATATATTTACCGGTACTTAATCGAAATTAACCGCTCTTTTTAAACCGGTTCAGAGCCCTGCTACTAGTACCTATCTCCCTTACTAGTAGGTAAGGGACTTAAATAGGTAAGAGACTTAAATAGGTTTTATAATGTGAAAGTTTGTAGAGACGTTTGTTACTCATTACCTATTAACCACTGAACCGATTTGGATAAAATGAGCTGCACAAATAGCTTTGACTTTTAATGACAATACATCGATTGTAACTGCAGCGGGAAAAAGCCAGTAAATCAAAACTCAAGCCATTTTCCCTTGGGGGTAAGCAGGAACTGCAAACGCCACGTGCTACGATCCTTACTCGCTTCGTTAACGATCATACACGCTCGCTGCTTGCGAGTACTACCTACGCACCTGACCTTTGGAAAAAAATCCCCAATAAGGTAAAGTATATAAATATATATTCTTCTAGTGCGTCCTCTCCCGGTGTTTCCGTTTACCTTAATCCCTTTGGTTAGTCGCCATTCATTCATCCTCTCAACGTGACCAAACCATCTAAATAAAGAGATAAAACCATCTTATGGAAGACGATTATCAAAAGAGGAGGAAGTCTGTGGAAATGCCGAGAGCAGATGCCATAGAAGGACGTAAAGCTAAGCCAATCTCATTGGTGATGTCCTTTGTCAGATTCGTAGCCGCGCAACCGGATCGCGTGTATGACAAGATTAAAAATCGTGGAACTGCACGCGAAGGGGGCTTATTAGTCTATTCGCCCGAAACGTGCAAATCGTCACTTTGAAATAATTATTACTTTTCTATTGTTACGTTTTCTATTACATTTTATTGCAAATATTAAAAATGTGCCAATTCGTGCGAGTCGCTTGTAGAAAAAAATATATCTTTTAAAAGTGACGATCTGCTCGTTTCGGGCGAGTAAATTCGTGCGAATTGACTAATAGGTACACGTTGTGGCACGTGGTGTATATTGTCTACCATGCCTTAGGGAAAAAGTCGTGGCACACATATATAAACAGACAAGAAAAAAAACAAAACAGAAAATGCCTGTGTGTTGTGAATTTATGCCTGTTTAATAGATTTAGGTTAGCCCTTTATGGAAGTCCGGGTATAGCTCATAGGCCAAGCAAAGTGAATACGCTTTATTTCTCGTCAAGAACGTGTCGGAACAAGCACGCCTCGCGCCATGACACTCCCCCAACCATCCACTTTCGCGGGCAAACAGAGCTAGCGGAAGGTCGCAAACGCGTTCGAGAGAAAAATCGAAAAACCAAATAGTGAAGTTTTCTTATTAGTTTTCGAGATACGTAATACTTTAATAACTCATATAAAAGTTAACCATATTGTTTTGTACGATTGTGTCCTCTAAGTGCATATTTTCAAAGTACAAATTCTGAGAGTTTTGTTACTTTGTCGTCACTTCATTTGGTTTTAGGTTAGGTTGAATATTACTTTAGCACAAGTTATAACTTTTCTGTATCTTCATAAGACAGTTTTAAGAGCCTCCATAAGGATTTTCTTGCAGTTACTATGATTTATGGAGTAGATGTTTCCTTTATCATTTAGCCTATTATAGAGTAGTGGTCCGAGGTACAGATAAAATTTGGCTGTGAAACCATATTTTGTACTTTTTTGAGGGCAAACAATATCTTTCCGCCGAAAAGAATCAAATAATTCAAAAACCCCCGACTTAGAGAATCTAGGTAACGAGACTAAAACAGATAAATTCATGTGGAAGTTGGGGGACCGTTCTGTGGAACACCTTCTATTCTAAGAGGTCCCCCGACTGCCATATGAATTTATACAAACAAACAAACAATATCTTTCCGTCTCCTTTTTGTAAATTCAGTGCTGTATGGAAGCGCTGCGTGTTGTTTTAGTACAGTGCTCATTATAAATAACTGTCGAACTGTGTACTTTACAAGCTTTATACAGGATATTAGTGGGGAAAAGAAAAGTGCGGCCAAGTAGCCATCTTGAGAATAGCTCTTTGAGCTCTTTCAATGGGCAATAACAAAGTTTTACCCGCCCCACCCCATGAAGTAATACAGTAACTCAAAATTGACTGACAAAGAGCAAAGTCTACTTGCTTAATTATTTTTAGAACTGCTATAAATCGTATCTTTTTGACTACGTATATCAGCTTACGAATTCTATTATTTAGAGCTTCCATATGTCGTTTGAAGGAAAGGGTTTCATCTATTATAATATCTAGGTATTTTATTTTATCAGTCTTTTTGATAAGGACACTTACAGTGGCTATCTGCAAGGACTGGGCAACAATGAAGCAACGCTGAGGGGATCTTTGATATTTGATTGATATTTGGTTGCGCATCGAAAACTAAATGTAATTTGTCTTCTCTGCAATGTTGAATCCGTGTTGTGCAAGATTGTAGACTTAATTTTCTCAGTCAGCCGAAAAAGTAGAGCAGTGTCGTCTGCGTAAGTTATGATAGTGCCATGCGCTAGCTTCAGATTGCAAAGGTCATTTATGTCGATCAAAAACAGAGTGGATCCTAAAATACTTCCTTGAGGAACACCAAAATATGTGATTTTTGAACAGCGCTGAAAATATTGCCAATCTTTACGTTTTATGTATAAAAACTACTAATTCTAATAATATTTATTTATTTTTTTATTAACACTTTATGCACAAGTAAAAGAAATACTGTACAAAGGCGGACTTAATGCCTGAGGCATTTTCTACCAGTCAACCTTAGGGTGATGCAGAGACAAAACATGGCAGGTGCAACAAAAGGGATAAATAGCTAGAAAATTACTATAAAATACAAGAATAAATACTAATACATAGATAGATACATACATACATATAAACAAAATCTTTGAGGAGAAACAAATTACGTATTACTCTTGATCCTCGACCACTTCGGTGAACCATTGGCACTGGACATGACGAATATTGTGCCAATAGGTGGTCAATAGTTTATGCTTAGCATGACAGTTGGTACAACCTATCATATCTCGACGATTAGTTTGGACGTAAAACGTTTTGACTGGCCTGTTGGTCTAGTGGTCAGTGACTATGACTGCTATGCCGGAGGTCGTCGGTTCGATTCCCACCCAGGACAAATGTTTGTGTGATGAGCATGATCATTTGTTCTGTGTCTGGGTGTAATTTATCTATATATGTATGTATTTAGAAATATATAAGCTCTGCTTAGCTTGAGACTAGACGGCGTTGTGTGATAGTTGTGGAATATTATTATTATATTATTAAAACTAAAGTATTTACATAAAAAATAACTAAAGATTTAATAGCGGTTATTTTTACCCGACTACAGAGGGTATATGCTTTTAACCGGTATGTATGTATTTATGTTCCCTCATAACTTCAAAAGTACTTATAATAATTTGACAAATGAGGTATCGTTTGAGTCCTGAGAAAGGACATAGGATAGTTTTTATCCCGATATTACCACGGGACTTATGCGGGTGGAACCGCGGTGCGCTGCTAGTCACGCAATATTTTAAAATACCATCCACAGCTAGCGACACGTCGTCTGCCACGTACTTCATAGAAATACATAGAAACCAGTCGCCTCCTGCTATCGTCTGCAGTCAGCTACGGGCTTGCACAGATGCCCTTCAAGCTACTACAATCTGTCAAATTTCTTTAATAAATTTTCAAATTTGTCGCTAAATAAAGTTGATTCAAAGAGAGTTCAAAGTTGATTGGGAAAAATTTACAGTTTCGGGTAGCTTGATATTCTGGCGTCTGTATCTTGACATAACATATCATCACGCGAGATGTACTTACCTATACATATACACCCACATTTCGCTAGTTATGTTTAGGTGCCATGTACTAGAGTCCTATTGCTCACAACCGGACACAAATTCAAACTCCGGGACTAAGAAATTTCACATGGAAAAATCCAAATAATACTTTATCGGACCTGGGAATCGAACCCAGTACTTCATGCTCAGCCGTAGCGTATGTGACCACTAGACCAACGAGGCTGTCATTTAATATATTTGATTACTAGCTGCGCCCAGCGGTTTCACCCGCGTAAATGTCGATCTCGTGGGATTATCGGGATAGAAAGTAGCCTATATATTAATCCACGATGTCAGCTACCTAAATACAACATTTTATCAAAATTCGTCCAGCCGTTTGGGCGTGAAGAAGTAACAAACATATAAACACACACACTCACAAACTTTCGCCTTTAAAATATTAGTGTGATAAAATTAATAATTCATTAATTAATATTATTTTTATGTCTGTAATTTATATGTTGTAAATAAGTCTGTGGGTGTAAATACTAAAGAGTATTGCTTTATAATTAAAACGAAACCATACATTTACTCCCATTAAACATCAGTGACCTCAACCGATCGGGAACTGCAATAATATCATATTCACCGAAAATCAACGCCATACCGAATCTATTAATTAAGGGACCTTTTCATCGGTTATCGGATATAAGCCGGTGACGGGATTCCGATAGCCGTTCTGAGCCTTTCCAAGCCAGACGAAAGCCAAGCGATGTGATTTATAGCCCGCAGTATGAAGTACGGCTAATTATTAATTAGTGGCTATAGTGATGATGTCATCACTAATAACCACTAATGAATAATTCCAAACCATGTTCTAATCATGTGGTTAGATACATGACACACACACACTGACTGGTATTCATCTACATCCGATTAGACTAGAAGCTGACCACAACATAGTTGGGAAAAGGCTAGGCAGATTTATGATGAGTTGTGATATAATGGTTATACCTAGTGGCGTGTTTAGAAATTTTCTCATAATCAACGTCGCATATTAACGCATAATAATCAGCCATATGCATATTGTGTGCAGTGTTCCCATTGCTGAGACACGGGCCTACCCTCAGTGAGAGGGAGTCATTCCGGTTTCCTCACGATGTTTTCTAGCACCGTTTTGAGAGTAGTGGTAATAAAATAATATAAAAAGTAAAACGCTTGAATGGGTGAATGATGATTTACGTCAACTGGACCCGCGGGTCCAGTTCCAAGTGGGTCCAGTTGACCAAAGAGTCGAACTTACGACCTACAACTCGTTAAGTCGTCGTAGTCATCAACATACCTACATATACACACGCATACTTTACTTTCAAGACAATTGTAAGACTTGATTATATTAAATACGTATGCTTAAATAAAATACAGTTTTGTCTTTTCCTTTTACTACTCATTTTCTTGGAGAGCGAAAGCGTCAAGTCGACAAACAATCTTGCTTGGCATACCGAAAAAAAAATTTTACATGTTCACACGTCTATCAGATTATGTAAAAAGGTTAGGTGTAGTCATTTAAATTAATCATCTGAGGGGGAACGAGACCTTCCATTCTCCCTACCCGCCTGTGGGCGTTTAATAATGAGGGTAGCAACTTGAGGATTAAGACTAGGAGGGGGAGGACAGAGGCAGCCATGATTTCTTTGCCATGCTTGCCAAATATAGTAATTTTGCCTGAATCGTTTATTGTAGCAGTCATTGGTGCCGATTCTGTTGTTCACAAACTAAAAAACTAAAATTAAGATTAGAAAAGGACAGAAGATAAATTTAAGGTTAGTCCTGTCAAAATAATCAGCGCCTAAAGTAAACTGACGTAATTTTAGTAGGAAATTTTTAAAACACGACTAAACTTGTATGGAGTAGTGTCAGGCGCTGATTAATTTGACAGGACTAAACTAAAATTTATCGTCTGTTCTTTTCATAATGAAATAGAAAGAAAAAGATGCACTGAACTTAAATTTAGTTTAGTTTGTGAACAAGGGAATCTGCACCAATAGCAGATCGACTTAAAATATAATGATTAGAGACCGGATTATGTGCAACATAAAAAGCTTGATATATGCATGCAAATATGCATGAAAAATGCTTGAAATATGCACGAAAATTGGCAGAATATGCGAAATTAAATGATAAATTTTAGGAATCTCCAAACATTATAATGATATTAAAATTATTTAAAAATTTTGTAAACGTAAGAAATCAAATATTTTTCTAAATTTTCAGTGGTAAGATTGTGTCTACGATCATTTAGAATATTTTTGTAAGTGGAAAAGGTTCGCTCCACATCCACTGATGTAACTGGGCAGATTTTAAACTTGGGTGCTATGTTAAGCACTTAATAGTTTCTGGCAAAAGTTCTGCCGTCCCATTAATGAAACTATCAATTTGATAAAAAAATATTGTAAATGTACCGATAATATGCATCATAACTAGATCTTAGGTAAAACATGCTATTACCGCTGAGAATGGCTAAAATATGCAAATGCATATAATCCGGTCTCTAATAATGATAGACTAGAGATTTTCTCATTTTGTGGTGCTACGCACTTGTTCAGGGCTGCATATCATTCGGCAGTGTTTGTTGAACAACAAAGCCGACGCCAGCAATTACTACACATATTCGGTTTTCATTCGGCTCGTGCCGATCTGAAAACTCAATCCGAAATCTACCCTCGCTGAATCATGTTCGGGTAGGCTCGGAGCTAAGCTGGCCGGCTTTTTCCCGAGAATATTTTTTTTTCTCAAAAATATAACTGTGTCGTTAGTCTGTTCGGGTACGATCGGCACAATTTGAGCTAAGCTGACCGTCTTTTTCCTGATAATATAACTTTTTCCTCAAAAATATAATGCGTGAGGTCATAGCGCCTCTTTGCTTCAATAACGTGATAAGTCCAACAATTTCAATTTCCAAGATACCACATTATTGAAGCAAAGAGGCGATAGGTTCGTTCGTTAGTGTTATTGGATTTTTCCATTAGCAAATTCTAAGTAGCAGCCTGAAGTCTGGATTTTTGCCCGGTTGATAGCAATAGGCTCGCCCCCTATTACATAGAACTTAAACATAACTGGCGAAATGTGGTTCTTTAGGTACACGACATTCCTTCGGGGATTACAGGTGTGAAAAGTAAGTAAAAGAAAGCTTGACCTAAATTTATTTATCTTTTTGTTGCTGGAATCCTGCTTTTGCATACATCAAACTTGAACGCAAAGCACTTATGTTTTGAACAACAACGCTTTGAAAAGTGACAAACTGCGATATGGTCCATTTGCCAGGATACGAGCCTCGCAAATTAGTCTGGGCCAGTTCCCAGAAGTTTATAACCGGGGCAAAAGTATTCGCTTTGTTGCGCTCGCCCCTACGCTCGTGCTGTAGTAAAGGCGAGGCGGCAAAAAAAAACAAAAATAACAAGTGACATGGGCACAGGGGCACTAACAAACACTTTACTAGAGAAACTTAGCACGTCCGACGACCATTGGCATCTTGAAAATAGTAAATTACTAAATTACTTTTGTTCCCGATACCCGTGGGCTACAATTTTTCATGTTTTTAAACGTTTTTAGGGTTTCGTACCTCAAAAGGAAAAACGGAACCCATATACAATCACTTTGTTGTCCGTCTGTCTGTTTGTCGGTGAAGACCCTTTTTCTCAGGAACGCGTGGAGTTAACAAGTTAAAATTAATATCAAATATTTGGGCTGCAATCCCTTGAAGCAGTGAAAAAATCAAGCTTCTACGTCAACGAAATCAAAAGATACGGGTGTTTATGTACCGGAATCAAAACCTATAGGGTACTTCCCGTTGACCTAGAATCATGAAATTTGGCAAGAAGCAATGTCATGTAGCACAAGGTAAGGAAAAAATCAGAAAATCGCAAATTTGTAGTTACATTACAAAAAAAAAACCCTAAGCAAAACCTAACAAAAGATATTTACCATGCTTAAACTTGAGAAGACCGATAGGTGCGTGCCATATTTTAAAAATTACAAGATATTAACTTTGCCGTGCTTGTACATATTAGAAGTGGCTGTGTTTGTTAAGTCGAATCCGCATATTTACTATAAGCGTCTAGCCGACATATTCCCACGCAATAGACGTGACAATGGTCAACTTTGTCTCCAATCCGCTAAGACGACCCTAATGCGCAAAAGTGTATATTGTATGGCTCCAGTCATTTATAACAAAGTACCTAAAAGTTTGAGAGAACTACCTCAATCTATGTTTAAAAATAAACTTCGTACTTTTTTGACCGCCACAGCATATAGCATATTATAGCGTTACTGAGTTCCTTATTGAAAAGGAATTTGTCTTGACATAAGTAATTAGATTCATTTGGAGCTACTTTTACAATAATGTCGATTTTCTCCATAATTTGAATAACCTTTATTATACAACGCTTGTTCCCTTACACTCCTGTTATTAACTTACACTCGTGTTATTAACTTACACTCGTGTTATTAACTTACACTCGTGTTATTAACTTACACTCCTGTTATTAACTTACACTCCTGTTATTAACTTACACTCGTGTTATTAACTTACACTCCTGTTATTAACTTACACTCCTGTTATTAACTTACACTCCTGTTATTAACTTACACTCCTGTTATTAACTTACACTCCTGTTATTAACTTACACTCCTGTTATTAACTTACACTCCTGTTATTAACTTACACTCCTGTTATTAACTTACACTCCTGTTATTAACTTACACTCCTGTTATTAACTTACACTCCTGTTATTAACTTACACTCCTGTTATTAACTTACACTCCTGTTATTAACTTACACTCCTTTTATTAACTTACACTCGTGTTATTAACTTACACTCCTGTTATTAACTTACACTCCTGTTATTAACTTACACTCCTGTTATTAACTTACACTCTTGTTATTAACTTACACTCCTGTTATTAACTTACACTCCTGTTATTAACTTACACTCCTGTTATTAACTTACACTCCTGTTATTAACTTACACTCCTGTTATTAACTTACACTCCTGTTATTAACTTACACTCCTGTTATTAACTTACACTCCTGTTATTAACTTACACTCGTGTTATTAAGCATTCCCCATCTTAGAACCTATTCCTTCAACCTAATCCTCAAGGTCCTCTCAATATTAGGATTTAATCTTATCATTCACTGCTTTTTCATTGAAATCATTATCACATGCGTCCCACACTTCTTCATCACATGCGTCTCACAATCATGTCAATTACTTATTCTTCTTCGTGTCGCTGGCACGACAGTTATTTAAATTATACTGGCCCAAAACTTCACCACTTCCACGGCGTTATCGGTGGCGGTGCAGAGGTCACTTTGGCCTGGCAAGTTTTGGGGCATACAAGGCAGGATAGGAGGTGGAGCATAGTTTGTGACTCAGCTTCACATCCACACTCTGCTGCCGTTACATCGTGGTAGCCCCCCACTCCTACGAGGTTCGACTCATATCCACTGACAGAGTGTGATGTTTCTAAATGTAGCCATCTTATAGTCCAATCCATACTAATATTATAAATGCGAAACTGTGTCTGTGTGTCCGTCTGTCTGTTATCTCTTCAAGCTTAAACCGCTGAATAGATTTAGATGAAATTTGGTAGGTATAGAGATAGTTTCCCGGGAAAGGACATAGGATAGTTTATTTCCACGGAATCGACATTTTATGCGGGTGAAACCGCTGGGTGCTGCTAGTTTCAAATATGTACAACCATACATATCTAAAATAGATTATTTTTTAGATTTAGGATAAAAATGTATGCTTGCTTCAGAAAGGTCGGGTGCTTAGTACTAGCAACCGGCGTGCGTGTGTGACCAGATGTATGAACGTAAGGGAGGCAAAAGGAGTATGTATGAATCGTAGCAGGTGGCGTTCTGTAATATGTGCCTACCTCCATGGGAAGAAGTCGTGAGTTTATGTTTTTATTGTTTTGTGCTTGGTTTTAAACCCATGCATCATAACTTTATTCATTTTTGAACATAATGCAACACGCATGTTAATACTCCGAAAGCCAAAGCTTAACTTCGCAGACTTCGAGATAAATAGAAACTGAACAAATAGTTTTAATTAAACAAAACACATGCGAGTCGGTAAGTAGAGTTCGTTGTTCGCTGTTCTGACAGAGCTTGAGTTACTGAATACAATGAATTATTTAGTTTGAGAGCAGTGGACTTACGAGTTGTAGGTCGTGGGTGCGAACCCTGCCAGGTGCTTTACTTTGTGTAAATAATTTCATCACCAGTGCCCTCAAAAACGGTGAAGGAAAACATCGTGAGGAAACCGGCATGTCCTAGAACAAAAAATTCGAAGACATGTGACATCTTCCTACAGGTAGGTACTACTCCCGCGTGGTGGATTATTTGCCCATTCCCTCTTGAAGAGAGGAGGCCTATGTCCCAGCAGTGGGAACATTAAAGGCTATTTATGTATTCAAATTGAACGAAGACTGTGGCTTGCTTTTCGGAAAAATTTGTTTGTTTGTATGTATGGGGTAATCTCTGGATTTTTTTTCACTAGTAGACGTATAAGCTGTTATACCCATATTTACAAAATAAATGTCTATTCTATTCTATAACAAAATATTGTGTTGGTAGGTAACCATACTATAAAAAATCGCAAAAAGTTGCGTTAAAGTTACACCGAGGAAGTTCCGAATAAATGACTTTGTCTACAACCAACGCTACGAAATGGAGTCCAATTATAGAGGTATCTATTATTAAGCATTGCTAACAATGTTCAAGTCTAATCATCCTACTTATAACAATCAACACAATTTCATTTTATTTATTTATAATGTGAATAAAGGTGTTACAAATAGGCTTAAAGCTAAGATACACTAGTTATGGACCCTGTAAGGGCACAGCAACATATGTAACAAGGATAAATAATTAAATTAAAATCAAACATTAAAATTAAATAATAGCATTTATAACATGAATAATTCTTATTTAAATTAAATGTATTTAGATTATAATTATAGTATAATTATATAATATTTATTGTTTATTTTATATGCGCTAATGTACGTAAATGTAGAAGTAATCTCAATTAAATATTTAAAATTTATTGCAATTCCATTCACAGTTTATTCTTCATGTATGTATTCATTTATGTTATAGTAGCTTTTGTTTATTAGAAATAGCTTTAATTTATTACTAAACATATTATATTTATTTATATTCTTAGGATGTTCCGGTAGTTTAGTCAATTAAAAGACGCACGTGTGTGACAAGAAACAGAATTTAATTACAACTACGTTAGCAATATAGAAAATAATAGAATACAAAGAGTATTTTGGAATAACATATGAATTTATAGATATAAATGTATAAATTCTGTCAAAAACAGCTTCTGCCCGCGACTTCGTCCGCATAAAATTTCTTGTTTTAATATAAAATATATCCTATGACACTCGTTAGTATTGTAGCTTCCTATTTGTGAAAAAAAATTCGGTGTCGGATCAGTAGTTCCGAAGATTACCCTCTACATACCAGCTCACAAATTTTGTCTCTTTATAATATAATTATTATAATACAAACATAGCAATTGAAATACAGTACAATTTTCCAGAATCCCTACAGAGTACGTGTTTATACAAACTTTCAAGACCGACAGCTGAACAAAAGCGTGTTACATGTGAACTTTCAGTAATGTAAAACAATTTCGTTTCGTTCTAGTAGTTTTCCAGCAATAACAAAACTTACGCTTCGAAATCTTACAAATACATGATGAAAATCCTTTATTTTCCACACGCTTTCCGACATGCTGGATTTAAGTGGAAATTGGTTTTAATTAGCACTGTACCATCGATATCCTGACTGACCGATATTAGAACACCATAAAATATCCCTTGGTTGCGTCTCTGCGCAGTTTTGCCGCGTTGATTCTCGCTGAAACATCCGAGAGTGACTGTCAGAGTGTCAGTCGTCCGCGCGTTCCCATCGACATCGCACGTGTGTCCCGTATCGCTGAATACTGGATGAATCAACCGCGTATTTTACGTGAACGTATTTTAAACTTCAGTGCTAAAATGTGAAACTTTAATACGTGATTTGGTTGATGATGTGTCACATTGATTAGTGCGGTGTGGTTCCCCCTGAATTTTGGTTTTGAATGAAAATTAATGAAAGACTGGCTGGATTACCGTAATTAATTCCTGTGGTGGAAGGTACGTTGATTTTGTATTATTCGAATATTTGATTATGATATTAGTGCTCACTAGTATGAAACTAATTTTAGAGTAAGTTAAATTATCTCGTTGTAACTGCGCCGGCTTATCGAATGGCAAACCTAAACGTGAGGTAGGAAGGCACCCTTTCCCTTTGAAGACCCGAGTTATTTTTAAAAAATGTCATAAGGCCACTGAAGATGATATATCCTGGAAATGATGAAGGCAATCAGTCAAATCTTTATAGAGATAATTAAGTCGGAGACAATATAATTATTTTCAGAGTAAGGATTAGACTAACGAGTACCTACGTTAATCTTAATTGTAACAGATGATTATATTCCTAGTTACGATCCGATGTTAACACGTCCTCCTTATGTTTCTATTTAAAATTCTCATAAAATTTAGACCCTTTTAAGTGAGCTTGAACGCACAATTATTGTCAAGTGTGATACATAGAGCGTAGTTTTATTTACATGCACACACGCAGAATCTCGTTCAATATTTTATCTGGCGTATTTTTTTTTTGTGAGAAAATAATTCTCTATTTTAGTTTGTCGTGCAAATCTGACGCGCTTGCTTTGGGCTACGGTTGTTAACATGAGTTAGGTTTTAGACTTTGATGTATTACTCGCGAATCTTATTTTATTTTTTAATTTTATTTTAAATGCGAAATTTACACTGTCTGTCTGTTTCTCGCCTAAACCACTGAACCGATATTTATGAAATTGAACAGATAGGTAGCCTGCGTCCTGGAGTGAGCTAGCTGAACTTAGGCTACTTTCCATCCTAGATATATATATAAAATATGAATGACGAAGTACTCGCATATGAAGTCGCGGGCAAGTCTAGATATAAAACTAATACAAATCGAATAAGAATCTCGATTTAAAACTAGATTCAGAATAGAGAGATAAATAAGTACGAAAACTATCAGCTTCGAATCGAGATTTGATTTCGAATTGAATTGGGATTCATTCTTAGCTTTAGAAAATAGAAATAGAAAATATTTATTGTCCAGGTAATACAGTCAGCAGGACTTTAGATTAGTGTCTGCCTTTCTTAATAGTGTAGACAAGATGGTTATTTAAAATAGTTAACTACCTATTTGTCTTTAGGTTATATTTTCCTATGATAAATGGAGACACGCGTAAAATATTTTTCCAAGCTTATATTAGGAAGCTTTGTTAATTAGCGGTTTCCGATTGTTTACAAATTTAACTCACCTGATAAAAACTCCTGAGTTAGAAAGCACTTCGAAAAAAAAAGAAGAAAAAATAACTCGAAATTTCTTTCCAAAAAAGTTTCGAATGTCTTACACAGTTTTAAAATTTAACATGGCAGTAGAGAAACAACAGTTTAATCCAATTGTTTTACCTTCACATCACTAATATATTTTATCCGAGTCACAAAAAACTCAGCGTCACCTGAAAGACTTTTTTTATGTACTTACTCCATAAAAATAATAAATGACAAAAAGATATAAATGTAAAATAATTACAAGGGGTGACAAAATTGGTTGTCTTAAGCTATAACAAAAAAAAAAACGAAAGTTCTTTTCGATATCCGTGGTTCTTTCCAAAGAAGTTTCGAATGTCTTACACAGTTTTAAAATTTTACATGGCAGCAGAGAAACAACAGTTTAATCCTATTGTTTTACCTTCACATAATAATATATTTTATCCGAGTCACAATAAAACTCAGCGTCACCTGAAAGAAGTTATCTCTCTGTTTTATTTCACTTTTTACGACTCCTTCATAATTTCATTTCACACGAGCCAGCAGTGCTGTCTCATCATGAGAATTATCCGTTATCTTACGAGACAGGAGAAATGGAAGAGCATGCATTTTAAACTTCACACAGGCGTAATATGATAGTATTCTTTATTTTGGAGGGTAAGCAGCATTGTCACTGGCGATTTTAAAGTGACATAGTTAATGGATTTAAAGGAGGATGTTATACTTATATTGAATTAAGAATCGTTAACAATACAATGAGGAAGCAAAAAAATCTGTTTATATAATGTTCCCACTGCTGGGTCACAGGCCTCTCTGTGAGGGGGAGTGGGCCGTAATAATTCACCACATAGGCCCAGTACGGGTTTTTTTTTTCATAAAACAATTTACATTGTGTTCGAATTACAAAATTATTACATTTTAACCATAGCAGAAGCAATAATCAAATAATAACAAACATAATTTGATTGGTGGATTGCATTAAACGTCTTCGAATTTTTGTTAGGACTTACCGGTTTCCTCACGATATTTTCCTGCACTTATTTGAGAGCAGTGGTGCTAAAATAATTTACAGAAAGTAAAGTGCCTGCCTGGCTTACCTACGACCTACAACTCGTAAGTCGCGGACGTTTCCACTGGCCCACCAGTGGTCTCGTAAAAATATGGAGTATCATAATGATCGGATTACGCCCCAAGGGTCTATGTTGTTAAAGAAGAGGATAGCACACCTAGTATTTGCCATCATCATCTGCCTAGCCTGAAGGGGCCCGTGGCTAATAATAACAACCGCACAGGTCGATTGATCAGGTTAAGCTAAGCGGTTGGTCTGTGGATGGATGACCATCTTTACACACCGTGACCCCTCAGTGACTCGGAAAGCACGTTAAGCCGTTGGTACCGGCTGTCATTCCTGGATCTTTGACAGTCGTTACGGGTAGTCAGAAGCCCGAAAATCTAACAACCAGTCTTACCAAGGGGTATCGTATTACCCAGTAACTGGGTTGTGGAGGTCAGACAGGCAGTCGCTCCATGTAAAATACTGGTATTCAGCTGCATCCGGTTAGACTGGAAGCCAACCCCAACATAGTTGGGAAAAGGCTAGGCAGATGATGATCTGCCTAGCTTTTTCCCGACTATGTTGGGTTTTAGCTATTATCTGCCATGACACATAAAATATCACCTCTGCTCCAATTCCTGCTTGATATAACCGGTATAATAATATTAAGTTTCTATTTTACGCCTCGGCAACCTTTGTCCCTCGAAACCCTTAAGAGTACCATGCTATTGTCATACTCGTTAATGTCAGTGATGACAATATCATATGAGGAAATAATTCCCTCGTATTATCCTCATCATTTTCGACACACGACAGGTTTTGGCAGACATTGTGCTCATAATAATAATCCGTAGCAATGTAGTAAGCAAAGTGTGTTCATACTATTTAGAATTTGGTAATTGAACTATTAAAGTATCAGCCGGTCGATTCTTTAAAAATCTCACCGTGAAAACTTAGGTGAAATGAGTTTGTTTTTGCTAGGAATTGACAATATTGACAGCTCACTCCACGCTCACTTCACCTAAGTTTTCACGGTGAGATTTTTACAGAATAGCTCCGCAGTAACTAGCTTCCAAAATTGTCCCTTTACTGAATATTTGAGCCTTGCAAAGTTATTGCTTTGGAACGTAACACGTAATAATTGAACCAAGGAGTTCATAGATAAGTAGTTTATAATGTTAATGGGACTCTTTGATAAATATTCCAAGACGTGCAGACTTTACGATGTTCAATTCAAGTAAAAGGCAAATTACACAAGCATTCACTTCACTTGATTCACTCAAAACGTTGGCTCCAGAGTGACAAATAAAGAGAGCTTTTTACTCATTTGTTTTTCGATTTCCAATCACTTAAAAGCTTTGGGAACAATACTTCTGAATTAAAGAATCTGTAACTGAATCGAGATATATGTGAGAGGACAAGTTTAATTGTGGATTTGTTCACTGAACTGTGGTTAAGCTACTGTCAAACGGGCTTGTAATTGGATGGGTGGTTTGTGGTTTTCAATCCTATTACGTGCGTGAAGATTTCTCATTGTCTACATTTTATAGAGTTAATATATTTTCCTGGAACTAAGATATGCGCCGTTATCTTGACACTTTGAATAAAACGAAGCTAATAAATTAGAATGTTATCGATTCGTGATGTAAAGATCTGAATCTGTCTATATTTTCTACGCCTGAAAATTTCCAAATTAAACTTATTACCTGTAGCTAAATAATAACAGCCGCACAGGTCGATCGATCAGGTTAAGCTATGCTTGCCGCGGTTGGTGGATGGGTGACCATCTTTATATACCGGGACCTCTCCGTACCTCGGAAAGCACGTGACCACGGGACCAACGGCTTACCGTTGGTCCCGGCTGTCATTCGTGGATCTTTGAGTCCTTACGGGTAGTCAGAAGCCCAAAAGTCTGACAACCAGTCTCATCAAGGGGTATCGTATTACCCAGTAATTGGGTTATGGAGGTCAGATAGGCAGACGCTCCATGTAAAATACTGGTATTCAGCTGCATTCGGTTAGACTGGAAGCCGACCTCAACATAGTTGGGAAAATAGGCCAGGCAGATGATGACTTGAGACACTAGAACTTTACCCGCTGTAAATACTTAATTGTGAATAGAGACGTCTCGCTGCAAAATTTCAACATCAAAATATTCTGCATTACCTTTATCTTTCTTTCGGAGGCTGATTCGCTAAGTTAGCCCTTAAGTTCTCAGCGGGATTGTCCGAAAGGGTTACCGCTGGCCCGGAACATAAAGGGCTAAGGAAGGGACATGGGTGGGTTTTAGTCAGTAAGAGTCTGACACTCCCTTCCGCTCCACCCAGAGCGGGAGGGGTCATTTGATGATTTCCCATCCGAAAAAAAAAAGCCCTTAAGTTCATATAAACCAATTGATTTATATTTCATAAAATTCGAGGGTTGTATTGATGATTTTAATGATTATAATTCTGTGAAGTTATAGGTAGGTATTTGTTACGGTCGCGAATCATATTTTAAGAGAAGTATTACAAAAATGCGCGTAGATGCATGATTTTCTCGTAGAATTTGAATACTATTCGGTGGTTGGTATAAATAACAATTGTGAATTAGTTGGTAAAGATTTCGTTTTCTCTTCTATAATAATAATAGAGAGATTTTTTTTTTTATTTATCGATTTATTTAGCAATAATCGTTCTCCTGATGCATGTTTTTTTTTATTTGGGAGCTCTAATTTACAGATTTTTTTGAATATATTCCATCAAACCTATTTTTCTCATAATAATAGGTAGTAATAAGTTTTATTAATGCTTCAGTTTACAAAAAAATAATATCACAAATATCATATAGGTACTTTTATAATAATAGAATACATTTTTGTTACATGCCATAAAAATAAAAAAAACGACGGGACCTAATTCAATTTTCTATTGGAAACCAGTCTGAATATCTCCGAATTTCCACATCATTTTCACGTAGTATTTACACTAAAATAATCTCCAATAATTGCATAAACAAAATCAATAAAAAAAAATTGATACTTTGATTTTTTTATAAATAAAAGTAGGTACCATAGAATATCCGAGTAGGTACAGTCAACAATAGAGATAGGTATGCAGGATCGTCGGATATAGTTGAACTTTAGTAAAAAACCGATGGATGATGTCGACTGAAATTTAATTTGATAAATGTGCTGTTTGTTTTCTATTAATATAAATTATATAATATTTTTTTTTTATTTATTTGATTATATAATAATTTTCTATTAGTATTTTACTGGCCTTAATTTATTGAGGCATCCACAGGCAAGCCCGGTTAAGCAGATGAGATGACAACCTCATAGGTTGAATTGCGAGATGTAATTTATAAAAAAAAGATGCGCTTAGTACCGAAATGTAAGAGGGTTCATAATCAACATAGAATACAACCTGACATTGCAGGTCAATGTCAGGTCAAATTGCAAAAAAACGTAAGAAAATTAAAATTTTGCGGGCTACCCTGGCGTTTCCCCCGTAATGCGCAGAAATTGAAAATAAGCTTATTAAAATCAGACAATGGCGTCCCTTTGATATTTGGCAGTGAGGTATTTGGTATAATCAGCGTCCCTGAAAAATGATCAAAGGATCGCTCTTTAAAGGACCTAGGTACTTGGAAAATCCAATTAGCATGTTCCACTGACGGGAACTGAAAAGGTTTGATAAGACAATGGACTGGCGATGACCGATGTATGTAAAGTCTATTCAAACTTGTTTCAAATTAATATTATTTCAAGTTAAACCAACATCAACTTTATTTTAATGGCAATTAAATTGATTTCAGAGTGACTAGGACTATTGAAAAAGTTATAAAAATGTTTGAAGCTGTAGCGTAAACTCAACTTTATTGTGTAGGATTTAAACAACAATAAACTCATATTTGTTTAAATTTTTGGCAAATAATTCGCGAATGCAGATTATGTATGGATATAGGTACATCTTTATACAGGGTGGCAGAGACATTGTCGCGCAAACTAAAACCATAGATTTGGCACATGTGTTAGACCCCTCCGTGCCCTAGCGTAGAAATTCTTTGTCATATATCAAAAAAAATCTGATGTTTAAAAAAATTGTAGGTACGTACCTACGCGGTCAAAATGTCAGAGGTTGTTGCTTGTTCGTGACACTATTTTGGATACTGTTCCGTAATATTCTTAAAGCCGCAATTATATTTAGCCCGCGCCGCGTGTCGCCACGCGTGGGTAAGCTATCGGTTACATACATTTAGTGCGTGGCGTGGCGACACGCGGGGCGGGACTAATGTAATCAATCCTATACTAAATGTATGTAACCGATAGCTTACCCACGCGTGGCGACACGTGGCGCGGGCTAACTCTTAGACTGTATTTATAATTTCTTGTTTATCTTATTTATTTTTTTGCATGCCTGTTTACTGTTTAGTTTTATCATTACCTAACACTTATGTAATTTTATTGTAACTATCACATTAAAAGCTCACATCGCATTAGTTTTATAACTTTTCTTTATAATATGTGGAAAATGTCGTGGGGTCTCACTCTGTAACTCATATTTCATGTACTATTTTAATGTGTAAACGTTTATTTTCCCAAATAAAAAAAATACAATAAGAATTATGATTTGGCTAGAAAGGGGGTGACTACCGAGATGACGACTAATAGAGAAGTATGGAAGAAAAAGACATGTTGAGCCGACCCCAAATAAATTGAGATAAGGGCAGGAGAATGAAAAAAATGAAATAAATGATATGGTACAGTTAGTATGTTTATGTTACCGCTAATGTGCGTAAATCAGTTAGAGTGCAGATTATCTGGTTGAGTCCGTTAAAGTGGAAAAAAATGTTTATTACCGGCCAAACCCGGTTTTAGGTTGAACTAATTTCACCTAAGCCAAATCAGTTCTCCCTACGCGGGTTGCATGGTTGCGGTCGGTCGATAGGTGACGTAGGATGCAAGAACGAGCGAAGGTCACCCAGAAGTTAGGTTTGGTTAGGTTACTTTAAACCCTTTACATAGAAATAGGAGCCCCGTCATGCGGGGCTCCGTCGACATAGGATGCAAGAGCGAGCGAATGAGAACTGGTTTGGCTAGGCGAAACTAGTTTTTCCTAAAATCGGGCTTGGCCGTAAACATATTTTACACTTTTACGGTTTGTACTCGGTAATTATCAGATTACCTAGTTAATGCGCATATTAACGTATTCCGTATTCTAACGGTAACATAAACATATTCGAGAGCTCCTTATTGAAGCTGAATTGGCAAGGTTTGTGACGGGCGTGGGTGTGCGAGTAATGTATGTTGTTCTGTTATGTAGTTCAATAGTGTGAAGGAAGCGGTTTTCGTGACTTGAATTATTATGGAACTTTTTGGGAACAACGTCTGCATTATCAGGCTATTACGCTGTTGAAGTTACATATTGGTTTGTTTTATGGGATTTTTATTAATCGCAGCGTCATCTGCCTTTTTCCCTGTATGGGGTTATTTTGTGGGATTTTTACAGCCTTTGTCCCGGTATGGGGTCAGCTTCCAGTCTAACCATCGATTTTACATGTAGTGACTGCCTATCTGACCTCCACACCCCAGTTACTGGGTAGGTAATACGATAACCTTTGATAAAACTGGTCTTCTGAATACCCGTATCGACTCTCAAATGTCTACAAATGACAGCCGAGACCAATAGCTTACCGTTCTTTCCAATGCACGAAAGGGTCTGCAAACCAAGCACATCAAGAACTACCCGAAATTGTCAAATTTTCCCAATCAACTTTGAACCTTATGCTTTAGCGATAAAGCTGAAAATCTATTAAGGAAATTTGATAACAAGCGTAGCTTAACAGGCTTACAGAGATCAACCGCACAAACATTTCCGAGGCATGGGTGGGTCTCGATAATGGATGGTCACCCATCCTTGGACCGACCTCGGAAAGCGTAGCTTAGCCTTCAACCGCCCCTCATGCCAGTTGGCACAGTACACAACTAGAAAAAAATATTGATGGCTTATAATAAAGACACTAGATTTATTACTCCATTTTCTTAAAGGTTTTTTTTATTTGAAGTCTAACTTTCAATTCTTGGTTAACGGAACGACGACGTGACGTTATTCCTGAGGGCAGCTACACATTGTAAATAACATAACATATCATCATCAAAGGTTGGGCAGAGGTATACCTTTTTTAGGGTTCCGTACCCAAAGGGCAAAAACGAGACCCTTTACTAAGGCTCCACTGTCCGTCTGTCCATTTGTCACCAGGTTTTGTATCTCATGAACCATGATAGCTAGACAGGTGAAATTTTCACAGATGATGTATTTCTATTGCTGCTTTAGCAACAAATAAAAACAGAATAAAATAAATATTTAAGGGGGCTCCCATACAACAAACGTGGTTTTTTCGGCGTTTTTGCATTGTGGTACGAAACCCTTCGTGTGCGAGTCCGACTCGCACTTGGCCAGTTTTTTTGTATACCCACATTTCGCCAGTTATGTTTAAGGGGCTTACATGACCTAAAGCGCGGTCACTGTCGGACTGCATAGAAAAGAAAGAGAAGCGCGATGACACAACGCTGGTAATTTATTGCAAAATATGAAGCAATTATTTAATTAAAAAAAATCTATTGTTTGGACTAAAAACTTTAAACAATAGGTATTTTAGTATGTTGCTTGTAGAATCTTCGAAATCTGACAAAAAATCAGAATGATTGTATGTATATTAGTATGGTTTTTATTGTAAAAATAAAGTTTTTAGAGGTATATTCATGATTTTTTTCTATGGTATCAAATTAGTTGTATTATGTTTTCAACACACTATATACTCGTACCTGGCATATTTCCTGAAGAATATCATATATTTTTCTGATTTTATTTACTGTAGTCGATCATATACTTTTATTGTTTCTAAAACTTGCGTTTTTTGCGTTTAGGTCCTGTAAGCCCCTTCATCATCATCATTTCAGCCGAAAGACGTCCTCTGCTGGACATAGGCCTCCCCCAAGCACCTCCACTTCGACCGGAAGCCCCTCAAGTCCCATGTAATAGGCGGCGAGCCTATTGCCATAAATCAGACAAAAATCCAGATTTCGGGCTGCAACTGAGTAATTTCAGATAGAAAACCCATTATCACTTTGCTTTACCTGGAAATCGAACCTAACACCAGCCTTTAATTGTTTTTACAGTTCGCTTACTCAACTCAGCCTAGGTACTAGGTTCACTTCATTAGACTCGTGCCCTATACACACGCGTACTAGGTGATACTAACATAGTTATTAAGTTTTATTTACTATCAAAATTGTTACTATATTATTATGTATACTTAGGTTAAGGTATGTAACTATGTATCTATGGGTCTTTGTTACCTAAAAATAAAGGGTTTATTATTTCCTTTATTTCACTAAATACATTTAAATTATATTTTTAAATACCTACCTATCAGTAGATATAAAAAAAATATAAAAACATTTAAAAATATAAAAAGTAGTAGTCACCGGTAACAGGGTCCAAACTACCCGGCTGTCAGGGCGGAAGAACCTCCTAACAATGTTATTATTATTTCGTTTATTCGTCTTTTTTCCTATCCAATTACATTTTTAAATATTTCTTAATAAGTAAAAATAAGTATAAAAACATTTAAAAATATAAAAAAATACCGATCCGCCGGTGTCGGGAGCAGGGTCCAAGCTACCGGTGGTTAGGGCTCCAGAGACAGGAACCTCCTCACAATGCGAGCCGTATCGAGGAGTACTGCCTTCTGAATCAGGCCCTTGATCCAACCGCCTAACGAGAGCCTCGATAGATGTTGATCGAGGCTTTCGGCCATCAGTCCATTGGCTGATACGACAATCGGCACAATGATAGCCGAGCTCACATTCCACATGTCAACAACCTCGTGAGCTAAGTCGAGATATTTAATTTGTTTCTCTTTCTCAGCTTTCACGAGGTTCCCGTCATGTGGAATGGTAACATCGATAATCATTGTGCGGCGCGCTAATCGGTCTATCACCACTATATCAGGCTTATTGGCAACAATAGTCCTGTCAGTAATGATAGACCGATCCCAGTACAATGTGACATGGTCATTTTCAAGAACTGGGTCGGGCACATACTTATTATTATTATTATACAAACAAACTTGCTTCTATACAGCTTTAAGGAGTAAAATTTTAACTCCCCATCGTACGCCGAGAATCAATGCCTCAGCCATATTTCATGAGTGCGCTGGCTTTAAGCGTTCCGCTAAATTTTATGGATCAGAAACTATAAATTTCAATGAAGCTGGTTTAAAGGATTATTTTACAGATATGGATTGTATGGGGGCAATGACCAAACCCAATATCTTACATTTTAAATTGCTTGCCCCCCGTCGCATCGCATCGCCTGCACGCGCTATTACTTTGTTTTCGCATAGCATTCTTTCATACTTTTAGCCATTAGCCTTCCTCAAGAATTAGGTTATCAAATGCAAAAAGAAAAGGACATAGGATAGTTTTGAACGACATACCTCGCGGGCGGAGCCGCGTGCGGAAGCTAGTAAGTAAATAAATCAAAGACGATAAAAACGATGTTTGTAATAAAGATATCGTTCTAATAGAAATTTTATTAAAATTCCAACTAAAACCGTGCATGCTTGTAGAATTAGAGTACCTATACACAAGAACAAAAAGCGTTTATTAAAAATAGCTCAAATACACTTACCATTTTCTGCGAAACAGCATTAAAGCTTGTCTTTTATTAGGTATGTAATCTGATAAATAACGTAGTTTTTTCTCATTCATACCGATCGTATTAATGTAAGTAAATAACGATAGAGTAACTATTAATAACCGGATATTTTCATAAGAGTTAATTGTACATTTTGTATTTTCTTTGTTTGTTTAATTCAATGGATGCTCTTCTTTCGATTTATTTAATTTTGTTATATTAGTCAAGGATACAATAGAAGTATGTTTCGGTATTGTATTAATTTTTTCACGAGACTACTTTAAAATATTTATTTTTTTAGGTTTCCAAACAGATAGGCAGTTGTTCCATGTAAAATACTGGTATTCAGCTGCATCCGGTTAGACTGGAAGCCGACCCCAACATAATTGGGAAAAGGCTAGGCAGATGATTTTTTTAGGTTTCCCCTTGGGGGTAACCCTATCACCAAGCCTCCGCTGTCAGTCTGACAGTCAGCTCAACGGGCTGTATTTCAAGAACCGTAATAGGTAGACAGATGAAATTTTCACAGAGTGTGTATTTCAATTGGCGCTATAACAGCAAATAATAAAAATAAAATAGATTTAGTAAAAATAAAAGGCTCTATACAAGAAACGTGTTTTTTTTCTCTTCGTGTCCTTGGCCAGTTTTTTTACACTATCAAGAACTAAATCTTATAGTAGCTGTATAAGGGCACGTTCAACGGAAGATATCTGTTTTAACAAAATATATTTCCAGCCAACAAAATCCACAACAAACACACTCATTCCTTTATACGCTACATTCATTCTGGATCCAGTTAAGTTCAATTCTAAAACTTCTTTTTATCCTACGGTTTTCATGCATTTTGTTCATGCATTCCGCGTTCAGGAACTCCTAACTTCCGCCAGTCTTTTGTTCAAGCCAGTTCAATCTCGCTCTCTTTGGCCGTTCCAAACGGTACGAATAAGGAAAATTGCAAATATCTACCTACTCTCTTTCCGAAAAATATGGTATGAATCGCGAAACTGGTCTCAAATGTTTGGTCAAATAATATTAAGATTGGATTTTTTTGAATTGAGAAGCTAGGACGCCATTTTATAAAATGGAATGTATTTTGAATAAAGAATATGTGCAGTCTCAGTCTTTAAAGGTGTAATCTTCTTACCTGTCTTTATCAAGAAATGCATGGTAATGAGCATATCCGTGGTAATGAGGCACTTGAAAATATCTCAAGGAAGATTTGCATGTTACCTTGCAAGAATTGTTAGTCAAGTGAGGCGACGTTTTTCGCGGGACTTTGAACTGTTTCATTCTTTGAGCTTTAAGTATATAATTATGTACAGTAAAATCTTTTTACTGTTGCACTCTATTTAGGTATATTTAAACTACACTAATTAATTGCATGATTTTGCTCTCAGAATTGTATATCAAAGCAAGTGCATACCTATTATAAGATTATAATATTCTTCATATGAAAATTCACAAGGGGAAAGCTAACATTAAAATACGAACGTATAGTATTAAAACGCTAACTAATCCTTCCACAATGTTCCTTATTTTTCATTATTTTCATCAATAATGCGTCCAGTATTCCAGCCACAAAGAACTTCAGCAATAGTTCAATTATTTCACATTCTTTTGTCTTTACTGCAGTCTCTAGTTGAACTCCCATGCATAAAACAAAAATCAGAACGTTCCTCAGACAAGCGACATTAATTTATTCTTCCCCTAAAACAAAAAGGAACAAGAAAGATACGCATGTTTCAGGGTTCCGTCAGCGAAGTCAACTTTTTCTCTTATTTTTAATACAATTTCTGCATGACTTCATCAGAAAATACGTTCCAATTATATTGTCATTTCGCTTCGTTTAAAATAACATTGCATAAAACATTGCGATATTGGAATAGGGAGTTGGGTTGTGATTAAAACATTGATTTCTATGTATTATATAATTACTTCAAGTAGTTTGGTAGTGAGTTGAATAACCTACAGATATTATTAAGAAAGCTACCGTGTGGAAAGTATTTTTGTGGTTATTTTTTATTTATTACCTCCTACATATTCTTTGGTCTAGCAATCAATCAAATATAAAGCAAGTGCGCAGTTATTTGTGCCAACTAGTCTTACCTTACAGGGTTAATGGATGAAACACCAAAGGAAAGACCGTTCTAAGGATTTCAATAATACGTTTATTTATCTTACCAAAGGGTTTCCTACTACCCTGAAACTGGGGTGTGGAGGTCAGATAAGCAGTCGCCCCATGTAAAATACTGGTACTCGGGTGTATTCGGTAAGACTGGAACCCGACTCCAACATAGTTATTCGAATATTCATTTGCATGTTTACGATCTTTATTTTAGCTAAACTGTGCGCATGTCATAGCTAAGTCTGGAACAATGTTTCTTTTTTTTAAACATTGACCCACACCAGGAATTACCACCACCATACATTTAAACTCACACACACAAACAGCCAGACCCGGAACAACTACTTGTAGGTCATACAAATATTTGTTCCGTGCGGGAATCGAACCCGCGACACGCAGCGCAGCAGTCAATCGCTTAACCACTGCGCCATCCGTGCTGTCAATGTGTTTCTTAGACGGGTGTTTAGCTGCGACACAGTTTTTAACTTTTGTAGCTATCATCGTTTCCATTGTAATTATTGCCATTTGTTGCTGTTCCAAAATAAAAATAAAATACAAAATAAAAACTTTTACATTTATTAGCAGAAGAAAGTTAACCTCTGAAGTTACAATATAACTATAACGGGTTGGTGACTACCAAGAGTATTCCTTAAATGTGCCACATTAGGTACCTACTAAAGTTCTGCTATTAATTTAATGTTTTACGTACCCTTAGAAGTAGCCCTTTATAACTTGAAACACTCATGCATTTCCAACTAAAACACGCTTTAAATTAAAACTTGTTTATGTTCACTACCAAAAATATGCACTGGAAAAGAATTTCTGCAGGATCAACTCATTAGCTTTACCCGTTGAATTCCACCAACTCAAGGGCCACAAAAAACAGAGCCAAGTTAAATAAACATCCAAAAATACACCGAACACTTACGGAATACGGAACCCGCTGTGTTTACGAAACACACTCTGCCATAAAACTCATCAGAATAAATGAAGTCAATCGCAGGAGGGACTCACTTTACGAACGAAATGGTTTAACGTTGGTCACAATGAATTGCTTTTTATATATAAAGGAATTGGGTTTAATTTAAGGGCTCGCTTTTGTTTTGTTTTTTATAGAATGTGGTATTTTTTTATTAGAACTAGGAAGTATTATTCCCTGCTCTTACTAGGCAAAAACCTCGCTCTAGTAACGACTGTAGAAATGGCGCGAAATCGTGACAGATCGTAAATAATTAATATCATCATAATATTTTAAAACAAAATTAACACTTACAGAATTTTGTAGGTAAAGAGGAAACCAAAGGAAAGGCCGTTCTAAGAATTGAATTTTAGATTTATTGTTCTTTTCTTTTTGTCTTAGAAGGTGTGTTTTATTTACTTAGGTGAAATTCTCTAAGAATTTGTCGTACAATAACCGTTTGTCAGTTATGTTTTTAAGAAATCGTGACTCAAAAATGCGAGCATAAATCAGCCCCATAAAAAAAACTGATCATTTGTGAAAATCTAAAATTCAGAGAAAAAAAAAAAGGTCTTTTAACATGTAATCTATATTTTATGACGCAAAATGAACCTGTCTAAATATAGCCACACTTTGACAGTGTTATATAATATTATAATTACTTATACCAAAGTTGGGCGTGGAACTTAAATCCTCTTTGCCTTTGGTTTGTTTATATTCAAGTTTATGCCCTGCTTATACTGTGGGGGAGTGTGTATAGTGGCTCACAGGACGTATCCTGAATAATAAGTGCTATATCAATTAGAAAATGTTGTTAGCTTAAGGCTTTCGTTTTGTTTCAGTGTGTGGGATTAGTTGGGTGTATAAGTAGATGGCTTTCCTGATGCTAAGTGGAAAATATATTCTTAATAGCTGCGCCCCGCGGTTTCACCCGCATAAGTTTCGATCCCGTGGGAATATCGGGATAAAAAGTAGCCTATATGTTAATCCAGGGTGTCAGCTACCTCCGTACAAAATTTTATCAAAATTGGTTTAGCCGTTTGAGCGTGAAGAAGTAACAAACATATAAACACACACACACCCCCACACTCACAAACTTTCACCTTTATAATATTAGTGTGATTGTTGGCTGTCGCAGTGACTGGGTTGTAGAGGTTAGATAGGCAGACGCTCCATGTAAAATACCGGTTAGACTGGAAGCTGACTCCAACATAGTTGGGATAAGGTTAAGGAGATTGTTGGCTGTCGTGTAATAAAAATCTTTCTTTGCAGATAATTTTCTAAACACGAGCGGTTTTTTTTCTAATTAAAATAAAATATTAATTAGTTACTTAATTAATTGTAGCTTTAATAAAAATACAGTTTACAGTTCCTCTGAAATGAAAAGCTCTGTATTTATGCAAAGTTAGGGATTTTTCATAGTTTCTTTTTTGCTTTGAAGTTCCATCCAAAAAACTTGGCAAGACTCGGATATCAATAATATGCACTAGTAGGTATCGCCAGGATAATTACAACATCATTGACAACCTACATACGTCAATTTGCCATGTTATAGCCATTTCATACAACTGTCAGAAAATGACAGTTGTGATTTGAATATGCGGACAATTTAAGTCGGTAGTCTATTTACTTAAGAATTGATTGCCCAGACTACCGGCTAGAGTAGCTAAACTTCTTTTATCTTCTTTACGTCACCAGCCACCGTAATAAAATTTATAATTAACCCCACATTATCTACCCGCTCTCCTCTAATCTACGTTAATTAATTAATTTTATTTTCATTGGATTTCATACTTTGCGGGAGAGGGTGCATAAATAACGAAGATTACCGAATCGCTTCGGAAACTCCGACAGGGACGGAGGAAACTGTGGAAAGTAATCTAATATGTAAAAGGTATCGTTAATTGAGAATTTGGTGGAGTTTCTCTTCGAATATCTGGGTACTGCAGAATTAACTTCAAGGATATTGTTTTTAGAGTTTATGGCTTTAGTAACGAAGTAAGTTTGCTGGGGTTACCGTTGTGTTCCAAAATAATAAAGAAGTGAGTAGGCAGGCATTAAATAATCTGCATGCCTTCTATGTTTTAGGTATGTAATCTGATCTGTAAGATGTGAGAAGAGAGGGGCTCATGGCTAAGGAATAACTACCGTACGGATCGATTGTCGCGGTCGGTCCGTAGATTTTTAGACCATTTTTATATACTGAGACCCTCGTGCCTCGGAAAGCACGTTAAGCCGTTGCTTCCGGCTGTCATTCTTGGATCTTTGACAGTCGTTAGGGGTCGTCAGAAGCCCGAAAGTCTGACAACCAGTCTTATCAAGGGGTATCCTGTTACCCAGTAACTGGGTTGTGGAGGTCAGACAGCAGTCGTAGCATGTAAAATACTGGTATTCAGCTATATCCTACATCAGTTAAACCAGAAGCCAACCCCAACAAGGTTGGGGGAAGCCTAGACAGATTGCAGTCTGATTTGTAAGAATAAAATCCACTTCTTGCCTTTCCAAATGCTTGAGTTACTGAGTTATTGAAAATCCTATGAAAGTAATAAAGGGCATGGCCCACTTTCTTTATGTTCTCATTTTAAGTGCAAATTGTTTGTGAAAAAACCAGGGCGCCTTTATTTTAAGGTTAAAGCGAAGATTAAAGACATTAATTTTATGCCTATCCCAAATTTTCCACATCGAGAGCCTTACTAAAGACAGAATAAAATCAGCATAAAAGTATTCCAGGTCTGTTTAAAACTAGGCCAGGTCCATTAAAGAATACAACTTTCTAGAAGCATCTGTGAAGTTAACTGCCTGAAACCGAATTGTTCTTTTAATACTCTGCAGAATCATCCTCTTTTGTTCTTACACTAAACCAGATAGTACACATACACAGACAAAATTGGGAACATGTGTAAAGATGGAGTATTCTGCAAAATTTTGTTTTGCATATTTTATTTTTATAAAATACCTACTAGCAGTGCCCTTCGGTTTCACCCGCATAAGTGTCGATCCCGTGGGAATATTGGGATAAAAACTATCTTATGTCCATTCCTGGGACTCAACCTATCTCTATACCTACCAAATTTCAGTGAAGAGGTAACAGACAGACAGATCGACAGACAGAGACACTTTCGCATTTATAATATTAGTATGGATATTTAGAGTATGGATAGTGATAATCAGCCTATTGTTCCCACTGCTAGGACACAGGCCTACTCTTTTCGAGAGGGAGAAGGACATGCCGGGTTCCTCGCACTAGCACTGGTTTTACCATAGTCATTCTTGTCCGTTTCTGTATACTTAGAAAACTTAAAATTTCCGCAAGCTTAGATTTATACAATGGTCATATTCGCCTTTATAGTCGACACAAAATAATCGCAAGTTTTGGCACATACCTTCATGTTAGTATGCGATTTATATTAATAATCAAGTTATAGTTCAGGTATAAGAATTTTTTTATCTTAAGCCAAAAAGTCCAGTGCCAAAAATGGCCCTCGCAAGACCAAAGAACAAGACTATCATCGTGTCTGTACTAGATATATGTATGTAGTCATAGAATTACATTTATTAAACTTATTTATATTTCCAATGTTTTGCCTTAACTTTATCGAGTTTCCAGTAAAAGTATTCGCTGCAACTGGACTGTATTGTGATCTTTATCTGCTTTTTAAATCTCCGCTCTTGCCTACAGCTGCCAAGAACGGTTGGATTCTCTTAGCTCGGAATTGTGTTGTGTTTATATCTGTAACGCTACTACATTGTGGAATAAACTCGCTCTTTTATTGTTTCAGGATTACTTTTTCGCTTTGAGCCACTTGTACATGCAAATTCTATTAATTTAACGAAATGATGACTGAGAAGTGGTCCACCTCCGTACATTTATGTGCTTGAAGTATTTAATAAATAAATAAGTGACTTTAAAATGTAGGTGTATGGATAAAATTAGAAGATATTAAAAATAAAGACGTATATTTTTATTAAAAACAATACTTAGATAATGTGCAATCGAGAAATGTTTCATTTATTTTCATTTCTAGGACAAATGTGGCAGAATTGTTGATGAAATTTTTCTGGACTATTTGTTAAGTTACAGCGTTCGGGAGTTTCTATTCCAGGAAAGCGATATATTATTTGAAACGATGCCAAAACAGGAAGTTGGATTAATCATGATGGATTACAAAAGTTATTGTGTGTAATGAGTTTCTCGATTTAGGTCTGAATGAATTTAAAGCGGAATGAACGGAGACATGAAAAAAACAATGCTAACTTATAGATAAGCCATTAGTACTTATTATGTTATCGAAATATAGTTCTTTTATCCACCGGTCTAAGGGTCGTATTCCGTCATCACTCTCCTCACTGCTTTAGCGGATAGTGACTCTAAGGACTTCAAATTGCCTATAATATCTTGGTTTACATTAGATACAATGTATTGATGTAGATTCCAACCCCCTACCACAAGGAAACTAGTATGTCCAGAAGGCCAATTCTTATACTTAAAAAGTTTAAAATTCAAGCCCCAATCTCATCATGTATTGATTTCCCATTAAACATCTTCATGTTTTGACAGATTGGTACTGAGATTAACATGCGAACATTCTTAAAAATACGGGAATCGCCTTTTTTGAATCAAAAATTCCATTGACATTTATATCAGTCAGTAGGAACATTGTAAGTTGATTATACAAACATACATAAACTCACGCTTTCTTTCCATGTAGGTAGGCAGAAACTACAGAAAGCCTGCAGCTATGATCCTAACGTACTCCTTTTGCTTTACTACGCACCTGATCTTTCTGAAGAGCATAACCAATAAGGACATTATATGTCCTTCTAGGGCGATGGTTTGCTTCGTTTACGTTCACACCACGCCAGTTACGAGTACTACGCACCTGATCTTTCTGTAGAGCATCACCAATAAGGGCATTATATGTTCTTCTAGGGCGATCGTTTGCTTCGTTTACGTTCACACCACGCCAGTTACGAGTACTATGCACCTGATCTTTCTGAAGAGCATAACCAATAAGGACATTATATGTCCTTCTAGGGCGATGGTTTGCTTCGTTTACGTTCACACCACGCCAGTTACGAGTACTACGCACCTGATCTTTCTGAAAAGCATAACCATTATGGGCATTATATTTATGTCCTTCTAGGGCGATGGTTTGCTTCGTTTACGTTCACACCACGCCAGTTACGAGTACTACGCACCTGATCTTTCTATAAAGCATCACCAATAAGGGCATTATATGTTCTTCTAGGGCGATCGTTTGCTTCGTTTACGTTCACACCACGCCAGTTACGAGTACTACGCACCTGATCTTTCTGAAGAGCATCACCAATAAGGGCATTATATGTTATTCTAGGGCGATGGTTTGCTTCGTTTACGTTCACACCACGCCAGTTACGAGTACTACGCACCTGATCTTTCTGTAGAGCATCACCAATAAGGGCATTATATATATAGGTGTTTTGTAATAATTCATTGTGTTTTGTGATGTTTGTGTTTTATATAATTTTTTATTCTTAGTATTTTGACATTTTTTATAGCATTTTTACCATTTCACAATTTTATATTTGACATTTTATTTATTTTATTCGATTCTGGCATTTTTATAATTTTATTATTATAATTTTAAATTTAATTAACTTATTATTTTTAAATGATCACAATTTTGTTTTGCGTTTTTACCTGTTTTGAATTTAGTATTATATTTTATTAGTAATTTTAATGCATGAATTTGAAACTATAGACTAGAATTATGTCTGAAATAAAATTATTATTATTATTTTTTATATGTCCTGGGGGTTTTCACTCCCCTCGCCTTGTAATTACCTTTTGTAGTCGCTTATAAGTTGATTATAATGGTGTTCATAATACCTGCAACCTACATACTGTTTGAATTCCAGTAATTTGCAGTTGTCGCAAAATTCAGTAAAATTCTACTGGAATGAAACGATTTGTCAGAATTTGTACTTATCTTTACTTTTAATAATAATATTGTGTTTGCTCACAGTTGTTTACTTTTTAAAAGAGTCGCTTGTTGAAACATGAAACTCGCCAATTATTTTACGTAATAATTATTTAAATACACAATTTAATGCGCGGAACAATATAATTAAGTTCCGAGTTTAATGATTAAATTACTTTGTTTTAAAAGCTCACATAATTATACATTTCGTTAGGCGTTCGTGTTTCTTTTGTAAACTAACCTAGTTTTCGTACCCATTACGAGTTTCCGTAACTTGATATTTTAGGATAATGGATCAGTAATTTTAGCGTGTGAAATAGCAAGAGGTAGGGAAAATAAAAATCAGTGTTAAAATGATTTGTTTTATCTTTATCTAAATATCTGACTGTGTGACTGCCTGGTGACTACTGTAACTACTGGGTGTTGAGTTCAATCCACAGGTAGCAAAGTGTTGCTGGATATAATTCAATTTTTACCGACTTCAAAAAAACAGGAGGTTATCAATTTGACACGTATGTATGTAATATTATTGGAACTGCATTATATTCACATATGACAATCTATTAGGGCTTCCAAACAAATACACAAAATTTTATAGATGTATGTAGGTATGTATGTAAGTTTGTCCACGCATTTCTCCGCAGCTATTAATCGTATCGTGACTATTTTTTTTAATAACTTACATTTACTTCAACTTAGGGAACAGTGCAAGTTTCATCAAAATCGATTCAGTAATTTTCAAGATATGGACTAGTACGTGTAAGTGTGACTGCCTGGGTTATTGATACGAGATAGGTAAGGGCTATAATGTCAGAGGAAAACATCTCAAAACCTTGGTCAATTTATTTACAACAAAACTATTACCTACTTATTACAAAGAAATATTCCAGTTTTTACTAAAAACTAAAAATTACGAAAAAAAAAATAATTAAAAAAATTAAATCGGCTTCAAAAAGAGAATTAAACTAAAACTAAAATACAGATCCCAAGACACCGACTTCCGAAATTAAAGTTATTTCATATTTTTGAGTTCAAATTTTTTTTTTTTTTTTAAACGTTGCCCCACACTAGGAATTTCTCCTGTATCGTGGGTGCGTTTACAAACATTTAAACTCACATACACAAACAGCCAGACCCGGAACAACTACTTGTAGGTCATACAAATATTTGTTCCGTGGGTTCAATCGCTTAACCACTGCGCCAACCGTGCCGTCGAATATCTTTTTGAAGTCGGTTTAATTTTTTAACTACGTCATTTAAATCGTCTTTTATACAAAACACGAGCGGTGTCGCTTACGGTAAGAGTGGCCCGAGTTCAATGGTTTTTACCATCTCAAAAAATGCCCAACGAGCCCAAAAAAGTTTTCACTTAAAAAAAACAAAAATAATAAAAAAATATAAACCAAATGACATGATTGCCATTACAACAGGGGGCCTAAAAAGGCCACTTTGTCAGAATCATAAAAGGATAACATAATGGACAGTTAATCGTTAAGTTAATCGTATCAAATCCCATTGGTGAACCATTATTCAGTTATTTTTTTTGTCTGTGCTAAAATACCAATCAATCCGATCTAAATCCAATCCCAATCTCTTTAATTATACCTACGTAGTGCAGCGAAAAAAAGAAAAACACGGACTGTCTTCGCCATATTACGATTCATAATGTTATCCTTTTATGATTCTCCAATGTGGCCTTTTTAGGCCCCCAGAACTGTAACAAATCTGAATTAATATTCTGACCACAAAAGCCACTACAATTGAAAGAAAGAGAATTGTAGCAACAACCTAGTTGATGGCAATAAGCTTGACCATTTTTTTTTTGGTTTGGTAATCATCATATGACCCTTCCCACTCTGGGCGGAGCGGAAGGGAGTGAGACCCTTACCGACTAAAACCTACCCATGTTTCTTCCTTAGCCCTTTATGTTCCGGGCCAGCGGTAGCCCTTTCGGACAATCCCGCTGATAGCTTGACCCTTGAACCTGATTTACTCTGTGTTAATTAATTACCTGTGGCATTCCATAAGTTGAAGCAAGATTATGAGTTGCATCGTCAAAAGGCTCCACCAGGCAGGCGACGCGGGTCTGGTAGAACAATTTCCATTAAGTTTTCATAGAAATAGTTCTACTAGAGTTGCGTCGCGCTGTCGTGTTCCGCCATTCTGCGGGAGCCGTAAATAGTGTTTAGACCATGTCAGTAATTTCTTGGTTCAGTTTTATTTTATGCCACAGATAGGAAACTTGCATAATGCATAGTATCTATATACAGGCCTATCTACATGAAGCTTTATACATGAGACTTAAGAGGGAGAATCTAACAAAATAGCCTATTTCCAATATGATTTTTCCTGAAATTGATCCAAACTTTTTGTGGAACAGAACACAAAATATAAAAAAAATCTCGATTGAAGAACATCACAAAGTTACCTCTCATTTTCACGTAATTTCGATTTGTACAAGACTTGTAATTTGTAGATAGCGAAGCGGACTAAAAACTAAGTAACTGTAATAAGTAAGCTTTAGAATTTGAAACTTCTTCCTAACTTAGTAGCTTAATTATAGAAACTCAGCCGCAGTATTAAACCTAAAATTCGAAAGTCTATTGAATATTCGGCTTGAGAATCGAGGTATGATTTTAATATTAAATAGTAAACCAAAGAAAACTGTCCGGTGTAAGAAGTTTCAGACAAAATATTATTCCCAAACGGATAAATGTTTTTAACTTGTTCATAGAGAAGATCGAGATTTAATATTAGATGAAATAACGATAGTAGCAAGATTTACTGTTCAGGCAGAAATGCTGATATCATTTTCACGTTTATTTTCCGAGGAGGGGGTCTATCCGGATGTTTTCTCTAACTTATGGCCTACTTTTATGATTTATTTTGTGTTTCATGACTGCAGGCCTATTAACACTTCCGCAAGTACATTGGCGAGTGAAACGAGTTTAGTAGGATCATCGTATGGGAAACGATCGATGAGCTATATAATAACATAGATTAAAATAACATGACGCCTATAGTCTCTGAAAGGTTAGGCAAAGATGTCCCTGGGAGGTCAGATTGAATTAGCTGGCGGAACTTCGGAGACGTGATGGATATTGTAGTTACTTAAAATAATTTGTTTAGAAAATTAGTGTTTATAAACTCATATCATTACGTCTTGTTTTCCTCAAGGGTTAGGTGCACGTGAACCTATGTAAAGACGCCAGCAAATCAATCTACCCGAAACTGTCAAATTTTCCCAATCAAATTTGAACCTTATGTTTCGGCGATAAAATTGAAAATCTATTAAAGAAATTTGACAGATTGTAGAAGCTTGATGTGCTGGCGTCTGTACACCCACATTTCGCCAGTTATGTTTAAGACTCATGTAATATGGAACGGTGAAGGAAAACATCGTGAGGAAACCGGCATGTCCTAGAACCAAAAATTCGAAGACATGTGACATCTGCCAAACCGCACTGGGCCCGCGTGGTGGATTACGGCCCACTCCCTCTCACCGAGAGGAGGCCTGTGTCCCAGCAGTGGGAACATTATAGGCTGATTATGTTTTAATATGGGGCGAGCCTAGTCATGAACCGGGCACAAACGCAGACTCCGGGCTGCTACGAGTTCAGATGGAAAACTCATAACACTTTGCCCAACCTGGGAATTGAACCCTCGGTGGTCTAGTGGTCGCAAGCGCTTCAGCACGAAGCAGTCCTAAGCTAAGTCATGAGTTGACATAAAAAAAAACAACCGAAGAGATAACCTCCTCCTTTTTTTGAAGTCGGTTAAAAATAGAACGCCCGTTTATTTCAGCGAGTCAAGTAGGATCACAGAGTATAGTAAAATAAAGTGTAAGTAGGACTCTCAACTCACTTAGCGCTGAGCAACTTACTCCTATTTATGACAAAACCACCGTTTTCCGTTGCAAAAAATAAATATTTATGTATAGCTCTATCTCGCTTTCGCACCACAGTAAGATTAAAATATTACTGGAATAAAAGACGGTGGTGTCCTTTTACCGCGTATTTACATAACTAATTTTATTTGCAAATGAACCCTCCTAACACCATTCTTCTATCTCCATTATCACACCGGGTAATATTTTCCTAGAAGATGCCATTATTGGACGTAATGTATACTATAATAGGTCTGTGAGGGATTATAGAAGAAAAATTTACTCTTACGTTTATTTCGGGATTCGGTCGTGGTCCATCTGCTTAGTTCACCTGGGTGGACCACGGGCACTTTTTCTTGCCGGTGGATCACCTAAATGATGAGGAATATGCAAATAAAAAATGCGTATTGTTCATGGTCCACCTAAAATTAATTCCTGAATTATTCTGTAAATACATATTTGTTACGGTCGCGAATCATATTTTAATCAACGTACAACTTAGGTAATACTGACCAGCAAATTGCAAAAAACTTAAGAAAATTTGAATTTCGCGGGCTACCTTAGCGCTGGATTTAAAATACATGGTGCACCAGCTTTTGTCGGAAATTACAACACGGGAACGTACTACCGGGATGAAAAGTATGTCCGGGATGTATAGTGTATCCGGTTATGGTCTATCCGTCTGTCTTATTTCTCGTCTAACGTATTCTCTATAACACAATGGACAGAAACGCGCGAAATGAACGCGAGGTTGCAGTGAATAGCCAAGGAATTTACCTGGTTTCGAGTAAGGAATCATTGAAAGGTCATAAATGGATTAGGGCACAGATGTTATGGTGTGGAAAGGTAAGTCGAGACAGACAGACATACCTCTGTCTTTCCGAAAAAGAAAAAAAAAGTTTTAAAATCGATAGTAACTTATTACTTATTTTCGAATTTATAATAATATTAGTATGGAGTATGGAAGTTTAAATATGGATTCCTATTAAATGTTAGTCGCATACAGTTCTTACTATAAAGTTACCACTATATACAAAAACAACTTAATCACTGAACTTAATGAATCTCAGATTAATGCAACTGCTTTAAATTTTATAAAACAATTACCCCTAGTTGCGTGGCCCCATTAACATGAGATTTACATAGTGTAGCAGTCTTTAAGCATTTATGAGGAATAACTTGGCCTTATTTCCCGTTTTCCCGGGACCGGGACCCGACATATCATTGCGGTACATTTAACTTAATTAACATAGTGTTGACGAGGTTCAAAGTAGGTGACTGGTAGTCATTATGGTGCAGTTAACACACTTTACTAGGTTTAAACGACCTAATGGCGACTTTATTTCAGTATACATTATGCAATTTGAAGTACCTAATAGGTTTTTGTGGGCTCGTTAGACACCATTAAATAATCTGAGACGTTTATCAGAAACCAGTCAAATAGCCTATTCCCCTTCGTCCCGTGATCTTATAGCTATATCGACAGAATAGTTTCAATAAAAGGGGACTATTATAATGTCTTTATGAAACATTTTTCTACAGCAGGGCTATTTTCGTACAAAAAATGAGCGAGCATTGATCAACACGCGGGCTCACTACGTGTTGGCAATTTGATACCATTTATTTTACCATTTAGTTTCATTGCGATATTTTCCTGTGCCGTGAGTAATGGATGTCTTAAAATAGCTTAAGCAGAACATTATTATGGCATTAGAAAGGATAAGTAAGAGGCCTGAGGGGGCCAAACGCCTCCTGCCGGAGGCTTTACGCGGGGGTCGTGCGGTCCATGGCCCTATACGGGGCCCCGGTGTGGGCGCGTTCACTGCGGCGGCGAGCCGCCCACTACCTGAACGCGCCCCAGAAGGTGGTAGCCATAAGGCTTATCCGGGGCTACCGCACGATCTCTGGCGAGGCGGCAAGCCTCATTGCCGGACTGCCGCCGTGGGATCTGGAGGCGATAGTCCTCGCGCGCGTGTATGAGTGGCGCGCGGAGGCACTAAGTCGGGGGGAAGTTCCGCTTCCACGGCAAATCGCTGCGGAGCGGACTGAGCTCCGGCGCGATCTCATGGCGACATGGAAGGAACGACTGTCGCAACCCAGCGCAGGGCACGCCGCGATAGCGGCGATAATACCCCTCTTTGAGGAGTGGCTAGAGAGGCGCCACGGCGCCCTCACCTACCGCCTGACGCAGGTCCTCACCGAACACGGAAGCTTCGGGAGGTTCCTGCACATCATCAGGCGGGAGGAAACGCCCGGGTGTCACCATTGCCAGGATCGCCCAGAGGACACGGTGGAGCACACGGTGGAGGTCTGCCCCGCTTGGGCGGAGCACCGCCGTGTCCTCGTAGAGGCGATCGGCAGCGGCGGCGACCTCTCGCGCCCGGCCCTGGTGCAAGCCATGGTCCGGGCGAGAGGGAGTGGGAGGCAGTCACTTCCTTCTGAGAAGCAGTCATGCTAGCGAAGGAGGTGGCGGGACGGCTCAGGGAGAGAGCCTCCCGTCCCAGCCGCCGCGGGAGACGCTCCGGGCGTCGGGAGCCGCGCGACGACTCCCGGCCACCGTAGGCGCGGGCCTGCGGGCGGAGAGTAATGGGTAGCTCAGCTGCCGGACGGCGCGTACGTGTTCCACGCGCGCCTCAAAGAGATGTCAGCATCGAGGAGGGGCCCCATAGGGCCGAAGCCTGCCGGGTCAGCGGGATTGTCCGAAAGGGTTACCGCTGGCCCGGAACATAAAGGGCTAAGGAAGGAACACGGGTGGGTTTTAGTCAGTAAGAGTCTGACACTCCCTTCCGCTCCACCCAGAGCGGGAAGGGTCATTTGATGATTTCCCATCCGCAAAAAAAAAAAAAAAGTATCAAAGTTTTACAATGGTACAAATTGCGCGCCATTTGTTTTTTTTTTTCACCAAGCGGTTTTTGTGTAATAATTTAATCATATTTACAGTCATCAATAGATACCCTTCCGCTCCACCCAGAGCGGGAGGGGTCATTTGATGATTTCCCATCCGCAAAAAAAAAAAAAAAGGATAAGTAATAATGGCGCGCTCTACAGGTAGCGCCATGCGCTGCGTGGTCGTGGTTCGCAGCCACCACATAGTGTCTGCAATATACTGGCGAATGACGTCACTTAACCTTATTTATGTTTTTTCCTAAAGAGCGTTATTTGACACCGTAAAGTCAAACCCCGCTGTCATAACTTTTATGACAGACGTCAATGCGGCCATCGCTCTTCTAGGACATCGTAAACTTAAGCTATGATCGTGAACTTCCACTGCAAACCACGGCACTCGTCGCTGGCAAACAAATGAACCGCGTAGAAACGTGGCAAACAAATGAACCGCGTAGAAACGTGGCAAACCTTTCCGTGCACATTCTAAGAAGCAGTGGTCGACTTTTAAGATAATTTAATAATTAATTTTATCTCGATGCCCGAAGGTTGGCGTTCTCACTTCATGAGTGCCTAAAGGCTCACTCTGACAGGCGTGACGCGACTCTAGTAGAACAATTCCTATGAAAACTTCATGGAAATTGTTGTACCAATATGCCGCGTGGTACCATCGCGTCGCGCCTGTCTGCGGAAGCCTTTACTCATGAAGTATAAGATCGCCAACCTTCGGTCTACCGTACGATTCTTATATTACAGTTAGAGTAAGTCTAATCTCTTACTTTCTTTGTTTCAGGTCCAGTCTAAAACCGTATGGGTCTTCTAAAATCACCATCTTACAGAGACAGTGCAATAATGGCGTTCAAAACCAAAAACGCAACTGACATTGACTCAGATGTGCCAAACTGACAGTGTGTGCAAAATGGAGAGGAGAACAGGCCTTTTGGTTGTGTTATGGGTGGCCATATTCCCCCTTTATCGAGCCGATAATCTCGGTAAGTTTACTCCTAAGTTTCCTTCAGGTAATGTACCAGCTCTCCGTGCTAACTTCTCGAACAAAGTAAAGTGGAACTCGCGGTACCGTACCTCGCAATATTAGTTTTTTTTTATTGTAAATATTGCATCGGTTTTTCTTAGAGTTTATTGCATTCCGACGTGAGCAGGCTAGGATGCTATTGAAAGTTTGAGAATGAAAAGAAAATATTTAAAAAAATACGTCTGGGCTATTTCAATTTATTAAAATTTCTGTGAAGCATCTTTGGGATTCAAGCGATGCAGATAATGTAAGAAATAAAAGTTAATAATATTGGCTAGGAACAGTTCTACAAGTCATTACAGTCCGGCCGACGCGTCGAGAGAATGTATTCCTGACACCTGGGGGCATAAAACGCCACTTTTGCAGAATCATAAAAGGATAACATTATGAATCTTAATATGCCGAAGACAGTCCGTGTTTTTCTTTTTTCGCTGCACTACGTACGTAGGTATAATCAAAGAGATTGGGATTGAATTGATTGATATTTTAGCACAGACAAAAAAAAAATAACTGGAAAATAAATTAAGAAAAAAAAGAAAAGTTGTTTATTCTGCACAAACAAAACGCACATTGCAAATAAAAAAAAAAAAACGACATCTGGGGGGGGGGGACACGGGAGTGCCCCCGCCAAGACGAGCCAAGCGAAGCGCAAGGCAATAATTTAAGATTTCATGGTTTTCCTTTCATTTAATTTATCAAGTTTGTTAGAGAGATTTCATCCTTATAATTGATCCTAACGATCAATGCAATAAAAGTACAGGGTGTAATTTTTACAGATTTTAGTCGGTTCGATTCCCGGGTGTGGCAAGTGAATTTTCTAAAATCTTTGAATGCAGTTTTCTTTCTATTCAAAAATAAAGGAATGTTCTCTTTGAGTAAAATTATCTATCTACAGTATTAAGAGTATACTTTCCCTTCAGGTGGCATTACAAAATTCCACCCTGTATAATAGGTAGATCTCTGCCTAACCTTTTGATGATTACAGGCGTGATTTTTTGTAATTAATTAACTAATAAAACCTTTAAGTTTCAACTTTCCAAAAGGCGTCTGAGTAATTACCATTTTGTCTAGATAGGTTTATTATACTTTCATTGGGCTTCGTCTAGAATCCTTTGATAAAGTCCGAAAAATATTTTTATCCAGCCCTTTGTACGATATTTTTTTAGAAGAAAAACAAGATTTAATTAATGAATAAACCCATCAGTCACGTTCTTAATTAAGAATACCTACAGAATACTGATGATAAAATCTTGTTTTTGAAGCTTAGAGCAATATTTTTGTATGGCACAGTAATTTTGTAATGTTGATTTAGGATCAGTCTTTCGATGACGTATATGAGGATTTAATTAATATCTAGGAGGTATGTCATTTTATAGCTTGAATATGGTTTGACAGCGGCGGCTTCGCCCGCATGGATGTCGGGAACTTGCTACCTGATCAAAAGTAGCATATGACCTTCCCTAGGATGCCATCTATCTTCAATTGTTTTTGAAATCCGTTCTGTGGTTTAGGCGTGAAAAGGTAAAGGTAATATACTCGTACATTGGATTTCATAGGTTTTATTTTTTTTGGGCGGTACCCTCTTTCTTGTTTAAAATAAAAGCAGCCTAGGAGTAACTTAGGCTGCTTATAACATCAGCTATCTGCTAGTGAAAGTCCCGTCCCGATTAGCCGGAACAAATAGACAGACAAACATTAAAAAATATGATGTTTTGTTAAAAGTCTTCCATATTATTATGCATTTAGTAAAAAGCTGCTATTTTGACAATACAAAAACAACGAACTGGAAAGAAATTGTTTATTCTGTAAATAGGATATCCGAATAATTTGTACACGTTATTATTATACCTAATAAAAAATAAGCTAGATGAGGTCGGCGTTTCTTAGCTGACTACTCTGACAAAAATTCCGGAACAAACTCAGAGTCACAGCAGTCTCTTTTATAGTCCAGACATACCTAATCATGGTCATCATCATCATCATTTCAGCCAAAAGACGTCCACTGCTGGACATAGGCCTCATGGTCAGATCATGTGAAAACCATGTAGATTGATGTATGAAATGGTCTTTATAAAATGACCCTTATAGTCCTCACATTCACAATACATAATTAAAGTAAAATAATACTTTACAAAGTAAGATTTATATCATTTTTTATTTAATATTTATCAATGACAAGACACATTAACACACACACACACACACACACAACACAAGACACATTCCATTACAGACGATTAAATTTTATTTATTTGTATGGGCCTTATACCACTGGCGATTTGCAAGCGAGTCTAAATCGAGGCGAGTGCGCAGCGAGCTCTCCGAGAATAGCGCTATCGACTCGCTTGCAAATCGCCTGTGTCATAAGGCCATAAGTGAGTATAAATAAAATAGACCCTCTTTTATTCAAGGGTAGAGTACGACGACATGAGGCTATATTGCGTAATAACTGAAATAGGAGTATGTTGAACCTCTGACGGTCACGTCTATAATCCCAACGGAGCTACAAAGTAGTATATTGTACACGTACAGCCCTCTCAAATTTATTATAGCTCTGATTTTGCATCACTGTCCAAATCATAGTGATCTTTATTCTCATTCTTATATGGTTGCTGTTGGGTTGCTGCCTTCGACCAGTCTGTCAGAATCATTGTGATCTTTATTCTCGTCACATTAAGGTTCCTGTTAAGTTGCAGCTGTCAGAGGTAAAATAACTATGAACGGACTGTAGCAGGTTTTTTTTTTGCATAAGTAATTATTATTTCACCAATGAGGCTTATTTAATGTCTTTTACAAAGCATCCAAATTACAGGAAGGTTTATCAAGCCCCATGTCTGACATGTAGCTTTATAAACCTATCCACTCTGTTATAGGCCCTTCTACATATATACCGTTCAGAAGAAAAAAAATTATGCATGCATCATGAAATTAGAAGTTTACACGTGAAATTATTAATGAAATTAATGTCATGAAACTAATTTTTCAACACATTTGCTCGTAAAGTGGCTCTTACGAGTAATTAACCGCTTTTAGGTTCATAATGCAGTGTATTAAACACGCGTGCTTTTTAGTTCATAAAAGTTAATAATAACAACACAAGTCTGTTTTTTTCCTTGCAAGTGTGTTGAATAAAGTCATATAAACGCATGTGCAATGATCACAAACATGTATCATAATGTACTATTATGACATTAGTTACGTAATGTAATTATGGCTTAATTATCTAGTAGGTACATTATTGTGTTTTCAGTACATTTTTTGAACGATATTGGATATTGGAAGATGTCTCGTGACCATGTCTTAAATTTTTAAAATTATGAAGAAACTACTTTAATTCTAAATAAAAGTACTAATTTAATTAGTTAAGCACTTTACTACGAGCGTATGTAGGCAATTACCAGCACCCTAATTGCGTAACACACTATTAATCTCAATTTGAATCATTTTGAAGAATATTGCTAATCCATTGCTTCATATATTTCGAAAAATGTGTCTGCTAACAACATAAATAACGCAATGAATGTTGTTGAACTGTCAAAATGACTGATGAATCGCTACTGATAGTGTGTTACGCAATTACCCAGCTGTTATTTTTAAACATTCACCTGTCTATATTTTCTGTACCAAATTGTACCTAGATTTACGTAACATAATGTTATCCTCGAATATTTAAGCCCTTCCAAACTTTTACAAACTAATCAGCCTTTGGAAATATTTACATACAAGTTATATTAAACCTGGATTATGTCTCGCACCTTTATGTTGTAAACAATATTTGTTTTACATTTTCTCCCAAGCATATTGGATGAAGAGTTTTCTCCTGTTGTCTTTGTATATTAACATTTTATTGACACGTGGAATTGATTTAACACATATTATAAAGGGTTTCGTGTTTTCGTTTTATGAACATACTAGCTTCTGCCCGCGACTTCGTCCGCGTGAAATTTCTTGTACCCCCACCCCGTCGCGTCGCAACACTTCGTATTCGCTTACCGTTCACTCTGAGTTTTTTTCTTTTTGCTCGGCTCCTAAGGGTCATAGCGTGATGTTAAATAGCCTATAGCCTTCCTCAAGAATTGGGCTATCAAATGCAAAAAGAATTCAAATCTGACCGGTAGTTAAAGAGATTATTGCGTTCAAACAAACAAACTCTTCAGCTTTATTATTAGTATAGATAAAAAACTCTATGGCCCATAACTCCTTAATAGGTACCAACTCTTAACATCTTACACACGTGATAACTTTTAAACGAAATATCCGATTGAGATGAAACAAAAAGTATTTTACTTCTTCATAAATACTCTTGATAACATAATGCTTAATTTCGATAAAGATTAATATTACGATACATATTTAACGTAGTTTTTTTTTCTTCAGACGATTTAATAATTATTTTGAACACAAAATCGGTTATTGTGATTAAACCATGATAGCTAGATATATGTTCTCGCGGACTTTTTTGTAGGTCTTAATGGGCTCTACAAACCCGTAGTACATTATTTTGTTCTATTGTCAATAGTTTTTGCAGCGCACGCAAAAATAGGTTTTCGATTTTACACCTTGTGTTACAAAATAGCAATTTTATTACGGATCCCTAATTTTGAAGAAAAAAAATATAGCCTATAGCCTTCCTCGATAAATGGACTACCCAACACTAAAATAATTATTCAAATCGGACCAGTAGTTCCAGAGATTAGCGCGTTCAAACAAACAAACAAACAAACAAACTCTGCAGCTTTATAATATTATACTAGCTTCTGCCCGCGACTTCGTCCGCGTGAAATTTCTTGTACCCCCACCCCGTCGCGTCGCAACACTTCGTATTCGCTTACCGTTCACTCTGAGTTTTTTTCTTTTTGCTCGGCTCCTAAGGGTCATAGCGTGATGTTAAATAGCCTATAGCCTTCCTCAAGAATTGGGCTATCAAATGCATAAAGATTTTTTTCAAATCTGAGCGGTAGTTCCAGAGATTATCGCGTTCAAACAAACAAACTCTTCAGCTTTATTATTAGTATAGATAAAAAAATCTATGGCCCATAACTCCTTAATAGGTACCAACAACATCTTACACACGTGATAACTTTTAAACGAAATATCCGATTGAGATGAAACAAAAAGTATTTTACTTCTTCATAAATACTCTTGATAACATAATGCTTAATTTCGATAAAGATTAATATTACGATACATATTTAACGTAGTTTTTTTTTTTCAGACGATTTAATAATTATTTTTAACACAAAATCGGTTATTGTGATTAAACCATGATAGCTAGATATATGTTCTCGCGGACTTTTTTGTAGGTCTTAATGGGCTCTACAAACCCGTAGTACATCATTTTGTTCTATTGTCAATAGTTTTTGCAGCGCACGCAAAAATAGGTTTTCGATTTTACACCTTGTGTTACAAAATAGCAATTTTATAACGGATCCCTAATTTTGAAAAAAAAAATAGCCTATAGCCTTCCTCGATAAATGGACTACCCAACACTAAAAGAATCATTCAAATCGGACCAGTAGTTCCAGAGATTAGCGCGTTCAAACAAACAAACAAACAAACAAACTCTGCAGCTTTATAATATTAGTATAGATATATAATATATAATATATATAATATATATTAAGTATAGATTTTAATTTCATTAACGTTCAAGAGACCAGTACTTGCTTTCAGTCATCTAATGAAGAATAATTATTTATTAACTCAATTAATAAAATTTTAATTGAAATTATGTCGATTACATTAGGTATAAATCTGTAATTATAAATTTATGTTACGTTAATATTTAATTATTTTCAATTTTCAAAAATAGCATCTTGGAGCAACCTGTACTTATAGAACTGTAGCGCAGGGTTCTTTTCCGGGGTCACGAAATTAAAATTATTAATTATTTTATTATTATTATTAAAATTATATTTTATTATTATTAAAATTAGTCATGAAATTAAAACGAATAACGTGCAAAGAGTAGGCGAATTAAAAACAAAAGAGTGAGCCCTATGTCGGCGAGCGGAGCACGCCTGCTGTGATCGACAACATAATGTAGTTTTCAAATTACGAATTATTATAAGTAACTTTACAATTTTTATGATTACTGGCCACTAGCCTTACCTGTGTGTTAAATTAATGTCGCCATTGTAGCGGCACGTTGTATACAACATTATTTTTAGTATATTATGCGAAACCCGAAACACGTGTCTAGCATTTTTATGTAAAGAATCTATGTACAAAATTTCAAAACTGTATCATGAAAAATCACAAAGTTATAAGCTTCTTAAGTTACCTGTTTGTCCGTACAAAAACATGCTAACCCGCGCCGCTCGCGCCGCGCCGTCTTGCGCTCATTGATAATAGTACCTAGGTACCTAACCGTTCGGCGCGGAGATTGGATAACCTACTTAGTGTCGCTCGGCGTCCAACGTTTAACCTTTTTTAAATATTTTTGGGACAAAATTTAACATGGGGTAAAAATTATTGAAATCGATTCAGTTACTAATTCTGAACAAACTAGGTATATTTAGGTTTCGCATATACTTACTAAAAATAACGTTGTATATTTCGATAATATTTTTTGATTAAATCATCAATAGCCTGCATTTTCGGTCGAATACTGTGTCAATGACCACTTGCATTGCAGGTTATCGAGGAGGACATAATATAATAGTCTAAATTGGGTCATCAAAATTTGTTTTGGTTTCCTTCCACAGGGTTTTAGTTTAACCAAGTGATTTCACTTATATTGTGCCAAGTAAATGACAACAGAGAAATGTAAATGTAGGTACAATCAATAGGAAAATACTATTCACAGTGCCCATTTTAATACAAATGGTCCAATATCCATTCTGACTAATGGTGCGCAAAGTCTGAGTTTTGGGATCGCTATCTAACTTGCCGACCGTTAATACTGGGATCTAAAACTTCCTTTCAGGAGAGGCTTATGTTCGATAGCGCGTTGAATTGAGGGGGCTAAGTTATAGTATTATGGGCACAGCCCTATCGTTGCTGCGGGGAATATTAAATTATCACTTAATCATTTACACCGCCTCTCGTAGGATACAATAGAAATGTTATCAACAACGTTATGGTAACACATAATATCTAAAATAACAGCACGCCTGTATCCTTCCAAAGGTGAGGCAGAGGTGTACCCATAGAACACCCATATTTCGCCAGTTATGTTTTTAAGTCCCATTGTTATTAGAATGGGACCTATTTCCATCAACCGGGCAACCAGACTCCTGACTGACCCTGAGAAATTCCAGATGGAAAAACCCAATAACTTTTACAATAACCCAATACAAAAAACACACAATAACCCAGGACCTACTGCTGAGCAGTAGCGTTTGCTGCCATTAGACTAACGACCAACTATTCTGTACCAAAAATTTTTCAAAACAGATACAAAATGAGGATCGCTACAGATTATACCAACCGTCTAATTATTAGACGGTACGAACTCCCAATTTCAATCAAACAGCTAAACAATAAAAGCCCAACCCTTTACCTACTTATGTAATATTATAAATTCCTGCTTCTAAAGTAGAAACCCACTCCACCGCCGTTTAAAATTTAAAGGTTGCAGAAAATTACGTTTCACATTCTCAGACCCCTAAGGCACGATATTAAATATGGATAACGCTTGTCTGAATTCTAAAGTACAAGTTGTAACCTTTTATTGTGTGACGCGATAATCACGATGTCAAAGGTTTCCTTTATCACGCATTTCCTGGGAGCTAGGTGTCGGATTATTTATTGAGGTCTGTGAAAATCTTGTTCGTGACAGAGAAATGATAATCCCTATTCAGGCTCCTTTGGGAATGGTGGTGAATGGCCACGTATGGGTTGAAGTTTAAAAGGGGAATGCTATTTTTGGATCTGTGTCGAACGAGTTTGAAAGGAGGTCGGTTGATATGAATATTTTGTTTTGGGTACGATGAGGTGGGGGTGGGTGGTGGTGTGGTGTGGTGAGGGGAGGTGGTGTGATGGTGGTGGTGATGAGGTGGTTTGGATGGATGAGGTAGTGGAAGCCGACCCCAACATAGTTGGAAAAAGGCTAGACAGATGATGATGGGTACGATGAGGTGATGAAAATAGACTGAAGAATTATTTATTTTTTTGGTATTGCTATTCTATTTTCATTAGGCATCTTACTTCAGCTGCATCTGGTTAGACTGGAAGCCGACCTTAACATAGTTGGAAAAAGGCTAGGCAGATGATGATCTTACTTTAGGGACAGCAGTCTTAGAAGATTCATGATTCTGAACCTGCGTTGAAATTTCTCGAAGCTTATTAAAAAAAAATTGCTGTTCCATACATTTGAACCGACTTCCAAAAAAAAAACACTACAAAGTGAAAAATAACTTTAATTTCGGAAGTCGGTGTCAATAAACGAAAATGCGGAACCAACGACATCGACTTCCGAAATTAAAGTTATTTTTCACTTTGTAGTGTTTTTTTTTTGGAGTCGTTTTTTTAAATTAAAATGTTTTCTATGAAACAGCTGACTTTATTTTTGATAAACGGCTAAATATAGAATTATGTGCTGAATTCATGATTTCAGTTGTTTGTGCGTCGATTTCCCCACCACCCTGTTTATCATTGAAAGGATATACACAAAAAATCCGTGATCGAAATCATAGATTAATTAATAAAGTACTTCTGGTCGCTCACGTGAAAGATATTATGAGGATAAAATGAGCGAAATCTGGGCGAAAACACGCGTGACCTCACGCCCCGACAATACTCGTACATCAATACGATTTGTCAATATCGTTTGTATCTTGCTCGCCGAATGTAATACATACTTAATAATAACGTTTTTGGGAAACAGATTTATTATATTTTTGCCTGGGAGAAACAAATATGAAAAAGCGGGTAAGTTCAAAAACATGAAACAGGTTTTTTTTTCTGGAACTCGTTTCTTTTTGTAATTGCTATTATTTAGCTGCATTAATAATTTATAAAGAAATAAAAATAAAACAAATGAAAAATACGTTCCTTATATTCCTCTGAGCAATTACATCCCATAGTCAAAAGCCGGCTTTTGTTTTTTTTTTTTCAATTTGTTTGTAGGACTGATAAACAGGAAAATGTTTTTTTTTCTTGTTTATTTTATAACAAAAATATATTATCAGGGTTTTCAGAGCAACATCGAATTTTGGAATTGGATTTCTTTAATGATAATGAAATGTTTACAAGGTGACTTGTGTTTAAAGTACCTATTTACTTTTAAAGAAATAGCTTGTTAATAAGGCTTCTATCTCACGTTGCGAAAGTTGTCTTAGTATGAAGGTCTGTTAGTAGTTTCAACAGTACTGCAACATTCGCATTAGAATTCTCTTTAAATGGATAATATTGAAAGAAAATCTTCAAATTGGATCATGAAACTTTGCAGGATTACCAACTTAGAAACGTACATACGTAAACTAAAAAAAAACTTTTCATACATGTATTTAGAGGATTTAATTTTTTCTTTCACAAATCGGATATGAGTTTCTAATGAAAGTAGTTTAACATGACGGGTAGAGTCACCCCCACTAAAGGTCATAGCACACATATCAAACCGGAAAGGGATTGGCGCCATATCAACTCTAGCCGTTCAGTATTCTTAGTATGAAACTCCCTACTGCAACTCACACTTATCGGAATCGTAACGTAATCGCCTCGCCTCGGGACAAGCTCACGAACGCCGTTGCGGTGCGTTACGGCTCGTCGTCCCCGCGCTTACGTCTCTCCGTACCCGAGCTTATGTCTCTTCGTCTACCCTTGCCCCTCTCACCCTTCCGGCCTGCCTGCTGCACAATCAACCAGCGGTCGGCGAGCCGTAAGCGCGGCGTCGCCGAGCCGTAGCCGAGTCGACGTATCGGATCTTCTGATCCGCTTTGGTTACGTGCTTACGTTAGGTTGACGCCTGTTTGACGGCGAGGCGAAAGGCGATAGGGTGCCGATCCCTATCCGATTTGATATGTGTTATGACCTTAAAAAAATGCTCATCGTCACATATCCACTACACCAAATTATAAATATACATCATCTGCCTAGCCTATTCCCAACTATGTTGGGGTCGGCTTCTAGTCTTACCGGATGCAGCTGAATACTAGTATTTTACATGGAGCGACTGTCCATCTGACCTCCTCAACCCATTTACGGGGAAATACGATACTCCTTGGTAAGACTGGTTGTCAGACCTTCGGGCTTCCGATTACCCGTAACGACTGTCAAAGATCAACGAATGACAGCCGGGAGCAACTGCTTAACGTGCTTTCCGAGGCACGGAGGGGTCTCAGTATGTAAAGATGGTCATCCATCCACAGACCAACCGCGGCAAGCGTAACTTAACCTGATCGATCGACCTGTGCGGCTGTTATTATTTTGCCACGGGCCCCTCTTAATTATAAATATACATACTTATCTAAAAAACACGCAAAATTAGAGAGGCAAAATGGAAAACCAATTTCCCGGTCCTACCTAATTAAAACCAATGATGACTATAATTTAGAAGCTGATTGGGTCCAATGATTAACAGGAGCGATATTAATAGGCTTCACAAAATATATTACATTGCAACAGATATTAATTTTACCTTTATACCAGTAAGAGAAAGTTAATTAATTTTCTAAATATAATTTCATTAGGGAAAAGCTGAGTTTGTTTTGATTTGTAATGAACAGGCAAATTGCCAGTTGTAATGAAATAAAAGGGCGTAATAAAAAAAGTAATGATTGTTTTATTTTTTAATTTAAAAAAATTGTCGACAGCGAAAAATAATCTGTTTTTCTTAAGCGATCATAATCTTGCACATATAAACGTAATGTCACGGAAATAAAAATGGTTAACTGTGTAAATTTTCGGATAGTCAACAAAAAATACGAGTACTTACAAAAAAAACAACAATTAAGGGGCTTACATGATCTAAAGCGCGGTCACTGTCGGACTGCATAGAAAAGAAAGAGGAGCGCGATGACACAACCCTGGTAATTTATTGCAAAATATGAAGCAATTATTTAATTACAAAAAATCTATTGTTTGGACAAAAAAATTAAAACACTGGTGTTTTAGTATACCTAGTTGCTGGTAGAATAATATGACAAAAAATCAGAGTGATTGCATGTATAGTAGTATGGTTTTTATTGTAAAAAGAAAGCTTTAAGAGGTATCTTCATGATTTTTTTCTATCGTATCAAATTAGTTGTATTATATTTTCAACACAGTATCTACCTAGCATATATCCTGAAGGACGTCATATATTTTTCTGATTTTGTTTACTGTAGTAGATCATAATTATACTTTTATTGTTTCTAAAACTTGCGTTTTTTGCGTTTAGGTCCTGTAAGCCCCTTAAGAAATCATGTACCCGCAATGTACTAATAGAACTAATTTAACACACATGCCTGTAATATCCGAAGGGTTAACCAGGTGTAAGTTTACTTATACCTACCCCTGGGGTAATCGGGCATCGTAAGGAAACCGGCAAGTCCTAGAACCAAAAATTCGAAGACATGTGACAACTACCAACCCGCACTGGGCCCGCGTGGTGGATTTACGGCCCACTCCCTCTCACCGAGAGGAGGCCTGTGTCCCAGCAGTGGGAACGTTATAAGGCTGATTACGTTATGTTACCCCTGGGGTGTAATATGACTTGTTTGCTCGAAGGATTGGACAGGTCTACTTACCTTTTCTTTTTTTTTTGTTTTCGGGGGGAAACCTTCAAAAGGCGCCTGGTTTTTGGGGATAAAACAAGGGAGTGTGGCATTTTTACCTCACTAAAACCACCCCGGTGGTCACCATCTGCGCTATGGAAGGGGGCACCGTTACCTCTCAAAATATCAATCCGGAGCCCCCTCTGTGCAACGCCTGTTAGGGCACATCTCTGGGGAGACTGTAAAGGGGTCTTCCCAAAACCTAGCTGAGCAAGTGTGAAAGAGTACATCCCACATTTCGCCAGTTATGGGTGGCGAGCCTATTGGCAACAACAGGGGACAAATCCAGACGATACTGAGAAACTCCAGCAATACCACTTAGTCCGGTCTGCGTATCGAACCCAGACCCTCTTTCACAGCATTAGCACTTGTTCCACTAGACCAACAAAGGAATTAACTTAAAAAGTAGCTCTTGCAAATTTCACGAGTGTAGGTATATTCACCAAAGCAGTCAACGACAGGAGACCATTTTCAAAAAAGGGAACTTACAGGCAAAGCTAATGGTGAAAATTTGATTGCAATTTTCAGCTCAAATATTAATCACAGGACTAGCCGGAAATGTTATTACGTTTTCGTCTTGCTAATTTTTCAATTTCCAAATTGGAAAATTCATCGCGTAGAACTCAACTAGATTTGTTAGTTGCCAATTACGGTGATACGGGCTGGCCCGTTTTAAGAGATAATTAACTTTCAAGAACGGATTTGCTCTTTTTTTGCTAGAAAATACTGGGTGGCAAGTATGTCGACGCGCACATTGTTACCTACCATGGATTCTGCAGTAGATGATTCTGAGCCCCGAGGAACGCAGGGGCGTTAGGCTCAACACACACCAAAAGAGCGTCGAAGCGCGGCGAAGCGGAACGCAGTTTCAGTGTCATATGAATTTTAACTTTATTTTCATTACTATAATACTTATTATCGCATGAGAAACTCGAACGAGTCGCGCGGATGCCAGCGGCGCCGCTGGAATTCCAGCGAATAAGCCTTGCGACTGCGCGAGAAGTCGCGGGAAGTCCCGAGAATGCTCGAGCAGTCGCGAGCGGCCGCTGACAATATCCCGCCCCTCGCGCCCGCTCCCCGCGCGCGTCTGTTGCGCGCGAGCATTCGCATTCATTCCTTGCAGTGCAACGAATACAGAAGTGATGGAAATGGATGAAGAAAAGCTTATTTATTTGGTGCAAATGTACGACTGCCTATACAATATCAAATCAAGGCATTACAGCGATAAACACATGAAAGAAGAAGAGAAGGCGCGCGGATTCCCGCCACTTCTCGAGCAGTCGCTGGAATCCGCGCGCCTTCTCTACCGAGCGGGTCGCGGCGCTTCGTTGCCCTTCGCCGCTCTTTTGGTGTGAGTTGAGCCTTAAACGGTAAATTGTTCCACCGAACCGCACGTTACAAAATTTCGTTTCAGTGCGGTTAGTGGAAGTGCTCAGGCGCCGTTCGTCCAAGTGCGGTTCAAATCGGTGCTCTGAGTGGAATACCTCGAATTTAGCGCAGGTGTTGCACTTTTCTATGAAACAGGAGATTATTTTTTGATACTGACGAAAAATCGACGCCAGGGGGTCTAAAGTCATGTGCTGAATACTGTCAACCTGTATGTGCAGGTGACTAAATCATAGATTTCATATATACAAACTGACAAAGCTTTACCGACTTTAGAAAAATGTAGGTATAGGTACAATCAAGAAAAGAGATAAGTATGCAGGATCGTCGGATATAGTTGAAGTTTAGTAAGAAACCGATGGATGTTCTCCAATAAATTTTATTAATAGACTATTAATAAAATTAATTTATATAATAATAGTAAACAAACAGCTTATGTATCAAATTAAATTTCAGTCGACAACATCCATCGGTTTCTCACTAAACTTTAATTATACCCGACGATCCTGCATACTTATCTCTTTTGTTGACTGTACATAAAGAAATTAAAATAATCTGCCTAGCGTTTTCCCCTACTATGTTGGAGTCAGCTTCCATTCTAACCGGATGCAGCTGAATTCCACTATTTTACATAGATTGACTGCCTATCTAACCTCAACCCAGTTACTGGGTAACACAATACCCCTTTGTAAGACTGGTTGGCAGACCTTCACAATCCAGATACTGGGTTGTCACCCAGTAACTGAGTATCGGGTTCTGTATCAAGAGGTATCGTGTTCGATACCCCTTGGTAAGCTGGTTGTCAGACTTTTGGACTTCTTAACGACTGTCAAAGATCTACGAATGACAGCCGGCACCAACGGTTTAACGTGCTTCCCGAGACACGCAGGGGTCTTGATATGTAATGGATGGTCACCCATCCACGAACTGACCGTGGCAAGTGTAGCTTAACCTACGGTCGACCCATGCGGCTGTTATTATTTTAGCCACGACCCCCTAATAGTAGATAACTCTGTACGTACATTAGGAAATGATGCAAATGAAACAACAATAGTGGTAAATACAGAAATTAATATCCGAAATCCACAAGCATAAATTTAACAACGTTACATTTAGCTGCGTTCTCCAATAAAATACAAATGCGATAATCCCAGGAGTAACAACACCCTGTATTAAGCTACCAACTTATGATTTAACTTAGTTTCGATTACTAAGCTAAGGCCAGTAATTAAAACCAACACTAAGTTAAGTCCTAAGTTAGTGTTACAAGTATATGTTGAAATCTTGTGGTGTGATCTATATTCCTTTACCAATTCTTGGAACTTCCTTCAAAAGGCTTACTTGTTGCTCAAGTTTTGATCGATCTTGGGAAGTGAAGCTGTCTGTGCGAATGATGGTTTATTAACGAAGACTGCGAAGTTTCTAATCACACTGTGTGTGTGTGTGTGTGTTACGTCATCACGCTCAAACGGCTGGACCAATTTTGAGAAAATTTGGTATGGAGGTAGCGGACACCCTGGATTAACATATACTTTTCATCCCGATATTCCCACGGGATCGATACTTATGCGGGTGAAATCGCGGGGCGCAGCTAGTAGTGATATACGTTAATTAAGTGTAGCTGTTTGTGAACAAAAACATTTAGAATTTCCAGAATACCTAGAGAGCTGGAATTAGCCCTGGAGAGGAGGTTTTGTTTCTTGGAAGAGTTTTTGTGAAGAAACAATATTACAAAAAAAATCGTTTGCAATAAATAAATAGAGCAGAGTTGCTAATTTGCCTGAACTAGGTTGAGCCTGTGTTTCAGAGTAAAAACTAATTTAAAACATAAGTATATAAAAGTAAAATAGCCTGTTAGCTGTTTTACGAGTATTTGCAGAGAATAAGTAAATCTTCAATCCGTCTGTAAATAATAATCGTTGGTAAGTAAATATTTAAGTATAATTTCTTTATAGCTATAATAATTTAATTTAATGATAGTTTAGTAGTAGTATTCTATTTAATCTTTTGTAGAGAAATGGGCCTGAAAAAGTGTGCACAAACGCATCAGATCGCAGTGCACTTAGGAACAAACACATTGAATGAACTATAAACTTAGAGCCAGCCAAGGCAAAGTCACGCTACTGTTCATCACCAACCGCTTGAATATGCATGAGCACAAATATCAAAAGTTATAACATTCTAGGTTCATGAATCCACGTTTTATGATATAACTCGCGGTAAAACCTAATCTAGTTCATACTATGAAGCTAAAAAAACGTTGGAGTTTTCCCGCGGCGAAGTCGACAGGGCTATCATACCAACCATTATTTATATTTTATGGCCTTCCCGCTATGAGCCTTTGTAGGTATATGTTAAAAAAATAATTGCGGAACATCCACTCTCGGAGCAATTGTTTTAAGGCCTCTCTTTGTTATGAGATCCTAAAATTAAGGTGTAGGTCAAAGAGCGATAATTTTAAACAAATTCGTTCATCGCATAGCGGGCGAGTGTCACCTTTTCGAACTGTCATTTTCGTTCAAAATGTTGGCAATTAAGAAAAATATAATGATATAATAATTTAAGACCATCATTTGTTGCTAATGAGTAAGCTCTTCAATTGTTTTGTAAAGCTAGACCGGTCATTTATTAGTCAGCACGAATCGTACCAATTGATGTGGACTTTGGTTGTTAACGATTAGATTTTACTACTACGAGTAACAGCAGATTTTGTGCAGATCCAGAGGACAAAATAATTATGCATTAATTTAGGAATTCTATGTATCCAACGATTAACTGAACTGCTTATAAAAAAAATAAGTTTAAAAACTAAAACGTCGGGTTTCAGTTTTTAAACTTATTTTTATTATTTTGGGGCTTATTTCAGTAATATTTATATTCTTGAAATTTGCTAATAAGGCCTTTCATTTGATACCCAACAAGGCACCATCCCAAAATATTTATTTTTAAATTCATTACTTTATGTCCTCTAGACGGCGCGGCGCCATGTTGACTTTAGTGACGGACGGTCAAGACGCTTCTAACGATACTTACCTCATTTGTCAAATTATTGTAAGTACTTTTGAAGTTATGAGGGAACAGATGAACATACATACATACAGGTCAAAATCATAACCCTCCTTTTTGCGTCGCGGTAGTCGGGTGAAAAGTTACTTGTAATTTAATCGATTATGAATAATTTATAACGTTGACATTAATTTATTCTTTTACAGCAGAATTTTTTATAGTATTTATGAACTAAACTGGGCCTAAATAGTTTTTCTCATCTAAGTAACGGATTTTGATGCTGTCTTCATCACCATTTAGAGAATTTATTTCGAAAGGTATATTTGTGTACAATGTATTAAACTTTCATTTATTAAAGAAATCTTAATGTTTTGTCAAATAACAAAACCACGTGAAGCAGGGGCGGGTCTCTAGTTTATTTATAAATTGAATAAATCATAACACTAAACACTACCTATTCAGCAATGCATCGTCATAATATATTTGCAAGTCAGTTTCTCTGAATGCAAATGACTGTGTTCTACTTTAACTAACTAGAATAATTGAAGTAAATTGCTAGTGAGGTTGTGACTGTTATGTACAACACACTCCTAATAAATAACATAAATGAATCATTAATTTCCTGAATGCGTTTAGTTGCCCACAAAATCGTCGCGACGTAAAATATGCAACAATGGAACGTCCAAGTTCGGAACGAAACGCGATTTCGATTTAAACTTTTTTGAGTGTTTCGTTTTACCGTTTTGTGAATAGAAATAGGATGTTTAAGTGAAAACCTGAGGGTTTGCAAAACGTTCCTATTAACGATCGGAAAGAAACGATGGATTAACTGTGTGAAAGATGATATGGCTACAAAGGGGGTGACTACCGAGATGGCGGCTAATAAAAAAGTCATCATCTGCCTAGCCTTTTCCTAACTATGTTGGGGTCGGCTTTCCAGTCTAACCGAATGCAGCTGAATACCATTATTTTACATAGAGCGACTGCCTATCTGACCTTCACAACCCAGTTACTGGGTAACACGATACCCCTTGGTAAGACTGGTTGTCAGATTTTCAGGCTTACTACCCGTAACGACTGTCAAAGATCCACGAATGACAGCCGGGACCAGCGGCTTAACGTGCTTTCCGAGGCACGGAGGGGTCTCGGTATGTAAAGATGGCCACCCATCCACAGACCAACCGCGGCAAGCGTAGCTTAACCTGATCGATCGACCTGTGTGGCTGTTATTATTTAGCCACGGACTAATAAAGAAGTATTGAAGATAAAGTCATGTTGTGCCGACCGCAACTAAATTGGGATAGGGCAAGAGAGTGATTAATGATGAAGACGACATTCTGACATTCTGGATTAGGTATGGGAAATATTTCACTGATCCTCTAAAATCTTATTAACCGTGATAAGCCTTCGCTTTTTTAAATTGCATTATTGTTTCTATTTATTTAATCCCCGAAAATATAATTTTTCACTTCATCCGTTTCAGATTTTACAGATTGTTCCTCAAAGCCTTTTTGTATTATGTGTAAATTATTTATGTCCATACATTTATTAATGCCACGACCATGATTTCTCATATTCTGTCGCCCAAGGTTCGACACGGAATCCCGGAGTATGATTGATCGAAAGGTCGGTCAATAGGGACGTGTAACATAAGGCTAAGTTTACGTAACAATCGGTTGGCGCTAGCGTTACAAGTTATAACTTGATATACTATTTATAAGGTCATATGTCACTGTATTTTCTTAGGGAAAGTGTGAACGTGTGAAATTTACCTATAACGTGTCGTCTGAACTTGGCTTTATAGTTTGTGCAGGTAACTTTACTTGACTATGACCACGTGGAAGCGAAAGGTTTATTAGTTAGGAAGTGTTGAGTATATTCAGATCATAGACATATAGGTACACATAATTATATAGTTATAGTACCTAATAGGCGAAAGTCGAAGCCCGAAAGTCTGACAACCAGTCTTACCAAGGGGTATCGTATTACCCAGTAACTGGGTTGTGGAGGTCAGAAAGGCAGTCGCTCCATGTAAAGTACTGGTATTCAGCTGCATCCGGTTAGACTGAAGCCAACCCCAACATAGTTGGGAAAAGGCTAGGCAGATGATGATGAGTACATAATAGGCGAAGGTGGCGTGACGACCTAATATCATTCGCAGGGCCAACATGGCCAGAGATCGCACCAGACAGGAAGGTTTGGAAGGAAAAAGGGGAGGCCTTTGCCCAGCAGTGGGACACAAAATAGGCTAAAAAAAAAGTACCCAATAGCTTAGAGGGATGTCGATTTTCTTATTTATTATATACTAGCAATGCCCCGCGGTTTCACCCGCATAAGTGTCGATTCCGTGGGAATATCGGGATAAAAAATATCATTTATGTTAATCCAGGGTGTCAGCTACCTCCATACAAAATTTTATCAAAATTGGTCGAGCCATTTGAGCTTGAAGAAGTAACAAACATATAAACACACACACACACACACACTTACAAACTTTCGCCTTTTTAATATTAGTGTGATAGTGTGATTAATATTATTATATCCCACAGTGAATCGGATTCCCCTTTACCTTGTACTGGATTTATCAACAAGTTTTCAGTGTGATATTTCTCAAGATTTCTAAGAATGCTGCAGAAGTTTTACATCATCTATCTACCCAACTAGCACACTAGTGGCAATAGCAGCCTTTTTTGCAACTTTTAGCTGTACAGCAGCGCTTTAGGGGTTCAGAAAGTGGTTTTAAGTTCTACTATTGCTTCCGTAACTGCTCATAGCTGTAAATATCACTAGGGGTAGCAGAAACTGAACCAAATGCCACTCTAGGTTTTATAAGAGTTCATTTTACAACCCATTTGCCGTCTATAGCTTTAAAAGAGAGTTAAAACATGTACGTTAAAGCTTAAAGCTGCTAAAAAGCTTCTATTGCCGCTGCTGTACGCTTCAGAACTGCACAAAGACTTTAATTGCAGACTTTTTAACGGAACTGTTTATAAGATATATTTATCACTGTTCTGCCACTGAAAGTTTCATTGCAGAAGTGATTTGTTCTTTTGCGCAGACTTAAGTAGGAATTTGATCGACTGTTTTACTAATAGTGCCATTAAGGCTTCACAATAGAAGCAGGAGAGTAAAACCGGCCAAGTGCGTGTCGGGCCACGCACAGTGTAGGGTTCCGTAGTTATAGCCTGTTTCTGTTGTTCTTTATTCTGAATATAATGAATATATGTAATGGTAAAGATATTAGGAGTTAATGGTTATAATAACAAAAATCGACTTTAAATTTGAATACCTTGCAAGAAAGTCTTAACACTTCGCCTCTTGTATAATTGTATTGGTGAATTGAAAATAAAAAAAATATTTGAGATAAAATCAACTTGTTTTATTGGCAAATTGGCTCATAATTGACATTAATAAAATAATTAAACTAGGTAAATTCAAAAATAACAACAGTATAAACAATATTTGCACAACATTGTGTCTTTTGTCTCATTCTCTTCATGTGTCTGACATGGTGAATCGAAACAGACCAAATATTTGAATAAAAAACAACATGTTTCTTTGGAAAATTGGCCCTTACTTACATAATAGACATAGTCAACACGTTTATTAATAATAAAAATAAATATTCGGGACATTTCACATACACAGACGCACTACGAACTACGCCAACAGGCCTGGCAAACTAGGATAACTTTAAAGTAGCAATATAAATTAATAAACGTATGGCTATAAATTTCAGTCTTATTAGTTATACCACCTCTGTATAATCAGTGTTTTTGTTCGGCCAGTGTAACATTCCATGTTTTTCCCACTTAGATGGACAGATGCAAAGTTCTTGTTTATTTTGTTGTTCATTATAAGTTTGAATTATTTTGAAAGGCATTCTGAAAACATGGTAAGACATAGTAAGTGTTAAACAATTGAAAGAGCGAAAGTATAGAAGCAGCTACAAATGATCATCGTATTTTAGGGTTTTCAACGAGTTCTATGGATCTCTAAACAAATAACCATTAGTGTGGTTCGATATCTGCAGTAAGTACGAAATAAAAGTGATTGTAAAGACTTGAACTGTATTAGTGGTACAGGTATTACTTGGACCTTCAGAAGAGAGAAACTTAGCGCTTTGACGCGCAGAGAGGAAGTATTAAGGTTGAAGTTGCAAGTTAAAGCTGCTTCTCATAGACGACATGTTTACAAGACAATTATTTATCATTACCTGAGAAATTTATAGGTTTTTATCGCAATTTGTAGTAAAATATAACTAAACATAGAACCAGCAACTTACTAAATACAAATGTAGTCAAGTATGTAATTTCAATATCGTGTAGTATGTGATATAATAATATTTATATAATAATATTTTACATATTTTACGATATTCTGAGGTAATTATTGAGGCGCGTTAAAAATACTCCAATAATATCAACTATATGCACGATAAACTGATCTGCGTTTGTAGCCACTTGCATATAATACAAAATATATCTCAAAAACACTTACCTTCACTTCACTTATTATTTATTTGTATTCAGTAATGTCTGACTCAGGAACAACAGATGTATTTAATAAATTAGAGACAAGGTGAATGATCAGTCATCCTTTATTCGTTCAGTTATACCTGTCATTCATTCAATAAGCGCCACAAGAGCTTTAGTGTGGTGTTAATTATTAGTTGCAGCTCCTGTAGCGCTTTTATGCCACTATTATGAAGTTCTAATGGAACTATAGATTGCAAAAAGTTGTGCCCCTTTGGCTCCAAAGCGGCTGCATAAGGTCTGCAGTGCACGCTCTGGCGCTTGAGCTTGGCGCCTTTGGGAATAATCGGATTAGCTCCAAAGCTCTTAAGCAACCAGTTTGTGCTAGTTGGGTAAGGGCTGATTTTTCCAACGCCAGATAATTTTATCTGAGGAATAATTTTTGAATTTTTGACAGTTTTTCCATACTGAATCTTTCAGACGTCAATTTTATTCCACGAATAAGAATTATCTGTCGATTGAAAAATCATCCCTTAGTTCAATTGCAAACGCTTAAGCGATCGACAGAATGAAACTTTCAGGACAGACTTCGACAAAAAAATAATCAGAGCTCTTTTCAAAACTCATTACGAAACGGACATAACCCACCACTGTACAGAAATGGACATAACCCACCTTTAATCCCGAAAAAAAGTGCTGTTTCCGAGGAAAACAACAATAACGATATTATGATAATAGATAGCGCCACGTGTCTTAATTTCGAATCAAAAATAGGTCAACGTCTGTCGGGTCAGCTAGTTTCAAATAAACCAATAACAGGTACCTACTTTTGAACTGTCAAGGGGTCGGTCAGCCGGGTCAGCGGGATTTTCCGGGTCAGCGGGATTGTGTTCCGGGTCAGCGGGATTGTCCGAAAGGGTTACCGCTGGCCCGGAACATAAAGGGCTAAGGAAGGAACGCGGGTCGGTTTTAGTCAGTAAGAGTCTGACACTCCCTTCCGCTCCACCCAGAGCGGGAGGGGTCATTTGTTGATTTCCCATCCACAAAAAAAAAAGGGGTCGGTCAGTCAGAAAGATGAAGCTAGCTGGCGAAATGCCTAACCTCTGCCTAACACTTAGGGGTATACAGGCGATAGGCAGAAATATAGGCAAAGATAATTTATTTTACGTGTTCCGTAAATTAAAATATAGGCAATGATATAATCTAAGTTACGTGTTTGGTAAATTAAAATCAACGTAACACAGAACTTCTGCTTACTTATATCTGACGCTGAATGTTAGGATGAAAAAAAAAATACACTTCTCAGTTTGGCTCTCAGTAATCAGATTTTAGTTTATATAATTAATTGGTTAGTATTGGTAGTTGGTTAGTGGAAGGTAGGTATTAGGTATTATTGGTTTTTGGGTGACGTCTCTGAATGTGGAAATTGGTGACTACATTGTTACATTGGGTTCCCCTGTAAAAAAATGTAAGTGATGAGTGTGATGACAGTAACAATGTAAATAAATATTAAACGTGCAGGAACTTGGACCAAATTTACACATCGATTATCTATCCTACCTCTACGTAAACAACAACAAACTGGGGATTAAGTTAATTACTTTTAAAACAAGCCCAAAATTTCTCTTGAATAACTTTCATTCGGATGGCTGACATGCCAGTTTGAAAAGCGTCCGAGTAATACTCATGAAGATGACAGCTTGAAACGGGTTCCGTAGCGGAAACAACTGAAATAACTTGTCAAGCACACCCGTTAATAGTGTTGTTTATTTTTTCTTGTCACTCAAATAAAGTTTTATCCCTTTTTTTGGCGGACAGGGATGAAGAACAATTCGGTCGATTTGGAAGGGTTGAGAAAATGAGGTCTGAAAAGGGCTTTGGTTATTTTTTTGTCAAAGCCTGTTCTGAAAGTTGCATTCTGTCGATCGCTTAGGCGTTTGCAATTGAACTAAGGGTTGATTTTTCAATCGACAGATAATTCTCATTCGTGGAATAAAATTGACATCTGAAAGATTCAGTATGGAAAAACTGTCAAAAATTCAAAATTATTCCTCGGATAAATTTATCTGGCGTGGCGTTGAAAAAATCAGCCCTTAGTTAGATAATATATAACTTCTGTAGCATTCTTAGAAATCTTGAGAAATATTACACTGAAAACTTGTTGATAAATCCAGTACAAGGTGAAGGGGAATCCTATTCACTGTGGGATATAATAATATTAATCACAATATCACACTAATATTATAAAGGCGAAAGTTTGTGAGTGTGTGTGTGTTTATATGTTTGTTACTTCTTCACGCTCAAACGGCTCGACCAATTTTAATAAAATTTTGTATGGAGGTAGCTGATACCCTTTTTTTTTTCGAATGGGAAATCATCAAATGACCCCTCCCGCTCTGGGTGGAGCGGAAGGGAGTGTCAGACTCTTACTGACTAAAACCCACCCGTGTTCCTTCCTTAGCCCTTTATGTTCCGGGCCAGCGGTAACCCTTTCGGACAATCCCGCTGACCCGGCATCCCGCTGACCCCTGGCGATAGCTGATACCCTGGGATAACATATAGGCTACTTTTTTCTCGATATTCTCAAGGGATCGATATTTACACGGGTGAAACCGCGGGGCGCAGGTAGTATGCCTATAATCGTTTCATGCATCAGCCATGTTAACGTTCGGGAAGATTTTTTTTCAATTTATTTTCAAGTCATTTCAAATATCTACAGTTAATTCTGAAAGCTTCACTTGCTATAATCGCAATCTTGTCGTGACCGACCGAATTCCAGAGTAGGTACGACAAAACTCCTAGGGTTTTTAGAAAAAATATGCCATACATGATTATAAAATAAATCTACAATATAAGTAATAGCCTTTTAACAAACGCAACACACCACTGTTTCATAAATATTAGCTTAGCTTGCCTGCTACTTGTTATACTTACCTATCTACCTATTTCAGTATTTTATTTTATGAGCGTTTACAACGTACGGCATTTCATACAAACTTTCAAGCCCTTGTTTTTCGAGAATGAACCGATTTTAATGAAACTTCATACGCATAAGCAGGATACAAAGGTCTAAATAGTTAAGAACATTTTCGAAAAATAGTGTTACAGCCAAATTAGACCGATTTTAAAATTTCCATACAAACAAAGATTTCCAGTTATCTTTTTTTAAATTAGACATTTCGAAAATGTTCTCTACTAACTTTTTAGACCTTTGTATCCTGCTTTTGCGTATGAAGTTTCATTCAATTCGAAAAATAAGGGCTTGAAAGTATGAAATGCCGTACGTCGTAAGCGCTCGTAAGGGAAAAATTGTTGAGGCCTGTTAAAGCTCTTATCAGTCATAATTCTAAGCCTAGATCTACTATCTATTTTCACGCCTCAGTTTTCCACCCAGCTAGACCAACCACCAATTCACTATCCTAAGCCGTGGTCCGTACCCCACAGCGTGTAAGCGCTTAATCCAGAAATACATTACGAAACTAGTCGTGAAAACTTAGTTATTTATTTCCAGTTTCACGTGTAAAAAAGATGATTATTGACACGTGAAACTCTCAATGATCTAAGCTTACGAGTTTCGTAATGTAAATCTGGATTAAGACTTATGCCCTGGCTGGAAGCCTCAATACATTAAGGCATTCACAGGAATAGGACAGTCCGGTTAAGTAGCCGATAACCTCCTAGCAAAACAAACAAAAAACTCTTTGTTTTATAAAAACCTGACAGATTTCACATTCAAACTTATTAGGAAATTAACCGATACAGCACTCACTTAAGCTTTAATCTGAGGATTTAAAACAACTGAACGCGAAGTATGACGGGTGGCGTGTGAGCAATCGTTGGTTTCAATCGTGGGTTTCCTGCCACTACGGGGTAAGTAGGCAATAAATACCACTTCCCTGCTACGTAATCCGAACGTGCTTCAGTGAAAAAATAAAAAAGGTTTATTACGGATATATATTTTGAATTCGTCGGAGTGGAAAAATGATTTGTTATTCGATTTTTTTTATCCCATTACTTGTTTCTTTATTCTGTTTTGCTGCCTTTGGTTGAGTTTGAAGTGAGTTGTTTCTACCAATACCTGCGAGAAGGAAGATATAATACTGGTCATCATCATCTGCCTAGCCTTTTTCCAACTATGTTAGGGTCGGCTTACAGTCTACTCGGATGCAGCTGAATACTAGTGTTTTACATGGAGCGACTGCCTATTTGACCTCCACAACCCAGTTACTGGGTAATACGATACCCCTTGTTAAGACTGGTTGTCAGACTTTAGGGCTTCTGACGACCCGTAACGATGGTCAAAGATCCACGAATGACAGCCGGGACCAACAGCTTGACGTGCTTTCCGAGGCACGGGGGGTCTTGGTATGTAAAGATGGTCACCCATCCACCGACTAACCGCGGCAAGCATAGCTTAACCTGATCGATCGACCCGTGCGGCTGTTATTACTTAGTCAAAAGCCCCTATATAATCCGGCACAATAGATACATCTGTGCTAAAACTGATTTTGCGAACAAACAACTCTACTTATTACTGAGTTACCAAGTTACCGGGATAACAAGAAGTGAAAGGAATGATGTATCTTCACAAGATCCTGGCTAGAAATAAAAAGTATTCTTTTTGTTATTGCCACTCAAGACACAGCTTCTTGCCTCCCAAAAGTCTGACAACCAGACTTACCAAGGTGTATCCTATACTCAGAAACTGTATTGTAGAGGTCAGATAGACAGTCGCTCTATGTCATCATCATCATCATTTCAGCCGAAAGACGTCCACTGCTGGACATAGGCCTCCCCCAAGCACCTCCACCTCGACCGGTTCTGTGCTTCTCGCATCCAACGGGTTCCTGCGGCCTTCACAAGGTCGTCGGACTACCTTGTGGGAGGCTTTCCAACGCTACGTCTTCCGCTACGCGGTCGTCACTCCAGAACCTTTCGGCCCCATCGGCCATCTGCTGTGCGAGCAATGTGCCCTGCCCACTGCCACTTAAGTTTGGCAATTCTTCGGGCTATGTCGGTTACCTTGGTTCTCCTGCGGATCTCCTCATTCCTGATTTGCTCTATGTAAAATACTGGTATTCAGCAGCATCTGGTTAAACTGGAAGCTGACCGCAACATAGGTGGGAACAGGATAGGCAGATTTATTTCAATTGCCACTCAATAAAATTTAACCTCATGAAATACGAGAAAACCCACCTAAATATAACACAGGCTGTATAAAAAAACTATTCGAAATCCCTAATAAATCAGCACCTGCCACCCTAAACGCTTTACTAGTTTACGAGAACAAATAAAAGTCACAAAACTCTTCAAGGCAGACTCGCTTATGATTTATGTTTTTATTTACAAAGCTGTTCAATTTCAGAAACGAATCCATTTTGAGAACTTCAAAGGAGCGTCTCTCACAGATAGGGAACGCTGCGCAAACAGCATTTTCAAACTCATATTAGTCTTTACTTAATTAAAAAATCTGATTATGAAGCTTTTAACTCGGGCTTTTAATGCACGGTTTGAGCCTTAGTGTAAACTGACACGATCATAGCACACGTTTGCTGGTCGGGAGTGGAAAGTAACTGGGTCGTGAAATGTTACACCATGTATACGCAAATGTATTATTTGAAGCTTTCTTTCAGTTTTCAACCGGGTTTTTGAGTAGGCTTGTCTTATCTTTTGTGATAGAAGACAACAGTATTAAAGTAATACCGTGTTGTAGTTTTATGGAAAGGTTATGGTTTTCAAAAATGGTCATTTATAAACACGATTTCTATAACCGAAACTACCTTAGTTTGCATACACACGATCGACACGCGTCTACTCCAGAGGCAACTGCAAACGTCGACGCGTGTCGGTAACAGCTGGCGACGCGTGTCGTGGGCAACCGCCGACACGCATCGACGCGACGGTTGCAGTTGCCTCTGTAGTCGAAGCGTGTCGCTCGTGTGTATGCACAGTTAGAAAGCGGATAACCTCCAGTCTAAGAATTAGTTTTACACGAAAAACTGGTATTTAATCATAATTATCATTAGTAAGTTCTTAGAAAAATATTACAGAAAACATTTGGATATATTGTTAATCTAATAATAACTACAAAGAAATAACCAAAATCTTATCCCAAACAACACAATATTATATAAACACTTTCCAGGCTAGACAAAGCCTTCATTATTATTCTGTTACAAAATACTCGTTCGTAATGTTGCGCGCCACAATTAATGCCTGGTACATGGCGACATTAGTTACCACTAGCGCCATCTAGTATCGAGTAGCAGAACTAGTCGAGTCACGATCGTTCTAGAAAATTCGATACTAGAACTTTGTAGAACTTTCTCGAACTATCGTCACCTAGTCGGTCGGGGCCGGTATGTACTCGAACATTCTAGATGTTTCTACAAAATGGAAGGTTCTCGAACTATCTGCGGCACTATATAAGGCCGGGATGCGCGACGACCGACACAGTTTGGATAAAGCGACAAGAGCGAAAACATCTAAGCGATCTTCAAGTGCGAATTAAGAGTGATCAGTAGTGTGATTGTGTTCTTTTAATTAGTGTTTTGAGTTGTAATTAGTGTTGTAAAAATAAATTGTTATTTTTGGTTATTAAATCGGCAGTTTTTATTGTCACGAACCCGAAGCTCGTAACAATTGGTGTCAGAAGCAAGGATTATGCCGGTTTTACCCAAAGACGACACGGAGGGTATCCGTACCCGGAATCAACGACAGCAAGAGACGGACCAGAGGCGATTCGGTGGAGCAACGCCACAGAGGTCGGAAGGCCAGCTACCGACCACGGAGGCCGGCCCATCCACAGCTGCTCCAGCATCATCAGCACCAGACTTTGCTGCCCTGATGATGATGCTGCAGGAACAAGCTCGTCGACAGGAGGAACAGGCTCGTCGACAGGAGGAACAGGCTCGTCGGTTGGAAGAACAGCTCCAACGTGATAAGGAGGAGCAGGCGCGCCGCCAGGAAGAGCAGATGCTCCTTATGAAGGACCTTCACGCTACCTTCGGGAAAGACATGAAGGAGGTGAAAGATAAGGTTGCTCAATATGACAACCGCCTGTCGGAAGCTGAAACCCGTATCGACCAAGTAAATAATCGGGTTGACAACGTGATGGCTGACGTGAAGCTAACCGTGATGGCTGACGTGAAGAAAACGCTGGATTACCTCAAACTTGGTGATGGAATCGCAGCTCCCGTAGCTACAACACCTTCGCTACGTGGATTCAAAGTGCCACCGTTCGACGGAACTTCTTCCTGGTCGGCCTACAAAATTCAGTTTGAGGCCGTCATGAAGGCGAACGGGTGGAATAAAAGTCAGGCCATGACTGCCCTCACCCTAGGCCTGCGCGACCAGGCCTTAACTGTTCTGGAAGCTCTCGGTAAGGAAGTGACTTACGAGCAGCTCCTGGAGGCATTGGAGGCTCGGTATGGCGACGCTCACCTGGAACACGTGTTTCGTGCGCAGCTCAAGGATCGCGTGCAACGCAGTAACGAAAACCTGCAGCAGTGGGCCCTTGAAGTAGAGAAGCTGGTTCGTAAAGCTTACCAGTCCGTACCTGCGCTTATTGATGGAAACCTGGTGCAGGCATTCATCGACGGCATCCGCGACCTTGAAGTGAGAGTTGCTGTGAGGCTCGGTCACCACGGGACGCTTAAGGACGCCTTGGCCCATGCGCTGGAGGTGGAAGCTGTGCGGCAGGATCATCGTTCCCATCGCGTCAGGGAGGTTGCAGCAGCTACAGTTCGCGACCGCAATAAAGGATACAGCCCTAGGTGCTATGGCTGTGGGGAAAAGGGCCACCTTCGATCCAGTTGCCCTAAGCGAACTGCAGAAAGAGAAGACGGCCGATCTCCAGAGGGCAGTGCGACTAACAGCACCGCCCAGCATCAGCAGCAGGGAAACGAGTAATAGCCAGGACTGCGGGGCGGGTGCTGGCTGATGTTCAAAGAGCCCCAAGGGTTTCGATCACACAAACCCATGACGGGAACAGCCTAATCATCAAGGGCGAGGTCAACGGAACGCCGTGTAAGCTGACCATAGACACTGGAGCTTCTCGCACGGTTGTCAGTTCCCAACTTACAAGTCGGTCCCTTGGGGACTCCGCATACAACCGGGAACGCATTAATTTGGTAACAGCCACCGGTCAGCGCATACCCGTCCATGGAGAGAAAAAGATGGAGTTGAAGCTAGGCAACAGAATCTACCTGCATAATGTCATTGTGGCCGATATAATGGACGATTGCATCCTGGGCCTTGACTTTATGAGGAAGAATTGTTGCGAGATTGACGTCAAGCAAGGTGTTTTGAAATGTGGACAAGAGGAACTTTTCGTGGAAGGGGCGTTGCCAGGTAATGTGTACAGCCTTAAGAAGATTGTTCTTCCGCCGAGATCGGAAACTATTGTGCCGGTTAGTCTTCCTCGGAATCCTGGGCAGACTCATCGTTGTGTACTCGTGGAAAGGGTAGACAATGACCTTCCATGGAAAGTGGCACGAACTTTGGTCAGAGCCACCGACATCTCAGGGGTACGTGTGCTGAACCTTTGTGATCAGGAACAGACTATAGAAAAAGGCACACTAGTCGGTACTTGCGAGGAAGTGGATTGGTTGCGTCGATGCCAATATCTATCGACTGGGACCCTCAGCAAGGATGCACAAACGAAAATGACCACACTTTTAGACGACTGCCGCAGCGCTCTGTCCCAAAATGAAATGTTCAAGGCGAAGAAGATGTTACTCAAGTACGCCGATGTTTTCTCGTCAAACGATGCTGACATCGGGAAGACTGGCTTAGTTCAACACAAAATAAACACAGGAGAAGAACTGCCTATCCGTCAGCGGCCAAGGAGATTGCCGGTAGCACGTGAAAAGGAAGTGGAAACCATGATTGAGGGAATGGTGAAGGATGGTGTTATTGAACCTTCATCTAGTCCATGGTGTTCACCTGTAGTGCTGGTAAGAAAGAAGGACGGCAGCATGCGGTTTTGTGTTGACTATCGTCGTCTGAACGACGTTACAAAGAAGGACAGCTATCCTTTGCCAAGAATTGATGACACGCTGGACATGCTTACTGGAGTAAAGTGGTTTAGCACGCTGGACCTGAAAAGTGGCTACTGGCAAGTCGAAATTGACCCTAAGGACAAGGAGAAAACTGCATTCTCGACAGGAAAGGGTCTGTGGCAATTTAAAGTTATGCCGTTTGGATTGTGCAATGCTCCGGCAACTTTTGAAAGGTTGATGGAACTTGTACTTACTGGACTAATTGGCGATGCCTGTTTGGTCTACTTGGATGACATCATCATCGTAGGCCGCACGTTTGAAGAACATCTTCAAAACCTGGAACGCGTGCTCATGAAGATCCAGAGTGCCAACCTCAAGTTAAGTCCGAAGAAGTGTTCACTATTCAAACGACAGGTTAGCTTTTTGGGATATGTAGTGTCTGAAGAAGGTATCCGCACGGATCCAGAGAAAATCGCCGCTGTCAAGGATTGGCCAGTTCCAAAAGACAAGACGCAGGTCAGAGCATTTTTGGGTTTGTGCTCCTATTATCGGCGATTTGTCAAGAACTTTGCAGACATAGCCAAACCCCTACATAAACTCACCGAAGAGAAGAGACAGTTCTGCTGGGATGAAAGTTGCGACATCGCATTCCAGGAGCTAAAGGACCGTCTGTGCAAAACACCTATTTTGGGGTACCCTGATGCGGGCAAGGAATTTATAATTGACACAGACGCAAGTGACATAGGACTTGGCGGTGTGTTGTCTCAACGGAACGGTGATCAAGAGGTTGTGATAGCGTACTTCAGCAAGTCGTTGTCAAAGCCGGAAAAGAACTATTGTGTCACGAGACGGGAATTGCTTGCTGTGGTAAAATCATTGCAGCATTTTAGCAAATATCTTCTGGGGCGGAAATTCCACGTACGAACTGACCATGCTGCACTGAAATGGCTATTGCAGTTCAAAAATCCAGAAGGACAAGTTGCGAGATGGATTGAGCTACTACAGGAATACGACTTTGAGGTCGAACATCGCAGCGGGAAATCACATGGCAACGCAGATGCATTGTCAAGAAGACCTTGTCCTGAAGACTGCAAGCATTGTACTAGGCAAGAAAGTAAAGAAGTCGTACCTGTGAGGATGCTCAAGACAGACCTCAGCAACGAGTGGAAGGAAAGCCTACAACGTGCACAGCAGGAAGATTCGGACATAAAGCCGATTCTGGAGTGGATGAAGGCCAGAGCTCCTAAGCCCAGGTGGAGTGACGTCTCAGCGATGAGTTCGATCACAAAAAGCTATTGGGCCCAATGGGACAGCCTGGTGATTCAGGATGGAGTCCTGTGCCGTAAATGGGAAAATGCTCGGGGAGACAGCTGTCATTTGCAAATGGTTGTCCCTAAAGCTCAAGTACCGGATGTTCTACAGCTGTACCATAATGGTTGTTCAGGAGGTCATCTGGGAGTAAAACGGACTCTACTGAAGATACGAGAACGGTTTTACTGGGTCCACTGTCGGGACGATGTCGAGGACTGGTGTCGCAAATGTACAAGTTGTGCAGCTGTAAAGGGACCTCAGACTCGCAGTAGAGGTGCATTGAAATTGTACAATGTTGGTGCACCATGGGAGAGGATAGCCCTTGACGTTGCGGGGCCGTTTCCGGAAAGTGAAAGTGGCAACAAGTATTTCATGGTTGTGATGGATTACTTCACCAAGTGGCCGGAAGTCTTCGCCATTCCAAATCAAGAAGCTTCTACAGTTGCAGATAAATTAGTTCATGAAGTCTTCTGTCGTTTTGGAGTACCTTTAGAGATTCACAGTGATCAAGGAAGGAATTTTGAGTCACAAATATTCCAGGAAACTTGTCGAGTTATGGGTACTCATAAAACCAGAACAACTTCTTACCACCCACAGTCGGATGGAATGGTGGAACGATTTAATCAGACATTGGAGAGGTACCTAGCCAAAGTTGTGGAAAATCGGCAACGAGATTGGGACAAGCACATACAACCGTTTTTGTTGTCATATCGAAGCGCTGTTCACGAAAGTACATCGGTGACACCAGCTTTCGCTAACTTTGGAAGAGAATTACGGCTGCCTGCAGACCTGATCACCGGAATACCACCTGATGCCCCACGCAGTATAACCGATTATGCGAATGACTTGCGGAACAAAATGAATGACATTTATGAGCACGTCAGACAATCGGGCCAGCAAATGTCTGAAAAGATGAAAACCCGTTATGACCGCAAAATGAACAATAAAGGGTTCGACGAAGGTTCACTGGTGTGGTTGCACAATCCAGTCCGCAGCAAAGGGAAATCTCCTAAGCTTCAAGCTAAATGGGACGGACCGTACCGGATTGTGACAAAGATCAATGACGTAACCTACCGGATACAGAAAGGTGCAAGAGGTACTCCTAAGATCGTCCATGTGGACCGACTGGCGCGTTATTATGGGGCTGATAATGCTCGGGACGAGCATGTCTTAGGAGGGGGCAGTGTTGCGCGCCACAATTAATGCCTGGTACATGGCGACATTAGTTACCACTAGCGCCATCTAGTATCGAGTAGCAGAACTAGTCGAGTCACGATCGTTCTAGAAAATTCGATACTAGAACTTTGTAGAACTTTCTCGAACTATCGTCACCTAGTCGGTCGGGGCCGGTATGTACTCGAACATTCTAGATGTTTCTACAAAATGGAAGGTTCTCGAACTATCTGCGGCACTATATAAGGCCGGGATGCGCGACGACCGACACAGTTTGGATAAAGCGACAAGAGCGAAAACATCTAAGCGATCTTCAAGTGCGAATTAAGAGTGATCAGTAGTGTGATTGTGTTCTTTTAATTAGTGTTTTGAGTTGTAATTAGTGTTGTAAAAATAAATTGTTATTTTTGGTTATTAAATCGGCAGTTTTTATTGTCACGAACCCGAAGCTCGTAACAGTAATAAGAGAGGCATATCTACATGGAATAAGAAAAAGCAAACATTCGAAGACAAGTGAATTATTTTCTCCGCGTTCATTTGTTCGTTTGCAAATCCCTGACAATAAAGTAGGTACTCCAGGCCCAGAGAACCTGATTGAGTTCCAAGTTTCTAAGTTGATCTCGACAATACCTATGTGCTCTTGGCTCAATATATACAACCAACTAAGTTGGAGGAGAACCGTAATTGTGCTAAGTTTTCTTTGGTTGTATACGCACTCGGTGGGTCGCGGCAATTACTGTAATGTAATGTATTTCAGGCTGGCTTGAGCAGACTTGTGAGTTTCCTAGTACGTTTATTGAACTAAGTTTGTTTATGTACACAGTAAAATAGATACAAATACGACATATCAGTATTGAGTACCTACAAAGGTACTGCTTATTTCATAAAAAAAATCTTCCAGCAGACCTGCGAAAGGTCACAAGAAAAAGTAATGTAGTTTGTGTAAGAACAAGAAGAGAAGAAATTGATTTAGCGAAGAGAATAATAAATGATAGTTTCTTTTTCTTTATTTTTATTTTATAGTTTTTAGGGTTCCGTCCCCAAAGGGTAAAACGGGACCCTATTACTAAGACTTCGCTGTCTGTCCGTCCGTCCGTCTGTCTGTCACCAGGCTGTATCTCATGAACCGTGATAGCTAGACAGTTGAAATTTTTACAGATGATGTATTTCTGTTGCCGCTTTAACAACAAATACTAATAACAGAATAAAATAAATATTTAAGGGGGGCTCCCATACAACAAACGTGTTTCTTTCGGCGTTTTTGCCTTGTGGTACGGAACCCTTCGTGTGCGAGTCCGATTCGCACTTGGCCAGTTTTTTATTATTAGAATTCTATTTCATGAATTGACATAGTAAGTTGCAACATTTTAATACGAATTTTTGGCATAATTATGTAGATCCGATTTATGGATAAGAGAGACAGCTTCACGCCAAATAAACCTTAAGCTTTACTAATACATCAAACTATGAACATTGATCAGGATTACTGCACAGCTTTTTGCGGATAAACGTCTAGAAATACAAAATTATATAAAAGTATCTTTTAACCCTCATTCCTACATCCTCTCGCGAACATAACAGCCTCATTTCTTTGCCTTAGTTCTTGCCCCTAATCGTACATTTGCTGAAATCTCTTCGCTTAGTATAAAATTCCTATAGATTTTGTACTTTATTTTTTGTTAGCTAAGATTGAGAATGGCTTACCCCAGGATTCTTTATAAATCTATGTATCTATTTAATTAGCCCGTAATGTCTCACTGCAGCGCAAAGGTATCCCTTTCCCTTTTCCACACACGTCTTTTAAAATAAATTTTAATATCTAATTCAGTAATTTTTTATAAGACAGAAGCTGTCCATTACGTTGATCTGGTTATTGTGCATACGGATCACGGTAACAGTCGCAATGGACAGTGTTCAATTATAAATAATAGCTTTTGCTACCAGCTACTACTTAACTTACTTACTTAGGCAGGTACTTTAACTTACTACTACTGCATAAGTATTTTTTGGTACTTTATCTTAGGTACTACTACTACTGCTTAGGTATTTTTTTTAATCACTTTTGAAGTTGTAAAATGAAATGGTTTATTCTAATCTGTACCTAAATAGTATTTCGGAATCACGTTTACACGTCATACATAAAAAAGCTAGGATGGAGTCGACCCCTATAAAAAATGGAGAAACAAACTCAGGAGTCGAAACGTCTCTTTTAAAGTTCGGACATAATCTTGGTCAGATCACGTGAGGACCATGTAGATTGGTGTCTGTTTGAGGAGAGAACCACCCTAGAATATTTTTTAATTCATTTAATTTAATTTATTCATTAACAATTAACAAATTGTGTCTGAATGTTTACAAAAATAATATTTGAAGCTAAAAACAATATCCAATTAAAAACCAATCATAATTACAGAACATGCAAAAAAAAACAAAAATCACAATCAATAGAAAAGTTATACAACAATGTCAACAGAGTAAAATTAAACAAAATACCAGGCTAATTTCATTTCATTTTGCAACAAAAAACAAAACAAAAAATCTATTTATTTTATTTTATTCTATTCGGGAAAGTTACAGCTAATACAAACAGTGTTCTTATACAATATGCATTTGAAGGCCATTTACAAGTTTCCACTAAAACAAAAAACACTAGATAAACACTTAAAACAAAGAAGGTCGGTACAAAATCACTATTACATAAATAAGGAAACAAAATAACACGATCGATTACAAACTATAAATCAAAAATAAAATTGGAACATAAACACCCTTGTATACAGAACAGCTGTGATGACCCTGCCAAGTTTAAACTGCAGAGAATATTAAAACACAAAATGAAACACACAAACAAAAAACAAAACATGTACTTAAACAAATCTAAACTATTCCCCATAGGAATGAGAAAACAGATGAATGAGAAAAGTTGATGAAATTCCTTGCGAGTTATTCGCATGTTTTTGATGACCTTACACGGGCAACCCTTGTAAGGTCATGACATTTCTTACGTTCTTCATTAGCCTTTCTGATAGGACAAATATAATTATGCGCAAAGTAAGTTCGTTTGGTACCAAGATTAATGGCTTACTATTATGCCTGTGCTAGTAAAAATGCGAGTATTTTCTGTGAACTTGCTGACAAAGCTGTGACTGATTCGCCGAGAGCCATTATATTTGATTATCAGGAAACTGCCAATAATATCTGACCCAAATCACGAACATAAACATATCACCGTATTAATATCTACTTGTACAATATTTGTACCTACTAGTATCGGAAATTCAGCGGTTAGGTTAGGTTTACAGGATTATGTATACATGCAGTACCTACAATGGTGCATACGGTACAACGGGCACTATAATCCTGAGCCATATCTCTGCAGCAGTATTTATACCTACACTCTTTTTATAAGGTCAAATTAAATTGGCAAACTTCACGATACGTAATGGATCGATATCTAACACGACAAAACACTGATTTTCGAAACACATTAAGTAACGTGACGCGCGGCGATACCCGCTCGTGGCTAAATGAAAATATCCGCACGGAACGATCGAAGGACAACCTACGCTTGCCGCAGTCGGTTCGTGGATGGGTGACCATCCATTACGTCATATCGAGACCCCTTCGTGTTCGGAAAGCATGTTTAGCCGTAGGTCCCGGCGTTCATTCGTACATCTTTGAGTTGTTACGGGTCGTCAGAAGCCCAAAAGGCTTACAACTCAAACTCAAACTCATACAACCAGTCTTACCAAGGGGTATCTACCCGGTAACTGGCTTGTGGTGGACAGATAGGCAGCACTCCATGCAAAATACTGGTATTGACCTGCATCTGGATAGAGACTGATGGTAGCCGACCATAAAAATAGTTGGGAAAAAGCTGGGTAGTTTGGCGCGCGGCTATATCCATCACGTCTCTGAAGTTTCGCCAGCTAATTCTATTTGACCTTGTCGCTTTATAAGTAATTGAATACCTAGGTAAATCAAACACCTAACAACAACTAGAATCCCTGAAGTCTCCTCATTTGTTTCGATATTGAATGGTGTCAATAAATTCGTTCCAAGCGATCCAATTACCGAGTGTAAAGTAATTACAGAATACGAAGGTACTCCGTCTGCACTTATAACGAATTGAAAGAACTATTATTAACGCTCAAAAAATACGAGACAAAGAATTTTTTGCTTACCAAGACGAATAAAGGACCAAGATTTCAATGGATCAAACGTAGATTTAATGAGACACATTGAGTTTGTATTTTCGTATCACTCATTAATTTTAATGGAGAAGTTAAGGGTAATTCTTCAGGGACAAAATTTTCGATGTCTGTGGGCATATTTCTGTAACCAACTAAAAAAACGGCATGTAATATTTTTTTTTGTACAGTTTAGCTTTATCCCTTACTGGGACAAATGATTTTTTTTTAATAATTGCTGTCTAGGTACAAAATAAAAATATTTGAAGGTCGTTCTTCTGATTCATATAGCGCGTCCGTTTGCCATTTTCCGGAACAAAATGGTCGATGTCGCATTTTCCCTTTGATACATCAATATAAATTATAATTATATCGAAAGGAAATGAATTGTCCTCTTACAAAAAAAATGTGTATTAGTTAAAACTACGTTAGTCTGTTTATAAATAAGTAAAAAAGAAGTGTCCGGCGTATAATACTGATTAATGTGGCGTAAGCTGCGCTTGACCGTACTTGGTCGGGTAATAATAATGAGAGTCTGGCTTCCAGCGCGGGGGGAAGCCAGTCGTGCAACAGACGACCTAGAAGGTGGACGTGCGGCTGGTTGGCTTAGATCCAGTGTTACGAAGGAAAATACCTGATTCATCTGTGTTTGGTTCAGGTGACATCCTGATTACAATGCCTACTTTATAAAATTTATTTTATTGTTTTAAAACTTCAATCTGTGTTTCGTGTGATGCTTTTGGGTTATAGATTCGTGTAGAAAAATGAAAATAATGAAGTCTGTATGTACGATGAGTTATGCATGATTGTAGGCAAAATCCTGATTCATCTGTGCCTGATTCGTATGGTCAAAACCCCATATGAATAATAAAATAAATTAGTTTTCCCCCTCTCCAGCACGATAGGAGCGCTTTTGTTGCGTAATTCTCCTTGTCCAATTTTTGACCGTGTACAAGTCAGTAGTTTTAATCTTATTTATTATTATTTACTTAGCTATAACCTTTTGAATAATAAAAAAATGACAGGAGTATAATCTTGTTCTAAATATGATACTTTTGATATGTCTTAGTCCTATTTAAGAATTAATAATTATTGTTTAGAATTTACATTCATAACTAACGGTGTATTTATTACTTTTTATTTCTGTTTCTGATTAATATGTAACACATTCTGATTCATCTGGGCACAAAATTAATATCTTGAAAACTACTTTATAAAAACGAGTCCCTCATTCAAATATATGTTATTTGGTATACCTATTTTCATATGAACATGTGTTACAGAGCTGAAAGTGAAATTAAATTTTGGCCATATGGATCAGTCAAAGAATTAAATTTCGAAGAACTACCCTTAAAATGTCACGGATTGAAAAAGAAAATTGACTGCTTCATTGGTCTGTGGTCGTAAGCACTACTGCTAAGCCTCTCTTGGGTTCGATTCCCAGGCATGGCAAAGTGTTATTGGGTTTTTCTACCTGGAATTTCTCAGTAGCAGCCCGGAGTCTGAATTTGTGCTCGGATGATAGCAAACGGCTCGTCCCCTAGTACATGGGACTAAAACATAACTGGCGAAATGTGGGTGTTCTATAGGTGTGCCCAACCCTTCAGGGAAACGACTTGAAGTTATGTCATGTGAAAAACAAAATAGCATTTTTTTAGTTTTTTGCTTTTCAACAACTACTCGAGACACCATTTATTAGTTAGACGTCGAATTTAATCCGATTTGAAAATCCTACATAGATTTCACTTCATGCAAGAGGTAAGTCATCAAAACCATCAGACTAAGATAATTTTGGGTTCGTGTTTTGCAAAGATTATTCACGGCTGGCTTCATCACCCGGCTGAATAGCTTTGTGGTCAGAGGTATACAAGTAAGGTCCTCGAAAGGGTGTTGAGGGGACAAAGCCAGAGGTAAGCCAAAACAGGGCATTACACTGAGTTCTTAAGTATATTATCAACATTTACATCACGTTTGGCTCATGTTTTGATGTTTACATCTCTTTGGGGATCTTTACGATCTGTAAACAACATGTGGTTGAATCCCAAGGACAAAAACTCGTCCATTTTATCTTTATTCCAGTCAAAAACCGCAACTGTGACAAATATACATTTGGTTTTTGGTGCGGTTTATTTTTTTAACGCTCAAGCTGTAAAAAGTTGTGGCGAGGCCTGCATTCGGAGATAGTGTAAACTGTTTTTGTTGTCACTGGCGCAACTGTCATCGGGAAACGGTAGATTAGTCGCTATGTGCAATTGAAATGCAAGCTTTTCTCCGACATTTAATTTAAGTACGGTTATAAGTTTTGGGTTTCAATATTTCCAGCGGCAGTTAGGTGTATTTTAACTCCAAAACGGTTTGCATGATTATTGGTTTTTGCGTATTTTTTTTTCTTCCTTCTTCTACGTAGGTACTTAAGTCTTTTAATCAGTGTGATATACCTACTACACCCTAATTGCGTAATACAGTATCAATCTCAATATGAATAATTTTGAAGGATTATGCTAATCCATTGTGCGTTTGTGTTTGTTCGAAAAAATTGTGTGCTCAACAACGTATTTAACGCAGTGAATATTGTTGTACTCTCAATATAAAGACTATTGCTACTGTGGCTGTTACGCAATCACCCCTCTATTCTTCAAGAAGAAACTAGCATGAAGCTCAGACCAAATAAAAGTCAAGACATAGCGCTGCGTACAATACAGTGAAGCATGCAAAAACTACACCTCCGCTCTGTGCATACACGCTCACACCCACACATTTACAACCATTTACAATCAAACTACACCTCACTAAGTGCACACATGTTTACGAAACCGGCTTCACTTTGCTGTTGACAGCCCTCTGTCTTTGGTTTTTTATTTGGTCTTAGGCATGAAGCTCATTATAACCTTATTATTTTGTAACAATTGCCATCTGTTATCACACTAATATTATAAAGGCGAAAGTTTGTGAGTGTTTGAGTGCGTGTGTGGGGGTGTGTGTGTGTTTATATGTTTGTTACTTCTTCACGCTCAAACGGCTGGACCAAATTTGATAAAAATTTGTATGGAGGTAGCTGACACCCTGGATTAACATATAGGCTTCTTTTTATCCCGATATTCCCACGGGATCGACATTTACGCGGATGAAAGAGCTAGTGAATTTATAAATGTTTACAACACAACATATAGTTATATCGATCGAACAAGAAAGAACGTTAATAGGCCCCCAAGAAGCAACATTAAATTGTTTAAAGCAACATTATTAAAGTGGAACGTCCCATTAACCGCTAAATATGTCTGCAGCTGTATTCTTTATGTTTTTCAACGGAAACACTATAAATCAGTCGTTGGGGGCAGTTTCGACTATTGGCCATGTGAGTCGTAAAATGTTTTGATGGCCCTCGAAGCATGGGGCCCATACATTCAGAAGACATAAACGTCCGTCCATGTCCTACGGCTTTTTTCCTTCCCTAATCGTAAAACTATCTCTTTGAGTAATTTCTCCGAATGGCTGACTTCAAAAGAACATGTATTTGATTTGAACGGTTCCTTTTGAAGCTCTCTGTTGTTTTGTTTGTCGTGAGCAAAGAATTTAATTGTTCGGAAAACATCTCCAAAAATGTAATGGTTTATCAACAATCACAACTCTTAGAATGTTTTATTCATAATGAGTGGGAAGTGAAAAAAGGGAACAAATTAAAAGAAGTCCAGGTCCATTTGTTACAAAATTATGTAACAGGTATGACTGTAGGTACTTACAACTTTTTTTTTATTACCTCAAAATGAAACGGTTTCGCAAGGGCTCCCACAATCTGAGATTAATTATTAGGAAAATTAAGATTTTTGCAATAAAACGTCGACTTTATGTTGTGGAAAAGTTTTATTTTTTTATTATGGCGGAGTTATTAGCCTGGGGACTGTTTGGGGAAGCTTTTTTCCTTGTAACCGAAAGTTGAATCGAGGTACGGTTTAGTGTACAATTTAATTTATTTTACTGCATAATTGGGTAAAGGTTTTTTTTTTTAATTTAAATACAACTTCCTACAACTCACATATTTTACTTTTACACGAATTACCTTAGTATACATTCAAGTAAAATTTAAATTATTTTACACTTGTACTTGCGTATCAGTAGCAATGTTCAGTATCAGTAGCAATGGCGTTCATTTTGACAGTTCAACAACATTCATTGCGTTATTTACGTTGTTGAGCAGACTAATTTTTCGAACATATGTAGCAATGGATTAGCAATATCCTTCAAAATGATGCAGATTGTGAATAATTTGCGTGTTAAGCAATCAGGGTGCTGGTATTCATTTAACATACGGATACTTTGTTATAAAACCTTCACCTTGACCATACGTTTTGATCGACAATATTGCACTACAGCACAAAAGCTTCACAGAATCCATGTGCCTTATTAGGCAGATTTCAGATGTTTACTTTTTGTTCATTTTTTTTAACTAACGGATGATAAAAAAATAAAATGAAAAGAGCAGATGAACGAAAAATCCTATGTAATTTTGTCAGTGTCTTGAGAACGTGGAATGAAACGAAAATGAACATTCACTCAAGTGAAAAATCTGAAGGGTAATTCTCGTAACTTTAAGAACGTTTTGTCTCAATCTGTCAAAAATACATCTAATTTCCCTACATTTTTGACAAGTGTTTGACATGTGATATCACCTTAAGAATAAAAACTTCACCTTCATACCAATAGTATTTCCAATCATACACGAACATTAAAAATAAACAAATGCAATCCACAAACCACAAACCACATGCATTCACACGTGCCGCCAAGAGGAATAAAGGCGTGACATAGATTTACACCAGTGCATACGTCATACCTAGAGTCGAGATAGTGTCATCGCCGACACTTGCCTGACCCATTTCGCTCGGCTGATTCCTGCAACTTGTGCAAGTACTTATGTAGCTTTGTATTACCTGATCAGTGGGTTCGCATCTTTATATCTCTGCAAGACTTTCAGTAGTTCTATTTAGAATCGAATAAGTTTGTACACCATGCGAATTACAGACGTATTCCACATTGGGCACCCGCTTAAATGGCACCTGAGTGAATGTGCCGCTGTGTGTCAGGTGCATTCACTCAGGTGCCATTTAAGCGGTTGCCCAATGTGGAATACCTCGAATTACAGAGTAGGAAATCTACATATGGTGACACAATGGGCGATCTTAACGCTAAAATGAACCTTAAAAGATTTATTTTAGCGATAAGACCGCCCATTGTGTCAACAACCACAACCTTCTTATTAATTTAATGAGAGAAGGGGAGACAATACTGCAGGTAGTCTCTTGTGTATCAGTGACATATTCATTAAATAGATACAACCCTTCGCGCTAAGTTTGCCGCTGTCAAATTTCTGTAATAGATTTTCAAATTTATCGCTAAAGCGTAAGGCTCAAAGTTGATTGGGAAAATTTGACAGTTTCGGGTAGCTTGATGTGCTGTAAAAAAAAATGGAGGCTGCAGATCAGCATTTAATTGTGCTAGAAATATTCATAGTCGATAGAGAGAACCAAGGGGCGTACCAATGTGATGCAAGTACATACATCAACTTTTAGGGACGCATACTTTACTGCAATGAAGTTCAATTTTATTTTTAAGTGCAACGCTGGTCTTTGCTAAAGAAGTCTCTTTTATATTAACGGAAAACGTACATGTGCAGAAAAAATAAGTATAATGAAATTATGTATCCCTCCATAAAAGTGCAATCACCACATTTTAAAGGACACAGGAGACAAACTTCTGTCATTGGGTAAGCCCCGTCCTCGAATCTAGTTCGTGGCTTATTTCCGATTAGGGACATACGTTGTGGTTGTGTAGACTTTAAACTCACATACTTTGTACATAAGAGAGAGCGTTGCTTCACATAGGTCGTCATAAAAAATGTTAAAACTCTCGATACATTTACCGAAAAACACGTATATCTTTAACTCTGCCGGCCAACTCTATTACATTGGTTGTGACCGGGTATTTAAAATAAAATTTGGTCCGGCGCTTCATATTAGGGCACGCGTTAAGAAAGATTAATTTCAAAGGGTCGCCAAAGAAATCGAAAAGGAGGACTACGCTTAAGATACACAGTGCACCTTTACCAACTTCTGATACAACTTGCCATCGCAATATGACGTAGGTACTGTAGCGAAAAAAAGGCTTTTTTTCGCTAAATTAAACGTCAGTTAGTTAAATTAAACGTGTTCAGTAGCGAAGAGATTTGATTAATATATTAGTGGACTGTAAAGATGAAAATATGATAGAAACACGTATTTGCAATAATATAAATTTATTATGAAATATTAAGCCAACGGAGCCTGACAACTGCTCAGACCTGACAAGAACCAATATCAAAAGAAAAATACTATATTTAAAAAACATGACATATTTACAAAAAAGGTCGCACCACAGCCAGTCGCCAACATAAGTTCTTCGCTACTGAACACGTTTAATTTATCTAGTAAAACAATCCGACTAAAAATGATTAAAAGTGATATAAAAAGTAGAAAAACACAACTTGTAGGAAACTTGTCACATTAGTCTGACGGGTTTATAGAAATTAATAAAGAGAAGTAAGAAATACTTTAGGTTTTCGTAACTTAAATTATATTTTTAAAACTAGTACGGTAGGGTTACGCGACGAGTCAAAACGCGGTTGCAACTAAATTCCCACTACAATCACGAAAAAAAAATTAAGCCGCGTCTAAAAAGTATTAAGCCCGCTGTAATTTCTCAAAAAATATCACAGACTGATAGTAATGTTTTAAACCGTAGGATCTTTACTTACAATAGAATAAACTAGTCTAGCAGAAGAAGGAAAAATCTATTAAATATCTGCCACATCTTCTCCCGGAGGTTCCGTCGTGACGACGCCGACGTGACTCTGACAGTGGTCACGGTATCCTTGTCTAGAACTTCCTAAGCTTTAAGTGATGGTAGGATCAAATCTGCTCGTTCGAATCTGCACGCTCTCTACTGCAATTCAGTCAGGTGCAAAATGGTAAGGGGCTGAGGCCGAAAAATTTGGCTTGCAAAATCTTCGGGCGAAACCTAGGGCAAATAACGAACAATAAGAACCCGAGTAGAAAGCAAAATCTCTTATACCAAAAAGGTGTGTGTATATACATACCAGAAAACAAAAGGAGGAATTCACGGTTTGTTTTTCACCGGGAAACACGACTCACGACTCGCCGATTTTAGTAGAGAACTGGGGCTATAGCAAATAGAACAAATTGGATAAAAATATTGAAAAATGAAGAAAGTCTCTGAATAATCAAATGGACAGTAAAAATACCTCGATTCAAAAAATCACCCACAAATTTTGGTACAATACAAGGAAAAGGCGTTGAAGCTCCAAAATAAAATTATCCAGCCCGTCGACTGTAACGGATTCTTAGCAAGTGACACAAGTTACAAAGAAATAATCCCTTAAATGCCATAGAATAATTCCTTATTTAAAAATAATCGAAAGTAAGATTTCTGATGAGGTTGTATAAATTCATAAAGATGGGTGTATGTCAAAAAATAACATACAGGATTTACTAATACTGCAGTACGTAATAGGTCCTTCTGCACACTAATTGCGTATCATACTTTTAATCACAATCTGAGAGGGTTTTGAAGGAAATTCCTAATCCATTACTTCATTGGGTTGAAAAATTCGTCTGCTCAACAACGTTTTAATAACACAATTATTTTTAATAACACAATTATTTTGTTATTCATTGTTACCCTATACTAAGCATATGGTAACAATGAAATAAATAAAAATAAAAATTCATAGTGAAGGACCAGAAGTCCTTCACTATGAATACATACTTAGTATCACAAGGGAAGTATTAAATTCAAAAAGGAAGTAAATAAAATAAAAATAGATTCCAATTCATTAGAAAACCCATCTGGTGTTAGGATTGAGAGTAAGTACAAAGAGAATCGTGTTTACAGATCGGATGCCACAAAGAGACGTTTGAGACTGTAAAAATAATAAAAAACGGTGTGAAGATGGAAGATCTAAGTGAGCTTTCAAACATTAATTTGTATAAATTCGGTATTTCGTATTTATTTTCTCGAGAATTATTATTTTTGGACTGAGTATTGGCTTTTACTGTGTAAGACAAAACTTGCTTGTGGGCGCCCTGGCCACGAGGATTTTTTTTTCTCCGCAACTAAATGAAGTCTACGGGTTTGTATGAAAGTGAGCGCATGTAGAGACGCGCGACGCGACAGTTGGGAGACTTTTTTGTCCACGGGTTTGGAGACAGGCCGGCAACGCAACTGTCGCACGTCTATTGGTTGCTATGCAAGTGCGCGTACGGCGACAAAATATGTTGATGAATGTAGCAAAATTTTACGAAATTTGTGCGCATCGTATCGTCCAAATATCGGGGAGGAGACAGCGATCAGAGACAAAAATCTTGCTGGGCAACTAAGTCGCTCGTGGGCGCCGGCTCCCAAAGTATGGACTGTTTTCTTGAATCTGTGTTTACTTTAGCTATATATTTGTCTGTCTAATGCTCAATACGGCCGCCCATCATGCGTCATTCATAGCGTCGTAAGTCTGAAATTATTATGACAGACGAAAAAGAACTACACTTTGATCTTAGCCAAAAGGCCGAGAAGCGAAAAAAAAAAAGAACTAGGTATTTATAGTTTGAATGACGAAAACATTAGGTACTGTCTGAAGTCTGATTCCCTAACATTTTTCTAGGCTACCATTCTAGGTCACATAATAAACTGTAGACAAATCGAATCACTTTGATGCGGGTCAATTGCGTAGTGCTCGGATTAAGTGCTAAGATTTTCTATACCTACCATTTTGTATTATTTATTAAGATAGATATTTACTTCAGGGGTAATTTATTTAGTAATTAAAGTATGGATTATTTTATTAAGGTTAAAGAAATTTATTTCTCAATAAGAAATTACAAAGATTTCACTTATTTGAGAACATTTTTTTTAAACTTACTAATACCTATTATAGTATGAACTTTGACACACAAACTAAGCAGCTATTGTTTTTCTTTACAACAAAATCATTTACGCAATATCTAAGTTAATAACATTTCACTTCGTAAGTTCGCAAGTAACATTAACGAATACCGAAATAATATTATTAATAACGATAACACCAAATTATAACTAATACTTAATTAATTAATAAAAATAACAAAATTATTATAACATAACTAAAACTATAAAAGTACAGAAACTAAAAAAATTGCGTCGAAAAATTCATCCGCATCGCTTTACTTTGTGTAATTAAATAGTTTTCATCATTCGGCGTAGCTTTATGCCAATTACGTATGCGTCAGCTTCCAGTCTTAGCATATGCAGCTATACCAGTATTTTACATGGAGCGACTGCCTGTCTGACTGGGTTGGGGAGCCCAACCCAGTTAACACGATAACCCTTGGTAGGATAGGTTGTCAGACTTTTGGGCTTCTGACTACCCATAACGACTGTCAAATATATACGAATGGCAGCCGATGCCACCGGCTTAAGGAGCTTTCCAAGGCACGGAGGGGTCTCGATATGTAAAGATGGTCACCCATCCGTGAACTGACCGCGGCAATCGTAGCTTTACCTTCGATCGACACGTGTGGCTGTTCTCATTCATATATATTTAGAACGTATTGAAGTAAAATATAGTAAAGAGATTCATTCGAAAACTTTACCTACCTATCCATTTGCACGTTAAAAAGAAATTTGCGATCAGGACCAGGCCCGTGCCGGACGGCGCGTACGTGTTCCACGCGCGCCTCAAAGAGATGTCAGCATCGAGGAGGGGCCCCATAGGGCCGAAGCCTGCCGGGTCAGCGGGATTGTCCGAAAGGGTTACCGCTGGCCCGGAACATAAAGGAAGGAACACGGGTGGGTTTTAGTCAGTAAGAGTCTGACACTCCCTTCCGCTCCACCCAGAGCGGGAGGGGTCATTTGATGAATTCCCATCCGCAAAAAAAAAAAAAAAAGGGGGTCATCATCTGCCTAGCGTTTTCCCAACTAGGTATGTTGGCTTCCAGTGTAACCGGATGCAGGTCACGGTATACAAAGATGGTCACCCATCCACAGACCAACCAGGCGTAGCTTAACCTGATCTATCGACCTGTGCGGCTGTTATTATTTAGCCACGGGCCCCTCGTTTTGATTACCCACTAAAAATAAATTTGAGTGGGTAACCAAAACAATTCCTTCCGTGTAAAAGCATTTAATGGTTTCCTGCGAATGAAACCAGAAAGGATGCCAAGCTAATTAAAGCAAATTCAACCAACAATACTTTTAAGGTGTCTATTTAATTAGTCCAAATTTCTCTTGTCCCTTTATTTTCATTTAAAGGCCTGTCATTTTATTGGTCTTAAGAGGCGAACACTCACCTAAGGCCTTTTGAAAAATCCCTCGAACGAAGGGCTTCCACATTGGCACGTACCTTTTTAATGAAATATTTAATACTTATATTTTACCGTCATCCAGCGCTGTAGTTAGGATAAAAGAATCTCATTTTATTGAAATTAACTAAAAAATGCGTATAAAAAGAACCCAGCTTTGAACATAGCATTTTATTACTAGCTGCGTCCCGCGGTTTCACCCACGTAAATGTCGATCCCTTGGGAATATCGGGATAAAAAGTAACAAACATAATAAACACACACACATACACACACCCCCACATACACTCACAAACTTTCGCCTATAAAATACTGGTGTGATTCTAATTACATGAGAGGTAATTAGTTAGATATTATTAAAGGACACGACAACATGTTGTTTTATCGTTATAACATAAAAGCCAGGATTACTAACATCTTCCAAATAGATCAATGTGATATTAAAAAGAAACAAGAGGTGTCTTAGGACACCCGTAATTGCGTAACACACTATCAGCAGTAGCAATAGCTTTCATTTTGACAGTTCAACAACATACATTTACGTTGATGAGCAGGTAAATTTTAGAACATAGGTATGAAGCAATGGATTAGCAACATCCTTCAAAATTATTCAGATTCTGATTAAGTGTGTTACGCAATTAGTTGGGGTGCCGGTTGGAACGAAGTGCCTTTCGCTCTATATATCTATTAATTAACAAGCATAATTAAATATGTTAAAAACATTTGAGAGTAGGTAACTAAATGAACTATGCTCATCTGCTCGAATCTCGACGCTTACACACACACTCGTATACAGGGTCCCATTAAAATAGATGGACTTTTAACACAGCGCTCAGTACGTCTAACTAAAGATATCCAAGCAAAAAAAAACACTGATTGAAGTGATTTTATTTTGATCTTAAATAATAAATTGCCGGCACATTAGTGTATTTTCGTAAGCTGATTCTTTTTCTTGTAAGTATCTATGTATGCGTTTTTCTTATATATTTTTTTACCATCGTCCTTATTTTGGTGGTTTGAATGATTTCTAAAAGTTTGTCCATCTATTTTAATGGCACTTTTATAATAGAAATAGAGAGAGAGAGAAAGTCGCATGGAGGGGGCAAAACGTTTTTTCCTTACGTGACAATATCTATCGGTCTACCCCTACCGAGAGCATTGGTGGCCCAGTGGCAACGGGCGCGACTTACGTGTTGAGTGTGGTCGTGGGTTCAAACCCAGTCAGGCGCTTTACTTTGTGTAAATAATTTCATCACCGTTTTCTGTAGGCATTCTGCATGTCCTAAGACCAAAAATTCGAAGACATGGGACATGCACCAACCCACGCTGGGCACTAGTGGTAGATGATAGCCCAATCCCTCTCGAAGAGAAAAGAAAAACATTACAGGCTGATCATGCTAATTCCTACCGCAGGAAGAGTTAAGGAAAACACAGAAATATTTTTAAACTCCTATTTATTGACTGCATCTAAACCAAAATGTTACCACTGCAATCTATTATACAACATATAATACCTCAACCAACAGCAAAATTCTTTTCCTACCAACATAACACATTACCAGGTACAAGAAAACCAAAAATAAGCACATTTCTCGTAAACTACGATGTCGCATACCGCTTCAGTTGCCATCCACCATTACAGTGACAAAGATTGATGGGCTTCTAACCGTGTCTTCATCAAGTTCAGCACTCATTAGGTACGTTCGTATAATATGCCCTTTAAGCGCGCACGCTAACCAGAACAGATGCGCCCTGTTCTATATTTAAAACATAATGCTGTACAGAAATAATGAGATAAGTGGCCTTTTTTGAAGCTTTGTTTAAAAAAAGAATTAATCTTGGCTTTGGAGTTTGATCCTTTTTTGTTTTTGGTTGTGTTTTGTTTTTAAATTAATGAATGTGTTAATAGAGTTGGATGGGGATGCGTTGGAGTGAAATATAAATGACACAAGTCAATAGACATAAGTAGTTTATTTTACATTCGTGGATAGTCATAGGTAGTTTATTTTGCATTCGCACAAAGTATATTTTTTAAAAGCGATGAATGGCTGCTTCAGACAACTTTAAAGGCTAGTAGGAGGTTTACCACGCGCTCTTTTTACGACTGACAACACATACCGCTTTTTAACTATTTTATGCAAGCAATAAACGTGAAATACATGTTATAACGTCTCATTTTATTTTGTTACATTTTTAAGTCAACAAAAATGTAACTTTGTTTCTTTTTTAAAGCGTGTATCAGAAAAAGTGTAATCAAATTTAGGAGTGTGGTACAGAGTCAGACTATAAACTGAACAACTTTTTCAAAATTATGAACTGTCACATACAAAACTTTTTACTAAACGATTATTTTTTCGCGATAACGATGTTGGAGCCATGGAGAAAGTTGTTCAGTTTGATGGTTTGTAACAATAATTATATACAAATATTTTTTTTTACGGTTTTTTTTTTACTTTTAAATTTGATACACCTTTTTGATACATACTGTATACAGGAAAAAAATAGTGCGCAAACTGTAACCAGGAATTCAAATTTTAGACCCCTAGCGCAGGAATTTCTCGTCGGTTAACAACAAAAAAATCTGCTGTTTCATAGACAAGAGTGCAACACCTACTCGGTCAAAAGGTATGGAACAACTAAAATTTTTATGTTTACAGTTTGCGCACTGGTTTTCCTGTAGGTTTATAGTACTACCTACTCTATTATGTCCTACGTTGTAGTCTGCGCAGCTGAGTATTGCACTGTAGTCCAAGCTCGTTCATTTCATTTATCTGACAGTTCAACCATGTGCACGGTATTACGGCTCACGTCGGGAATGAAAGACACGGTTATTCGGCCTTTATAGCACTCCCTCTTAATTAAAAACGTATTTTTTGTTCCGTTTTATTTTATTTTTAAACAGGATCGGCACAATATATTTGTAAATCTTTTAAGCTCCACTATCGTTGTTTTAAATAAACGGTAGCAGTAATTTTTGACGACAAATATTTGTTTTTTTGCTATGTTTCTTGTATTGTATTATTTGTTTTGCTTATTTCAAAAGGGATGCAGAGAATTGGGTTTTTGGGTTTTCGTAGCAAACAATGTAGCAACTTAGTTTGGGCTTAGTACGGTTCACAAATAGACTTAAATTTTCTACAAGGTCTCTACCATAACACTATCATAGTCAAAAAAAGTGGTTTGAAATTCGAATCTAAAATGCATCATCATTTTAAACTTATTTCAAAACAAACTTCTGCTCGTTCCTTAACATTTTATTCACTCAATAGTACTCCTCATTTCTCTTAATTAGAAAACCAACTTTTTTTTTTCATAAAAATGTCACCCTCCTGCATTATACAGCATACCGTCTACCACTTCTCATCCAACCATGACGGACGCCACGTGCGACATAGGTATTACGCCTCTCATCAAGAATGAAATATGACATTACTTACATTTCTATAAATAAAACATTGTTCCATTGATCTGATTTGAGATGTTCTTTTACCATCTTATAATAAGAACTGATTTGGGTATAAATCCTATTTCAGGAATTTGGGTTAGGTATACAATTTTCAAAACAAAATCCGTTTTCAAAAGATAGACAGAATTCAGAAGTACCTAATTTAGAAACTATTAAATATATGTGTACATACTACATACTTAGTACCTATTTGCAAGCACATTTTTACACATTTTTTTACAAGTTTTAGGAAAGGTTACACAAATTCAATGTTAAGGTTTTAAATTGTACTAAGGTGTATTAAGTACTACACTTCACACATGTCCCAAAAAACGGTAGGTAAGTACCTAATTTCCAAAACCCAAATTTAATGAATAAACACCCTAACTTATTCCGTCTGTCCTGTCAATTTGACAGGCACCACATGCTTGTCTTTCATCGAGTATGAAATACGAGCTGGCTCCCTATAAATAGATCACATCCCCTTAATGGTTCGTTGTTTGGCTATCTCCTGGATTATACCGACGAATACTTAACAGTTGTTAGCTTTTTCGTAAGCTCTAAGATTAGTAATGTTTGTAAGTGGTTTTTGCACATAAGCTTGAGTTATTGAAAAAGCTTTTCAGTAAACATATTTAAGATGAAATTACTATTAATTGATGCCAAAATAGAACAGAGGGTTTAGACAAAGTGACATTCTATCAACGATAAGGATGACGGAAAATTAAAAAAAACATTAGGTAAATGTTATTTCTGTTGAAAGTCTTTGTAGAAATACGAGACACTTTGAAAGCAATTGTCGCTTGTCTAAAACCACTTATCTACCAGTTATTATGAAAATAAAACAAGTTACGCGTCTTTAACATTTGTCATCTTTTACCTAGGTACTTTAACTTATCCTGTATCTCTGTCATCTATACCTACATAATAATATTATTGACCTCTCAAGTTTGGCTAATGAGACACAATTGGTTTTCTAATGTATCGTGCCTCATGTAGTACGCGCGGGGCTTGACCGGTTAAATAACTTTAAATCTGTCTACTTTACAAATTAGTTCAGTAGTTTTAATTGAAAAACCAGAAATGAGTCTTGAAATTACCAGTTTCCAATTATCGTAACAATATCCCACAAACAGACCTTGTCCATACAATTTACAGTAGAACTCGGACCAAAAGTCATAAAATATAATCTGGAAGCTTTACTATCTGCACGTGTGGGCTTATAAAGATAATGTAAACAGTGCTTTAGATTTATTGGATATTATAAATTTGTATTAAGTATGGATATACGGTTGATAGCATAGGTCGTTATTATTTATTATATTAGAAGAGGTCGTTGGGTTTTATTTGATGGGATCTGTTCGCTGTTGTTTGGCTAAGGAAGCGGAGAATATAATATTAGGAGTTATCGTGGAGGAGCGTTAAAGGTTTTGATTTTTTTTATGTAAGTTGTTGTAACCACACTACTAGAACTAAAGAGACTACTGAATGGATCAATGGTATAAAATACTCGTTCACTTCGAATAGGTAACAAGATTTTCAAATCCCCTTGGTTCGTCCGAAATGAGATCCTTCATGTTGACCTCAATATCCCCACAATTCAGCAATTCATGAAATGCCCTTCCGAGCGTTTCTTCGATACCGCCGCCAAACACCGCAACCCTCTGGTTGAAGAGGCCGTCAGTTATACTCCTTCCTTCCAAAATCAGTAAATGTCGCCATCCAAGGCAATAGGGCAACCAGTACAGTGCACAAACACAAAAAAACCGACATTCCGACCTCGCCGCCGAGGGCTCTCGCAACGTCCCCAACTAAATTCTCCCACCCCGACCCTTGTTCCATGAAGTGCCAGCCCGCGCCGTAGCTGAGCCTGTAGCGTTAAATTCCCGACTTTGACCTCTGAGTTTGTTTCGGCCTTTCTTCTCCGAGTAGTCAGATAGGAAACGCCAATCTTATCAAGCTGAAATAATAATAATTCGATCCAGCCTGTCCCATGTTGCTGCCCTCTCCCCAGCCGGACGCCCTAAGCCGAGGTTCGTACCCCATAGGGGCTGCCCTTAGCGTGTAGTCGCTTAGTATACTAGATATTCGCCCCTGGCTGGAGGCTTTGGGTTTACTTAAGGCAACCACAGGATAGTCCGGTTAAATAGTTATAACCTCTCAAGGTCAACTACGAGATGCCATTTATAAAATAAAAAGAAACAAAACAAGAAAAACCAGATTGTAAAAAAACAGACAGTAGTCAAGTGCTTCCTCTCTTGTTAAAAAAATATGTTCTAAAGTAGTGCCACTTAAAACCATCTGCAAGCAAGCCGCTTTTTTTGGCTCAACTGCACAAAAAATAATACTTTGGGTAAGTAAAGTGAGTTATATTAGTCAAACTTATAATATCCTCCGACAGGCAGGTTTCAAAATCTGCAGTGACAAACTAAAGTAGGTAATATAATTATAAATATAATCAGCCCATAATATTCCCATTGCTGGGACACAGGCCTCCTCTCTGTGAGAGGGAGTGGGCCGTATTCCACCACGCGGGCCAAGTGCGGGTTGGCGGAACATCAACACACAAGAAAATCTCACAGGGCTGTGAAACTTCCAGTTGCGGCATTGAGAGCACAAATATCATTAAATCGAGTATAAGAGAAGGACCGGTTCATGAAATTGTGGTTAAAATGGGGCGGCAACAGGGAGTGGATGTGGAGCTAGGGGTCAAACTATGTTCCACTCTTATACTGCCCTGCCAAAAAATGCAGCCATAGTGACCTCTGTGCTACCACAAACGATGCCGTGGAAGTGGTGCAGTATTGTCGAGAAGAGATCGAGTATAAGGCACACTTTAATGTAATAGCTCAATATAGGATGACAGGAAAGGTGATGGAATAAAAACGGAACAGTATCTCTACGTTGGACCATTGATACGTCATCAGTAACCCTACGCGCTACGCAGTATCGGCTGTCACTCAGAAAAACAAAAGAAGCTGATAATCATCCAGAAACAATAGAATAATACCTCGTGCACTATGCGACATGCATCTGCGACAGCTCGACGACAAGACGCTGACCTGTCGTTTGCGACTATCATCTGGGTGTACGTGTACACCGTGCGTCTAGACGCTGCGACAAGAAACGAGCGCATACGACTCTACACGCAAATTGGTTCATTTGAAGGACTAAGTGCGGAAACCAAACCTATACCTGACATACAACATAGAGCATACGACTCCTCTAACCCATAGTTACTCAACCTTATTTTGCCCACTGCCCACTTTGAGATTTTTTTTAGAACCCCCAATTTTTTTTACTTACCGTTTTTTTACTTCTGTCGCGAATCTGAAACAGCTATTGCCACGATTATATTTAAACATGCAATATTATACTGTAGTATAAAAAATAAGTTGCTACCATAGCTTATAAATTATAATATGTTAGTACAGCGGCATGCGACCACGGGAAGATACTTTCTTGTATCATCCTTTTCAGTAGTTGGGTTTTAGTTTTTAAACTTATTTTTTATTTAATTATTATCGGGCTTTTTCAGTCATATTAAAATTTTTGAAATGTCCTAATTAAGCCCTTTCATTTGATACGCAACAAGGCACCATCCAAAAATATTTATTTTTAAATTAATTACTTTATGTCCTCTAGAGGGCGCCATATTGAATTTAGTGTGACGCTATATAGCCTATAACCAGCGGACGGTCAAGACGCTTCTAACAATAGTTATCATTATTATTATAATTATCTCATTGGTTAAATTATTATAAGTACTTTTGAAGATAAGAGGGAACAGATGAACATACCTACATACATACATACCGGTTCAAATCATATACGCTACTCAGCGTATATTATTTTAACCGGTATGTATTTATGTGGTAAAAATACCTATATAATTTTTTCAGGGTCTTCTACTGTTCCCTTGTAAGTCCCAAATGCTCACGAGGGCATATCGCCGACGCGGACATTGAGAACTCATGCTCCTGCCTGTCGTTGCGACTCTGCAACTCGACGCCAAGTGTGCAGGGCTTTGAACAACAAAATATGAAAATTACGACTGTAGCCTGTTGTTGCGTCTAGTCGTCGAGCTGTCGCAGTCGCGTGTCGCATAGTGTGCGCCTTGTCTAATCCCCACGATCCTTTTCTACCTAATTGCCAAGCTAAGATGACGTCACACTACTCAAAAGATAATAGCATGTTTGGTCATAACAAGGCTCGTTACGACTCCTTGAGAAGCACTAAGACCGGTTGTGGGCTCCCAACATAATCTTTAAATTGTTATGTTGATAATAAAAACCCAATTATGGTTATTACATCCGAAATGATAGTAGAATGTTGACCTTCTGACTGTAATTGGTAACGTTGCATATTATGTGCTTGTAATTGTATCCCGGTAGAGGAAAAGAAAGAAAACCATTCAGGGCTTGTCATTATACCGAGTTGCCAATGATTTTGTATTAAAATGAGACTTTATTTTAAAGGCAAGATTTTCTTAACTGTGAGCGAAACGTAACATAATGACAAAGAGTCTTTGTAAAACTGTCAAAACTTGTAATGAAATGTCATGAACATAATCAAACTGGAACAAAATAGTGCCCAAATCGAACACAAAATTAATTATTTAGTCTTAGAAACAACAAATACCTGAATGGTTGCCACAAACAATTTGTGTCGTTAACGCAACAAAAACAACTTTCCACTCATAAACTTGATAACAACAATTTGTCCAAAAACAACAAAATTGTCAAAAGAGAAAATGGCACATTATCATCTGCCAAACGCAAACAAAATTTGAAAACCAACTCCAGAGGGTAGAATGAAGATTGATAAATCGTTGTTGGGCCCATGTAACGTCCTTGGGGGACCCCTGTGGTATTTTTCATTTTATTTTTCAACACGCAGCTGTGCTCTGAGGTAAATAGACCTGTCGGCACTTTTAGATCTCAGACTGTGTATAAAGAAGAATTTACTTGACATTTTTACATCAGAATGCGTTCTGTTGTGTATTGCAATAATATTGCACAGCTTATTTAGTTTGAACTCTGAACGTTGCTGTTTTGATACCTTTTCGATATTATTTGTTTTGTCTTCATTGATATGGTTACCTTTTCACGCCTAAAGCACTGAACCAATCATCTTGAAACATATACGTTGTCAGGTGTACAGAAACGGATAAAGGGTACCTTTTATCCCGAAAAAAAGTGCTGCTCCTGAGGAAAACAACAATAACGTTATTATGATAACAGATGGCGCCACGTGTGTTTCGAACAGGATCAAAACTTATGCGGGTGAAACCGCGGGGTGCTACTAGTTAATATTATAAATTCGAAAGAACTCTGTCTGTATGTTATACCTTTTCACGCTGAAACCACTGAACGGATTTCGATAAAAGTTGGCAAGGAGCTAGATGGCATCCTGGGGAAGGACTTAAGCTACTTTTTTCCCGGTAGCACGTTCCCGTGGATAATTTCTGCCATGCGAAGCTGCAATTTGTAACTTATATTACTTATCGTTACAATGTAATTACTCAGTTCTTTGACATTAATTTCTATTACAGTTAATTAAACGTTTGGGACAAATATTATTATTTTAGTTTATACAGCCAATTGCTGGTTACCCTTTCATTTCAATAAATCTAATTATAGTAGCAGCTAGGTAATTACATGGTCCCAGAGACCCCTAACTACTAATGATAATCGGCTAGCTAAATTAATTTAGGCATTTAGCTTTATTTCTGGTACTGAGCCTCGTTATGACCTAAATTGCTTAGCGACGATGTTAATACCATCTGTGGTAAGGATTATGAGTTCAATAATACCGAGGTCGAAGTGGACACTTTTTTCGCCTACAGTAAAATAATATTAAGCTAGCTGTTGGCGACAGATCTGGCAACCCGGTTGCTAGGGCTTGTTATTGTTGGTTGGCTAGCGACCGGGGCGGCTTGCGTGTTTCTTACCTTTTTATAAGCTATTCTTGTGATCTTTATTTAATTTTATTATACCCTCTTGCACCTTACCTTGGTTTTAATTTGGTGCCTAACACTAGCCATTGTTAATTTGGCGTCGAATCCATGACCACTGGGTCTGAAATAAGTGGTATTCAGGTGGTCCACTAGACTATATTATAAAGTTGAATTATAAATTTCTAAGAATAAAACACCTTCTAACCAAAAATGTTTTTGTTCACAGAACTTCTCCTTGGCACTCTTCGAACACACCAAAAGGCGGCTTGTGATGAGGAGATGGTGACGCTCATCTGTCCCCGAGGGACTACCATCAGCATCCAAGTAGCCCAGTATGGAGCCTCAGCTACCCAAGGGTCCTGTGCTTCGGACCTGGCGGAATATCAGCCAGTTGCTGTGGAGGTCGTTGGAGACACGTCATGTATATGGCCCAGCGCTTTGCAGGTTAGATGAATTTTGAAAAAAGAGCTTACATAACATACATAATCAGCATATTATATTCCCACTGCTGGGACACAGGCCTCCTCTTGGCTAGAGGGAGTGGGCCGTAATCGACTACGCGGACCCAGTGCAGGTTGGTGGATGAAGCTAATTTGAAAGAGCTTACTACGTTAAAAAATATTCTACTGTTTCGTAGCATGTCAATAGCAAAAACAATAAAATTCTGTTTCATTATTTCTCAAAAGTAGAAAACTGATTAAGTGGCTATGGAATGTAAATTATCTGAGATTATGAACACTGCTATTAGAACTGTACCATATTGAAAGTGAGAATAATGAAATTCCCGAGTACCTAGGTAGTGGCAATTCCATTATTTCAATGGTGAACAACCACTAGTTCACAATTAGAATAATGGAATTGTGAGTCAATGTTGTGTGACAATAGGTCTAAACAGACGGAATGCATTTGAACTGCATACCAGCTGCAACATCGTAGTTTGAATGCAGTTGACATAACTAGGTTTCGAAGGTTTTCCTTGCAAATAAATGATTTGATTTGATTGATTGATTGAAGCAGTTAAGTCAACTGCATCCAAACTGCAATGTTGCAGCTAAAATGCAGTCCGTCTGTTTAGACCCTATAAACAGGCATATTTTTAGTAGTTCTAAAATTAACGTTGCGCACGTCAATTTTAGAACTACTAAAAATATGCCTGTTTATAGGTATATGTTCAGTGCGTTGCAATTTGTACGAAACTATGTAGGTACAGTCACGAGCATAAGTATGTATACACTTGGCTTTATTCAAAGACGATTTTCTCCTTTAGTTTTGAATGAAATTTTATGTTATTACGAACAAAGTATTTTCGAACCCATAGGTTTGTGTAAAGTGTCGTGTATCAACGTTGCTTGAGTTATGTCACGAAAAAATCGCAATTGAAAGTTGTCATGTGTTGACATATTAGTGCTCGTGACTGTACATAGTTCCGTACAAATTGCAACACACTGAACATGCGCACGTCAATTTGTTTTGTGTATATCTATAATAAATACTTGATTTACTACAATTACCTAATATATAGCCTCAGCCCCAGGGCCCCCAGGCCGTTCTCGTGATTAAATATTTCACAACCGCAAAATTATGGTCCGATAATATTCCCATTTGAATATCCATTTTACATGATTATAATCCTTTCAAACACGTACCAGATTTACAATAGAGCGTTAGCTTTACCAATATGTTTGACGAGTAGTGATTTAGTAGGTAGAAATAGGGTGGGTAGGTTGGAAATGACCACCTTTATCTCCCTATTTCGTTTGATCCACTACTTTTTGAGCAACATGTGTATAAAACAGCAACATTTCAATTGGTATTTTAAAATAAAATACACGAATCAATTCAATCCTACCAATTCAGTCATATTCATACATAATTGCATCATTCAAATTTTATACCCTTTCAAACATCCAATGAGTGAAATGCCAAACAGCAACGGTTCTTTTTACACAATTTTATTACTCATTCTGATATGTTTAGGCAATAAGTCGGCTTTACGAGCAGCTGCCAATACTGTCAACCCCTCATATTCCAGCATTGTACGCGAGATTTCTCTCATATCGTATTTTCACTATATTTTCTTACGCACAGCTTCGGCTTACGAAAATAAAGCCATGATTTGCTTTTGTACTTTTTTATTTTATTATTTAAACATAATCGAGGGTTCGGCGTTATGAAAATATCATGAATTTGTTAAATGTAAATTTTCATTTTTCGTTTAATGTTTTAACATAACCTGCAATGAAGAAGGAATATAATTTTATTTGCCAGTAAAATGTGGTTTTGATTCGAAAAGGATTGCTTTAGCTTCAATAAATGGTTTGCAATGTGTTATTTTGTCGTCAAAATTTTATTGGGTTCACAAATACGAGTATGTATTTCAAATTAAATCGCTCGCTGATGAGAAAATCAACATGATTGATGGCTTATTAGTTGATTCGCACGAATTTACTCGCCAAACTGAATTTTAAAAAGTACCTACACGTTGTCGATTCGCCCACAAATAAATTAACATCGTGAGAGTCGCCTACAGAAAAAAAAAAGTGACGATTCGCCCGTTTCGGGCGAGTAAATTTGTGCGAATATTCAATTACCATTCTTCATTCATTCAATATTAATTGAAACTTCGTAATTTTAATATTCAATTACGAAGTTTCAATTACCTATTATCCGATATAAATGAGTCAAAATAAAAGGCAGAACTTTTACTCCCGTGGGCGGTATAAGCATTGATACCCGAAGCAATCCTATTTACCATATTTACCATCCACAGTTTGTTTCAAACTGTCTTTTCTCTCTATTTATAGGATAAGCGTTTGAGTGAGCAAATTGCCTCTTGTCCGTGCTCTAAAAATAAACAGGACTACCCAACTTGCTACCAACTCTGCTTATTAGAATATCTGTAGAATAATGACTCTCCCCCACAGGCGCGTCTATAATATCAGATGCGTTATTGCGATAATGCGTCCGATTCCTTACCAGCTGCGTTTTTATCGTCCGATACTTCTAACGTGTGCGTGTTACCTACACAACAGGCCCTCCGCCCGCATTACATGTTACTATGCTATTAACGCAGGTGTGTAAGATCGTATGCGTCCTAATACAAAATGTTCTAAGAACTCATATTGGAATATCGCAGGACGTAGGAACGCAACCGTCCTACTTCTATTGCGTTGTTATTCTCGCAGCAGTGTGTAACTTTGTGACCGTCCTAATACAAAATGTTTCCATGTGAAAGCAGAGATCGCAATGACCATAGATATCCGGCAATGACGCATCCGATATTATCACGCTAATTGATAATAACGCGCCTGTGGGGGAGAGCCTTTATGTTTCTACATTTCACAGAGTTTATAATTAACTTTAGATTTTGCTTAGTATTATGTATTATTCCAAACCTTTTAATATCATAATAATTTCTGCATAGCTCTTTCCACCATTTATCGAGCTCCGTTAGTCAGAAATAACATCATCCGAACTTGATTGAAACTTTTCTGCTTATCAGCAGTTAGGGGTAATTACTATTAAACTGTGAAACACCTGTAGGGCATAGCAACTGTGCTTTAGCTAAAGTTCTGACAGAATAGGCATACTAACTAATTTGTGTAGTACTCCTTGTTACAGACCGTGGTGGAAGCGTGTCAGAAGAAGCGACAATGTAAGTTCCACACAAGCCCTAAGGCCTTCGGAGTCGACCCATGTCCGGGCTCCAGAAGATTTGTCGAAGTCGCCTACAAATGCCGTCCTTGTAAGTAACTTCTCACATCTTAAACTTATTAGTTAGATAGTACGCGTACCTGAGTCAAAAGCGGTTCCGTTTGGTTCTGCTTCAGACAAAACGGAACCGCTTTTGACTCAGGTACGCGTACCTACTATCTAACAAAAAAACTGTTTAGACACGAGACAAATTTTGTCTCGTGTCTAAACAGTTTTTTAAGAGGAAATGCGGGTGGTCGTTTCTCTATAGAAACGCTCTCGCTTGTTGTCAATGATCATAAAGCAATGATTTTTACAGAATAATAAATATTGACTACTTGTGTGTACCTACCTGTTTTCCATTTGATGATACATTATTTTTATCAGCACTAGAACCCTCAAAAAATGCCGATTTAAATCGCTGTCAACAGAGGCCTAGTATACAAATTTGACACTATTAATGAAAAAAAAAGGCATACTTACAGTATATAATATCCTTCTTATTCAGTTTATGAAATATCTTTTAAATTTTTCCAATATTGGAGGAGGAAATAGGCTAGAGCCAAACCTCTAATTACGACTTTTTACTTAGGCTTTTTCAAAAGTCTCTCCGACCGTTTTTCCTTTTAATTACAGTATTTTTATATCATGAAGTGACGAAGGCTTTACTTGTGGTTACCAAGTGTACAAACGCGCTGTGAATGTGCCTCTCTGTATAAGCGCAGAAGTTCTGGGTACCATCCGATACATAGCGAAGTCGGAAGTGTATGTGCATTTCTTTCTTTTCTTTTCTTTCTTTTCTTTCTTTTCTTTCTTTTCTTTCTTTTCTTTCTTTTCTTTCTTTTCTTTCTTTTCTTTCTTTTCTTTCTTTTCTTTCTTTTCTTTCTTTTCTTTCTTTTCTTTCTTTTCTTTCTTTTCTTTCTTTTCTTTCTTTTCTTTCTTTTCTTTCTTTTCTTTCTTTTCTTTCTTTTCTTTCTTTTCTTTCTTTTCTTTCTTTTCTTTCTTTTCTTTCTTTTCTGCCGTCGTCACTTCGAAGCGACACGCGCATTGGCGCGGGTCACTTCATATGATAAAAATACTCTATCAAGTGTGACTATAATACCATTTTGTTGTGAGTGTGCGCACAATTATTGTTTTATAAAGCGAACATCTATAACGTCATGTGCCTAGTCATTTCCCAACTATGCTCTGGTCGGCTTGCAGTCTAACCAAATGCAACTGAATAATAGCATTTTATTTTGAGCGGCCGCCTATCTCACCACCACAATCCAGTTATTGAGTAACACCTTTGAGCTTTGGTTAGACTGGTAGTCTGACCTTTGGGCTTGTGACCACCCGTGACGACTAAAAAGCGAAAGTCTGTTTCAAGACAGTCTTAACTGAAGTCTGTGCACAGCTTTAACTCGAACTTGTGTAAAATGCATTATATTATTATATTTACTGTCAAATAACCTTGTAAATGGAAATACACGCAATGAGAGGCAAAACGGAATCCGAGATATTTTTCATCACTGCAACACGAATTTATTTTGATCCATCTTTGCAATTGGTCTCAATAAAATCTTTTTCAAAGAGCATTTTAAAAACGTTCTTGATGACAAATTCCTTTTTGATAGAAATGTGAAACGCGATTTGAATTCGATTCGATTTATTTCGAAGTTGTCTCGTTTCCTTTGTGAGACAGTAACTAGTATTTGTTTGTGAGTTCTTAGATCTAATTTGGCCTTCATTTATAATTTACGTTCTAAATGAAGACATTGACACCATCTAATTGACATTCTAAATTATTTTCATGAATTTTATTTAACGATCTTGATCGTGCTGTAATGAATACTTTCGTCCAACTGCTCTCTATTGACAATTTAATTTGTCAATACTTCAGCGTTATTAAGCTTACGGGTAGTTATGTCATTTTGGCATTGTTTGCTCTTCATTGACTAGACCTATCCGTGTAAAGGACATCATTGTGCCAACTGTTCCCATAAATTCAGCATATGCCTGACAAATAAAATCTGCTGTACCATACATTTTGACCTTGTAGGTTGCACTTTTGTATGAAACCGCAAACATTTACATAACCGACGAAGATTTCAGGTGGGTCTATAATCACGCAGCACATGATTCTATAAGTATGAGGTATTAGTTTGGGCGTTGATGTGCCTAACACCTGTATTAGGTTCATTATTTCTTTTCGTTTTTTTAGCGTCTGATGACCTTTTCTCTCCTGACATTGACAATATAACTAACCATATCGTTTTTGTTCACAGATGAGTTTCGAAGCAAAGTTGGTTGTGAGAATGACGTCCTGCACCTCAGCTGCAATCCTCACTCTAGGGTTGCGATCTACTCAGCTCAGTATGGCCGAACAGAGTATGATTCCATCCAGTGCCCACAGCCTAGAGGGATGAAGGAAGAAAGTAAGTACTAACAGTAAGCATAGGCACCAAAAACTAAAGTACATATCTCTATGGAGAAGAACGGGCGAGAAACTCCAAGGACACACTCTTTTAAATCAAGATAATTATTACAAAATCCTGAGTACATTCTTGTTGCTTCTATATATTATGTGAGGACAATAAAAACAAAAATGAAGAAACAATTTAAAATATAAGGTTAAAAATAAGCCCTGGCAGTTAAGAGAAGACCAGTCTCAAACGACAGCGCCCGTTCACGAACATGCGTGTGGATCAGCACCGTTTAGCTCAACCATTTTGTAGGGAACCAATCAGTGAGACATTTAAGTGAGCAGAACAACGAGATGAACTTTATTTGTTAGAATATTGCTTCGTAAAAGTACCTCAATACGACGGTAAATCCAATTCTGTAATAATAATCTAATCTAATACGTCTTGGATGCTTACCTACGGATAAATAATTCGATTCCGAGCTCATTTCACCAAGAACACACATCAACAGGACCGTCAGCAACAATGTGAGTGACCCTAAACGGCGCGCAAACTTTCCTTTTTTAGGGTTCCGTAGCCAAATGGCAAAAACGGAACCCTTATGGATTCGTCATGTCTGTCTGTCTGTCGGTCCGTATGTCACAGCCACTTTTTTCCGAAACTATTTATAAGAACTATACTGTTGAAACTTGGTAAGTAGATGTGTTCTGTGAACCGCATTAAGATTTTCACAAAAAAAAAAAACAATATATTATGGGGGTTCCCCATACTTAGAACTAAAACTAAAAAAAAAATTTTTCATCAAACCCATACGTGTGGGGTATCTATGGATAGGTCTTCAAAAATGATATTGAGGTTTCCAATATCATTTTTTTCTAAACTGAATAGTTTACGCGAGAGACACTTCCAAACTGGTAAAATGTGTCCCCCCCCCCTGTAACTTCTAAAATAAGAGAATGATAAAATTAAAAAAAATATATGACGTACATTATCATGTAAACTTCCACTGAAAATTGGTTTGAACGAGATCTATTAAGTAGCTCGCCGCCGGTGAAAATTTAAAAACATATGATGGTACGGAACCATCGGTGCGCGAGTCCGTATCGCTCTTGCCCGGTTTTTTTATCCATTATCTACTTTTCCTTTTCGTCACCGAACTCCATTCACCTGGAAAACTCATCACGTTATTTCTAATCTGTTTTGTTTCATTCTTTCGCCGTTTTTGTCACGGTATTTTTGTTTCATTTTCACGTGTCTCGAATGATGGATGAAGTGTCATTGCCCATCGATTCTTTTTGATGTTACCTGCAATGGGAATTGATTAATTCAGACTCTACAATCTGTCGATAGTATCAGCAATGTGATATGAAACACTTTAGGTACTTCAAAGATCAAACAGAGATTTACTGACGTTGCATTAGTGAACCAAATGGAAGAACCGATCGTTCAACCGATCGTTCATCTCAACCGTCCTTCACCTGACATCTGTAGTCAAAGCTGTCAAATTATTATGTTTATTCTGTTATCGGACGCTACGGACGCATCGTACGTAACGGATTTTAGTATTCTTTTTAAAGAAAGTAACATAAGTGCGTCCACTGATCCGCATCGTACGGATCGCAATAATCTGCTCATCGGCAATGCCGAGGCCTTTGCTCCAAGGGGAAACTTTTACGATGAGTGCCGATGACGTCATACGGAATGCCGATCAGTGGACGCGCCCCGCGCGCTCGCGCGTTCTTCTTCGCTTTCCTCCATTATCTCACAAACACATTCCTCACGTACATTCACTACGAAAAAACCGAATGAAAGTGGCATCGGCAATCCGATTGCTGGTGGTTGCGTCGGCAAATCCGGTCGCTGCGGATACAGTAGACGCACTATGAAAAACTAATTCGTTTCATGCGATGGGTCCGATGCGTGTGATGTGGAACTGTGGACGCTTACCTTAATGCTCCGTTCCTATAAACAAAAACGAATCGATTTGCTCACCAACAATGGTAGCACTTTTTATTACCACACTGCACTGGGCATATAAATACATTCGCAAGATAATTTTGTCCGTGATAGCTAGTTCCTACTTTATGTGAGAGTGTAGGTACTATGCAAAGTCTTTGCTTTATTATTTGTAAAGATACAAGCCTTAACTTTAAATAAAATAAATAAATATAGAAATCGGTCATAGATCGAAAATACCTTGCAGCATTTGCACAAATAATTTGAGATGCTTTCAAAATACAGCTATAATATTATTTCGAACAGAATATACGTTGATAGAAATTTTATAAGTACACTTTAGTACTTTTATCATCTCAAATTCATTCTGAAGGAAATCTAATTTTAAAACGAAAGCGTTCGTCGTTCGGAATCGCTAATTTAATTTTAACGTGTAAATTCAGCCCATTGAGGCCTGTTTATTGAATAAATTATTTAGATTCTTACATTTTAGAAATGTAAGGATGAGCCAGTTCGAATAATACTCTAATTGTTTAGAATTTATTGTATTCCATTTTAATCTTTTAAGACAGAGTTTTAAATTATTTTAATTTAATATTTTTTTAATAATTTATTGCATTCCATTTTAGAATTTTAACCTTTTAAGACGCAGTTTTAAATGTATTATTTTTCTAGTTAGTTTTTGAAAATATTAAGCTTTTTATCAGTTGAGATTGGCTATATAATATTTTTTTAAAGGTTAAAGCTTTTTAAAGAAACGTAGGTACATCTCGAAGTTGATTATAGGAATGAACACTGTGAGGCCTCGCGCAGATGACCGACTTAACTATTTTATTGTGTTTGGCCCACTTACTAACTATTTGTGGCCAACACAATATCGAAGTTGAGTCAATTGTGAGCAGAAGTTTATCGAAGCCGTTCAATCACAAGCAGAAACAACGGTATTAATTGATGAAAACTTAATTGATGCCTAACAATTGAATAAACACAGACCGTTTTACTTTTTAAATTGAGAAGTAAACAAAAACAAATCTATGGTCGTGACACCTGAATGACATGGCAATTTAAACATTTGAAATTCGAATCGCTCAAACGAAACTACGTTGGAATAATAAATCAAATTATCCGTTCGGATATTCATACAAACACACCGTAAATTGTTCATTCTAAAAGCGTCTCTCTAATTTTAGTTGCGCTAACGGCTCCTCATACTACGTTAAAGTGGGTAGGCATTATTCAACCCTAAGTGAGCGATAAACGGGGGCTGGAAAACATCAAATCGATAATGGCCCTCATTATACTGCCCATCTTATGTAACTGAACCATTTTTGTTGCGTTCGGATATTTCTGACTGTGCTAGTGTTGTAAATCGAGATAATTATTTTTTGGCACCAGTCTTTGCCCTCTTTTTATTGAGCCTCTGTAAGATGGTTAAGCATTTCTTAAAATTCGTTTGGTAAACAATCGTTTAATTATTTTTTATTATTTATTTGGCAAAGAATTTAAAGAAAAAAAAAACTTATGGGAATAAAGCTTTTCTTTCGCAAATATCACAGTGTTGCCACGTTGAGCAATGTTCACTATCGCCGCCGCAATTATTTCGATTTTAAACTATGTAAAAGCGCTTCGTAATTACGGATGCATTGCTTTTAAATTGCGCGGTGTCGGTTACTCTTTCAGCGCTTTAAATAATAATTATTTGTTACATTTCATCAGTTTTATCGAGGTTTCTGTTTGATTTCCAATGGCTAAATTAAATGCTTAAATGTTGACCACACAGTCCATCGCTCTCCGAGAAGCAACCTATTTGCCACATTTGGTCATTAAGGCGAAAGCGTCGGGGTAGCCTGGGAAATTAAGTTTTTGCTAAGTTTTTTGCAATTCAATATCAGTTGTATGTTGATCTAAATATGATTCACGGCCGTAGCAAATATTTATTTATAGCATTTAGCACTAAATTAATTTAAAACATGACTTTAACTGTTAGCTTTAAAGAACGGGCAGAAATAGAACGACGATGGTTTAAATTCGTTTAACGCTAAATTAATTTAGTGATTTGTGATGCAAGTAAAACTAAGTATTTGAATCTTATTTTGTTATTTTGTCTGTTGTCTTTTGTGGTTATTTTCTTTTTATTTTAATTTTTAATGTGATCCACTTTGTTTCCTTTGGTATGGTTTTCATGATATGTTTTGTACCTATGTATAATTAACTAGAAAGACAAAAATCGTTTTTTTAGCACAGACTAAAGGACAGACAGTACCTACAACAGAGACATACATCAGATAAAAACAAATAAAAAGTGTAAAGTCCGATATAAGAAATTAGCAGGAAAGTGTGCCTCAAAAAAGCCAAGTTCAGCAAAAATGCCAGACAACTAGTGCCTGACGCTGGTTTTCAACTGGATCTGATGTGTGAGGTGACGGATGTGAAACGATGTGGTATCCTATAATTGGAAACGCACACTTGTATTTGTCCTCTATTCTGTATACTTCAGTGTAATTGTGTAGACTCTGTTGGAGATATACTTAGTAGTCGATCAAGTAGGGTTCGAACTATTCTTAAAAAAAAATATTTCAACACAGCAACAAGACTTGAGACATCGGGAGTATTCAGGAGTACTTTTAACCTTTCAATTAAACTTACTTGCAAATGGATACTTACAGACATTTTAAGTTTTATGACCTTTACACATCTTACTATAGCATTCATCCCGACGAACTTTCAAAGAAATTTAACAAAATCTCCAGTGTAATCACACCCTATATAAAATGAAGTCCAAATATTTATCCCAAAACATTTGATGGCTAATAAAAACTTTTTCTTCTCAGCCTGTTTGGAACCATATGCGACGGAGACGGCCATGAGGGAGTGCCACGGCAAAAGGAGATGTGTTCTGTCCGCAGACAGCAACATGTTCGGCAAGCCTTGCCGACCCGGGAGCCGAACCTACCTCAAAGTTGTTTACACTTGTGGTAAGTCCGTGAGAATGTTTTAAAACTCGTAAGTTTGGCAATTAAGTCGTAAAATGCTTTTATACAACGTGCAGCTTTAATGACTGTTTTATAATGTAGGTTGTTTTTTATGGTCGAAAGTGTAATGTTTCCATTATAGTACGCGTCTGACGGATTGCAGAGGGTAAGCGGTTCGTGGTGGAAAATTGGTGTCGCCCATTTTATAAAATCAACCTTGCTCATTAACAAAAACTTTTCAGTATTTTCCTTTTACTTAATTGCACGGCTCATAATGCGAAACATTACAAAGTGCAACTCCTTTCTACAACGGTTTCTATTTTTATACTCCTGCTAGTACACAGAACCTATTTAATTTATATACCATTGTATAGATAATTTAATGGATATTAATTCAGTAGAAACGAAAAAAACATCAAAATATTTCTAAAATTTCTCATCAATCAAGTGTGAAACCTGAAAACATAGTAGCTTGCAAAAAAAGCAATTAATTGAGTCTTTTTTTTTATAGATTCGTTTCTCTCATAGAAGGTGCCATATTTATTAAAATAAAAATAAAATAAAATATTAAAAATGGTTTTTTTATTCAAAGTATTTTAATTATAATTAATAAAAAACTCACCATCTGCCTAGCCTTTTCCCAACTATGTTGGGGTCGGCTTCTAGTCTAACCAGATGCAACTGATTACCAGTATTTTACATGGAGCGACTGTCTATCTGACCTCCACAACCCAGTTGCTCGGTCATACGATACCCCTTGGTAAGACTGGTTGTCACTTTCGAGCTTCTGACTACCCGTAACGACTGTCAAAGATCCACGAATGTCAGCCGGGACCAACGGCTTAACGTGATTTCCGAGGCACGGAGGGGTCACGGTATGTAAAGATGGTCACCCATCCACAGACCAACCGCGGCAAGCATAGCTTAACCGAATCGATCGACCTGTGCGGCTGTTATTATTTAGCCACGGGCCCTATAATTAATAAAAAACTAACTTATATAATATCTATGGTTTTTTATACGATCAAATGAGCATTATGAATCGTGCACTTTTGGATTTTCCAAATTTTTGACTAGTGTGCACTAATCGAGGTTTTCTTCGGTTTGTCTAGTCACTATTTTAGTCGATTTGTTTTTGTTATAATTATAGAACTGGGGGCCTAAAAATGCCGCTTTAGTAGAACCATAAAAGGATAACATTATGAATCATAATGGACAGTTAACTGTTAAGTTAATCGTATCAAATCCCATTGGTAAAGGATTTTTCAGTTATTTTTTTTGTCTGTGCTAAAATACCAATAAATCCAATCCCAATCTCTTTGATTATACCTACCTACGTAGTGCAGCGAAAAAAAGAAAAACACGGACTGTCTTCGCCATCCTATGATTCATAATGTTATCCTTTTATGATTCTGCCAAAGTAGCCTTTTTAGGCCCCCTGGAGCAAATCAAAAAATACTGAAATCTTTTCCCATTTTCTGTTATTTTTGCAAGTGATATTAAATTAATTGTCTATTCTTTTGTTATTTTTTTCTTAATAGGTAAAGGTTTGCAAGCTATATCGACATTGCGAGCCAGGGACAAGTAAATTTATGGTCACTCCTTGGGTGAAAATAACCATTTTTGATTAAAATAAATCCTATTTTTGTAGGAACTCTATCACACCTCACACTAGTATTATAAAGGCGAAAGTTTGTGTGTGTGTGTTTGTATGTTTGTTACTTCTTCACGCTGAAACGGCTACACCAATTTTGATAACATTTTGTATGGAGATAGCTGACACCCTGGATTAACATATAGGCTACTTTTTATCCCGATATTCCCACGGGATCAAAACTTATGCGGGTGAAACCGCGGGGCGCAGCTAGTTAACTATAAATTAAAAACTATCTGAAATTGTAAGATCACCCTGACAAAATTCATTTTATTTTTTCTCTTTTAGGCCTGTGTTGGCCTCAAGTAATTTCTTCCAAAGACAACTTTAATAGATTTACTAAAAAAAACGTTTAAGTCTCTGATCGAATTGCACAAAGAATCCTAAAGATACGTTTCGGTATACTTAGTGAGAAGAGACAAAGGGATTACAGCAGGAGGACGGCAACCAATTTGTCTGCCAAGCGTAATGGCAATATCGCTTCAAGACTGTTTGTTGCTAAACTATGGTGGTTGTCTGTGCTCCGCAGACTTAGGTACGGGGATCTGCACTGATTTTAATAGGTACTGATCTTTTGTTTTAAACGTAGCCACGTTTAAAACAAAAGATACAAAATGTTTTTTTCTTGTTCTTGAGTGCTCTGAATGTCTAACCTTCGTTAAAATAAAGGTTATGGATACGCTCCGGTTTACCAAGGGACATCGTGTTGCTCTGTAACTGGGTTGTGGTGTTCAGCGGCATCGGGTTAGACTGGAAGCTGACCCCGACATCGTTGGGGGAAAAGGCTAGGCAGATTGGTTGTTTGACCTTGGGAATAGAACCTAAAACCAGCGACTTGAAAACGAAATGAATTTCGTTCCGTTACCACTAATGTTATCGGATAACGTTCCAAAATTTGTAACGATACTTAAACCTAAAAATATCAATGACGTTAGAAAAGAAAACGTTGTAGAATATCATTTTCGTAGAACAATAATATTGTTCTACGAAAATGATATTCTATAATATTATTATAAGTAACGTTATAGGTATCAGTAACATTTAGCTTATCCGCTTGTTAATGTTACAGGAGAAACGTTACAGATTCATTTGTTTGTTTTTCAGAGTCGTTTGTGTTTTGTATTTGTATTTGTTTTTTTTGTGTGTTTGTTTGTTTGTTGTTTTTTGTGTTTGGTTTGTGTTTGTTTTTTTTTATTCATACTTTTTCGTCTTTTTCGTCATCTTATGTCATGAAGCTGGCAAAGTTTAGTATCGAAATCAACAACGTTATTATAACGTTATACTAATAACGATATATTGATAATATTTTTAGTGAACAGTTTAAGATTTCGTTCCGTTTGTCAGTAGGTATTGTTATAGCCAAGGAATTAATTTTGTTACGATCCTGGCGGAACGGTACAAATTATCGCTAACGGAACTACGCGTAACGTTATTAGGGTTCCGTACCCAAAGGGTAAAAACGGAACCCTATTACTAAGACTTCGCTGTCCGTCCGTCCGTCTGTCTGTCACCAGGCTGTATCTCAAGAACCGCGATAGCTAGACAGTTGAAATTTTCACAAATTATGTATTTCTGTTGCCGCTATAACAACAAATACTAAAAACAAAATAAAATAAATATTTAACAAACGTGTTTTTTTCTGCGTTTTTGCCTTGTGGTACGGAACCGTTCGTGTGCGAGTCCGACTCGCACTTGGCCAGTTTTTTTAGTACCGTTTCAAGTCCCTGCCTAAAACCCCACGGTTCTTTCCACCACCATGACTCGGGAGCCCGGCAGATACTTGTAAATTCGCGCGCAAACCCACCCGTAAAATTGCACATTCAGCACTGAACTATTCAAACGAAATAACGAACTGTAGGTGTCGTAGCCAATAAACAAGACAACACTATTACACCAGTGTGAACAGCAGTAACACTAACTAAGCGAATACGGCCAGAAATTCTGGGAATCCCAGTCATCCGTACTGAAAACGCGAAAGATATATATCTCGCAACAATGGACCGAGTTACAAACAACGCGAAGATGGTCTAGCAAAACAGATAGCTTTAGAACCTTACATTATTGTCACTTGAGACTACTAAAATGTACAAGCAAACAGCGCCACTGGGCCAATCCTAGTTAGTTAATAATATTTATGAACATCTGCCGACATTATTTCAATCCGAAATACTCTATTTTGTACACAGATATTGCCTCTGTAAGATGAAATGATTTGAAAGTAAATACGCTTAAGAATTTCGAATTTGATCACAAAACAATCTATTTTTTGTTGGGAGAAAACGAAACAGACCCTGTTTCCAGTTAAGAAAGTTATTTCTCGTCGATCAGTCAAAAAGTTTCTTATTTATTTTTACTTGGTTTTTTAATATTTTTTTCTGTTTTCTCCTCGTTGTTTCCTTGTCAAATGTTTATTTATTGGAGGTCAGCTAACGGAAACGTTTCTTTTAGCGGGTTTCCAATGGGACCACGGTTGCGTAAATCACGATTTTCGTTGTTACATTATTTTGTTTCGACGAAATTTGCAAGTTATTGTATTTTTTTGGGGGAATATTAATATTTCAGCGGCGAAAGCTATTTAATCCGGTATCTATCCGCATCCGGCTCGATAAAGCAGTAAATTTTAATATTCTGTTAATAAAATATGAAGTGTTGAACGAGTCACGTAATATTTAAAAGAAGTATGTTGGTAGAGCCGCATCTGTATTTGCTGCGGTTTCATGAATTTCTGCTACAATGTTATTTTGAATTCTTACAAGTTGAGAAACATATTTTGGTGAACAAACATTTCTGAAGAATTCCAGTGTCAGGTATTCTGTGGCAAGCATTTCAGTGATTTAAACACCTGTTAGTGTAAAATTTAGAATGTAGTGTCTGATTGTTGTGTTTCAATTAGTGTTTCCTGTTTTATCGTCGTGATTTCAATTCCCGGGTCGGGCAAAGTGGTATTGGGTTTCTCTATTAGGCATTTTTCTTAGTAACAGCCCGAAGTTTGGAAGTTGGCGGTGTCATATCCTCGTACCTCAAGCCGTTGGTTTTGTTGTTTTGTTTTTTTTCTTTTGCGCTTGATATGTCTCCGGTCGTGTCGGATTGCTGTCCCAGCGGACTATGAGAGTGGAGAAAGAGGGAGCGCACCTGTGTCTACACATGCACTTGTGCACTATAATATTTCCCACACCGAAGGCTAGTCTCCGTTTAAACCATATATATCAATTTTCCTAAAAATGATTTTTTAAGTGTTCGTTTCCACAAGTTAAAACTACGTTTAAGTATTCTCCTACTCTGTCACTCTCTATTAAATTCAAAAATTAATGAAAACAATGTTTCTAAGCAAGGTACCTAAGTGAAGACATACTTTGCCTAATTTCAGCCTCATCACATATTCAAGACAAGAGGCACAGTTGCGAGGACACCTGAAACTTTTCTATCATCAATTTATGCTTTAAAAGTGTCTTCTGAAAGATCTTTCTACATATATCCGCTGACAAGTCAAGAAGTTTTAATAATAAAATATGTCAAAGAAATTCAAATAATAATAATAAATTCTTTATTGCCATTAAAACAGGTTACAGAAAAATAAGAGACCCTGGCTCCAGAGCTAGGTTAGAGTACCTACCTGTATTTCAGAGCTAGTGACTTCTTCCGTTTAGGATACAATTATTAATTACGTAACGTTTAAAGCAGCAAAAGGTGATGATATATTTAATTACATTAAATTAAGTTTAAGTAAACATCTCATTTATAGAAAAAAAAAATAGAATAACATCAGGATTAAAAGATATTATTATTAATCATCATATTATTCTTAATATTATAAATTGCTCTAGCAAAATTCTTTCCAAGTTCTGAGATCAGAGTTCACAGTTAGTATTTGCAATCTACATTTATGTGTTATGAGGTAAATACTTAAATCAGCTATAATTAATGAATCTACAGTTACTGCTGTTACTGTCACTGCAGCTTTTATTTTTCTCCGATCTTAGTTTTTCCTTGAGTTTTTGACTCAATTACAATGCTATCTACATAAATTTTATCTGTTACAATTCCTTTAAAAAAAGTTAAAGCCATTTTCACGTCTAATTTTAAAGTCTCCTATATTTCGTAGTGGGAGCACACCACTTACCAGCTATAAGGCTACGTCTACCCTGTGGCATGTTGCGTACAATGTTGGCTCCAATCTCCCGTAACGTGTATCTTAGGGCTTATGGCCTCAACTCACACTTAAGCCTCAATTTCCCAGGGTTGCGGTTAACGGTACATGGACCCTCTGCTGCAATTATGATTGTCGTACCTACCTACAGTACCTACGTAGGCACAGCAATTTCGACGGGTTTTTTTTTTTTTTTTTCATTTGTATTTTATGAAACCGTTTCGTCATCTGTATGTACATGAAAATAAAGCGTAAACTCACTTTTGGTATTCAGTGAATCAAAACAATACGTTCGCCAGACGAGATGACTGACGAAATTTTTAATTTTATTTCATTGTCTATCAAAACACCAATGTTTAATGAATATTCATATCCGTACCAATACAAATATTATTATTTTTGTTGCAAGAGAAATGAGAAAACACAAATGGTCCTAACATCAGCAACCGATATCTTGGATAGACAACGAAACATTCAGTGAAATATGTTTCGATTCAGAAAACTGTACAGCTTATTAAGCCAGTGACCACGCATACAAAGAAATTGTTAGCATCTATCTACATATTTTCTCTGAAATTGCTATTGCATTTGGCAACGGAAAAAGAATCGCTTGAGCGGGAAAGATGCTTATTGTTCCGGGAGTAAAAATGTATTCTTTTTGAAGATAGAAGAAGATTAGGTATATGACTGAGATGGGAATCTACATAGAACAGAAATAAACTGTAGAAAGTCTGAGACGAAGACAAAAAGGAAATACAAAGTGAAACTATAAGCTAAGTAGATAAATACATATACATAAACTGTAAATACATATACCGTATGATAAAACGTGGTTTGGCAAGAGTAGGATGATGAATTTGTGAGTATATTTTGTGAATTTCCATATATAGGTACATACCACACAGAGTAGGAAATGTATTTGTCAATGATTAATAGCTTTTCAGTCCTTTCAAAACCTGGATGCCCAATCTGGTCATGGAATTTTTGCAATATACTGTATTTGGCTAGTTTTGGAATAACAAAACGTTCACCAGTTAAAGTTTTTCTGTATAACCTGCCGTTAGTTATGATGTAAGTGACGCGCTGTCTTTCTAATGTTCTTGACCTTGAAGGATAAAAAAGATTATGTCAATATCTACACTAATAATAAAGCTAAGAATTTGTTTGAACGCACTAATCTCTGGAACTATCAGTCAGATTTGAAAAAAACCTTTTTTTGATAGTCCAATACTTGAGGACGGCTATAGGCTATTTAATATCACGCTAAGGCTGCGTTTCCACCGAAGATGACTGAGGATGCGTAGCGAGGGATGTGTGTGAAACCAGCCAATAACATCGCTTCATTTTTATAGCTTGAACTAAGTTAACGTTGGTATTGGTTAGTTTTCCACACATTCCTTAGAAAAAATCAGATAAAACGCTAAGCGAAAACAAATTAATAGCGCTAACAGCTGATGCGATGCGATGCGACGGGGTGATTTGCGGCCACAAGAAATTACACGCGGCTGAAGTCGGTGGCAGAAGCTAGTAATAGATAAAGTAAAAGCGGAAAATTATGATTTTACGCGGACGTTGGAAACTTGGCCCGCAATTACACGCAGATTTACTAACTTGTTTATCTTGAATCATCTTGGAAGTTCAGCTCTAGTTACTACTAACCCAAATGATTTCCAAATACCAGATTCCAGTACATTTAAATGTAGTCCAAGATAAGCACTAGGCACTCTATCTCTATATTGGTGGAACTCGAAATATTGACGTTTGCCTATATTTGAATTGATAAGCTGCGCAACCACGAGCTACCACAAATGGACCGCTAGTACCTACTTAATAGCTAGATAATGTTTAAATGATTTTATTTCTGTAAATAGGTTTGTAACAAACACTATTTCGCGTCAATCATATTTTAAAAACTTGATGCGGTCGGCGTTTCCTATCTGACTACTTCAAGAAGAAAGGTCGAAACAAACTCGGCGGTCACAGTCTCTTTTAAAGTCCAAACATGATCTTGGTCAAGGTTGATCAGGGTTCTTTGAGTACCGTTATATGTATGTTGTAGTAACATTATATAGATGACATTGATGTTAACAAACATCATCAGTCCGGTTTTATTTCAGAAAGAAATGTATAAGTACCGACTATCGATACAAAAACTAAAAACTAAAAATAAACCTAAACCAAATTTATTCATCGTCGAGAGAAACAACTACAACTTTGCTAATACAGCAGACTAAAACAGCTTCAATAACACAGAACTACAATAAAAGAAAAACAAAACAACTTCACCTACTTGTGATTCAGCGGAACACGTGTAACTTGAGACAAGGACTCCTTATAATACCTAACCTTGTTTATACTCCAAGTTAACGTAGATCCTCATTACGTGTCCCGTGACTTTAACATCACAGATATAAAGTCAAAAGAACAGCTCCTACAGCTTTTATTAATCGTAAAAGAGTTATAGATGCGAATTCAGGCGATAAGTTCTAACTGGTTAACTGTCAAAAGATCAAAATATCGTAGATCTTTATAGGCCTAATGAAATCCGGCTCCAAAGTCATAAATACTTACCTAAATTCTTAGAGATTCGTAGATCCCTTCGGCTAGTAAATTTGAAAAGAAATAAAATCCAAACATTTGTCAGGAGTTGATTCAGCTCGTTTAGCTTCTGGCGAGTCGTTTGCTGGATTAAGACTATGAAAAAGCATTTGGGAAGATTCGTCTTTCTCGTTAATAAAATAAATATCTCGTAAAGTTAAATTACGGAAATACAAGACATTTTCGTCATTTCTTACGGAAGACATTTCAACTTGTTGAGGAGAAAAGGGTAATTTCTATCGTAAACTGAATCTCTTAGGTCATTTTGCCTAAAGCAATATGATATACCAGTATTTCTAGAAAATTCTATGAAATTCTTTGAACCAAAATATGTTATATCTAATCATAATACTTAGAATTAGAGGATATTAGATAGGATTAGATGATATTAGAGATTTGAAAAGGATCAGAGCAATATCAAAAATATGATATTTCTAGGAAGGAACGACGTCTTCATAAATAAAGAAACCCTAGATAACAATAAAGATACGAATAAGAGGATAGTAGGATACTTATTTTATTTTTATTATTAATTATTTTATTTTTATTTTTGGATTGTTGTTTTAGTACTATTTGTTGTACTCTGGACGCTTTTAACGCATACGTCTTGTTTATTTTTACATCGTTCTCACATGATTTAATTATAAATTCAAAAGTAATGATGTAACTAATATTTTTGTAAAATATAATTTAAAAAGAGTGTCCATGGAGTTTCTTGTCCGTTCTTCTCCATAGGTACCTACGCTTTGGAATGGGCAACTAGCTTCACATTTTTCTGACTGACCTACTTCTTGACAATTCAAAAGTGCCTGTAAAATGGTTTAATTGAAATAAATGCTTTGAGTTTGAGTTTGAGTTTGAGTTTATTAGGTACCTACCTACGGGGTCCGTTTGAAAAAAAATCTAATAACAAGTAATAAAACATTGAAGTTTTCTAGATCTCAACAATGTCAGTCGTTATTCTCGAAGAGCGAGCAATATTTTTTTCTGTCTTGTTAGTGTCAGCTTCGCTTAATCTGAATTGATGAAACATGAAAAATATAGAATGCCTACCAACATTATACGTACTTAACTAGTGTCTATAGTAAAACTAATTTCTAATCTAACACGAACTTAATACCTATCATTCGACGTACGCAATTTGATTAATCTGCAGGGTAACTGCGTAACACACTATCAGTAGCAATAGCTGTCATTTTGACAGTTCAAGAACATTCATTGCGTTACTTATGTTGATAAGCAGATTTTTTTTTTGAAAACATGAAGCAATGGATTAGCAGTATCCTTCAAGATGATTCAGGTTCTGATTGAAAATCTGTTACGGAATTAGGGTGCTGATCAACTCATTAACCTCTGAACATAGGGTACCTATGTTGCCTTGCTGGTTTGGCAGACCTCCCGACCCGGACACTGAGTGTGTCCCTCAAACACCGCGCGGACTGGTGTCCCGCACAATTTTGCACCTTAGTCGTTACTCTTGTTCATTACCTACAGACCAGCTCAGGATTAAAAGTCAAAAGGTTCAAAAAAGAAATCGAAAACCTTTCAATACGCAAGTTGCAGTATTCACCATTGAGCACAAAATAAATAAATAGACACCATCCTGCTTAGTGCGTTTATTCCGATGGATGAATTCAATTTCCATTTGCTTTTCACGAGAACGAATCTCAAATGCCATTAGCCGGATCATGCATTACCGAAATTCGGCACATTATAGTTCTGTTCCTAAAATAAATTCGTTAAAATGAAATGGACTGAACGTCGTCTGTGACTTTGTTTGTGAATATAAGAGAATTAAGAATGAAACCTCCTGAAAGTTTCTGTGTTCTCTGTAAAACAATTTCAAAATAAATAAACAAACATTTATTAAAATAAACGTAATCCATACATAATCAAGCTGAAGAATTTGTTTTAACGCGTTAATCTCTGGAACTTCCTGAGTCAGATTTGAAAAATTCTTTTAGCATTTGATAGCTCTATTCGTGAGGAAGGCTATAGGCTAACATCACGCTAGAATTCTTAGGAGGAAAACAAAAAAGGTAAAAAGAACGGTCGGGTGCCGACATTTCACGCGGACGAAGTGGGGGGCAGAAACTAGTAATATGCTTGGACACTTGGACGTATGTAAGAGCAAATCCTCATATTATTTGTTTGTTAGAACCGCCTTTTCACTTTGTTAAATGACATAACTGAGAACAAAGTTTTAAATAAGGATAGCAGCAAGGACTAACATTTCCTTATCTTTGGTCTTTATGACATCATTGACATGCACAGCTACTGGCACGACAGAAATCTAACCATAAATACTGCTCTCACTCATCGATTGAGTTATATGCTTAAACCGCTTCTAGTTATTAAAGCTTCAAGACTCGCTTCGCCAGCAATAAATCCGAGTTATAAAAATGCGAAGCGAACCGGGACAGTCGAAACTCCTTCCATCTTTTATTATCTGGTAGTATAGTGGATGCCTTTCAGCGGTGCTCTAAGAAGAGCCCTTTTTATCATAATATGCAAGTATCTTTACAAACACTTTTATTTCCGAGATGTTAATTTCGTAATGAAATGTTGACTTACATTTTATTTGGGTGGTTTGTTATTCCAAAATTTGTCGTCCATTTTAAGTGTGCTTATTATTTTTATTTTCTTGAGGGATGTTACTAGTCTAGTGGCTTTTGGGTGAAAGAAACGAACGGTAACATTTGTCATTTGTTTCAGGGGAAAAAAAATCACTGAAACAATAGGGACAAATATTCGAGATTTAAAAATTGAATTGTTTGTGTGTACTTTCGAATATAATAGTAGGGCTTGTGGCTAAGTAATAACAGCCGCACGGGTCGATCAGCTTAAGCTACGCTTGTCGCGGTTAGCCCATGGAAGGGTGATCATATTTACATACCAAGACCCTGGCCAAGACCAGTGGCTTGGAAAGCACGTAAAGCCGTTGGTCCCGGCTGTCATTAGTGTATCTTTGACAGTCGTTACGGGTAGTCAGAAGCCCGAAAGTCTCACATCCAGTCTTACCAAGGGGTATCGTATTACCCAGTAACTGGGTTGTTGAGCTCAAATAGCCAGTCGCCATATAAAATACTGGTATTCAGCTGCATGCGGTTAGACTGGAAGCCGACCCCAACATAGTTGGGGAGAAGGCTAGGCAGATGATGACGTTCGTATATTATTTTAAAACCAATTTTCGATCTTATATTTTTGACCTGCTGTTTGGTTCTGTCATCAATCAGTCTGAAGCACACGATATTATATTAAATCGAATAACTTCTTCAGCCCTACAATAAAACAGCTGTATGAAGTTTAACAATAAAGCTGAGTACAGAATGCCGTTTGGCAACATTAGTGCAGCTGGTGCCTGCGACACTTAATTGCCCATATATTTGCTCACTCCTACTCATAAGTTGGCTGAGTATGCAAAATTATTTCAATGCTGTTTTTCCGTTAAGTCTTTTGATAAACTTTGGATATTTTTGTTAATGGATATTCCAAAAAAATGGTATAATCGGTTTTTTGATTGAATTTTGATTTGTTGGTTTGGATTGGAATATATTTTGTTGATTGGCAGAGTGTTTTTCAGGAGAAATTTTGTTATTAAAGTCGAGGGTTTTTTCTCCAATCAATACATATCCTAAATAATATTATAAATGCGACAGTAACTCCGTCAGTTACCTTTCACGTCTTAACGGTTGAACGCATTTGGATGAAATTTGGCACACGGGTAGAATAGTCTACCCGTGTGTCAAATTTCATCTAAATCTGCTCAACCGTTAAGAAAAAGCAAAAGAAAGATTATTCAGGTTGAATAACCTGCATAAGCTCATTGGTTACCTTTTATCCCGTTAGTATGTTCCCATGGGATAAGTTCCAATTACCACGCAGGTAAAAGCTAGGAATTCATACCCCTTTTTAGGGTTTCGCACGTCCTAATGAAAAATCAGAACCCTTATAGGATCACTCGTGTAGTGTAGTGTAGTTTGCTCCAAATCTACTGGACCAATTAAGTTGAAATTTAGTATACATTTCAATTTAATTTACTCTTATCTATTTTAATTTATCTATTTTAATTTACTACACATTTGGATTTTGCGACCCAAACACCAAGATGTAAGGTTTTTAGAGTTAAGCCTTGTAAAATTAGGAGCATTTTTTTTTCCGAATGGGAAATCATCAAATGACCCCTCCCGCTCTGGGTGGAGCGGAAGGGAGTGTCAGACTCTTACTGACTCAAAACCCACCCGTGTTCCTTCCTTAGCCCTTTATGTTCCGGGCCAGCGATAACCCTTTTGGACAATCCCGCTGACCTGGCAGGCTTCGACCCTAATGGGCCCCAAACACCAAGATGTAAGTTTTGTAGAGTTAAGCCTTGTAAAATTTGGGGCTTGGCTCTACAATAGATCTGATAACCTTTTAACAGTGAAAGCGTTATGTAAGTCTTGGCAAGTTTACATGAAATGTTGGTGGGTAACATATTCATCGTACGGAACCCTCTCCACGCGAGTTCAACTTGCACTTGTCCGGTTTATTTGGTTTGTCTTAGCTTTTATTGCAAAATGTTACTTGCACTTGTGACAGGAATTGTACCCAAGCGACAATACATGTAACAATGTGCATAGAAATTCTCGTTTACTTCAAACATTTGTGTACCGACAAGAACTTTGTAAACTCGAAACTGCTCAAGTTGGAATCTCTGTCTCACAGAATAGTATTATGAATTTAAACAAAATCAATAAACATACAACTTTCCTTCGCAAAACAGCGTTGCTGCGTTCGTATCGTTGGTATTTGCTGGTCAAGCGCATACACTGTTTCAAGGATAATTATGTTTTAGGGATCTACTCCCTAAGCAAGCGAAGTTACGGACGTTTCCAACTCCGTGTCACTTACGGACGAGTTTTACGATTGAATTTGACGAACTTAGACAGGATACCACCTGGTTTGGATGGTATAGTGCCAATCTTTCACATACCTACACTGCTGCGAGGATATTTTGCCGCTCGAATTGCATTGATAGGGGGACGCTGTTGATAATCATGTGTACAATTGTTTTGTGAAATTAATTGAAAAAAACTATAGGCCGACCGCTTCACTGAGACGTTGCCTGAGGTAGCAGCGCGGTGCGGGAGGGGTGTGGTGACGTGATGCAAGAGCTCAGTGATTCGTCAACTTGTGACAACTATCACCCCTCCCGCACCGCGCAGCTACCTCAGGTAACGTCTCAGTTAAGCGGTGGAAAATAGTGGCTACTATTATCCGTTTTAGTGATTATATTAAAACTAAACAATGTAAAACTACCGTTTATAATAATATTAACGTATAATCTTGTAGAGCACAACTTAACGTGCTTATTTTCTGCATTTTCATTCTAAAACAAAAGAAATAACCAAACAAACGATGAGGGCGCCAATGCGCCGTCGGCGTTTGGTCGGCGGCCTCTTAAGAGATTTTCAACTTTATCGCTAAAGTATAAGGTTCAAAGTTGATTGGAAAAATTTGACAGTTTCGGGTAGCTTGATGTGCTGGCGTCGGTACGAGTTCATACAATTTACTTATTAATTTTGTTATTAGATGAGATAACTATTTAAGTTGTAGGTACCTATGTATAGATTCTGTCAGAAAATATACCTACGAAACACGTCTATGATCTAAAATAATGCAAATACATAGAAAGTTACCGTAGACCTTTCTATTGTATTTGCAGTATTTTAGGTTAAACCGAGCAAGAATCCAAATAAAAGCATCAAACAACTGGACCGTAAAAAAATCTCCCTATATTTTTGTACCGAGAAGGCCGAAATAAATTTGCATCCGAGGAGCAATATTGTCTATTTCCGTCATTTTGTTTGCTAATCGGACCGTTGATAATACAAAATATCTTTGGAACGATACAAACGCTGTCCGAATGTTATTGTAGTATAGGTACGTTTAATACGGTCGATGGATACGGATTTTTACCTGACCTGGGATATTATGGGGAAATCCGAATTCGAGGAAACGGCTTATTGGTTGATTCGCATGAACTTACTCGCCCGAAAAGGGCGAACCGACACTTTTAAACAATTATATTTTTTCTTATGGCGATTCGCACGAAATTAATTTTATTTGTGGGGCGAATTGACACCTCCAGAAAGAAGTAACAGCAGAAAAGAAAAAAAAGTTTTTTAAAGCAGTGGTGCTGAAATTGTTTATACAAAGTAAAGCGCCAGCCTGGGTTCGAACCCACGACCTTACAGCTCGTAAGTCGGAGCCGGTACCACTGAGCTACCACTACTCTCAAGCTATGGGCTCCCCCTAAATTATAACTATTGACAAATTATAACTATTGACAAATTATAACTATTGACAAATTATAACTATTGACAAATTATAACTATTGACAAATTATAACTATTGACAAATTATAACTATTGACAAATTATAACTATTGACAAATTATAACTATTGACAAATTATAACTATTGACAAATTATAACTATTGACAAATTATAACTATTGACAAATTATTACTATTGACAAATTATAACTATTGACAAATTAATAACTATTGACAAATTATAACTATTGACAAATTCTGTAGATTTTACAACTACACATATTAGGTACCGACACTCCCTATTCTAGGTATCATCATCTGCCTAGCCCATTTCCCAACTATGTTAGGGTCGGCTTCCAGTCTAACCGGATGCAGCTGAATACCAGTATTTTACATGGAGCGACTGCCTATCTGACCTCCATAACCCAGTTACTGGGTAATACGATACCCCTTGGTAAGACTGGTTGTCAGACTTTCGGGCTCCTGACCGCAACGACTGTCAAAGATCCATGAATGACAGCCGGGACCAACGGCTTAACGTGATTTCCGAGGCACGGAGGGGTCTGGGTATGTAAAGATGGTCACCCATCACCAGACCAACCGCAGCAAGCGTAGCTTAACCTGATCGATCGACCACGGTCCCCTCCCTATTCTAGGTACATACTCGTATAAAGACTTGCTTTTTATTCACAAAAAAATCGTGTTCGACATTTCGATAAAATTAAATCGCTCTCAAAGTTATTTCAAGTAATGCCGAAGGACTAAATATTTAAATACTGTCATACCAAATTAATTCAGCAAGTCGAAATTGACAAATCGCATATTTAAATGTAAATCATTGAGTCTATTGTGCAAATTTCAGTAAGTATTTTTAATCTCGTTCCGATAAAATCGAAAACCTTTTTCGCACAAAGGCGTGGCGGCTCCACAAAAATATTTTCCAAGTAACAGAGAAATACAATTCACTGTTCACCATCCCTTCGGCGTTTTATCTATTCAAATACTTCTTTTACAACTACGTAAGTATCAAATATAGACGAAAGCAAACGAATATAAAGCTGTCAAACCTCCGTCTAAAAAAACTCGATAAGATTCGAAAATAAAAGTCTTGAGACTTTATAAAAAATAGCGCGGATTTAGTGAATAAAAATAAAAGTCTAGTGACGTCACGATCAGGTCACGTTCGACCGAAAATGCTTTTTCTACCAAATAAAAACTCTGACGCACTTGAAAAACAAAAATACTCTAAAACACGAAGCACCCTAAAATTCTAAAATTAACATCCCCTTATTGAATACTACACCCCCTCATTTAAAATAAACTCTACTACACTATTCATAAAGTTCTTTTTTCTCCGCAGTTCCACGTACGGTGTTAAAGGAGAGGTACGAGAGTGCCCCTGAAGAGGACGAGGTTGCTCACGACGTGTCCGATCTTGAGCACGATGAAGTTGGTAAGTGCTTTTTTTTTTAGACGTATTAAGCTACCAGATGCCAGGTACTTGATGCAGGACAAGCTGTTCGGTAGCTATATTTATATCGCAGTTGTTGTGTAAGAGTCAATAGAGCTTACGCCAAGTGAGTAGGTAGGTATGATCTATTTTTAACCGACCACAAAAAAAAAGCATGAGGATTCGGAAAATTATTTTTTTGTTCTTAAGGGTAGTCCTAGGGAGTCCCATATAAATTTGGTCTAGTTCTGATGAGTGTTTCTTCAGTTACCTTCAATAAATAAGTATTTTTTCTATTTTTTCTATGTCATCATTAAAACATCCTGTCATTCCTGTCATAACTTCCTGTCATTCCTGTCATACGACAGGAAGTTATTATAACATCATCAATGTTATAATAACTTCCTGTCTCTGTTGTTTACGTAGCAAGTGAAGGTATAATATAGGTACGACGAATTTGTGTGAAGTAGCAACCACAACTAAAATGTGCAAAATAAAAACTTTATAAAAAAAAAACATACCTAAGTATAACTTCCAAAAAAAAACAAGACAACGGACAAAGTGAAAAATAACTTATTTCGGCAGTTGGTGGTCGGCAAAAATCGAAAATACAAATCCAAATACACCACTTCTTTTTTTTGGAAGTTGGTTGTTTTTTTTTATCTCGTCACATCTAATTTTAGAAAAAAAAAAAAAAATCTTAAGGGGCTTACAGGACCTAAACATAAAATAAGCAAGTTTTAGAAACAATACAAGTATATGATCGACTACAGTCAACAAAATCAGAAAAAATATATATGATATTCTTCAGGATATATTATGCTATTTAGATAGTGTGTTGAAAACATAATACAACTAATTTGATACGATAGAAAAAAATCATGAAGATACCTCTAAAACCTTTCTTTTTACAATAAAAACCATAGATATACATACAATCATTATGATTTTTTGTCAGATTATTCTACAAGCAACATACTAAAGCACTAGTGTTTTAATTTTTTAGTCCAAACAATATATTTTTTCTAAATAGTTAATTGCTTCATATTTTGCAATAAATTACCAGCGTTGTGTCATCGCGATTCTCTTTCTTTTCTATGTAGTCCGACCACGCTTTAGATCATGTAGTCGCCTTAAGAAATTCCTGCATGAACACTTTCAGAGTGACGATAAAGTACTGACATAATGTGCAAAGCTTTATGTCAGTTTTTCCAACATAATGAATGGACTACAACAACATGCTTAGTTGTGAATTTTGCTGATAACTTTAACGAGGGACTTGGTCTGGTAGACTTAGATAGCAAACTATTACTTGGCATTAAGTAGTAAGGCCAGGATTCACAGACCGCCACTTTGATAAGTAAAGTAAGCATCTCACACGAATGTGAACTATGTGCATTCATAAAGTCAATGTTACAAATACATATTCGCTTGCTGCGCTTCATACGAATATGAAAATTCCAATTGAACACTCAACACAAACGAATAAGGTTCACATTCGTTTGAAACGCTTACTTTACTTAGTAAAGTACACCTTTCTTATATGTTGCTTAAAGTTAAGTAGTGATTAGCGACTGTTTAACCATACATTTTTGGCTTTTAAACGTTACTTAAATTTAATCATCATTTATAACTAAACCTCGTAAAGTCAAAGTTGTGGTCTGTGAATCTTGCTCTAAGGCACTTAAGTGACGCGTCCCTTTTGGCCCCTAGTCATAAAAATATAAGCGTAAAAGCTATCATAAATATTATCAAAAAAACTGGGCAAGTGCGTGTCGGGCCACGCACAGTGTAGGGTTCCGTAGTAGCCCGCTATCACAACGTAGTACGATTCTGTTGTTCTTTATTCTGATATTAAAAAAAAAACATAAGTATTTTGTTTTTCAATGCAAGTAATACCCGTTATAAATAAGCAACTACTTCATCTTAGTCACTTTATAGGATTAATGCTAAGGATTTTGTATTTGGTACAAAATTATCCAACACCCAAGTTCAACGACTATTACTGCTAAACTAATAAAGGTATCTTAACCGCTATAACTTTAAAGTTCATGAAATGCACTGTCATCGTGAATTTTTCTTGATTTTTCAAGCTGGCAGTTTAGGTTTTAGAGGGGGGGGGACAAAAATTTGCACTTTAAACTTCAATATTTCGTAAATGGAGCATTAAATCGAAAAATAATTGTAGCAACCCCCAAGTCATTTTAGAAGACCTATTCAACGAAACCGATACAAGATGGGGTAGACGACGAAAAAAATATTCATCCCCACTGCACATGTAGGGGAGCTACCCTTAAAAAATATATTTTCCAAAATTACAGCTTTCTAGTACTAAAACGGTCTCTTAGCAAAACCTCCGACAGACGGACGGACATGACGAAACTATAAGGGTTCCTTGTAGGTACTACGGAACCCTAAAAATAGTTTCGTTTAGTTGCGGGACTGAGTAGCAGACAATACAATATAATTCACTGAAGAGTGAAATACTTAATGACATTTTATATTATCAGTTCTTTTTGTGTGTGGACGCACAGCAAGAAAGGTTTCTTAAGACAACCCATGAAAGGGTGCATCGAGGTATATAGTACTAAACGCAGCCTACCCAAATGTCCTTTCTTTGGTATTGTTCGTCGAATCGTTGAGCTCCTTAAGTCTTGAGTTGAGCTGCACGATTTCTGACTAATGCGTGCACTGACTGGACAGGTCCTCTCAATCTGTGTGGTTCTTTGCTCAAAAGACCATCTCAGACATCGATCTACATGGTCTTCATATAACCTGATCAAGATTATGTCTGGACTTTAAAAGAGACTGTGACCTTTGAGTTTGTTTCGGCCTTTCTTCTCAGAGTAGTCAGATAGGAAACGCCGACTTCATTGAGTTAAAAAAAATATGATTGACAAGTAAAAGTGTTTGTACAAACCTACTTACAAAAATAAAATCATTTATTATTTATCAACGTCAGTGGAGTTGGTGATGCGAGTAAATCTGAATAGCCAGTACATTTTAATCATCAACCAAACATTGTTGGCCTACCTGACCTGTGGGTACGACATTCGTAATCACAAACACGATGTAACTAACACCGACCATCAAAATAATAGCTGTACAACAAACCCTTTATGTGGAACACTTAAACAAATGACGATCATCAGGGCTGTCTCCAAACTAGTGGCGAACTACCAAAAGGCTGACCCATACAAAGTTAGTTTTACCTTCAGATCCGTCTGACCTGATCCAAATCAAACTCAAACTCAAAGCATTTATTTAATTTAAACCATTTACAGGCAGTTTATAATTATCAAAGAGTCGATCAGTCAGAAAGTTGGAGCTAGTTGCCCATCGTCATCGTCAAAAATAACTTTAACTTCCCTACATTTTTTTGACAAGTTTTTGACATTTTTGTATGTCGCCGAGGCACCACCACCATTACTAGAATTGGCCCTCTGGTGCAGTTTCGTCCGTTTAGATTGATCGCTTCAGGTATACTACTGTTCATGAAGCGATCAATATGGACGAATTTCACCAGTGAAATTGAACGCGATCAACTCATTTAAACCGCAGTTAGAGTCATTGTTGCTATGAAATATTGACACTGACAGCTCTTGAACACAGTTTTTATGTGCTGAACGCGTTCAGTTTCTTTGGTGAAATTGACCCGTAAAGTTCGATGTTCCCAACGACACCTGACAATGGCCCGAGGTGTACGCTGTTTATTGCCGGCCCATAAAGGTGTTGTGTCATAAAGTTTGTAAGGATAATTCACAATGTATGTAAGGTAAAAGCTGGAGTATAAATTTTCGCTGTCAAGTGCAGGTATCGTTGTTCACGGTTTTAAGTTTTGAACTACGGTTTTGAGCTAAGAACGAGCTGTGGTTTGGATGTTGCGTGTAAAGTTTAGTCTTTAAAGTCCGTTGTTATCGGTAGAAGTGTTTAAAATTTTACTTAAAATCTAGTGTAGTAGCGATTTTAGACATTTTCTTACCATAAAGAGAATTTCACGAAAATCGTGTTAGTTCAAAGTATAACCAATTTCATACCCGTAGACATAGCAAGTATTTTTTGAAGGTGTCCAATTAAAAACTTCTCTTTGATGATTCATTTCTTCCTTGTGTTAATAAAAGATGAGGTTATTATGAATGTGGTTAACTATCAAGGAAATAATCAGGCAACAGTTTTAAGTACCTACCTACGAGGATTATGAGCGTCTTGAAGGTTGTTAAAACAGAATAGTTTATCAGGCTTCGTTGTAAGACTACCTAACCTTAGGGAGACGCATAGACAAAACATGGCAGGTGCAAGCAACATAAGGGATAGATAACTTGAAAAAGAATAAATACTAATACCTACATAGATACATCATCATAATCACTCTCCTGCCCTTATCCTATTTTATTTGGGATCGGCGCAACATGTCTTTTTCTTCCGTACTTTTCTTGTAGCCGTCATCTTGGTAGTTACCACCTTTCTATCCATATCATCATTCACATACCTACATATATGGGTTATTTGCAGTAAAAAATATCTCTGTGGCAGAGCCCTAACTTGATCTCCTTAAAAGTTATGACAATTCGAGTGTTTACAGTAAGGTTCTAAAGTTAGAAATAATTTTTCCTGAGACTTAAAAGATATTGAAAAAGTGCCAATACTGTTAAATCATGGTACCCACTGTCATAAAAGGACTGTTGTAGTGATGATACTTTTTTTTTTTTACTGCCCCAACCCCAACTATCGCTGTTTCGTTTGATCCAATATTTTTGGCCCACCCGTATAAACACAAGAAACTAGATCGGTGAAAAAACATCCAGCAATGTTACGTCAGTGGACACAATAGGTATACCTAGATCGGTGAAAACTATTGCATAAAATATTGCACATCCCTGTCAACCCTAAGACGGGAATTAAAAAATAAACTGAAAGGAAACAATTAAAATTTCAGCAATCTTTTGCTTCTTTTCCTAGTTAGCGCAAGATAAAATACTTATTCATTACCACTCAGTTGTTTAACACTTAAAGTTATTTAAGTACTTGCCTTCGAGGCGCTCTCATATACCTTAAAACTTTATAGCTAACCACAGAATTAAATACACAGTGAATTTCAGCTCAAACAAGGGAATGTAAAACCTAATATAATAACTTAGTGTAGTAAATAGTTGGGAATCCTACTGAAATAGGTTATTTAAATAATAGTGTATATCCCCAGGGATTCTGTTGTGGTGTAATTATGAAGTAAAATACAAAATAGTTGGATATTGTTCTGAGTTAAGATGGCCATAATTGCTCTAAAAAATACACGGAAAATGTAATACTAAGCTTTAATTTAAAAATCGATTACAGACAATTATTTTTTTAAAAGAACAAGAACGAATACTGTTTAATTCTGTTGTGTGTTGTTTTGTTTTATTGTTTGTTTTGTTTAACCCACAGCACAGCATCATGCTGAGTGGATGCCTTCTTGTCACAGTCACGACTTGCAGCTGCCGAGTATTTCTGTTCTGTGCTCGTGATTATAAATTTATCTATCACGTGTTTCTGTGACAAATAAACCAATTGTTTTTTCTTCTGAATTGATATTGACCGATGATACGAATATGTGTATAAAAATAACTCATGCCCCGGCAGCCTTTTAGAAGAAGATTTAAGCTCCTGTCACTAACTCCTCTATACTAATCTATCAACTGCAGACAAGAATTATGAGACAAGCGTAAGATTACAATCAAAATCATTCCCGCTAAGTGTATTACCAGACATTCAAAGTGTATGGGATGAGACACAAACGAAGAAATTTGCTTAATCTGCTCTTAATTTGGACTCTTGCAATCTGCGAGGATTTGTTTGGTTCCCGACAGGGCGCGTCTTTGCTTGTCAGTGTGAAAACGGATTATGGGATAAAAGGTTTCCTTCAGACGAAGCGCTCGTGACGACTCATATTCCAACTCTATTAGTAACGTTGTTAGTACGGTTTGGAAAAATGGGTTAGGATCTTTCCGAAGTTCGGTTCCCTATTTTCCGGGTATTGTTCCTTTTGGTTAAATGAAAAAGACTGTTATTATTTGTTCTACCATGTAATTTAGGTGAAGAAATTAGAGATCCTTAATTGTGTCGCAAGAACTAGATTATTGTGTCTTGCTATAATTGGGTGTCTGACATCAGATACAACTGCGTTGTCCTCGAATTTTACACTAACAATATTATCTGCATCTTAATTTATATTTATTTCCACACCAACACTTGGAAAGATGCCTGGCGGCAACAACTTAAAACTTCCCTGCATTTTCCTTCAAGATCAAAATGGAAATTTTAATATTGTCGGTAAAATTACCAGTATCTCTTGAAGGTGCGGCGTTCCGAGTTTAACTTAGTGCGGAAGGCAATTGCTTTTCTTCCGCCATTGAAATGTTCAACTTGCTGTCTTGAATCGACGTTTATTAAGTTTGGTCTGACAAGAAAAGTTGAACAAAGTAGCTGAAGCAATCGTATTATGTCCTGAACTTCATATTTTATGATATCGAACTGATATCCTGAGTTAAGTGTTGTTTTAGCGGGTAAGACGTGTTTTTAGGAGATTCCATGTTGGTTTAATATTCTTTTAATCCTGGAGTTTAAAAAGTCTCCCCGTGACTCGCTCAAGTCTATGAGAGACTCTGTTAGTTATCAACGGGAAGGTAGTGCACTCGTACTCTCCTGTATATTATTATGTTTAAAGCCTTTCTATCACCTACAACAAGAGAGTGGTAAACCAAAATAAGTAGGTAAACGTACAACTCTTATCTTTTTAAGAATTTAATGAATAACCCTAGGTATTGCACCGTAAACTAAACTTTATCCACTTTATTCATAAACTTTGCTTAAAGTTAAGGAGTGATTAACGACTGTTTAACCATACATTTTTGACGTTTAAACTTCACTGAACTGTAATCATCGTTTATAAATAAACCACTAAATCTCCTTGCAGTATTAAAAACTAAAGGCGCGCCCCATTCCTCATACGTTCAAAGGCCACTACACACATGCGCGAATTGGTTTAGCATTCATTCCTAATCCTTTGTCTATTCACTTCTGCATTTCCATTGACTGAACGATATCTCCATATTTCATTCGGTATCAATCTCGCCCACTGTTTTCCAATATCTCAATTTATTTTTCTTTTCTTTGAAGGACTCGTCTCGTTGATAAAAAGAAACCTTTTGAGAATAGTTCGCCTTTTATATTTGTGAAGTGGAAGAAAATATTGGGTTTACTCAACACAAATTCTTTGGTAAATTGTTTTCTGCTATCGTGTTATTTGGAATTTAGTTTTGGTATGATATTTAAGATTTTTAAATATACAAATTAGTTAAAAAAAATTGGAAATGTATTAATTTCTAGCACGTTCAATTATTTCACTTGAATAAAACGAACAGTCAACAGTTTGCTACCGCACTAACAGACATACTGCTGGGTATCATCCGCACTTGGTTGATATACTGTCCTGTATACTAATCGTACTTTCGCTTCTCCTCCTCATTTATTGTGCGCACAGCCGAAGTGTGGAACTCTCAGCCAGTGTCTGTGTTCCTTCGACATGTAACCCGTCTGCCTTCTAAGAAAGAGTAAACAGGCATCTTCTTGGCACACTCTTTCCATCATAGACCTCATCCATCGCTTTCCATCAGGCGTGATCGGATCAAGAGCTAGCCTATTCAGCAATAAAGAACAGACTTTCGTTATGTCTGGTAATCAAATCTACCAATGAGATACTAAACAAAATTTTCCTTTCAGATGAGACCAACGATCGCTGGTGGGGAGAATCAGCAGTGCCTCCTGCGCCGGCAGTAGCTGCAGTGCCACCGCAGCGACCCTCGATGTCCACCAGCCTTAACATCACCAGCATTAATAGAGATGAGCCCTCAGCGTCACCACCAAGACATCGTTTACCTAAAGATGGTAAGGAACACTCGATAACTTTAAATTTCTTGTCGTTATCATTATGTTCAGCTGACGTCCACTGCTGTGGGAGGAAAGTCCCAGATCCCATAGAGAGAAGGCCCATGTCTTAGCAGTGGGGCCGTTATAGGCTCATTATATCCAACGCTGGATGAAGGCGGGCCCTCATAGATTTCTACAACGATAAACCAATTGTCGTATTTTCAAGAACATAAGCATTTTAATCTGTCTCTCAGTCAAAAATACAGTATTTTCTCCATCGTGATTTTCTTAGTTATTTTATCTCTGACAGCAGCAACCCAAAAGCAATCTTATTATAAAGAGAATAAGGATCTTTTCTCAGTTATTTTATCTCTGACAGCAGCAACCCAAAAGCAATCTTATTATAAAGAGAATAAGGATCATTGTGATTTTGAGAGATTAGTCATTAGCAGCAATACAAGAGCAACTTTGTTACAAGGAGTTAAATAATTCAGACCACTCTGTGATTTTGATAGTGATGCATAATCTGACGTAAAATGACTGTGATTGGACTGTACTTCTGTGTGTCTGTTAGTTTCTAGTTTTTTACAATGACTGTCGCTAATGGATGATTCCTATAATTTACGGACCGTTATTGGACACTTGTATATTTTTTCTAATTATGAATCAAACACCATAGGTCATACATAGGTTTGCATAGTAGACCCTCCCATATGAATCTATTTATATGCCCAGTTTGGCAATAAAAAAATGCTACCATCGGTAAGCAAATCGATTCGTTTTTGTTAATAGGAACCGAGTATTAGACTACCATTGACATTGCGACTAAACTAGACTAGATTATTGCGACCACCACAGTCATGTTTATATGACAAACCAAAATGTGCCCAGCACGTCACGGTTTGACTCACAGTTCGACTACATGACAGACCTTTACTTTGTGTGGCGGTCAAAAGGTTAAACGTTTTTAATTACGAATTGGCCTTCTGTTTTGGTCCACTTGCATTCACTGACCGTCATTCACATACATTATGATCAGCCAAAAATGTATTCTGGCAAACGTGATTCCCAATGGAGATTAATCAACTAATTGAAATAATTTTCGCGATTGAATCTGCCTACGCGTAGATATCAATCCCAGTGATTACTTAGTCTCGTGATAATTAATTTCAAGATTGTGAATATACTTCCTAAACATTTTGTTAATTTTCTTCAATTACTTAATAAAATTAAGGAGCAGTGGTGGACCTGTGGTGGCCCCGACTTACGTGGTCGTGGGTTCGAACCCAGCCAGGCAATTTTCTTTGTGTCATTTATTTCATCACCACTGCTCTCAAAACGGCGAAGGAAAACATCGTAAGAAAACCGACATGTCCTAGAACCAAACATTCGAAGACATGTGACATCTAGTAAGTTGCACTGGACCCGCGTAGTGGATAACGGCTTCCCTCTCACAGTGAGGAGGAATGTGTCCCAGCAGTGGGAACATAATAGGCTGATTATGCTGCAGCTTACCAAATTTACGCAGCCATTTGATACCCTCTAACAGATACATTAGAATCTCCTGAGAATTAATTTATCACTGCAGTCCAAAAAGATTAGAATAGAATATTGTATAATGTTGTTGTAGGTGATAAAAAAAAAGTTGGCAAAAAAATTAAAAGTATCTCTAGGGTGTACAATAAAAAGGAAAAAAATAAGAAGAATATTTTAGCATAGATAAAAAGAAAACTCAAAGAACTATTTTAAAAAAATCAGGGAAATATAGAATTAAAACGAATAGGTTTACACCTAGATGTAGTTAAAAAAAGAGCAAGTAATAGTTCAGGTATTCTTGGGAGACTTCAAAATATTCGTTTACTGAGTAACAGTCATCTTACTTTTTACCGACTTCAAAAAAGGAGGTTATCAATTCGATACGTATGTATGTAATATTATTGGATTTGCATTATTTTCACATATGATGATCTATTAGGGCTTCCAAACAAATCTATAAAATTTCATAGACGTATGTATGTATGTATGTATGTATGTATGTATGTATGTATGTTTGTCCACGCATATCTCCGAAACTATTAATCGGATCGTGACCATTTTTTTTTTATTGGCTTACATTTTCTTCAACTTAGGGAACAGTGCAAGTTTCATCAAGATCGATTCAGTAATTTTCAAGATATGGACTAATACGTGTAAGTGTGACGGCCTGGCTTATTGATAAGAGCTACGGGTGTAGTGTCAAAGGGAAAACATCTCAAAACCTTGGTCAAATACTAGTGCAAAAACTAAAAATTACGAAATAAAAAGTAATTTAAAAAAATTAAACCGACTTCAAAAAGAAATTAACTCAAAATTATGAAATAACTTTAATTTCGGAAGTCGGTGGCATAAAACTAAAATACAGATCCCAAGACACCGACTTCCGAAATTAAAGTTATTTCATAATTTTGAGTTAATTTCTTTTTGAAGTCGGTTTAATTTTTTTAAATTACTTTTTTTTTATTTATTTTGCTTGTACAGTCGGCCTCGTAATCGCGTTACCACCCTAAGGTTGTACGTCACTTCTTAAAACGTCAGAGCCTATTATTGCTTAGTTTCAACCTTAGAGCAGTTTCAATTTATTGAGAGTTTTTGTCAAAAGTGTTGACTATACCTACCTACAGTTAAATAAGTTATTGTTGTATAATATAATCAACCCAAATGTTTCGTACACAGGCCTCCTCTCTTCGACATAGCAATCAAAACGATGAAGGAAAACATCGCGAGAAAACCTCGCGATGTTTTCCTTCACTGTTTTGAGAGCAGTGATGGTGTAAATATGTACACAAAGTCACTGGTGCTGGCTGGCAAACGCGCTGTCGCTTGCCTGGATTCAAATCCACGACCTCCAACTCATAAGTCGGGGTCGTTACCACTGGGACACCACTACTCTTTTATTCTCATTTTGGATACACAGGCAGGAGTATTCTATTCATTTTATTCTATTCTTATTGCAACTAGTCTTTTCTATAGGCATAGATGTTCCACTGTGTGCCATCGCTGGGAGACAGGCCTTCTATACGTGGTAGTCTTCCATACGCGTATTAAGAGTAAAGTAGTCGCGAGCTCGAACTCACTGGTGGTGTAATGGCCAAAAAGCACGCTTTCTCACCCGGCTTCGTGTCCGACAGAGATAGTATCAGTGATGAGCAGTTAAACGCTAGTCTACACGCACAACCTTTAGTTCTCACGCACAAAAACACCGCTCCAAACTGAAAAACGCGTAAAAAAATTACAAAGCTGCTTTGGAAAATCGAGTTTTATGAAAAAACCACTGCATAAATCAATAACAAATTATTGAACTCTTCGATAGCTGAGCTTTATCGGTACCGACTTTGTTTGGAAGATTTTACAGTTCTTTTATTACTTATTTACTCCCAAAGTTACATTAAAAATAGCAAGAAAAACGAATCTTTGTTGGCTCATAACTTTTTAATGGCTTTTTATTTTACTATTCTGTTTCCGTACAGACAAAATAAATATTAAGTCAAAACGATATCATGTTGAACTTTAGATGCACAATGTCAAACAGTGGAGCAATACTCTCCCGGTATGGAAAAAATATCAACTAGTGGCACCTTAAATCCACATCTCCGCCAATAGTTGAAGAGCTAATCTCACTCACAATACGAGTACACACAACCATAAGAAGTAGATAACAAATATCCATCATAGTTCCACTACCGTCTACAACTAGTTTCTAGTCGAGTTTCGTAAACTCCTCTCTCATCCACAATTTTCACGTTTACTACCCCTTTACTATCTCGGGTTTAAGACAATCCTCAGGTATTGTTTAGTCTTCGTTATTCAAGCTATTGTGATGCTTAATCCGATTAATTAAGTCTTAATTTAATTTGAAATCTCTCAATTGGTTTCATTTTTAAGAAGAATAGACTTAAACGGACTGTACTACAGATCCGTGGTCACGTTTAAGAGTGTCCTATGTTTGATAGTCTGACTATCCAACTGTGTCTATGGGACGAACATCATACTCGCGATAAAGTATAAACCCATACAAAACTTCAATACCAACAAGCCTTTTTTTTTGTTTTTTTTTTGGGCGGAACCTTCTACAGGCGCCAGGTTTTTGGGGATAAAACCAGGGAGGGTGGGATTTTTACCTTAGTGAGGTAAAAATCCCACCCTCTACACTATTTTTGTTAACAGAACTGAAACTCACGTTCGAAGCAGCAGTGAAACCGCATCAGCTTTGTTTCATTACATATTAAATTACTATTGATTCCCAAGTTAGTCTCAAAGGGACCACAAAATAGCGGTAGATCGCGTTTGTGCACGATTTTAACAAAACCGGACTATGTTCTTTCATTGTCATGTAAAATTCAGAAAATGGAATCTAACAACACATCTAAATTTAATTTGTAACGAGGTTTTATCAGCAATATTATATTTATCTAGCTTCTGCCCGCGACTTCGTCCGCGTGAAATTTCTTGTTCCCCGACCCACCCCGTCGCATCTTATCGTCTGCCCGCGCTATTACTTAGTTTTTGCTTAGCGTTCTTTTTGACTTTTTTTCTTTTTGCTCGGCTCTTAAGGGTCATAGCGTGGTATTCAATAGCCTATAGTCTTCCTCAAGAATTGGGCTATCAAATACAAATAGTTTTTTTTTAAATCCGACTGGTAATTCCAGAGATTACCCCCTACATACAAACTTTACCTCTATTTTTTCTATTTTCTATTTTCCTGAAGGCAACACTATAACAATATAGTTTGAACACACGCTAAACATTCTACTGCTTCATGATATATAGCTCTTCCCAACCCTGTGAATTATTTCAAGGCCCTATTCAATAGGTACCGCAGTTTGCTTGCCCAAGTTTACATACAGGACTCCGCAATATGCATAATTACCTGCCTTGTCTAAACAATGATAAGTGTTGAGACAATATTACATTGTTTAAGAAATATTATACAGGCTTTAAGATCAGCATAAAACGGGTTTAATCAGTCTTTTCAAACACCAATTAATTATGTCATAATGTTTACATTAAATCCGCGTTTATTTTCGCAATTAATATTGATTAGAAATTATGCTGTAGGTATGGGTTTATTAAAAGCATTAAAAGCGAAACTTATTTGTCTAGTACTCATAACACAAGCTCTGCTTAGCTTGAGACTAGACGGCGTTGTGTGATAGTTGTGGAATATTATTATATTATTATTATTATATCATAACTCGTTAGTCAAAGCTAATATTGCTCAGATCAATTATCATAATGGTTCTTTTGTAGTCCTTGTGGCCTTTTGTACTTATATATAGCTAACTAAACAGAATAGCGTTTCTAAGCCTGTAATTTATTTGGCCGAAATGATCTCCCATTTACTTTAGCGGTGATGACCCTATTAATCTCTGGTTGGAATTTAGGGCTCTGCTGACTTATGGACACAATTTTCACTTAAGAACACCGAATAATAAAGAGAATCCCAGAAAATAAAAATACATCAATCAGAGCGCAGATCAGCACCCTATTTGCATAACTCACTATCAATCTCAATCTGAATCATTGTGAAAGATATTGCTATTCCATTGCTTCATATGTTCAAAAAATAACGTAATGAATGTTGTTGAACTGTAAACTTAAAAGCCATTTTTAGTTTTTTTTTTTTTATTGAAACGTTGCCCCACACTAGGAGTTTCTCCTGTATTGTGGGTGCGTTTACAAACATTTAAACTCACATACACAAACAGCCAGACCCGGAACAACTACTTGTAGGTCATACAAATATTTGTTCCGTGAGGGAATCGAACCCGCGACACGCAGTGCAGCAGTCAATCGCTTAACCACTGCGCCAACCGTGCCGTCATTGCTACTGATAGTGTGTTACGCAATTACCTCGCTGAATTGTCACAACGGAAGCGCTTTGAAAGTAAAGTAACGCCTCACCCACTTTGTGTGCTTGCGTCTAAAACGTGATATATGGTTCAAAAATTTAAAAGTTAGAATACTTTACTGGGGTGCACTGACATGAAATTGATACCTCTTTCTCTTTCACAGATCAATTCGACATCATGTACGTATACATCATAGCTGGCGTCGCTGGTAGCCTTCTCCTATGTATCATCTTGGGCATCATCCGCTGCGTCATGACTAAACAAACATCCGACCAACCAAAAGGCCCAGACGTTTCTGCCACCACGGAAATTCCCAACGGATTCAATGACAGCATATCGGAAGTTGACAACGATATTAACATAACTAGTCTATCTGGACCCGTCGACACAGTTGATTCGGGAATCAAGCAAGAGATGCAATACTCCAATGTTGCTCTAAGTCCTAAAATCAATAAGTATGTCGGCCGCCCAGTACCCAATACGTACCCACATGTGAGTACTAATATGTACGGACAGGTGGCCGAATTCCCCATAGAAATGCCTCTTCGAACTATGCCGCATGGCACATTAGGGCGCGGAGTTGCGGTCAAAACTCTGCCAAGAGTTCAAATACAAACTGAAACGGACCCTAACACAAGGAGTTTATATCGATATTCCAACGCCCAGTACTACTTCGGGTGACAACAAGACAAAAGCCAGTGTTCGGACGTATCCAGAACTTACTGTTTCTAGTTGAATCGTGTAGTGGAGTGTATATAGTTCACGGACTAACTAGTGAAGTTTGTAATGTTCTACTTTTAAATACGGAAACTGTGATATTAATTGAAAACTTTCCTATTGTACTGCGAGCAGTTTTCCAACTGTAGACACAGAAAGACAGTGTGGTTGTTGTTCCGTTGTGAATTGAGAGATGGATCGTTGTTAGCAGAACTTTGTTATACTGTGTTGACCTTTGATAACTAAGCATTGTTTTGTATGTCGAACGAATCAATGTGTTCATTTATGTATTCACATTGTTTCTCGTGAGAGTTGGGCTTAATTTGTAGCTGTTACATTATTAATCTGTGTGTTCAGTTATATGAATTCCTGCATAATTTCATACTGTATGGACAGCCTTGCCGTAGTATAGTACTTTGGTTTCATGCCAGCTCCTGTCAGGATCGTGCTAAAAAACCAAAAATCCTTTTGTTGTATAACATGCTGTATATATGTTTATTTTTTGTGCAAATCGCTTCGGTAGCACAAAATGTTCCTTCAATTTTATGTCTTAGTTTCAAGATGCTACTCATAACTATTTGTAAATTCAACTATGTAATAAAGAATGTGTAAAAAATCCTTTGTTTTATATCACTCATTAATAGTTATAGTAACTGTAATATCTCTATGTTGATAGTTTTAATTATTTGTGCCATTTCGTCAATCAAATAGCTAATTATAAGTGACAGATGTGCAAACATGGAATTAATTATAACTTAAATTTTCGTTTTAAACCAAAACCTGTTTGTTGATTTGTATTATTGGTAATTGCTTTTTGTGTCTACTGTTTACGGAATAAAATAAGAGTTGAAAACGTTGTGAAAATAATTTATGATTGGTTGGTATATAGTGTTAGAGTTTGTATTTGAGTTTAAAATAATACCTCGACTGCGTTAATTGGGCTAATTATAGAAATCTGTTTATTTCACATGAAATAATAATAATAATAAATAATAATAATAATCTTTATTACGATACACACAAGATTCATGGTACACAAGAGCAGAAGTACAAAGTAATATGGTATAACTACATAAATCTAAACAGATCAAGTAACCCTGTCTCCTAAACTAGGTAGTCCTGTATCTTAGGAGACAGACATAACTTGACAGAACAGCATAAACGATTAAATGTTTATGTTTAACTGAGCTTTGGGGTAAAAAAATACAGTAAATGGGAGCGAAAGATTTCAAGAAGACTTCAGAAGTCAATATAGGAATGAGATTCCATACTTTGGTCATACCAAACTAAAAGTCCACACTTACAAAACTCCAAGTCTAAAAATCTACAATTGGTATCCCCGATGTAATCGAAGACGATAACATTAATAAACCTAACAATACAAAAACAATGACATATGCAAGTAGATTCGAGAAATACAATGATGAAAACACAAACCTCGAATTCACTGATGCAAATACAGACTCGGACAATAATGCCAGTTAATTGCTCGTCGGATACGGCACGGTTAGTAGCTCTGACAACGAGCTGTAAACTCCTAACGCGAATTGTGAGAGGGAGAATTTATGATAATATGTCCAGTTGTCCAGTGTCCAGTTACATTAGCCTTGTCAGGGCTTTGGTTTGCATTGGCTGGAAACACACGAGCTTAATACGACATTTATAGATGTTAATGAGTCATTATCTTATGATTTAGGAGTGGTTTGAAACGGGCAACAAACTTGAATATATGTCCAATGCAGAATTGATGACAAATTCGGTACATTTTTTGTTACTTCATTATTGTCAGCTTTGTTACTGCTTGACATGTTTATTGAAGTATATAGCCATTATGTCTTACAAATAGATTTTTGCAAAATAATGTTTCTTATTTTCGAACAAAACAACAATGTCGACATTTATATCTAAAAGACCAAATAACTATTGACATTTCTTTTTATGCTGAGGCACCCAATTATCGAATCGTCGTGAGACATTGATACATTTAACAAAGACATAAAATACTTCAATGTCTTTAGTACTCTCATCTCGAACGTATACTCAACTAAGTATTTTATTTGCAGATGCAACGTTGTAACAGGGTTTTGCTCGATGTGCTAAGATATCAACTACAATGTCTAAAGACAGGTTACTTGATAATTTAGTTATATTCTAACCAAGTGCTAACAAGACTTGGCTAGTATAACGTATCTGTGAATAATTAAGGACACGGAACAGCTTACACTTGGATTTAATTTGAGATGAGAGACGCTTGCATTTGTGTTTGTCTAATGCTGTCATTTGATATTTAGTTGTCAGAATATATTGTGGAATATTCACTGTCATGGTATATCTTTGCAACATTTTCTTCATTGATTTGTTTTGGGAAGCTAAAACAAGCTTTATGTATCGTTATTTACGTATAACTCTGCGTTTTTGTACTCATTGTCTTAGAACATTCTTCTAACGTAAATAATTATTGATGGTTATAAGTAGGACGGAAAATTAAATACATACGTGACAAAGATGATGAGAACTTCTAGAACTGTAATTCTACATATAAAACCAACTTCCAATTACGAACATTTCTAAAAGAAAAACTTTTATTAAAAGCTCCAGAAAAGAAAGTTCCGTCTTCACAATTTTCACACACACCTTTTAACCGTAAAATCCAATTAAAAACTCGTAAATGGCAACTAAGCTCCGACAACGGCTAGTTTGATGTCACGTCACAAATTAGGCGACACTCCGATTCTCGTAGCGTGCAAGACTTGGACGTGTTCGCAGACCAATTAATGTTCTCCGTGACTTTAACGACGCCAATGTACCAAATAACTGGATTATTTCTAAGCGGAGATTTGCTGCCGTACCAATTGTTGGGTACCAGGAAATTGCTTTAGCTGTAGCTACTTCAACTGGAGATAGGTTTTATCGGGGTTGAGATTTTGGTTTTCGAGCTGTATTTACTCGTGCAGGTCCTGCTGTGCTTAATTAGTAATTTAAAGTCAATTTGTGGCTTCTGGGATGAACCGATTCATGATTGAGTTTTAGTGACAGTAACTTCATTACTTTGAACTGTGTTATCCTAAATTAAAGTAGTAGTCCTCCTGCGTCGTCGTGTCGATAATTCAAATAATTTAAATTGAATTTCGACTAGAACTTGGCCACATGAGAGCGTTAGCAGTGGTTTCTCAAAACGCAGGTGGAATTATCCTAAAGTATTGTTGATGTTATTTAGTGTAATCTGAACCTGATAAATAACTAGCTTCCGCCCACGGCTTCGCCCGCGAAGTATGTCGATAAAAACTATTATATGTCTTTCTCCGGGATGCAATCTATCTCTCTGCCAATTTTTATCGAAATCCGTTCAGTGGTTTAGGCGTGAAAAGGTAACATACAGATAGACAGAGTTACTTTCGAATTTATAATATTAGTATGGACGTTGGACACGATACATTCTCTTTTAGAAAATATTTTGATAAGTAATCCAATTCATATCAAGGCACGTTACGCCTCACACTACCAAGCGGTGCACGGTGGCGACACTTTATGACACGAAACGTCGTACCTATGAGATACTGCTCCAGATTAGAGCACTCCGATTGTAAATCGTGTTCTCGCTCCATTGCATTGCCACGCTCAGCTGGTGTCCTATTATGTCTGAGGTGCAGTTTATACGATCGGGGTCTCCAAAACCGCACAACTTATTTTGAGAAAAAATTTATTGACTTGACTATTGCTGAAAATTATGTTGTATCATTCGAGGTATTTTTTAAAAGAAATAGGTAATGTGAAATATAATTGTCGCCTAAATTAACACAGTCGAGAAGGAAACAATATTTTCAAAACGACTGACTGTAAAGCCTATCCAGATCACGTTAGTTAATATTTTTAATTGTAAAACTAATAAATATCTGTGTACAGGTAACTTTTTATGTCGTACATCGATTTAATATTAAAGTAATGCACATTATTGAGACTGTTTTATTTGGTTTATTCCGGTCTTATCCCCTGAACTCTCCCCCCTCCACCCCCCCTCCTCGATCCCCTGCTAGTTCGTCTTCTGTTTTAATCTCTGTCTTATCCACATTATCTAGGTTTACTCTTTTTGACAGGTACAGTCAACAAAGGAGTTAAGTATACAGGAGCGTCGGATATTGTTGAAGTTTACTAAGAAACCGATGGATATTCTCGAATAAAATTTTAGTTTTTTAATAGAAAACAAACAGCTCATTTATTAAATTAAATTTCAGTCCAGAATATCCATCGGTTTCTTAGTAAACTTCAACTATATCCGACGCTCCTGTATACTCAACTCCTTTGTTGACTGTACGTACAGTCAAGAGAAAATAAAAGTTTAATTAGTGACGACACTCTAGATTATGAAAGTGAGAAAGACGTTGTTAGAGACGAATGTAAAATATCCAGAACACATGGTCAACCTTGTAATTGTAATAACTTGAGCATTGCCTTGAAATTATTATTAGCAGTACAAGCATCAACATATTCATTTTTTTTTTAAACAATTGGAAATTGAGTTGTTTTTAGAAGAAAAAAAAATGTTTGACATTATTTGTAAAACTGAGCAACAGCATACGCAATAAAAACTGAGGAGGCTATTGAGAAGAAGAAGACCACTTGCAATATACAAGACAAAACTTTACAAGAACCGACCCCACTTGAATAAGGATTAGTTACAATACGGGCCACGAAAGAAGAGACTTGACTTTCATCTTAAACTTTATTATTTCGTAATAAAATAATAGTATTATAATATTGTTAAGAATTTTAATGCATCCGGTTAGACTGGAAGCCGACGCCAACATAGCTGGGAAGTTGGGAAAAGGCTAAGCAGACTATGAATATTGTTAATAATTTTAATCTCTAAAAGTCATCGATAAATCCCTGAATAGACATATACATTTATTTATTTATTTAATACTTCAAGCACATAAATGTACAGAGGCGGACTTAATGCCCTAAGCATTTTCTACCAGTCAACCTTTGGGTGATGCAGAGACAAACAGTGGTAGGTGCAATCACACATCGGTGGTGGTGGTGGTTGGTGATCCGTTACATTGTGGGTAACTATTTCGTACACGACTTACCTGCGCAAGTTCCCCCCATCCCCCCCCCACTGCTGAGCTCGTCAAGTGTCATCTTCGTGGCGCGTATTATACGTGCAGTTACAACTGAAACCCAATCAAGTAAGTATTGAATAATACAAGAGAAAAATCACTAGAGATAAATAAATTCAAAGCAATACAAATAGAAGCAATTTTGACGTTGAGCTCAAAAACGACAAATGCTCACGGCGAAGCTTGAGCAATAACATCTACTTAGAACTAACTTTTCCCCGTGGCTTCGCCCGCGTTGCTGCCGAAAAATGCCACGGGAGCGTTCTAACGAGATTGAGAGCATCCTTTGTGTAAATTCTGGTTTCAAACTATATGTGTGCCTGATTTCATCTAAATCCGTTTAGCCGTTTTTCTGTCAATCCGGAACATACATCCAGACAAACAGAAACGGACAAAAATTCTAAAAACTATATTTTCGGCATCAGACTCGTTCACACCTCGTAGAAAATTACTTTTTTTTTCAAAAATATTCATTGTACCGTTAGATACCTATTTACAGATGCTTCGTTTGTTACACACATGACAGTATTTCTATACAAGATACGTAAGTTTTGAACAGCAAGTCTGATCCGGTGTTCAACGATGTATTCGATAAACGAGTTATGACCCATAACTTAATCTCAGAACTCCGCAGCACAAAAGAGATAGGTACAGAAGGTCAGCTCCTACGCAACGAGCGAAAACAGACGCACTCATACATAGACGCGTACGTACGGCGATCTCAGAAGAATGCCAGTCGCGAGTGCACTTGCACTCGCTATTAGCGAAGCGTTTCAATGTGTGCGTGCGTTTTCCGTCATTGTATGGAGATAGCTTTCTGTAGCTATCTGTTTTGTGATTGCAGTATTTTGCAATATCGGAGATGGTTTGCGTCTCAAAGATAATTCGGAAACGGGAGACATACTTGTCTTGTTTGCAGTAAAATACTTTGTGAGATACTGTGATATTGAACAGTGTCTTGTTATAACAAAGGAAAGTATTAGAATTTAGGGATTGCTGTAGGTATAGTATTTTTGTCTCACGAAGCGACGCGCGCTTTACTTGTGCTTATCGAGTGTACAAACACGCTGTGAATGTGTGTGTAAACGCAGCTCTCGGTACCGTCCAAGACAATGGCAAAGTCGGAAGTGTGTGTGCTTGTTATGTGCTAACGCTATTCGTCTCCACGCACACATTCACAACATGTTTTTACTCTTGGTTACCACATGTAAAGCGCGCGACGCTTCGTTGTAGGTAGTACTTACTTAGCTGCAGCTATCTTATATGACGTAGCGAGATAACTGCTTTGTGATATTTTTGTTAGATGTTTTCTACAAATTCCTAATTGTTCAGGCAGCGGCTGAATGTTTTGTTCAGTTCAGGTTGAGCTTGAGTATAGTAGTTAAGTATCTGTATACCTTCTCAACTGCCACACCACCCTCTGGTGGCAGGGAAATCGACGCCCATACTCCAATGAGGTAAGTATGAAAGTACATGGTTCTTTTCTTTTTTGATAACCGACGAAAAATTTCTTATCTAGGCGTCTAGAATCATGTGCTGAATAATTCATGATATCAGGTTGCGCGTCGATGGGTATAATAGTCGACCTAAAACCAACCATAAGTGACCTTTTTGGGCCCCCTGGTTTTAGGTTGATTCTAGACGCCTAGAGAAGAAATTTCAGCAGAATCATAAAAGCATAACATTATGAATCATAATGGACAGTTAACTGTTAAGCTAATCGTATCAAATCCCATTGGTGAAGGATTTTTCAGTTATTTTTTTGTCTGTGCTAAAATACCAATCCAAATCCAATCCCAATCTCTTTGATTATACCTACCTACTTAGTGCAGCGAAAAAAAGAAAAACACGGACTGTCTTCGCCATACTATGATTCATAATGTTATCCTTTTATGATTCTGCCCAAAGTGGCCTTTTTAGGCCCCCTGGTCTGAACAGCAACATCATCACTGTATAGATACATTTTAGACATTTGGCATTATTATACCTACTCAAAACTTTTCCGCCTTTATGACACGAGTCTGCAAACTGCATGTCAGTTATTAGTATCTACTATTATACGAAACTGGCGCATATTTTAGAATTGCGGAAATTGTTGGCACTTGCATCGGTTTTCTCAACTTTAGCCAGTATTTTTAGCCCGAGTTTGCTCCACTTCGGAAATGCCAGTAGGTACTCATTCTGATCAATTAACATCGGATATGGCTCAAGCAAACCATTTTCTCTCTTTTCAGACGGTTCTTAAATCTGCATGACCTACATTCTTTGTTCTAGGCCAGTAGTAATAACCGAGGAAATAACACTTTAGTAAGTTTATATTTCAATTCTTCTAGCTTTGACTAAATCTATACTGTTTTGAACTTTCAAGAAATTGCATATTTTTTAAATGGGTGATAAGTAAGTAGGTAACTGATAAAGTAAGTTTGGATTTAAAAAAATACTTTAGTAAATTAAGTTCCAAGTATTCTCTAAGACCATCTGTAACAACCTATCCGCATATCGGCAAGCATAGTGTGGGAAGCTCCCAGCTAGATGAGCCGACGACCTGGATAAGGTGGTTAGGACAGACTGACTGCGGAAGGCGGAGGACAGGGTGTTATGCTGCAGACTGGGAGAGGCCTATGTCCAGCAGTGGACTGCGATCGGCTGAGTTGATTGATCTGTATCAATCGTGGTATTAACAAAAAAGCAAAGCAAAAGCATATAATATTAACGAGGTTATAGCTAATATAACGAGTTCTAGTATTAGTGACGAGTCCGTGTTGCCTAGTTATACTAACAACATGGTGATTAATTATGGATCGTCATGTTGTACGAAGGAGGATCCACCACCACCACCACCACCACCACCACCACCACCTATAATACCAACATCCTTGGAGACTACTACCAGTCAGATAGGATATTCTCCTCCCGCTGGAACATACTCGGGCAATCCAGACTCTCCAGTTGTAGTTGTGGAGGTCACTCCGGATAACTATTTAAACTAGTCAGTGAGACAACAGAAGTTACCCCTTCAAATACCAAATTATTATTACAGAATAATAAAAAGGTATCTTCTGGCAATATAATTTATAATAATAAAAAACCAAAGGGAGTGCAACATATTTTAAAATTATTTAATCAGAATATCCAAGGTTGCGCTTCCAAATTATTGGAAATAGAATTGTTTTTGGAAAACACCAAGTTTGATGTCATTTGTTTAACAGAGCATTGGTTGAAAGATCATCAAGTAAAGTCAATTAATTATGAAAATTATTGTGTAATTAGCCATTTCAGCCGAAAACGTATGATACATGGCGGATCATTAATATTAATTAAAAATTCTATTAAATCAAAAGAACGAAAAGACATAATCGGACTGTCTGTTGAACACACCATTGAATTGTCCTGTGTTGAGCTTGATAAGCATGTTATAGTATGTGTATACAGACCTCCAAGTAACCAGAATCTATCGGTGTTTGATTCTGTAATGGAAGATGTGTTAAAGAAACTTAGTACTAGTAGTAAGTCAATAATAGTATGTGGAGATTTTAATATTAATTTATTGGAAAATAACTCGAATACTGTCAGATTGTTAAGTCTTTTTAGGTCATTTGATTTGTCAAATGTTTTTATTGAACCAACCCGAGTGACAGCTTCTTCTGCCACTTGTATTGATAATGTTTTTTGTAATTGTGATTACTTACACAAAGAAATTGTAAATAAGTTGCCATCTGATCACAGTGGACAAAAAATAACATTTAGCTCCTACATGCCTTTACAAAAAATTCAAATAAGGTTTAGGACAATTACATGTAAAAAGTTAGAGAAATTAAATAATTCTTTGGCCAGTAAGTTATGTGATCAGAATTTTAATAATATAGGTGACCCAAATGAATTCTACGCCGAGTTCTTTTCAATATTAAACGCGCAGTTTAATGACACTTTTCCACTAAAAACTAAAAATATTCACACAAAGTTTTTATTTAGTGACTGGGCGACTCCAGGTATTCGTAAAAGCAGGGAAAAACTTTTTGAACTCTATGGCTTAAAGCAACATATGACTAATACAAACTTTCATCAGTATGTTGCAAAATATTCAAAAACTTTTAAAAGTGTGTGCCAAAAAGCTAAAGCTCTTTATATTAGCAATAAAATAAAATCAGCTGATGATAAAATAAAAACTACCTGGCAAATAATAAATAATGAAACAGGTAGGAAAAAACAGCCTTACAATGAATTTAATTTAGAGACTGCACATGGCCCCATCAACTCAGATGTAGAAATAGCTCAGGAATTTGAAAACTTTTTTTCTAATATTCCCCTTAAAACTACTGAAGCTTTAAATTCATCCCCCACGCTTTCTGCTGCCTTACTTAAAAAGAATGTAAAGGCATGCCCTTTGGAGTTTAGGTTTCAGCATACAAGCCCCCAGGCTGTTATAAAAGCTTTTAGAGATCTTAACATTAAATCAACAGAAGATCTCTGGGGAATGTCTGTAAAAGTATGTAGATCTTTTATCGAAACTATTGCGCCCTATTTAGCTTTCATATTTAACACCAGTGTTGACCAAGGAGTCTTTCCGGATCTTATGAAACATAGTAAAGTAGTACCATTGTTCAAATCCGGTGATAGTAAAGATCCTAATAATTATAGACCTGTGTCAATTCTACCAGTTCTCAGTAAGGTGTTTGAAAAGTTGATGCTCAATCAAATGTTACGTCACTTTAATAAAAATTCCATCTTTCATGAACACCAGTACGGTTTCACCAAAGGGCGTTGCACTACTGACGCCGGTGTTACCCTAATAAAGAACATTTTTAACGCCTGGGAAGAAGCACAAGATGCCATTGGAATCTTTTGCGACCTCTCTAAGGCGTTCGATTGCGTAAACCACGAGACACTTCTGATGAAACTGGAGCACTATGGAATTAGAAAAGCAGCACTTGACTTGCTAAGATCATACCTGAAAGATAGAAAGGTTAAAGTTCAAGTAAACGGCGTAAACTCATTAGGGTCTGAAATGACAATGGGTGTTCCTCAAGGTTCGATATTGGGTCCATTCCTCTTTTTAGTTTACATTAATGATTTACCCCAATTACTTCAAAATCAACCGAAGATGGTGTTATTTGCAGATGACACATCGTTAATCTTTAAAATAGACCGACGGTCACAAAATCTTGACGACGTGAATAACTCTATTCTTCAGGTCCAAGATTGGTTTACGGTAAATAATTTAGTACTTAATGAAAAAAAAACCAAATGCATTAGATTTAAATTACCGAATGTTAGAAGTAGCGAATGTGAAATCATATTGAATGGCCAAAAACTAGAATTTATTGATCAGACAGTTTTCCTAGGAATCACGCTAGACGAGAAATTACAATGGGGACCTCATATAACATCTATTGCGGGGCGGCTAAGCTCCGCCGCTTATGCTGTTAGAAAGATAAGACAGTTAACAGATGTAGAAACCGCGCGTTTGGTCTATTTTAGTTACTTCCACAGTATTATGTCATATGGCATTTTACTATGGGGTCGGGCTGCTGACATTGAATCCATTTTTATTTTACAAAAGAGAGCTGTCAGAGCCATTTACAATCTACGTCGTCGCGAATCTCTTAGGGAACTATTTAAAAAGGTTAATATCATGACGGTACCTTGCCAATTCATTTATGAAAATATTATGTATGTAAGAAAAAATCAACATCTTTTTAATAAAATAAGTGATAGGCATAATTTTAATACTAGAAATAAAGATAAATTAGATCAACCTTTTTTTAGATTATCTAAAGTACATACATCTTTTATGGGGTACTGTGTTAAATGCTACAACAAAATACCTTGTGACATATTGCAATTAAATGAAAGAAAATTTAAAACTCATATTAAAAGTACACTTTGTAAACAAGGATATTACAAATTAGAGGATTATATCCAAGATAAGAATGTTTGGAAACATGCTGGTCCTGCTCCATAGGACAATCTAAAAGTCTAGACAAAATCAAACTTGTTCCTAATTTAATTTATATATATATTTTTGATTATGACATCTTATTCTAATTCATTTTTACAATCTGCGACTACAGTGGCTCACACACTTGTTAAAGTTCAACTACTTTTGCATTTTTTTTTTTTAAATAACTTGTAAATATGTGAGCACCATGTATCTATCACTTATTTGATTTACCTGTCATTGCTTAATTTTTAATTATTTTTACCTTTTGTGGTAGACTAATTTTATTATGGGTGCATCGTGTTCACATATAATTTTTATTATGTATACAAGACCTTGTAAAACATTTTTAAAAGAGTAACGGTGGAGTTTCTTGCCCATTCTTCTCCATACGAAAACTACCTTTTCGAATGGGCGACTAGAATCATTTCTATTTAGTTTTTTTTTGACGTTCAAAAGTGCCTTTAATGTGCCTATTTGAAATAAATGATTTGACTTTGACTTTGACAATCTACGTAGCCGAATGACAGCGAATTCATATTTAAAACAATTAAGGTCGACTTTCTGTCAAAATAATTTTATGAAGTAATTTTGCAGTCTGGCTTCTCAAAATGTTCTAGAATTTTCTAATAAACCTGCAACTTTAATAATTCCCCCAGTCCTTCCACACAACACCTTACTTTTATCGACGAGATAGCAAAGTCAGACTCTTTGTCCTGGCACTCCTGCTGGCTACGGGAAACAGCTTAAAATATAAAGCACAAAGTAGATACCTTCAGAAGGTTGACACCGCCACACAATGAGCGAAAACGCATGCACACATAGACGTGCCTTACGTACAGTGAGTGCAAGTGCACTCGCGACTGGTTTTTGTTTGAGATCGTGGTTTGTACAGTCACGAGCAATAATATGTCAACACTTGGGAACTTTCAATTGCAATTTTTTCACGAAATAACGAATGCGACGTTGAAATACGACACTTTACATAAACTTATGGGTTCGAAAATACTATGTTCGTAACAATATAAACTTTCATTCAAAAATAAAGGAGAAAATCGCCTTTGAATAAAGCCAAGTGAATACATACTTATGCTCGTGACTGTACGCATCTATAGTCTTTCCAAAGGTATCTGATGGAAATGTAAATACATGGATCAGTAAACGTACCTGCTGGTGCTAATTGGTACTGGGACTTACAATTTGAGTGCTTTGACGAATTTCTAATATTAAATCACCCATTTAACAATAATTGAGGTTAAGTTTATAACTTCAGTTTTCGACGACGATTTTTCGATTACAATTTAATAATGTTATTCCAGCAACAACTGTTGGAAAACATGGTAGACATAAAGTAGAAACCTTCTAAATACATATGAATGTGTTACTAATGACCTTTATTGAGTGATTGCCCAAGAATTTGAATTTGAATTTTTATTTCTTCTGCAAAAGTCTCACCGTGAAAACTTAGTTGAAATGAGCTGTTAATAGTGTCAATCCCTAGCAGCAAATGGAATGACAGCTCACTTCCTGCTTCAACTTTCTGACTAACTGACAGACTATTTAATTTTGACAATTCAAAAGTGCCTGTACATGGTTTAATTGAAATAAATGCTTTGAGTTTACTTTACCTAAGTTTTCACGGAGAAATATTTACAGATTAGAATCGTTGGATACACTTTCATCAAATACTTTTGTACAGACCTTATGAGTGTACTCGCCTGTTTTCGCTTGTTGTATGGAGCCGACCTTCTATCCCTTTCTACTTTGTGTGTAAAGCTTCCTTCACACTCATAAATCACTTGGTCACCGCTATCTTAATTTATAGCTGCATTTTGCAAGCGTGAAATTAAAATTAAGCAAACATTTGTTCTCGATTTTTGGGCTTAGTATATTTTTCTTTTTGATTTATTGTCTGTGACGAGTACGGTATGCGGTTAGGTTTGAATGTCTGTGCAGATGGTCAGTATATCAAGCTGTTTTTGTTATGTTTTTCAATCTTGATAAGTAAACAGGGCGATTTCGATGGATTCTTTCATTTAACATAACACACACAAGATAACACAGAATTGGAAAGGGGGGCCCGGGCCCTTTTCGAATTTTATCATTGTGGATAAGAGTGAAACCTGGGAGAGAATAGAGGTGGTGGAGAGAAGATGAGGTACGACCAAACTCTCGGAAACCGGAACGACATGGGCATTGGCGTCAATAAAGGTGTCCGGCAGATTCCTGTAGTGACTTGGGATACTTTGCGTTTTTATTTATATGGCAGACGGCTAAAGCTCCGACGCACAAAGTCATCAAGGGTGACAGTCAAAGAGTTAACTTGTATTAGCTGATGAGCTAGTGGAATCTATGGCAGAGTAAAAAGAATCAATAATAGATTTCTTAACATACCTAAAATACAAATAATTTTTTTTAAAAATAAGTGATAAATATGCAAGTAAACTTTAACTAAGTTTGCTTTCGCTTTAGATGCAATCTGTGCACCACCAACCAGCAGCACCAGTAGGATAGCTGTAAAATAGTTTTTTTTTGGAGCGTTGGCAAAATTGTCACTAAGTCATCTTTTTTTCAAAATCGTCAAAGTTATTGGGGCGCCAAAAGATCCCTGTAAGTAGGTACAATACAAAAACTGATGACATGATGAAGAGTGCAGAATTTGTAGTGATTATGAAAGTATTATTAAGAAGCTGGCAGTCGGTGTACCTAGTATTAAGTGCTTATGCTTTGATTAATAATCAAAGGTGCTTGTGTTACATGGAATGTTTCACCAATGTAAGCGCTGCAACACTTTATGCAACAAATATTGTCAAATACTTAGTAATAACTTTAACTAAAATATATTTAAAAAGTTGCGTGTTAACTTTTTTACACCTAACCCCGTAAAAAAAGTCCATCAATATTATATAAGGATGTAGGTAGATAAACATAAAATAAATTAAACACATACTCACACCTTTTTTCCATGAAGGTAGGCAGTAACAAGAGAATGCCACTTCTATGACATTTACATAAAAAAACATTGACAAACCCCAATAATGTATGTTACTTTCTATAGAGCAGCGCCCGACATTGTTTTAAAAACTTAGCGTTTTTAATTCAAATGCCTTGTTGCGAGGGCGTTAAAGGAAGTTGTGAAAAAATTCATAAACTTGTTCTTCTTATACTTAATATATTCATCGACTGAGTTCGGAGATACGAGTAATGTGCTCTTGAAGAAAATTTTGCTCCCTCGCCTCAAATGTTTTGTTTTATTTATTGTTTTGTCTTCTTCACGTAAACCCGAAACCTGGTGGTTTTGTGTTTTTATCCGATTTCTTTCTAAGTAAGTTGAATGCGATTTAAGAAGATGGAGAAAAATGAGCGTCTTTGACTTGGGAACCGACTTTTAAAGTCGTTAAGTATATTTTTAAGGATAAGATTATTTCCGGATGACAGTTTTATTTGATGACTGGTCTTAGTGATACGAGATGCTATGCAGATTTCTATATTAAGTTACATGTATTTAAATAATTATATCTGCCTAGTCTTTTCCCTAATATGTTGGGGTCGCCTTCCAGTCTAACCGGATGCAGCTGAATACACTGTGTTTTACATGTCAGTTACAATATTTAAGGGTAAAAAAATAAAGCAACAAGTGGTCGAATCTATTTATTTATTTAAAAAAAAAATCGAATCTAGTCTCAGTCTCTGTTAAAAATTTATTAAAATTTTGACAAGCTTATGACATACAGTCCCTTCACAGTTACTTTACCTCTAACAGCCGCAACCTAACAGCAACCTTATTGTATCGAGAATAAAGATCACAATGATTTTGAGAAACTGGTCAACCATATTAGAATGAGAAAGAACTCTATGACTTAAACAGAGATGCAAAATCAGAAGTAAAATAACTTTGAAGGGACTGTAGATTGTCGTTAAAAAGAGATTACGACTAGAATTTGAACGTTTTTTAAGGAAGAGGGTTGGCCCTCTGTTTATTAGGGGTAGAACGTAGGCTGCTGTATTATTTAATAGTCCATGTCGAATTGCCGTCCCATCGAACTATGGGAGTGAGGGAAGAGAGAGTGAACGTACTGTGTTTATCCACACACTTCAGCACTTTACATCTCCCGCGCAGAAGGCTAGTCTCCTTTGAGATTGGCCGCCATCGCCATGGCCGAAATACGGTCTGGTGGGCTATACGGTACACATAATAATAGGTCCTGTACATTTTGGCCGTGGCTAAATAATAACAGCACAGGTCGATCGATCAGTTTAAGCTACGCTTGCCGCGGTTGGTCTGTGGATGGGTGACACTCTTTACATACGAAGACCCCTCCGTGCGTCGGAAAGCACGTTAAGCCGTTGGTCCCGGCTGTGGTTCATGGATCTTTGACAGTCGTTACAGGTAGTCAGAAGCCCAAAATTCGGACAACTAGTCTTACCAAGGGTATCGTATTACCCAGTAACTGGGTTGTGGAGGTCAGATGCCTATCTGACCTCCACAACCCGTAGAGCGACTGCCTAGTCGCTCCATATAAAATACTGCTATTCAGCTACATTCGGTTAGACTGGAAGCTGACCCCAACATAATTGGAAAAAGGCTAGGCAGATGATGACATTTTGCCCACCAGTGTCTCTTAATGACTGCAACAGTAAAAAGAAATTGCGAATTATTTATTCGATCTACATATTTGTCTACACACAGGTAACCACAATAACGTTATATTCTTACTATGTAGTCGACAGTTCCTGCTGTAACGACGTCCCTTACGGAATGAAATTAATTCATATTATTCAATATTTAAAAACTTCCATGACTGTTTGCCGCCAACAAGAGGAAATCGTCACAAACATCCAATAAAATTTTACGTATTTACCTATGATAATATGTATTTAATTGAACTTCTAAGGATCCCTTTCTGCTCCCCTAAAAACATCATTAAACGCTCCAACGCACGGCCTAATTTCATTTGCCAAATCATTACATAGCAAATAAACCTTTTCAGTAAAAATTGTAACGCAAACAAATAAGACATTTCGAAAATGTTCTCTATTAACTTTTTAGACTTTTGTATCCTGCTGCGTATAAAGTTTAATTAAAATCGGTACATTAATTTCTAAAAATAAGGGCTTGAAAGTTTGTATGAAATGCCGTACGGTGTAAACGCTCATAATGCAAAAACTATTTCTTATCTAATTTAAAAAATAATGCAAACTTCATCTTCAAGGTACAAAAATCTGTTAGTAAAATGTGTCTAATTTAATATGTATTAAAATCCTTACCTGCTACAAAATAAGCAAAGCATCTGGCCGGTAACATGAAAGTAAAGACACGTGGGAATAGACATTAATTATGGAGAGAGCTCGGGCGCTCGAAAACACCCGTTTTAAATACACTGAGTACCCCCAGTTTATTTTGATTCAGTTTAAAATTTATAAGGACACTCAGGTTTTTTGGGATTTTAGACGAAAAGTAGCATTTCAAATGTCACAAATTTTTTAAAGAATGTTGTGGCTTACTAGAATCGGTAAAGAAATGAACGATAGTTTTTACCGACTTCACAAAAAGGAGGAGGTACTACGTTCGGGTGTTTGTATGTTTTTTTTTTTTTTTTTTTTTGGTAAATTAATTGGCTCGCCCCATAACATCATCATCATCATCTGCCTAGCCTTTTCCCAACTATGTTGGGGTCGGCTTTCAGTCTAACCGGATGCAGCTGAATACCAGTATTTTAAATGGAGCGACGGCCTATCTGACCTTAACAACCCAGTTACTGGGTAATACGATACCCCTTGGTAAGACTGGTTGTCAGACTTTTGGCTCGCCCCATAACATAAGGACTTAAACATAACTGGCGAAATGTAAGGGTTATATGCCGACGATGCCTGCCTCACTGCGATAAGTCGCGGTCGCGATTTAGCTCGCTATCTGAATGTCACCTCGATGTAAAACAAATGCGTGCTAATAGACACGCACGCACACGCCAGGTATCGAGGTAAGCCCCGAATCTGCCCGCGATGTATCGCAGTGAGGCATCTTCGGCGTATATCTTCGCGGATTAAAGACGTAATGCTGCATTATGTGTGGATCAAACGACCTTATCATCTATCTATCTATCACACTAATATTCTAAGGGCGAAAGTTTGTGAGTGTGTGTGTGTGGGGGTGTGTTTATATGTTTGTTACTTCTTCACGCTCAAACGGCTGGACCAATTTTAATAAAATTTTGTATGGAGGTAGCTGACACCCTGGATTAACACATAGGCTACTTTTTATCCCGATATTCCCACGGGATCGATATTTACGTGGGTGAAACCGCGAGGCGCAGCTAGTACTTATATAAAGTCCTCTATGCGTTCCGAAACCATTGGTCAGATTGTGATGAAAGTTTGTGTGTTCTGGGGACGCCCGTGAATCCCCTAATTATTAAAACACGGGAAAAAAATAACAGAAAAAATCTAAATGGGTACCTACGAAGGTCGCCGGGTCAGCTAGTTCAAAATAAAATAATCAAAACACGATCTGCTTTGATTAGGGAAACTAATAAAACTGACATGGAAGTCATTAAAGAGTGAGATGGGAATTCACATTCATCCAGTTGATTTTGTTCGCGATTTCATTCACTGAAGGAAACGGATAATTATGGTGGCTGCTGATAAAGAGACAATCGCTTTTTATGGCTCCATAATATTGAGGTATTTTCTGTATTTTTCGTTGGATTTACTACCTTTGTAAAAGACCTTTATTTTGATAAAACTCCGAAATAGTGTTTTTAGTTTAAAGGTCATGCATGGGTGCGGACTTCATCGTCGTGCCGATGGAATGACAGTGAACTAAATTTTGTTGGCCCATCCACACCCTTCTGTTGTATCGTTGAACTGAGCCTAGTTCGACGATACAGCTACAGATACTTTAACTACTTTTTCGCACTTGGGTTGGGAGCCGATTCAACTTCCGAGTGGGCCACGGAAGCTTGGAAGATGTTTGATTGGTGGTAGGTATTGAGCGAGTGGAGGGAGAGTATCCTGACGCGGTTTGCAACGGACGTCAACCGGGTTTTTGGAAGTCTGCCATTCTGGGTACGGTATAAGTCCAAAACTAGTCAGCTAAACTGATGAACCATACCTATAATACCTCCGCTGGACTGGACATATGCCTGTCCAATTGTGTGCCATAAATTGAGCTCAACACTCAGTTCGTAAATAATAAACATCAATCCTGAATTCCTGGAAAATTTAACAAAGTTTTCCGAAACATGTTTTTTGTCTGGATACCAACATAGTCAAATGTTTGTTTGACAAACATTTGCGATCTATCTATAGGTACAATAAATATAAATCTAAATTAAATACAGTTTCCAGGAACAATCTACCTAACTAAAATTGTTACATTGTTTTTCTGATCAACTCACAAAATCTGCTCGAAATATTAAATGATTTGAAACTGTTAGAATAGAACAAACATTTATTTTGCAAATATGGGTATTATTACATAAAAGGTGTTAAAGTAAATTAAAGCTCAGTCATATTTCACCATTCGGCATGCAACATTTATATTATTAATATTCACTTGAGTTTAACCAAAAGCCAGTAGGCCAGATCCATCAATCCAGAGCAATATATAGCAATTATTTTCTCTGATAAAAACGAAGTCACACTAGCATGTTTTATCTATAGTAATCTACCCATGATCATTTGTTCTGTGTCTGGGTGTAATTTATCTATATATGTATGTATTTAGAAATATATAAGTATGTTTATCAGTTGTCTAGTACTCATAACACAAGCTCTGCTTAGCTTGAGACTAGACGGCGTTGTGTGATAGTTGTGGAATATATTATTATTATTTTGTTTATATTTTTTTTTTTTTTTTTTTTTTTCTCGGCCTAGCCGGATAGAACTGATGGCACGGGCCTAAGCCAAGTGTCCAACAGTGGGGTTAGGTGTGGGAGTAATATTATAAGTAGACTGTGTGGTAGACGAAACAATATTTAAGTGGGAGTATTGATGTAAGTTGTCTGAATCACACTGAATAAATTTTCTAACTAGCCTGCATGTATTAAGAATCACTGCCTTCTGCAGCAGGTGGTAGGTGTTAGGTGGCAGGTTGAGGGAACTAAGGGACTGATGAAGCTGTTTTGGAATTACTCCTGTTGTAGATAGCACTATGGGGACTATTGTGACTTTTTGAAGATGCCACAGTCGGGTTATTTCATCTTTTAGTTCGGTGTATTTGGATAATTTTTCGGCTATTGTAGTCTGTACGTTATGCGTATTTGGCACGGCAATGTCTATAAGGAACCCAGTTTTGGTAATTTTATTAATTAATGTGATGTCGGGTCTATTAAAGTGAATTGTGCGGTCTGTGAGTATGGCTCGGTCGAAGTACAGTTTTGTTGTGGGGTTCTCTAATACCGTTTCAGGGTTGTATTTGTAATAAGGTACTATAGTGTCTATAAGTTTGTATTTATGAGCTAGTTTTTGGTGTATGACGTTGGCTACTTGATCGTGTCGATGTTTGTAGTCTGTCTGGGCTATTGATTTGCAGGCGCCGGTGATATGTTGGATTGTTTCTGGAGAACTGTTGCATTTTCTACAAATATCGGTTGTTAAATTCTTTATAATATATTTTCTGTAGTTCTTGGTCTCAATTACTTGGTCCTGAATTGCAAGCATGAACCCTTCTGTCTCCGGGAATAGTTCGCCTCGATTCAACCACGCGTTCGACGCATCTTTGTCGACATTTGATTGGCATAAATCTTGGCGATGTCTTCCGTGTAGAGACTTCTGGGTCCACTCTTGACATTTGGTTTTGTCATCAGTCACTTTCTCGTTTCTTTGTTCTGTGGTGTCTTTTAAATTAAGAGGTGTTAAGTGTTGGTCACTTTGTGCTATTAATTTGTGGAGTGGGGAAGTTTCAGTTTTGGCAAAGAAATATTGCCTAAGAGCTGTGATCTGTCTGTTGTGTAAATTTAGGATATCTATAAGTCCTCTGCCTCCTTCTTTTCTCGGTAACGTTAACCTTTGTATACAAGATCTTGGGTGGTGTTTGCGAAATTTAGTCATTGTAGTGTTTATTTTTCGTTGCAAATTTTTTAAGTCAGTTTTGGTCCAATTTATTATCCCGAATGAATAGGTGAGCACAGGTATAGCAAAGGTGTTGATTGCTTTTATGGTGTTTCGTGAATAGAGCTGTGTTTTTAGTATTGTATTAAGTCGGTGTTGGAATTGTTGTTTAAGTTTTTGTTTAGTATCTTTGTAGTGTATCTGACGGGTTTGATTGTACCCTAAGTATTTATAAGTGTCTAGTTCATCTAAGGGTTCTATTTGTTCTCCTGTACCTAAAGTGTATTGGTGTTGGTAGTTCTGTCCTGCTCTAACTGAATTTATTTTACATTTATCTATGCCGAACTCCATTTTAATGTCATTTGTGAATGTTTCTGTTAGGTTAGCTAGTTCGTAAAGTTGACTCTCGGTTTCTGCATACAGCTTAATATCATCCATGTACAGTAAATGATTTAAAACATCTTTCTGTGGGTCAGTCTGTCGGCTAGTAGCTGTAGAATTTAGAGAGATTCCTAATGCGGTAGCGTTTAATATTTTAGATAGGGGGTTTAGAGCAAGGCAGAACCACAGTGGGCTGAGTGCGTCTCCTTGGAAGATTCCTCTTTGTATTTTAATTGGGCTAGTATCTGTTGTTTCTGTTGAAGTAGTCAGCCTTAATACTGTACACCAATTTGTCATCATAGTCTTCAAAAATGTAACTATTGTTGGGTTTATTTTGTAAATTTCTAACACTTGCAATAGCCATGAATGGGGGACAGAATCATACGCTTTCTTGTAATCAATATACATGGTGAATAAATCAGTTTTAGTTTTTTGAACTCTTTTTAAGATAACGGAATCTATGATTAATTGCTCTTTGCAGCCTTGGCTATATTTTCGGCATCCTTTCTGCTGTTCGGCTAAGATGTTATTGGCCTCAATGTGTTCGTATATCATTTCGGATATGCAGGATGTGATGATCTTATACAAGGTCTGTAAGCATGTAATAGGTCTATATTTAGCTGGGTTAGAGAGGTCATTGCGATCTTTCGGTATCATATAAGTTGTGCCTGACGTTATATAAGAAGGTATTATATTGGGATCTTTGATGAAGTTGTTTATAAAATTAAATAAATAACAATGAAGTGCTGTGAATTTTTTATACCAGTAACTGTGAATGTGGTCTGACCCAGGTGCTTTCCAATTATGCAGGCGAGATAGAACTTTATGAAATATTTGTGGGGAGATGTGCTCAAATGCCATTGTCTGAATGTTTGTATTATTTGATAGTTCTCCTTGTATCCAATCGGCTTGGGCGTTATGATGGATAGGTTGTTCCCATATTTCTGCCCAGAAGTTTTGTAATGCTTCTGGGTCAGGAGTGTTAAGCTCATCACCACTTGGATTGTTATTCTGAACATTTGTTGTTGCCTGTCTGATATTGCGATAAAAAAGTTTTTCGTTTTGACTGAATTGGGTATTTTGTTGTTTTCTCAAAGTGCATGCTTTATATCTTTGGAGTCGGCCTGTTACTACTGAGAGTTTTTGTTTAAGTGTGTCAAGTGTGTGTGCTGCTTGTGTGTTTGGTTCTTCGTGTACTGTGTGAATTCTATTATTATTATTATTATTATTATTATTATTATTCTTATACAGCACTATTGTCAAGTCTTTCCAACCACTTGGTAATTTATTATAAATATGTATTATCCACTGACCTCTATCATACAATACTTGTAATACAGGTCAGTGGTATTATCCTACAAAACAACGAAACAGTTGAAAATCATTAATATTTACATAAAACCAATCGCAATTCCAATGCTTAAAGGACCAGCCATCCTATTTAATTAAACCAATGATCACTAAAGAATGGAATAGAAATCGAGAATACCCACCTAAATATACCATTACCCGAAAATTGAATGCACACTGCCAAAACCAGGCGAGCGCTGTAATAGAAACACTATACAATGGCCGGTCAAAATTAAACATTTGACCGCCCATGGGTCGTAATTTTCAATGTGCCACGTTACGTAATAAACGTTCAATAATGTGATTGTACGTGACCGGGCGGGTTGGTCAGGTAAATTTTCCTGTCCCTCGCAGGAAAGTGGACCAATAAAAATCATTAAATTGCGGGGTACCGCTTGACCGGTATACCCGGGTACGAGGAACGATGAACCAGAATCTTTAATGTCGGGTCGCATAAAATACTTTATACGAATTCCTCTCTCTATTTTCGAGGACATCCTAGGTAGTTCTGTAATCCGTGGAAGGTTTCAGGTTCAAAAGTTTCAATTCCTAATTATTATTATTTTTTTTATTTTTTGTGACAAGCATGTTCAAGGTTTTTCATGGCATTATCCCATTATGTGTGGTCATGTCATTAGTTACATGCAACGTTTGATTGAACGGTGATCGGTAGTTATTCCATTTATATCCCTAAACAGCTATTGGGGTGTCAGAATTTGCAGGAAACTAAAATAATGAACACACGATGCGTAGACGCCCTTCATGTTTGTGTATTCACGCACAAAGCTACACAATTTCCAATGATTATCTTGACCTTATTTTACATGACATTATTTAATTACAAAAAATGTATTGTTAAAATTAAAACACTATTATTTTAGTATTCTGCTTGTAGAATAATCTGACAAAAAATCACAATGATTATAAATGTATATTATTATGGTTTTAATTGTAAAAAGAAAGTTTTTAGAGGTATCTTCATGATTTTCTTCTATCATATCAAATTAGTTGTATTATGTTTTCAATACACTATCTACCTAGCATATATCCTGAAGAATTTCATATATTTTTCTGATTATGTTTACTGTAGTCGGTCATATACTTTTATTGTTTCTAAAACTTGTGTTTTTTGTGTTTAGGTCCTGTAAGCCCCTTAAAGATTATTTACAGTTTATATGGAAGTGCGGGCTTTCACGAAATTTTTCCTTTCATAGTACCTACGGATATGAGGTTCATAGATGTCACAAATAAAAATATAGTCTATTGAACAATATTAGTTCTGAGAATATTCTTTATATTATTGATAAAATTATTCATCTGCCTTAATGCTTTATCCGCTCAAAAAGCGCTTTTATAATTTCTACCGTGGCGATATTATCGTGGAAGTCCACGGCATCACAATAACACAGGGAAGAAAAATGTATGGAAATATATGAAGACACTTTTAAATTATATACGCCATACATTTTGTGGACGTCCACGACAAAATCGTCAAGTTAGAAATTATAAAATTCGCACATGGATTTTGCCTTCCTGATTCTTTTCTTTTACTACAACAACTTTGACAACTTTGTCTGAATGTACATAAAGTCAGTTGACAATATAAACACATACATTATGTAGGAAGTAATAAAAGTTGACGTAAATGTACAGAGGATAACTCACACCATAAAAAGTAACATCAATAGAAACAAGTGCTTTCAACAGCTTGCACAGCACATCCACCGCTTTTGTATTCAAGCAAAAACATCTTCAAGCACCCACGTAATTCGGGGGCATGCTTGTTACTGCACGAAGGGGGATTAGTGCAGTCCCCGTAGTCCCCCTTAGGACATAATGGTGTGCATGACGCTTCCAGCCTTTTTGCTTGGAATAAAGCATTAGGTACATGTTTGAAGATATGATCCTGTTCAAACAGGGAATGTAAAATGCAGAATGGTAGAAAACATTGCTAGAGGTAGTTACAGTTTTTTAGGGTTCCGTACCAACATGGTTAAAACGGAACCCTTATGGTGAGACTCTGTCTGTCTGTCACAGCTGGATATCTCAAGAACTACTAATGCTATCAACTTGAAATTTTGAATAGTTTTAGATGACGTTTGCCCAACTATTTTACAATTAAGAAAGAAATAAAAATATATGTAGGTATATTTTTTGCAACAGGGACTGAAAGGGGGTCTGAAAAATTCGAAGTTGGGCTACTAGGGCATATGGGGTATCATATGAAAGAGCACAGTTTGCACATTCTCAAACATTTTTCCTTTTTTTGTAGGCCGCATAGTTTTCGACATTGATGAAAAATGTTAAAAAAAATACCGTCCATTATCTCCGAAGTTTGCAAAGAGAAAAATCTGAAATTATTCTATGTGATAGAAGTTTATGTAAAGATTACAGGAAAAATAAAACGAAGTCTCTAAATAGCACACTTTTTCAGAAATCATCTACAAATTTTACATTAGTTCCACTATCGGTCAAGAGATGGCGCGACATAAATCTGCAATATTCTACACCGCAGTGCACAGTGTTCAAATTCTCTGATGAATATAAGCCTCGGCGGCGATGAAAATTTAAAAACATATGATGGTACGGAACCCTCGGTTTTTTTCCTCTTTTAGCATGCTTGCGATGTTAATAGATTCTCTCCGCTTTTAGTCTGATAGCCAATTAGTTTTAAGTGTCTGGTTGATATCAAGAATATTATTATGGTGAGGCAACTTCTGCACTTTTCTTTTGTGAAAACGTTATAGCAGCAGTTGCATATAAAGCCTGATATCTGGGTGCATCGTGCGACATTGTACATACAACAAAATGGTGTACCTACGTTTAGGTTTATTTGTGGATCAATGGTGTATTTAAAAATATAGTATGACATGAAAATTCGACGAGTTATTTTCAAAAAGCTATTCAATTGTAAAATAAAAATGTTAAACGACGAAAGCAGTTTTTATATTTTGCTATTGTATTCGCATTAAATTATAATTTCTGATGAAATTAAAGAACTGAGTATTTGGCTTTATGTTTTTCGTCAGTAATAATTTATAAAGTACCTTTACAACAGACTCTTATCACGGATAAATGTCTGGGACACTTAAGTTGATTTTCGCTCACGAAAAGTAAATTTTGAAACAGTCAGACAGTACTCACGTCGTGGATAAATTATTAGAAAGTTAACGAAAATCGTACCTACTTTAGTAAAGCCACTTGTAAATGCTAAGTTAATGTACCCAATGGATGGAATAAAGGTATAAAAAAATTAGAGAGTATAATAGCGGCATTAATAATTTAACGTGAGATTTTTTTATGTAAGTACAGACGCCGCAAGCACATCAAGCTACTACAATCTGTCAAATTTCTTTAATAGATTTTCAACTTTATCGCTAAAGCATAAGGTTCAAAGTTGATTGGGAAAATTTGACAGTTTCGGGTAGCTTGATATGCTGGCGTCATAAAATACTACGTGCATAAAATACTTTTAAGTATTTCGCACAGGTTTGTGGTGGTAATAAGCTTAGAATTTAAGCAAACAAAAACTGCGATGGGTAAGTAGTACGAAAGTTATAATTCTGAAAAATCCTATAGAGAACTGAAAAAACAAGACTTCTGGAAATTATTATACTTATTGTTTTTAGAAAAGCCAAATAAGTCGATTGAACTCTAGTTCTGCCTTCTGTTAAAAATCCATTTGATTGAATATTGGAAAAGCTAAGCTATCAGACTCGAATGACATTTAGATCACTTTGAATTCAATACACCCAAAAATTCCTACACACAAAAATAAATAAAATCTTCAGCCAAGTCTTCAGGCATATTAGTAATTCGGTAGTCCCATCACGTTTCGAAAGGTGTCTGAACTACAAGACCTTATTCATGAGACACACCGCTCTGCTGACCTCTGCGGCAAGATTTGGCAATAAACAGGGACTCTAGTATAATTTGAATGTTTACTGCCATGATGTGTGTACCTTAATTTCCTTTAATGTTTATGGGGTGGGTTCGGACATGTCATGCCCAAGTTTTGAGTGAACTGGATGTGTTAAACGTGCTTGTTTTGAATGGGGCTGTAAACGATTTATGGTTTTGTCGTGTTAAGTTATATGGGCTTTTGTCAAATTTTTATGACCTTTACCACAGACGTATTGATGGATACTTGGAGGTTTATGGATCTTTAAGGAGCCCATGATTTTTCAATGTGACTGACATCTATTATAGATGAAAGTATAGATACTTAGTATAAAGCTGCGAGTAGAAGAATCGTTTGTTTCTTTGTTTGAACGCGCTAATCTCTGGAACTGCCAGTCGGATTTAAACGCTATGAACCTTCGTAGTCTAGCAAAAAGAAAAAAAGTCAGAAATAACGCTAAAGCGAGAACGTAGTATATGCACGGGTGGGCGATACGGTGTGACGCGGCGGGTCGGGGGAACAAGAAATTTCCAAGGTGAAGCTGGAATCTGAACATATTAATGGAAGAAAACAGATTTCTTTTATGTGAGAATAGACCTTTTTTTTCAGGATGGGAAATCATCAAATGACCCCTCCCGCTCTGAGTGGAGCGAAAGGGAGTGTCAGACTCTTACTGACTAAAACCTACCCGTGTTCCTTCCCTTTATGTTCCGGGGCAGCGGTAACCCTTTCGGATAATCACGCTGACCCTACCCTAGGCTTCGGCCCTTCATCTGATGCTTACAATATCTCTTTGAGGCGCGCGTGGAACACGTACGCGCCGTCCGGCACGGGCCTAGTCCTGATCGGACGGTGAGCTACCTATTACTCTCCGTTCGCAGGCAGAATAGACCCTGGCAGAAACTTCAGTAATTTCCAATATGCAGGAAGTGTCGATCAATCAATCGATCAATGCTCTTTCCTTCCATAATCGAGAGAGTATTTAATCATCTTCTGATTATGACCTTGAACAAGTTAATTTGCTAACATTTGGTTTTAGCTTGATTACTAGGTAAGTTAAACCGGTTAAAAATCTCAGTTACTTTTTGTTTAATTCAACAATTATTAAGGTGCCTACATGACCTAAAGCTCGGTCTTTGTCGGACTGCATAGAAAAGAAAGAGAAGCGCGATGACACAACGCTGGTAATTTATTACAACATATGAAGCAATTATCTATTTACAAAAAATCTATTGTTTGGACTAAAAAAATTAAAACACTACTTAGTGCTTTAGTATGTTGCTTGTAAAATAATCTGATAAAAAATCATAATGATTGTATGTATATTAGTATGGTTTTTATTGTAAAAAGCAAGTTGTTAGAGGTATCTTCATGATTTTTTTCTATGGTAATAAATTAGTTGTAATATGTTTTCAACACACTATCTACCTAGCATATATCCTGAAGAATATCATATATATTTTTTCTAATTTTGTTTACTGTAGTCGATCATTGTCTCTATAACTTGCGTTTTTTGTGTTTAGGTCTTATAAGCCCCATAATACCTCTCAAAACGGTAGGTACTAGAATCATGTAGTACATCAAAGAACTCATTATGCAATTCCATTTGTGGTTTAAAAACTACTCGGGAGCCATTTTTGTCACCCTCCTCTTTCCTCTTAATTCTTTTTAATTTTACTGCCCACTTTAACACCGTCCGCAAAGAATTCAATTAATTTTACATTAAAGAATTCAAAGAGCTGAAGTAAAACTTTTGTCAAAACGACCACTTGTGTTTCTAGCCGAGGTGTTAACTTATGCTTTTTAATTTAAGGGTCTACCTCTGCAATTCTTTGGCTCCGGAGAGCTATTAAGTGAATTGTCCATTTTAAGAAGGCACCTGGGTTTCGGCTTTTGGCAGTGTGCCCGAACGAGGCGGGGCGTTGTAGTATTTTTTCGAAGATGTAAAAGCTGTTTGTGGCGTGTAAGCTTCTGGTAGTGTGTTTGTTAATTCATAACCATTTCGATTGGAGTGCATTGTGTGTTGTTGCGCTAGTTTTAGTTTTTCGATTCTTTTGTTTCTGATAGCAAACGTCGATTTTATTTCTATAGTGGACTTTTTAGTAAAGCGGCTTAGTTTCTAAGAAATAACTGGTACGACTTACAGAACTGGAATTGTTCTGTTGCGTACACACAATAATGATTTTCTTTCATAGTTGAGATTCAACATAATGGAATTTTTTATCCGTTCACTAATAAATTGTCGCATGCATTCCGTAGAAAGGATAATACCATGAAAAACACTACCATCAACTCTATCACAAACATTTGATCAAACATTCGACCGAGAAGTGCACCAAGCTCCACCCAAAGAAAAAATGTCCCCAAACTTAGTTGAAGCATATTCCCCACTACGTTATTCAACATGTCATTGTGCTTTTTGTAAGGAAATGGGGTCGCGTTACGATCCAGCACCACCTGACGTTTCCTCTAAACTTATTCCTTCTACAGGAATTTTCAAAGTGCCTCGAATGCTTATGACAACTAGTTTTTAGC